>LR990126.1:20480541-21680541 GCA_905147285.1 Hypena proboscidalis
ATGCTATAACATTGGTCAACAATTTTTGAGCCGATTTCTAACTTAACCAAGCCAAAGATAATGTAATAATACCGTAAACCAAGCCAAAACAAATGTTGCCCGATATTTAAAAAAATGTGCAACCATAGATACCTTCTATGTTTTTTACTTTTTAAACATTGTGGTGAACGAATTTAATCATTTGCGCATCTGAATACTCGGACCTCATTATAATATGTATTGCAACTGGTACCGACGGCATGCTGTATATTGCATTCTGCACAATTTGCATTTTATTACCTTTATTATAGGTAGATTATGTGTAACTATTGAACTTAAAAGTTACATTGTTATTTTGACTGATTCCGGTATTTTTTTTACTTACTAACTTGATTTAAAAATTTTAGCATTAAATCCCACCTTACCTAGTACAGACGGACCATAAATTCGGTAAGCAGGGCACACTTTTACACAAACTTGTGTGAATAACGTATAAACAGAAAGGAAACTTTAATGGAAACAAAATATAGATTATATTGCGATTCATTTTGAGTTATATGAATTGCAATGTAAATTAATCTTTATTTTATTTTACATTTAAGTTTATTTTTGCACTGGTGTGTTTTATTAATTTTTACCTACACTACACTTTATTGTCTACATTTACTCATTTAATACACTCACACAAACACAACAGCCGACCCTTTGGTCGACAGATTGTATTGAAATAATTCATTTGAGTCTTTATATCATGCTACTTAAAGTTTCTTTCGCAATCATATAATTTACCCATATTTTTTTCCGGTTTCTAAACTCATACAAAGTATCAAACCTAAGCGGAAACCATTTGTATGTATTTTACTTATTGATATGTTGGTGATATTTATTCTAAAAATCGAATGTATTCTTCTTGTCATAAAAGTAAATTCAATAGCAAGTACTAAAACAAGTTATCGATAAGACAAATCATAGACAAACCAATTTCTACAGTGCAGAGTGCGAGTTGTTTTTATATTAACGCGATAGAAACTTTTATCGCGTTAGGATAGTGTTTAAATTTACCCATCATTAATATTAATATTTTAGTTTGTCATTGGTAATAAAATTGCACTTACTGACAAAACTTATTAGCTACGGACTGTTGTGCCTTGCCTTAGTTTTTATACATTACCTACTCGTTTTTGTTGAAAACTTATTAAATATAATTAAAAGTCACCTGACTACGCTATTAAGAGCGGAAATAATTGTTCAGCATGATCAAAATATGATCACAAATGAAATTGCGAGACGTTTAAACATTTCGGTAAGCTATCAAAATTGATATTTTAATTATGTTTTATATTTTTATAAAGTTGATTTCGATATTTATATTCCTATTATTGTTTACAGAGGAGAACTGTGCAGTTGTAGGTCTACCGGTATGCATACACTTATAATTAGCCCTGCATACCGATCTCGTTGGCCGACTGTACCTACCTAAAATGCTACTTACCTAGTTAGTTTGTTACAGGTCTTCTAAAATATGTAACTAATTTAGTTTTACACGTTTTACACTACTAGTTGTGTAAAGCTTACAAACTAAAGACCTATATAGACAAGCAGTCTAGTCTAGTCTAAAAACCTCAGGATTTAAAGATTTCTTCCAGAGTTTGACTTCCAATAAATAAGTTCTTTAAGTTCTATGAAAAACTATCTGCGCCCTGCGGCTCAGTCAATTAAACGTAGCTTATATGTTAATCTAGGCTGCAAGCAATTTGTGCGCAATATTTTAACCAAATCGCAAGGGTATTTTTTGAGTAATTTAGGATGTCTTGTTGCTCGGCACAGACAACCTAAATTCCAGACTTCTATGATTTATGCAACTAACTACAGGCAAAATAGTTGCATTGTGCGTGCGAGCAGATACTTTAATAAAGTGAGTAAGCAGTTCGATATAGATCCATTTACAATAAGTGTGTCTGCGGCAAGAAGACGGTTGAGTTTCGAATTCTTTATATGAGCAGAATATCATGTTTCTTTTTGTATGTTATGTTATTTTTTTTCATTTAAATCGCGCTCTAATTATAAAATTGTTGTGCAAAGTGTGCAAGCGATGTTAGCATTAGTTTTGTTCGCGCCAAATTGTTATACCGTCACTAAAAGCGAAAACTTGTTATTGGCTTTATGGTTCCTAAATTATTGTTATTTAAGTTATACAGCTGTTAGTTTTCCATATGATAAATAAATAAAATAAATAAATTATGCTCCAAGCTTTTACAGAAAAACTCATTTTTGAATGTTACAGCAACTGTGTCAAGCTAGCAAGTAAAGAGCTAGAAATTACTTCTAAACATAACGTAGTTCCTATCATTCATGCTTAGGAAAAAGGATTTTTGCTTTAAATTAAGCAAAAGCCATGCAAAAGCAAGTAATTTTTCACCCCTCCCGCACAAAAAGGCTTGTTTGTATGCACCAGAGAGTGATGCTTTGTCTATGGTATGCACGATGAAAGTATTCAAATTTCGAAACACAATATCCTTGTTATGAATAGTCTCTGAAAAAAAAGGACCAACCAGGCAGTTCTAAAACAAACGTAGGCTTAAGGCTTAAATTATTTCTATCAAATGAGGTCTCATTTAACATCTTTTTTCAAAGCTTTTATTAAGAGGTGTTAAACTTTTTTTTAAAGATATATAAGATATGAAACATCGTGCAAGATGTAAGTAAAAAATTGGTGAAAATTATGCGGGCAGTCATTGCGGGCAGTAATAAATAATAAAAACAATAATCGATCTGTTCAGTTGACAGATCGATTGATGAAACTTTGTTATTACATACATAAATAAAATCACGCCTTTTCTCCCACAGGAGTATGCAGAAAAGATGGAACGCAAAGTATGTGAGGAGCGTAGGACACTACGCTCCTCACATACTTCTTTCGCGTCCTCAACATACATACATCTCGTCATACAGCTCGCTAGTTTCGTGTACTACGTCCTTGTCCTTTTTGCAGGACTCCACTTATCTGGTCCCTGTATATCGCCCGAGGACCTCTTCTAATATGCCATTATTAGTTCACTGATAGCGAGCAAAAATCAAATCCTGCCTAATAGCCATAAAAAAACAAGTGTTCTTAACTAAACATACCTAGATATAACAATCACAATATTCTAACCTGAAGCTTGATTCTGTATGCCGCCGTCGCGTGTCACAATCTAACGCTTAACTTGATTAATACGTAGTGCAAATGCAACGTGGGGTGCAGGCGATCGTTGACAAGTACCAACCGTGATGCCGCCGGATCGGTACAAATTACCCTGACATCCATCACTGCGATCGAACGGCCGGTGCCGGTGACCGGTGGCCGGTGCACAACCGACGGCTTTGTGGCTAGACACCTCTGTGCCCAACTGCCCGCTCTTCCTCGATTCGGCCTGTAATTTAGGTGTAATGACCAGTGATCGGACATGGCGTGCAATTTTCCTAAAACATTGTTTAAATATGGACAATACTGCCGGGATGCAAACTTGCAAGTATTCAAACCTTTTTCTTCAGGTAAAATAAATGTTTTTTTATTAAAAAATACTACTTATATAATTGTATTATCATTAAGTATTTAGAAAAGTACTTTTAAATGCATTAGGTATTCCACAGCAAAATATTTTTCTTATACTTTTTAACATTATCTGTGCTTTTTATAGAACGGAAATTGAATAAAATAAATTCTTAAACAGCAACACCAAATCTCACGGCATTGCACGCCTTTGTCCGATCACTGGTAATGACTATGATGATTGAAATGTTTGTGATTTGCCAATTGCTGGCTACTCGTAAGTGCCAATGTTTAATGTTCAATAAAATTGTTTGCGTATTTAGTGTGCAAAGACCGTTGTAGTTGAAAGAATAGCGTCTCGTTGTTACTATTAGATGTCAATATCAAATAAAGCGAGGCTTGCACCACAACAGTTTTAAAATCTGAAAATTACTTTATAAGAAAACATTATGGTCACTGAAATAACAAAAACAACACAATCCAGCAAACAAGTCTATAAACATTCGTACAATGTTTAAAAATTGATAAAACCGATATTTCCTCCCCCAGGCAGCTATTAACCGTTGTCGGGATATTTTCTTCGACAACTGATATGTAAATTCCCTTTGACTTAAAGGTTCGGAAAATTCTCATATTTATATTATAGTTGTTATTTATTTTCTCTGGTGAGCCGTAAAATACGGTTGTATGGAAATGTGGGGATTTACACCGTGTTATAGTTTGACAAGATGACAGTTATACGAAAAGGCGGGGGGTGTGGGCCGACGGAGGGCTATGAAAGTACGCTTGCGTTTGAGTTGTCCTGTTAACTCGTTTATTGCCATCTTCCATTCTTTATGTTGCCCTATTCCCCTTTCTGATATCATCACATTTTATTGAATTATAGAAAAGGAACATTCTTATAGATTCACGTCTGATAATGTCTTATACATGTGTAGTTGTTTTTACTACAGAACTCAAAGAAAACAAATTTCGAGTCAGACAGTGGAGAGAATGCGAGATATTTGGACGGGTAGATAGTTTTCTTTGTTCGTTCGAGCGTGTAATCACATGCAGAAAGGCAGGATAGAAGGCAAAACGCCCAAATCTACTAATAGTTTTGATCTTGTGTATTTAATCAATCATGGACGAAATACAAGATACAAAGTAATACAACACAATAAAATATTAAAGTGTCAGCTGTATTTGATTTTCATAATTAAATTAAAGCAGCACTATATTGGGCACTGTTATATTTTAATTGATGGATAACTTTTGAGAAACGATGCAGGTCCTTTCTGTTTTATTTCGTTTTCTTTATTTAAACTTTTATCTAACACACCACATCTTTTATCGAAGCTAAGTAATGATCGTCGAGGCAATGTATTACTGGATCATAATAATATGAAAATGTATTCTCTAACGTGCTAAAATAAAATTTCACTAACGATAAAGAATTGATGCTCACCGCACGTTGTTGGACAGTATCTGATAAGACTACCTAAGCATCCACAGTGACATATGCTTTAGCATTCTCTGTCCGATCTATTCTGAGCTTAAAAATCCTTACAATAAGGCGCAGTATCGCATTTGAGGGTTTAAATTTACACACGTATGAATTGCACATTTAGTTGCGAGGGTGCGAAAACTTGTTGTTATCTTGAACGAGGCCAATTTCAGAAAATGGATACTAAGTCCTAACTCTCGTATCTTTTTTATGTTCGGAGCTCGCGTTCTTTTAAAATATCGACATATCTGAAGCGCCGTGTGTGACATGTAATTTAGAGAGGATTTGCTTTACTGCCGCGAGGCCGCGCCACGCTTCGTGAACTTTAAACATTATCCGTGATTACTAGTAGACAACCAATTTTTTTTAATGGCGGTTATATTATACGTCTTATATATGAGTATGGTTTGAGGTTTTGTAATTTATGTCAGATGAGGTAGTGTTTATAGTTATCAATTTATACAATTTTGCTAACATAACAATTAATTCTAATAAATTCAAATAATAACGTAATAGCCAATAACGTATCCTAAATAATCTCAATTTCCACATTTTGTATGAAATAAACTTTATGCGATTGTGACTGAATTTATGTTTCTCATTTAACTTTAAAATATAGCTCAATTGAAGCACCTGTCATGCAAATTAAAAGTGGAACGGATTAAACGTTTTTATTAAGAGCATTCCGGTGCGGTGTTGGCGTGAAGTGCCGGTGGCCGGTCCGGAGCGCCGGTCGCGCCGGTCGTATGGGCCATTCACGCCTCGCTGCCCGCCCTTTGACACCAAACCATGCGAGAAGTCATTCACTTATCAACGCGATCTAATGCTGGCATTTTTCCCGTTTTTCCCCGTCTTTTCGCGTGAACGGCTGTGCTCCAAACGCTACATAATTGAATCACGCCCGCTCTCCCGACGGAGATTGTTGCAAATTAATTCGGACAGACGTAAATAAACACATTTCGACGTTACATGTCAACCTGCTACATTCACTTATTCGGATGCTAGCTGCAATACATAAATGACACAGAAGCATTTAAATGCAGAATAAGCTATAAAAATATTAAATATTTTGAGTAGGTATACCTATTTGTTAATTTGGCTTCAGTGACACATAATACTAAGAATACATAAATCCAGTACCTAAAAAATTGCTAACCAGATCTTTAGTAAGGCTAAGATCTTTATGAACCTTCGAATAAAGTAAAAACGCCTATTTTAATACGTATTGTACCAAATATTATCTATTAAAAGACTAATACCAAACGCAAGCTTTTTGTTTGATAAAATATCAAAACGATCCATTGAGCCAGATCTCTAATCTAATGAAACAATTTCACAAGTCTAATAATCACAGATTTTAACATAATTTGTACACAAACACCGTGGCTTGAGGCTGCGGGTGTAGTACACGCTGCGACGGACGTGCCGGCGGGCGGCGGTCACGCACTAATTACTGCGTCACGTGTCAGCGCAAAACACGACGTCACCCGTCGACGGCCATCCGCTAGGCATGCCCAGCGTCGATCTACTACTACATTACACCACGCTTTTCAGGGAAACAGAATTTAAAATTATTAATTACATTACGCGGTTCTATCGACGTTGTATATCGCTGAAAAGTAGACCTTTTTCTTTCTTGGGGTCTATAACAAACTCCATACCAAATTTCCATCAAGCTCGGAATCATAGTTGATCGGTAAAAATCGATTAAGTAACTTTTCCGTCGGTGTTTTTAAAAAAACTGGCAGACAGTAGAGTTACTTTCGAATTTATAATATTAATAACAACGTTAAAGTTGAGGTTTTAATTACACTAAAACATGTATGACAATAAATTGTGATTTGCACTACGCCGTCGATATGATTGAGAAAGACTTGAATGTATGGATTCTAATTGAATTCTGTATGACGTAGAAATAGGCAAACTGAAAACCTATTTCCAATCTCCTAACAGACGATATTGACGCCCGATAATATATTTGCTATTCAGTGTGTGCTATTCAATTGTGGATAAAACCCACAATTGGACCAACAACCATTAAGTATTGTCACCTTTTCGTGGACTTGATTTCAATACTCCTCAAGGCACTTGACTGAAAGTCAGTCGGAGGGGTTAGATGGTTACCATGGGTATTTCGGCTAAAGATAAGAGGTTGTTTTACAAAATATATCACAAAAAAAAGCTGTGTTCCTGTTATAATTTATCTGGTAAGTAACTTTCTCGCCTGGCACTTAAATTTATTTGTCTTACATATTTTTTTGATAACATCCTTTTAATTAATCAGTTGAATAAATTGTTAACTATCGTGCAACCGTGAGCAGCCCTATTTAGCGTAGGACATACGGCGCGGTCAGGGGTGTCCGCAACGCAACGCGGCAAAAAGCACCGACAAAACGCAGAGCCCGCTACACAACTCGACCGCAAACTGCGTCCGGCGACATTTGTACCAACGCCCAACACTATTCACATGAAACACTGAAAACTGTATTTACGAATTGAGGCCGACTGTTATGATATTCAACATTGTAACTAGTGTAAATTGTATTTTGGTTTTGACTCTGTTTACTAACCAAACACTGGAATGTATCCATTTCTGTATTTAATTTCCCTTATGATAAAGTTCCATAATCTCTGCAAATTTAAGGGTGTTTTTGTCAAGTTACGTATCTGGCAATGGTGAGGGTAATTTCTACCAATACTATAAACAACATAAACAAAAGTAATTATATGTGATCGTTTTAACAAAGGTTTAAGACACACGCAGAGAAACTTTCAGTTTTTATAAAGTGGCGCGTCAGCCACCAACTGGCATCTAATAGTGCAGTGAAATTTTTGGACCCAACAGACTTTCTAAAGAAAAGATTTAATATTTCATATATTCTTTGTTTAGATAAACTTTTGGTGATATACCTTTGGTTTACATTCTAATGACTTCCTGCGTTCTAACACGTCACTAAAACCTTAAACGAATCCAGCAAAGCAATCACTAAAATAAAATAAAAACATTCTGTGAATCGTGTATGACATGACAGGGGCTCGAACGTTGCTTTGATACTCGTTCAAATTGTATTACACTTGGCAAGCGAGTGCTTCAAGTGCCGGAGCTTGCCTTTACGCCGGCACTACCGGTTTATTTCGATTGCACTTGCCAAGAGGTAATTACGGCTCTAGTTGGAAAATATTCTTGTTTCATCTCTTTCTGCTTTACGTTAAGATATCACTTGATGTAACTTAACTAGTTACAGTCTGGTATGGTTCTGTGAAAATGATACCGTTGCATATTTAGTGTGTTTTATTTAAAAAATTTCTTTGAAATGTTAATATTCATTCATAACATGTTATATTTAGTACTAATGTGACAGGTATGAGCCTCACGTGCAATTTCAGATCCCGGGCTGCTATTGAGAATATCCTGACGGAAAATCGGAAATAACACATTTGCGAGGGGAGACAAACCCGGTAACTCACGATGAGTGGTCCAATAGTCCAAACTACATATACAACTAGACAGCTGTATCTTGGCTGTAACTGTATCATTGTTGTGTATAGTTTAAGTGAGAGCTGCGTTACATTAGTCGAGTAGCTGGATCCATAATCAACGGCAAATTAGCGCTGGATCGGCATTTATAACCACACATCAACACGGTCTAGGGGTATTTAATAAATCATTTCATGACTTAAAAACTATTTTGTCCTATAGTAAAAGTTTCTATAAGAAAAATTATCTTTGTGGTATCATACTTCGTAATTTAAAAAAAAGAATTTGGTTTTATAAAGTTGGTTTTAAAACTTTGTTTACTTCGTTGTTTTAGTTGGACAAAAACTATAATGAATAATTAGAGATTAATTGTGTAATCATAGAATATTATTGAGGATGGATCTGATATTTCCCCTAATATTATTATTAGGGTGACAGTGTAAGGTTAGTGTTATACAGATACTTCTTATTTTGATCAAGTTTTTGCTAAATTTAAAACATATTCAGCCTTATATAATAATAGTTAATAAAATGGCTCTGGCTAGCTACGATAGTTAACCAGAGTCTCGGTCCTTGTTGGCAGTTGAAGATTTAAGGCAGTCATTACGGGTTATCAGAGATCAGAAAGTCTGACTAGTCTAACAAAGAGTATCGTATCACCACGTCACGGGTTGTAAAGGAAAGCCGAATCGAATGTAATTGAGGAAAGTACGTAATACTGAGGCATGACATAACCATAAAGTAGTAATTTATAATTTACATATGCCATTACCAAGTTGTATCAGTCTATAGCCGACTCATTTGGCATTTTAAATACCCGTTGAAAAAAAAAACAACTCACAATTTCCAAAATAGTCCCGAAGGTGATAACAACAAATGCAATGAAATGCACGAGCAGATTCATTTTAAACGGCTTCAGATGTGTCTGGCGCACAATCAATCCGCGGTAAATTATATAAAAAATACATTTCAAGCTTCAGCTGGTTCCGAGATGGTTTCTTTATTAGTTTTCCTCGAGGCGCGCGCAGGCTTCGGGGGACGTGTGAAAAAAATCTTAGAGGGATTAAGGGCCCGTATAACAGGCTGCGAGGCGGACTTATTGCTGTAATACAATCTGTGTTATGCCGCTGCGGATTACCGGAGGCTTTTGCTAAAACATCGTCACACGACATCGTACAGCTTAATACGACCCTTTTTGCATATATTATATCCGTGCTCGTATTAGCTCGGCGCCTTTATGGTTTTGTAGGAATTGATACACTTATACATTTTTGGATTGAGATTTTCTTTGATGTAAAATTAAAACAATGTAAATCTTTTTAACTAACTTAACATTATTTCGCGCTTATATTATACATAAAGGTAAATGTGTTTAAAACCCACGCTTTACCGGTATTGTTGCTTTTTAACTAGTTACGAGATATCGGTAAAAAAATGTAATGGAAAGTAATACTGACCTTATATAATATTAAAGTTGAAAAATTAAGAATCCAGCAGGACTCGAACCTGCACCCCCTGGGTATATGCGTCATCTCTCGACAGTATTGTGTTGATCTTAATTCAAACGTACTGTAGTGACTAAGTGACTTATCACTCATCGCATAGGTGGCGCTTAAACCAAGTAATGGTTCGTCTAGCTAAGGTATATATATATTTATACCTACGACGCTGGCACAAAGAGTTGAGAAATTTCGAGTCCAGCAGCATACGAATCCATAGCTGAATTGGCAAAGCACTTGGGGCGTATACCCAGGGGGTGCAGGTTCGAGTCCTGCTGGATTCTTAATTTTTCAACTTTAATATTATATAAAATAAATGCATAGCAAAGCTAAAATTTGCTTTAAAATATTACAAATACTGACCTTGTCTAGAACCTGCGGTTTCAATTAATGTCGCTATGTGTCATCCACCCTGTATAACAGTAAACTTTACATATCAACACATCACACCTGTCATCCGAAAGGGTGTGCCAGAGTTGCTTTAAGGGTGAACAATTGGTTGGCTGTTTTCCATACAAAAGTAATATGGACTTCTAATTGATTATTTTTATAGCATTTAGCTATGCTTTAGCAAATTATACTAAGAAACAGTTGAAAAAGATATGGGACCGGCAGGATAGCTGGATGGCTAAAGCGGCTGCCCGGTGTGCAGTGAGGTCGCAGGTTCAAATCCTGCCGGTCCCATATCTTTTTCAACTGTTTCTTAGTAAAAGTAATATGGGTTAATAATATTTCAGGTTTTCTATTTTTATAGACAAATCATATTTATTTAAAAACACGGCTCTCAGGCGTCTATTTTTAACATCCACACTTAACCTGTTTGTGTATGTCTAGGTCCCATTTATTTATTTAAACCTTTGCACATATAATTACAGAGGCGGACTTAATGCCTAGTGGCATTCTCTAACAGCCAACCTTGGGTGGTGCAGAGAAAGCAAGGGTAGGTGCAATATCAGAAAAATAACAGAAGGGTTTTTACAGTGTTGATGTGAATACATATGTTATTAGGTGAAATGAGTACTACTGGTGGTAGAGCTCTTGTGAATGAGCTCGAGGGCGGCAGCACCACCGTCTCACCTTTAACTTGCCGCCAAATAGTAGTGCTTCCATTACTGTGTTCGGTCTGGTGGTGAGATCAAGCCCTGAAATTACTGGCACATGAGGCATAACACCGTAGTCCTCAGCTGCAGCGACGCATCTATAATCTGCTTTTGTGGATTGTTGATGTCCATGGGCTGTACTCCACTTACCATCAGGTGGACTACACGTTCGTGCGCTGTGGGCGTAGTATAAAAAAAAAAAGATTAACAAAATGTTATAAAATTAATACGTGAATAAATACAATAATATAATACATAAACAAGATGTCCCATGTGATGCCTATCGCCATGTTCCTTTAGCGGTAACTATGATAGTTGAGTAAAACGCCTTGTCAGCTTCACAAAACTATATTGATCTTCGATGTACACAATTACATTAGGAAGTTCGGATGCGAGTTGTTACGTGGTCCGTGAGGTAGACATGATAGACTCACATTAGTATTAAAAACAATGAAGTAAGCACTAAGGAAACGCCTGCAGATATTTTGATGCTACACAACATGATGATGTAGGCTTCGCAGTTTTCGCAGCCATAATTATAAAAAAGTATTTCTTATTAACTCGAATAATCCCGTCAATAATTGTTTACACTGCCTTGATTGTCTAGTTACTGCCTCGATGGTCTTGTAGTAAGCATATGCACCTCTTACCGCGAGGTCACGGATTCAATTCCCGGGTCGGGCAAAGTGTTATCAGTGAACATTCCATCAGGAAATTCACAAAAACAGCACGGAGTTGGAATTGTGCCTGGTGGATGGTGATAGGCTCACCACCTATCAGATGGGACCTAAACATAACAGGTGAAATGTGGGTGTTTTACATCTCTGCAACACCCATTGGGGTAATATTAGCGTGATGTTATTACTTATTTACTCGTCAATAATCGTTTACATTACCGATCCCGATAATACTTGAGCTTTTCAAAACAGATAAATCAAACCGGAGCAACGTCTGCTCAAAGCTCAAGTTGCAAATCCCCGCAAATTGAAAGCGCTATTATCGAGTCGTAGCAATTTATACGCAGCTGGTGCTACGCGCTACGGGGCGCGACTAGCCGCGGTTACGCCGTAGCCGCTACGAACCGCTACAAATGGCCACTACGAGTTTACAACTGTCGATTTCAATTTGAATTTTAATGTAACATGTTGTTTGTAATTAATTATTTCGTGTTATTATTTAGATCCAAGAGATTTATTTGAGTATTTTTGCACTCACCACAACCAAATCATGCTGCGTTTTTGTGGGAAGTGACATATGATGAGAGCATATAATTATATACAGGGTTGCCCAGTTTACGATGACAAGCCGAAATCTGGTAATAGGGTAAAGGATGACAATTACTTAAAAATATTTTAAAAGTTCCTAGTTCTATATTTTGTAAAATGTGGGCATTTTAAAATTAATCGAGAAAATGTACGGTATTTTCGCTCTTATTACAACAGATATATACTTTTTTATATTAGCCTGAACACTGCTTTTATATACTTTGGGTCTGAATCGAGAGCATAACTAGAAAAATAAAAAATTGAATATAATATGTTTTTAAACAATTTTTCAATACACAACCTAAGAACTTGGAAAAATATAATATGTGGAACATGACGGTGTACATTTTGTGTAAAAGATATTAGAAGTAGTCCCGTCAGCTGGGTCGTTAGGGTCGGATCTCGTAAATAAGTGAGCTGTTGACGAGTGCGCCGCGCGAGGAATTGAAAATAGCAGAGCCGTGAAAGCCTCCTAAGCGAGAAAATATTACCTAAAGAAAGTATTCTGTAGGTTCTTCCTCCTAACAGTTGTAATATTTGACGTTTTGGAAGGGATAATTCGAGTTTAAAATGTTTTGATATCTTTAATAGTTACAAAATATTCACGGGAACAAACTACACAATAAAATGTAGGCTATTTTGCTGGTTTTATTTTGAACACTCTATCTAATAATATATGTTGTCTAGTTTGTATGCAACGTAAGCGTATCCATCCATTACTAACACCAATAAAATACGGCAACAAATGCTTTCTGAATCGTTTATTGGTCAAATTGCCAGTATTAAAAATGTATCCAGTCGGTGCAACTCGTTTTAATAATTATAAAACATTCATAGGTGCAATACATTTTGAATGTCGTCATTTGACAATGCTTGCTTCGTTAATGAACTTTCTACTTGCAAGAGACCTATCTCTAATCGTTATCTGTATACATTATATATAGACTAAAGTTCTTTAGTTTACGGCGCACTTTTGGTCTGATATTTTGTCGAGGCGTGGCGCACTCAGGTTTGTTGCGTCGCACTTAGGTACTTAAATGTATGGAAACCTCTAGGCTTCTAAAGGCAAAAAAACACGCCTCGCGGTTCACCTCTTTAGCTTTAACATACGCTAGCATACGAGCGCGAGGTAGATTTAGTCACGGTTTTGACATATTTTTATATGGGGAAAGATGACAAAAACGGCACCATATATCTCGCGCTTGTATGCTTTTCTGGCTGGTGCAATTCTTTATTATACAATAATGAATAGCACCAGGTAAACATCAACCCCGAGTATAGACTAAAGCTGACTAAAATCATTACACTAATGAGCGGCATTTGCAAATTTAGCTTTTTGTGACACATTTGTAACACGTGTTACAATCAGCTATGCCAAATACAGATTAATTTGTAATTTGGCCACAAAACATCAATCTGCTACTAATTAGTATAGTACCTAAAATTGTATTTAAACAATATCGTCTGGTGAAAGCGCCATCCACCAAAGTACCACTTACGTCATTCAATATCAATTAAATCGTTTCCACCTTTCCAGCACGAAAATGGCTTTTTCACATACCTGACATCAGTGAGCAAATTAGTTTTTACTCAATAGTGAGGCAAAGTGTTCAAATTTTGATATACAATATCCTTTCAGTGGAAAATTTCTAAAAAAAGTAAAGGATCAACCATGCAGTTCTAAAACAAATGGAGAAATAAATCATTTCGATCAACGGAGGTTTAATTCAACATTTATTTTAATAAAATCTACAAATTTAATACAAAATAAAATATATTTATTTTTATATCAAAAGTTACTTTTTTAATATTATTCGGTTAAATTTTATTTTACGAAAATACCTCAATTAGAAGTTCTGAACGAAGAAGAAAAAAATCTGAGAAAAAAATATACTGTCACAAATAAACAAATATGATGGCGGGCAAAGATAATATAAATACTAATGACGGTGAACTATTTATTTGATTATATGTTTGTCATAGTGTTAACTACAGTTTTATTTAGCAAATAAACATGAATAGTGACTCTAGTGATCAAGATATTTTTGGAACAGCAGAATGTGAGTATTGTTTAAGTTTCCTTACATGATTTTAATATTTTCTTACTGGGAGAGGTTAATCCAGTATATGGCAAAAAACGTAACGTAAACGTTGTCGTTATCGTTGTTGTTTTTAATCCCTTGCATTGCTCGGTAGTCTACAATTGAATCATGCTTCACAATAATTTAAACAAACTTCTTGTAAATTTCTGTACCTTCAACGTTGTTAAAGTCGTATTTAAACCGGACTGATACTTAGAACACAAAATTACAAGTACAAAATTAATCCATTCTGTGGCAGCAACTTGCAGCGAACTGATGAAACTCGTCAAGTGTGTCTCTCCTCAGAATTCCGTGCGTTTAATATCAAGATAACATCTGTAAAACGGCCAGATTGACTTAATGGTGTTTGCAAAGTTTCGCGCAGAGAAAATTTTAGTTCGCGCGAGTCCCACTAATGCGGGGGCCGCGGGGGTGCGGCGCGGGGTCGGGGGTGGCGCGATTAGTAGCAGCTGTCATTCCTCGCGAATATGTTATTTATTGACGACATGAAAGTCAGAAACTTGATGTGTCCTGAATGTAGGTGCCATTTTTGGAGCAGGTAATCTATACAGCTGCACGTGGAGAGTACAGAGTACCTACTTAGTTTGTGTATGTATTATATAAGGAAGGAAAGATAATATTGACCTTCGCATAAACGTCACCTTAGCATATTTCGTAGAAATTCTCACCTAAGAACTTCAGTTTTTCCTGATATTAAGCTTTATGCTCGATGGTCTAGTGGTTACCGTATGCGCCTCTCAACGTGAAGGTCTTGGATTCAATGCCCGGGTTGGGCTAAGTGTTATTTGTGAACTTACCGTTAGGAAATGTACAATAGCAGCACGAAATAGAATTGGGACCCAAACATAGCAGGTGATATGTGGGTTTTGTACACCTCTGCCTCTCCCTTCTGGATAATATACGCGTGATGTTATGTTATGTTTAGCTTTATCGTATACCTTACATAGGATGGTCATATAATAGGTAGGTACATGTTTTTATATAATATTAAAGTTGAAAAATTAAGAATCCAGCAGGACTCGAACCTGCACCCCCTGGGTATACGCCCCAAGCTAAAATTTGCTTTAAGATATTATAGGTACATGTTCCTAATCATATTAAAATCATCAAACCAAAAAGCCTCATCCAATTTTCGAAAGCACAGCGTATGCGCGGGCCGTTAGACGGCACCTGTCAGAATATTAGATCGGCGACATTAATCTGTCGCCGCAAAGCGCGCCCCGCTATCGCTAGCCGAGCACCATTCGGTTCAGAGCAGGAACAAGCAATCAAAAACTGAAAACGCCGTTCTAAAGCTGCGGTTTTGAATCGTTCCCGTCTCAATGTCCGGCTGCAAATGGCTTTCCGCAGCGGTTGCGTCACAAAACTGTGGGGCTTCATTTGGCTGATTTTTAAACAATAAATCTGTCAACTGATCCTTTCGATATCACAAACTTTAGCACTTTACCGGTTTCTGAAAGAATTACAATGAGCTAAAATCGATAATTTGTTGGTAAAATAACTAAAAGCATTAAATAAAAAACCATAATAAACAAGTAGGTATATATTTGACTCAGCCATCGACACGACGAAGAAAAACAGCATAAGTGCAGCAGAATAAGTGCTGAACTTTTCGAGGACTATATTACTATAGGCATTATGCCTAATCTGCATGAATTTGTATGTAGAATCGAATCACACCATTAAATTAAAACAACGATACCACTTAAGATAACAAACTGGTTAATTAATAAATTAAATTCTCAAACATGTGCTAAGCACAACATCTATTTCTCAGCTGCAATGAATAGATATAACAATACATGATATATTATATCCACTATGATGAGATGTTTTTATTTACATTTGTTTACGGCTCTAAGTTTGATAGGGATAAAAGTGTAGTGAGTGTGGAATAAAAGAATTTTGCAAAGTGCCTTATAAAACGCGTAACGTGCAATAAGGCCGCTGTTATTTTGTGGGGTCGAAACTTATTCATCCCGCAAATCCGATCATGTATGAACCAAATCCTGCCCGGTCACCGCTGATTGCATTGTCATGTCTAGTGGACGGTGAATTGCTCTCAAAAAATAAACCTTAAACGTATCTGCATAAGGTTTAATATCGGAACGTATGGGGTAAAGTTCCGGTAACCCATGTCGTATCGGTTTGTAAAACAAGCGAGCCGACGTGATCGGAATGCTTTATCCGACCCTCGGCACATATGAGACCGTTATGATGTATGTTTTTCCTTTCGATGTGGAATTTATTGTTGCACCGTTTAGGTGTTAATGTTGCTAATTAAAACATTACTTGTGCTTTGTTACTTTGTACAAATTCATTTATAAATAAATACAATTTAAAATGAATACCCAAAGCCTCAACTTACCGTTTGAAAAACCTACCTACCTATTAAATAAATACTTGTTCTTTAATCCAATTAGTAGTTGGACAATATATTTTTAGTATTTCAGATTGCCCGCCTGTGATACTTTTTACGATACCGAAAATTTTAAGTGGTGTTTTGAATCTGTAAAGTGATATGAGAACATGGTTGCCACTTTAATTTAAAAAGAAAAAAAAACTAAAACCCTATTCAAAAAGACCGCAGCCAGTGGGTCACGTTCATTTAATTAAATTATAATATATTGTAATAATTACAGCGCGACATTTTTAACTTGGGTAGTTATCAAAACTAGTTTCATGAATATCGCCTGATATTTCAGTTTAACTATACATTTATGGCATGTAATCGGTCGGTCGACGTTTTTGCGTCACGTAGGGAGTGGTGACGTCAAAGTTATGCAATATCGTCACTGTTCGCGTCACGTCGACACAAGCCACCTGTTATATTCAATATTGGAACACTGCAAAACCAGAACTTTTATTATTATAGTTACAAAACTACTTTTTATGCACTAAAATTTCGCTGTTTTCTATCATTTAAAAATAATAAGAAAATCATAGGATATTCCTATGATTATACTATGATTTTCTTATTATTTTTAAATGATAGAAAACAACGAAATTTTAAAACAACGAATATAAACGAATAATAGCATAAAAAACACTTCTATTTATATTTCTAAGTACATTTAAATAAATATTCATATAACATGACTTTGTATACACTTCTTATACAAAACATTATTGTGATTACGTACATTACATCTCAACTAGAGCTCTTTACCAGACCCAATTTAAACTCTGAGCTGCTATTCAAAATTTATTGGAGAAAATGACAAATTAAACTTTTACCCGAACCCTTCGAATCCAAGACCTCGCGGTGAACGGCTGAATACACTATCCCCTAGAATCTAGACCAACGAGGCACTAACTTAATCGGAGCTTAACTGCAAATATGTGTGCAGCTAACAGCAGTTTTAAGTTGTGTTGACAACTTAACTCCATCATCAAGCGGGTAATGCCCCTGCTAAGCAAAATGTCGCTTAGGAGTAAGTTAATAAAGCCCTGTGTGGATGAAACTGCAAGTCCTATCTTAGATGTGCGCTATCTTGTTGATAAATGAGTTTTAGCGATTCTCTTGGTTGTAATTTAACAAAATTATAAATATTGTAAAATATTAGCAACATATCTTATTTTGTTTTTTTTTTCAATACGACGCTATTTATCAAAATCATAATCAAATACTCTTTATTTCATAGAAGAAATTGTTAGCCGGCACATTTATTTTTTATAGATAATTAATGTTAGTTAATTAATGCTTGAAAACGTCAAAATGTAGCAATAAAATGTCATTGACTTAAAGGAAACAATTTCCCTTTTTAATGAATGAATTTGCCTTAATTTTCCTTTTTTAATTAACCGACTTCAAAAAAAGGAGGAGGTTCTCAATTCGGTTGTATGTTTTTTTTTTTTTTTTTTTTTTATGTTTGTTCGCCGATTACTCGAAGACGCCTGGACCGATTTGAGAAATTCTTTTTTCGTTTGAAAGGATGTACTTCTCATGTAGTCCCATTTTTTTCCAGTCACGTTCTGATGATGGAATCCTAGAGAAATCGAGGGCAACCCTCAAATTTAAAAGGCTTCTATATTGTTTTTTGTATATTATCTAAAGCTACTCGGATATTTGCATCTAGTAATCAGCATTTTATGTTGCTGAGCTGATGCTGGAAGGTACAACTCCTCAACGGTTAGGAGTACGGGGATAATTCTTTAAATATAGGCTCCATAAGGCCGTTTACTGTATTCTTTCAAGTTATACACAGATGAGGCGAGACGTTTAATATTACTTATGTATTTATAATATGAGGTCATGATTTGATGATGGGATCCTAGAGAAATCATGGGTAACCCCTTAAATTTCAAGGGCTTCTATATTTTTATTCGTATATTACCTAAAACTAATTGGATATTTGCATTTTAAGTTGCTGAGCTGATGCTGGCAGGTACAACTCCTCAACGGCTCAAGTAACCGTCGTCTCCTCATTCGAGAAACATTCTTGCTCGGTCACTTAAAATCGTAAAATAAAATAATTTTTAACAAAAAAAAAACCGACTTCAAAAAGTAGGTCAACTAAAAAGCAAAAAATAAATTTACTTCGCACAAAATAATACGTTTTTTCATTTAGTTAAATATACATTATTAAATAATTATTTTATAATTCTGAAGTCGGTGCCAAGTAAACAATAACTCTGTATAGATAATATCAATCTTTCCAACAACTATTTTCTGACTGAATTAGTTCTTAATTATCCGATTTACTTGGCACCGACTTCAGAATTATAAAATAATTATTTAATAATGTCTATTTAACTAAATGAAAAAACGTATTATTTTGTGCGAAGTAAATTTATTTTTTGCTTTTTAGTTGACCTACTTTTTGAAGTCCGTTTTTTTTTTGTTAAAAATTATTTTTTATGTATTGAATATGCCAGCTCCATACCAAAGCTCTGTGAGAAAAACTATACTCTTTTATATAGCTAATTCATTTGGCAGGATGAATTGATTACTTGATTTTCTTAATGTTAACCCAAGATTGTTATTTTTTAACCCATATTAACCGTAATAACCTCAACCGTATAAAATACTGCGTCACAACCAGAAAAAAGGAGAACTAGATATATGTTTCATGTGAAACGTCAGCGAGTGTCGATCCACACATATATACAAAAATGATTTATACATTTTTGACTTTTATATGTTCATTTTTTGACATTCATATGTGAATTTTGACATTCATAAGTGCAAAAATTGGACTACGCTTTCTTGATATTTATACCTCTCTAGTTGTAAAGGAGTTATTTACAACATCTTTGTCGTCAACCATTCAATCCGTTTATCAAACATTTTGAACTATAAAAGATGTTTATCAGGCTACACTAATTATCGTGGCCAGTCGAATAGCCAATGAGCAATCAGATCGTGCAAATTGCGTGGAGCGTCATAAATCGAATGCTGTCAGCTCGGCTTAGCCATGGTTAAGCCTCGCCTGATAATGGGGTTAACACGTCGACACGACTTAAAACTCCTGCGGCCGGACGGACACACCTATTTATTAAGCTATGGATAAGTTATCACGTTGTATTTCCTACTTTTTGTTTCTCTTGCTTATACATACGATACGTAAGGCTCAACGGCGAGTGAACCAATAATATTAATATTTCTATTTTCTCATTTATGTAATATTTAATAGATTTAAATCATAATTTCATGATTTTTTGCTATCATTTACATAACTTTAGTTACAGGTTACAGCCAAATTTTGTAAAAGTCGTTTGATAAAATACAATACCGTTTAAACAAGATTTAAACCAACCACGGAACTACGAATTAGAAACTACGGAAACGTCAGAAACAAACAGTTTTATGTGATTTTATATGATAACGCAAACAGTGACGTCATCAATTTTTCGTGGTCAATATACTACGCACTTATTATGATAAAATTAACAATTAATAATTACTAATCCTATTCAAACTTCAGTGAATTAAACTCATGTTTTTTTTACATATTTTCATGTAAAAAAAAATGTAAAAGATACCTAGTTACACTGTCGTATACAACAACACTACAATTATATTGTTCTGTGATCTTTTTTGTGTTAGAATATGAATTGAAATCATTAATTTCAAAACAAACCAATCAGATAATCATTTAGGTTATTTTAGTTATTTATAACACCATTTTTAACATAGTGACTTAGCCTAACTAACAGCGCACAAACTCGAATGATTGCTACACGGAGCTAAACCCATAGCTTCAGGCTACGGCGCAGCAGTGTTAATCCCTCGACCCGCGTTCGTGTATCACCGCTCTTTATTACATTAATTTAAATGTTTGCCGCGCGGATTGGCGTCGATCCGCTCCCTTCGACGCGACATAAATATTCCGCCAGCTGATCACCGGTGCTACCAATGCCTCGTCTACTATACTGACCGCGCGCGAGCTCCAATCGCTCCACCCCATATATAATTTGTTCCATCCACCTCTTTAAAACTGGTGATTGCTTAGAGCTCGCGCGCGGAGGACTAATCGCCTATAGGAAATGACTATGACTATATGGCGTAATAATATTATGAATGCATCTATTTAACAACACGTTATAGCGCGCATGTATTCCGCAATCCACTTGTATTTTGTATTAAACATGTTTTATTTTATTATCCTGTCATTAGCGTTTAATTCGGATAAGATTCTCGTTCTTTTATTTCAGAATAAATATCAATCCTTGAGTTGAGAAAAAAAGGAAAATTTTAACATAACATAACATTAGGTACGCCTATATTACCCAAAACAGTGTAGCGGAGGTAACACCCACATTTCACCTGTTATGTATAGGTCCAATGGGATAGGGGGTTAGCTTTTTGCCATCCACCGTACACAATTCAAACACATTTTTTTTTTACATAATTTTATGAATAGATAAATACTCGTAGCTTATCAACCAATGAAGATTACCAGTTCTTTACGTACTGACTTTACAAGTTATACTTACTGAGGTTTACTCCTTATAAACCATACATAAGCGTAATACAGGAAATCTCGAGTCGCTTGTACACGGATTACGTTGGGCTTCGCACCTGGCTTGCAACAAACGGGCGTAATTAGTCAGGCTTACCTCCACGAACAAACAAAAATATTTACTGCACTCAACCTTAACTTATTGCCGTGTAATCCGATAAACAGATCGTTTCAGCAAAATTGTGTTATCGTCGCTCTAAAGCGGAGACTTGCCGCTTTACGAGGGCAGGCGCCGGGGACATGCAAACATAAAAATTCTCTATCGGGACTAATAGCAGAAACAAATAAAAGGATGTATACGTAAATAGAATGGCAGATAAATTCCACAGGGGCTGGAGTGGCGTAAATCCGCGCGATTTGTATCTGTGACAGGGTGCGGGCGTCCCCCCGCGACCCGCGCTCTCGCCCGCGCACACCCTCTCGCAATTAATACAATAAATATTTTTCTCTAATAATGTGCACCATTAATTTTGTACTGTCATCTCATTTCTATTAGTTGTTGCGTTTTGTGGCTGTAACTTCAACGGGGTATTAATTGTAGTTAATTTTTTTTTCAACATAACCCAAATGATATAATGCAGCTATACTTTTGTGATATTTTAAATATGTTATATTTTTAGGTTAGTTGCGAAATTAAATTATATGTATATCCAAACCTGTGAATACAACAAAATTAACATTTAGTTTTTTTTTAAGTTTATTGCAAGTAGGTTTAAATTCAAACTACGTTATTTTGTTGAAAGTCCACTAGACTATGTAATAATCGCTATTCTCTTCATTAACACCTTCATTGCGTAAGTGTTTATCGAAAAATCAAACCCCATAGTATATTCCTAAATCCATTCTATCAAAAAGTATTGCCCTACCCACCGCAGGTCACGTATATGCAAATGATATTAAATTAGAAACGCTTACTACCAACTGTGGCTTCGTTCTCTGTAAAGACACGCAATTATATCAATCGTATCGCAATTTCAGCACTAATTGCGACCGACATGTTTTAATGTGGAGCGTAATCCGACACAGTTGGAATGACGGTGGCATGATTAAGCGTCGATGGCGACCCCTTCCGTTCTTCTGATTTCTAAATTAATTCCGAATGATGCGAGGCTATCAAAATGGTTTTCTATGATGATTACGGCATTTCTTTTGATTAGATTAGTTAGTACCTAATGTATTGCTTACCTAGGTATGACTTTAAATCTACCTTTTTGGTTATATATTTTTTAATATTGTGCAAAACTATCAAATAAAATCAAATCAAATCACATCATCATTTATTTGGTTGAAATATGGTACAAAGATAGTTCTCTAAACATATAATTATTTACATATTTATTTACATATTGCTTATTAAATATTTACAATACTAAACTAACTAATATTTAATATTTTAAACTAATGAAATAAATACCTAACTATATACACCTAACAATAATATAAATTATTAAATAAAACAAAACTCGTATAAAAAATAAAAAATAAAATCAGGTGTCAAAAAATACGTCCACATCGATGTCGACCGCAGGTAACGTGCCCAGAAGGCTGGCAGCATTGCCACGTTGTATGGCAATGCTGATCAAGATAGTTCTTACATTATATTTTATAGTTCAAGACATATTTCACCTATAGTACAGATATGCAAATGTTTCATAATTTAGTTTACATTATATTATATGCTAACAATTTATAACTTGTTTTATGTATACTATAACTCTTATATTATATATTATTTTTATACTATTATTATTATAACTAAGACTAAAATTTACAAGAATTTTCATAATGGCAAAAACGACAGGCGCTTTTCTTAAAAAAGTCTTTAATGCAATAAAAGCTTTCCTTAATCAACCAGTCCTGCAAAGCATGACAGAATTTCGTTCGTGGCAGTTCCGTTATATCCTTGGGCAAACTATTAAAAATGAGTGGTGAATATACACAGCTGCGTCGAAACAGCTCTAATTGAGGCACCGGCATTTTTAGAGGCAAGTGAGTAATCTGAGTAAACAATAATAATAAGAGTATTATTATTGTCATTACTTTCAAAAAGAAGCGGTTGATATTTTACAAATTTTGAGACTTCATATAAAGGCAAGGCACGGTTAGTAATTTTTCTGACTTAAATACAGGTTTGCAGGATTCAAACCATTTTAGACCAAAAATTGCACGAATACTTTTTTTTTGTGCTACGAAGACCCTCATTATTTCGGTTGAGTTACCCCAAACCACCAATCCATATCGAATTATAATTATCGATCAATAACAATCCCATGAAAGACAAATTTTAGTATTTTTAATCTAAAATGCAGAAATTAAATAATAAAAACTATTTGAAGGCAGATTGGTGGAGATCGGTACTGACTTCCCTTATTAATTTTTTACATATTTTTTTGTCTACCACAAGCTTTTGACGGTAACATACAAATAGTTTTCCTAAACAGCACTGCCGTGGTATAACTAAAATGCCGTTATCTGCTCAAACAATTTTTTTGGATACCAAATAAAAACCGCGGAAAACAATTAAACCGATGTAGCTTTTCGATGACAAAACTTATTTTATCTATGTTTTGGTATCTTTGAATCTCAAATAAGTTTTGTCATCGAAAAGTATGTAACGGTTTAAATTTTTTCCGCGGTTTTTATTTGGTATCCAAAAAAATGGTTTTAGCAGATAACGGCATTTTAGTTATACCACGGCAGTGCAGCTCCGTTATCACAAATGTGTCCAGGCCATCAATTGCGGTAACATTACCAGACCTCTTGTCTAGTAACGTCATTACCGTGTGTAATACAGCTAGTCGAAGCGTCGACGTGCAAATCTCGCGGTCGAAGGCAACCGTCAATAGTGCGGTGAGGCGTCGCGGGCCGCGCACCTGCGACCGCACACCTAAGCCCACTTCTTAACACCCTCCACACACACACATTCCCACACACCCTCCGATACAACTCAAAATCTATGCTAATACCCAAAACCCACTTAATAACAAAATCCACCATACACATTTAAAATAATACCACCAACTATCACCCCAACAAACCCCACAAATTCACAATGTAATTATAACACTTAGACACTAAAAAGTATAATTACTTTGGAAGACAACACCAACTCCTGCAAACTCATCGCGGTCACACAAAGAACGCAATTTAAAAGCAAAATAAGCGTCGTATCACAGAGTTTTTCTTAAGGAGTCTCCTCCAAACTACGTTAAAATGATTTAATTCCCCTCTGATAGCGTTACGGGCGCGCTATTATTGAGATCGCCGCTCGGCCGCGCCGGGCTAATAAACGCTTATCAACGCCCTCATTATCACACCCTTAACATCGCTTTAATGCCTTGCTCTTGAACAAAACATATTTAATCACATTTTTCCCCGGCGGCGGAGAACTTTTAAATTTCATAAATTTCCAGCGACGACGGCGGCGTCGGCGAAGGAGGCAATCCACGATGAAAGAGACGCTCCCGGATGAGCTACAAAGTCACAAATGCGGGATTACATTGCCTTCTTGGGATTTTATTTTAACCTTATTTTGTATATTTTTATTCTATTTAAAAGGTAATAGGAAATATTAAAAGACTAACATATTCTTAAACATAAATTGATTGTTGTCGTACTAGTATCATAGAAATGTTTCATATCTGTCGACTGGAAAGCAGGTTTTTATTTTCAATTTTTTTTCTATTGCATTTTCTAGAATATTTATTTGAATAATTAAGATTTGCCACACTGAAGAGGTGAATAGAGTGACACTCGCGTATGATTTTATAACAGAAGTAAAAAAGTCAGCTTAATTATCTTTGCCTACGTCCTTATTTTGTAACGTCCATTATCCAATGGTAAACAATAAATAGTTACAAGATTTTTTATAAATTATATAATTATTATATCTTAATAGCCATTGCAAAAACTGAAGTACTATGTAGTTATATTAATGACGTTGTTTATGTCCATCGTCGATAGCTATATCATGTGTTAAAGCGAATAAGAGAGGGAAGCCCCGCGGCGCCGCCCGCATCACGCCCTGATCTTTTAAGCTCGATTTTACTGCTGGTTCGCGACACTAAATTATAATATAACAGCTCGTAAATTTCTGAAACTATCCTTCTTTGACGCGCCCGATTTAAGGATTTCTGGAAGCTTTAATATTGAGGACACGCGGAAACAACTTTATGTTAGCTTCGCGCCAAATTGTCATTGTTGAACTAAAATAGCAAAAGCTCAATCAACTAATTTGGAAGAATTATCAGACAATTACAGCCAAATCGTTTGTGCCTCTCACCGCGAGTTGCCGGGTCTGATTCCCGAGTCGGGCACAGTGCAGCACGGAGTGGAATTGTGCCCGGTGGATGGCGATAGTCTCATCCCCTATCCCATGGGACCTAAACATAACAGGTGAAATGTGGGTGTTGTATTATGTTCATGTTATGTTATCAACTTCTACTTGAATGTTAATTTCAACGAACTTTAATTTCACCGTATAACAGACGCCAATTTTTACGAGACCAAAAATTGTAATAAATTACAATAAATATGTAACAAATCGAGCTCAGGTGTAGCCACGCGCTTAGTCTAGGATTTGTCGAGTGTTCTTTTGAACGAGACTGCGCTCCCCCTTATTTAAACACAAAATTAAGAGGCACCGAGCAAACAGTATCGTTGGCAGAAAAAAAAGGGTGTCGACGACTAAGTATCTCCTCGTTACCGTAATATTTGAATCAACGAAAGAACCGAATTGAATATTAAATGAAATAATTTATGCCATATTTATCATTTTGCAAATGTACAGTCTCACCTTAATGAAAATACGTTAATAACCATTTTTAGAAGCGAGCTCTGTTTGTTTTAGTAATTTCTGTAAAAAAAACAATTTTTGAAACGAACCGTATAGATTACAATATTTAATTAGTGCCATGAAGATAATTTTACTTTTTGTTACATTACAAAGTTAGACTACCCTTATTAGCCAGGTTGCCTTTTATATAATGTTTCAATGTAAGTTAAGATTTAGTCAATCTCAAATTAAAACCGGATAAAACTTTTGCCCGAGCCGGGGATCGAACCCGAGTCCACACGGTGAGAGGAAGCATACGTTAAGTCAAGGACATCATATTTTAAGCATGTCATGGTATCTAAAGTCCTTTTGAAAAGGGTAACGGTGGTGAGTCTGGGCAGTGGTAAGGCTGCGGGCACATTAGCGGTGGGTTCGGCCGTAAATCATGTGGGATAAGACGCTATCAGCGCCCGTCTGTCACTCGCTTTGTCTCTAATTAACGTTGTGTTTGTATCGAGAAAAAGGAAATATAATTGTCGTAGTTGTTACAAACAATACAAATATTACAATATTTGTAAATCCATTAAATCATTTTTTTACATAATTTATTTATTTATTTAAACTTCATATACAGAATTTGTATACAAGGCGGACTTAATGCCTTAGGCATTCTCTGCCAGTCTACCTTTGGGTGATGCAGAGATTAACAAGGCAGGTGAAGTTATAAAATATAGCGTTTTGATTTGAAATAAAAGGTAATAAAAATCAATACAATTAATGAATACATAATGAAAATATGAGCGTAATATGCATAATATCTACATAACAAAATACTTAAATATAAGTAAATATTTATTGATAAAATATATATAAATATATTAGTATAAGATCCCTTAAACAACGACCTTCACCGAGATGTTTATGTTATGATTATACAAAGCGCGTGAGCAGTGCCACCTATCCAGAAGTATTTGTACTACGGGTTGGTCTAATTTGTGCCGCATACATTGTTGCATCGTTGTCCAATACTTTCGATAATAAAGCCATAAATAATATATAATAACGTTTGATTTACCCTTAACCCTTCAGGTTATGGGCCCAGAGACTACTAGTGAGTGAATTATGAACAAATTAGTGAACAATAACAGTGATTTCAACTAAAATAAAAGATCGTAAACAAAGTTATAAACGCGTAAGGTTACGTTACGGTTTTGTGAGCTGATTAGTGTCACACGGACTCGCAAGTTATAGTTTGCCGTTTGTTTACTAAATTGATGCGAAGATTTTTTCTTTGTTTTTGAAGTTGAAGAAGCTTCGAAATGGCTACATCTTTTAAGATAGATCGACTTTCTGGCGATAACTATGATACATGGAAAGTACATATGCGAGCAATCCTAATCAAAAACGATTTATGGGACTATGTATCGGGAACATTATCAAAACCGCCGTCAAGTGATCCGAAACTTACTGATTGGAGAAAAATGGACAGAAAAGCTGAGTCTGACATATTGTTAGCGGTGAGTCCAAGTGAATTAGCGGCGTTAGATGGTTTGGAAAGTTCTAAAGATATTTGGGATAAGCTGAAGTCTATGTACCAGTCGAGCGGCCCCGCTAGAAAAGCTTCGTTATTGAAGAAACTTGTAATTACTCGTATGCAAGAGGATGATGACTTGAAGAAGCATATTGCAGAATTCTTTGATGCAGTTAAGAAATTAAAAGAAATTGGATTGGTAGTTATTGACGAACTATTAGCGATATTATTGTTGTACAGTTTACCAGATTCTTTTGCCATGTTTAGAACGGCAATGGAGTCACGTGATGATTTACCATCAACGGAAACTTTGAAGGTCAAGATTATTGAGGACTATGAAGCTCGTAAGTCCAAGACTACTGACCAAGGGGCTATGTTCGTAAAGCGAATTAATAAATATAAAAATACAAATCCAAAGCAGAAAGACGATTCCAAAGACGGACAGAAATACAATTTTGAATGTTATCGTTGTGGTCGTCGGGGGCATTTAGCGAGGGACTGCAGAACAAAGAATATCAATAAGCAGAAACAAAGTGCGCAGAAGTTGGAAAGTAAGGATGACAAAGAGGATAAGACAACAATGTTATTGAGTACAGCCGAAGAGGTTATGCTCGGTGAGAAAATAAATACCATATGGTGTATCGATAGTGGGTGCACAGGCCATATGTGTAATGAAAAACCATTATTAGAAAATTTTACGCGGCTAGACTCGGAAGTTAATTTAGCTAATAGCAACAAAACCCAAATTACCGGCACCGGCAAGGTGAGCATTTCTGTTGATACGGGCAGTGAAGAACGCCAGATTGATATCGAAAAAGTATTTTACGTATCAGATTTAAGAACGAACTTGCTGTCGGTGGCCAAGATGACTGATCGTGGGTTTGAAGTTCGCTTCAATAAAAATGATGCGATCGTGATTGATAGCAATGAAAAAGTTCATATGCGCGCAGATAGAGTAGGTAACCTGTATTATGTTCGAATGAGTGAAAATTCGGTCAATAATGTTGAAACATCGAAGAATGCACTTGATTTGTGGCACCAACGTCTCGGGCATCTTAATGAACGTGATCTTAAAGCTATGGCGAAGAGTGGTTTAGTACACGGATTAACATTCAAGGACGACGAAAAGTTACCTGAATTCGAGATCTGCATTAGTCTAAAACAGACTTGCACACCTTTCCCAAAGAATAGAGATGCACGTACTAGTGAATTGCTAGAAATAGTGCACAGCGATGTCTGTGGCCCTATGAATCATCAATCATATGGTGGTAAGAAATACTTCGTTACCTTCATCGATGACAAGTCCAGATGGTGTGAAGTCTATTTTATAGCGAATAAAAGTGACGTTCTAGGTGTATTTAAAACCTACAAAGCTTATGCTGAAAATCTAACTGGAAGGAAGATAAAGAATCTTCAGTCTGATAACGGACGAGAATACGTGAACAAAGAGTTTGATGATTTCCTAAGGAAATCTGGGATACGAAGAAGATTAACAGTTCCGTATACGCCTCAGCAAAACGGAATTGCTGAGAGAAAAAACAGGACATTAGTAGAGATGGCCAGATGTATGATGGGGCAGGCAGGAAGTCCTCCATCATTTTGGGCTGAAGCTATTAACACTGCCAACTACATAAGAAACCGATGCCCTACTGCAGCGCTTGATGGTGAAATACCTTTTACATTATGGAAAGGGAAGAAGCCTACAGTAATTTACATGCAAGTATTTGGCTCAAAAGTTTACTACAAAGACAAGGGAAAAACCTAAGGGTAAATTTGAGTCAAGGTCACAATTAGGTATTTTTGTAGGCTATGACATTGAGTCAAAAGCTTATAGAATACATGATGCAACGACAAGAAAGATTGTTGTTACCCGTGACGTCAAATTTATGTCTGAAACAGCATTCAGATATGAATATAAAGAGATATTGGACGAAGAAGAAGATACTGATGATGAGAAAGAAGTGACAGTAGAATATAATGTGTCAAATGAGAACAATGAGAGAAAAGAAGATAATCGAAGAATTTTACGAGCCAGTAGAGATGGTCGAAGATCAAGAAGATCACTTGAAAGAGTTAATGAACCAATAGACGCTAGAGAAAGACGGCAATTATATGGAAAAAGGAACTCAACTATTTCATGGGAAAGTTTAATAGAACCCTCTAAAAGGGGAAGAGGAAGGCCTCGCCTTATTCGTACTGGCAACGTAGGAAGACCTCGAAAAGAATACCATACAGTAAAAGATACAACAGACAGTGAAAATAAATCAGATGATGAACCTGAGGAAGAAATAAGTGCAGAAATAGCAATAATAGAACCGATGACTTGGAAAGATATAGAGAAGAGAAGTGATTTGAATTCGTGGAAAATTGCTTTAGAGAATGAATATCTGTCACAGATAAAGAATAAAACGTGGGAAATTGTACCACGACCCAAACAACGAAAAGTTATTGGAAGCAGATTTGTATTTAGTACCAAAAGTACTGGCAAGAAAGTACGTCTCGTCGCAAAAGGATGTTCGCAACGGCCAGGGGAGGACTTTCATGAAACCTCATCCCCTGTTGTGAGATCGTCTTCTATAAGACTCATAGCTGCTTTGTCAGCAGAGTTAGGCTTAGAAATCCATCAAATGGACGTAGTAACTGCTTACCTGAATGGCTCACTCGAAGAAGAAGTGTACATGGAAGTTCCAGATCAGTTAAGCGATATTTTAGAGAAAATACTCACAAAAGAGAAAATTGGTTCACAGAAGAGGACAATTACAGAGAAAACCATACTTGAGACAGTTGTGTGTTTACTTAAAAAATCATTATATGGTTTGCGTCAATCAGGTTTGCAGTGGTATAAAAGGTTGTTGAGAAAGTTGAATGATATTGGTTTTGAACCTTTGCCACAGGATCCTTGTGTGTTTATTGCACACAAAGGTGAGCAAATGATGTTGATAGGTATATATGTAGATGATATAATTTTAGCGACAAATGATTATGCATGGATGGAATGTGTAAAGAAACAATTAGGGAGAGATGAAAGATATGGGCAAAATCTCTACTTGTTTAGGAATAGAATTTAGTCGTGACGAAGAGAATAGAGTGTATTTAAGCCAAAAACCTTACATAGATAAAGTGTTAGAACGGTTTGGTATGAGTGATTGTAAGTCTGTCGTTACACCAATAGATGTGAATGTAAAGTTAGAGAAACCTGAGTGTGTTAAACATGATGTAATGGAACAGTATCCTTACCAGAGTTTGATTGGTGCATTAATGCATTTGGCGGTATCAACAAGACCTGATATCGCTTATGCCGTGAACTTTTTAAGTCAATTTAATACAAATTACGATATTGCACACTGGAAGGCTGCTAAACATGTGTTGAGATACCTGAGAGGTACTTCAGATTACGGACTGGTGTATGAAAGGACAGATTTGCCTCTTTTTGGTGTTGTTGATGCAGATTGGGGTGGAAATATGATAGATCGTAGATCCTATTCTGGTTTTGCATTTATATTGGCAGGTGCTCCAATTAGTTGGGAAGCGCGTAAGCAACGTACAATTGCTTTATCGAGCACCGAAGCAGAATACATGGCTATTTCCGAAGCAACTAAGGAAGCTGTGTATTTACGCGATATATTAAATAGTGTTAGTGTAAAGTGTGAGTGTGTTATGTTGTTCAATGACAACCAAGGCGCAATTAAGCTTGCTCAAACTAGGAATTACCATTCTCGTACAAAACATATTGATGTACGGCACCACTTTATTCGTGATAAATACGAACAAGGTGTAATTGATCTTAGATATTTATGTACTGACCGAATGCCTGCTGATGTTTTGACCAAGGGTTTAACTGGGACAAAACACCATGAATGTCTGCGTAATTTAGGTATGATGGATGAATTTATGTAAATTTCAAAGATATGCTCACGACTTTGAGGGGAGGTGTTATGATTATACAAAGCGCGTGAGCAGTGCCACCTATCCAGAAGTATTTGTACTACGGGTTGGTCTAATTTGTGCCGCATACATTGTTGCATCGTTGTCCAATACTTTCGATAATAAAGCCATAAATAATATATAATAACGTTTGATTTACCCTTAACCCTTCAGTTTATTTGATGAAACGTATTTTATATTTAATTTAATATGTCAATAGATATATTGCATATGGGTTGCCTAACAAATTTCAGTCCATAATATGATTAATTAATAATTGAAAAATTTTTTTTTTTTAATAATTTCACCGGTTTGATAATTAGACAAATTCTATACCAATCGAAAGTCTGAAGCCTATAGAATATGCAAACGTTGGGTTGCCTATTCTTTTCCGGTCACAACTCTTGGGTAGCCAGGTATAAACAGGTAAATCGATATACCATTTTGCACCGGTCTGATTATTGAATTAAAATTAATTGACAATAAAGATTATTTCATTATGAAAACGATGGTATAGGGTTGCCTGCGAAAAATCAGTCCCGAATGCCGGTTGTCGAATTTTGAAAAGTGAAATATTTCTGCGAGTGAATATATTTTTTCATTTTTTTTATACTTTATGTACAAAGGCGGGCCGACTTAATACTAAAAGTATTCTCTACCTTACAACCTTTGGGTGATGCAGAGATGTAGATAGTAGGTGCAGTTTTAAACACGTGTGAGGCAGACATGTAGATAATAAAAATCTTACTAACCGTGGACCATCAGTGCTACTCTTATCAAGTTCAGGAATCTTCTGTAAAAAAAACTGAAGAAACTAATTATTAATGTCATCACGAAGAGGCAGATACAAGGATTATTTTTATGCTTCTAAAGCGAAGCCAGGCTCAAAAATTTTAATTAAAGCCTCTGATACTGACGTTTTGATTATTTTGTTAGGAAATATGCACAAACTTATTGAATCAGAATTTTAGCTTGCCAGTTCAGCAACTAGAAAGACTAATAATCAAACTGTTGATTGCATTAAATGTACTGATTTAGCGTTGAAGTTAGGAATTAAATTATGCCAAAGTCTTCCCGCCTTCCATGCGTTTACAGGTTGCGATTACACGGCAGCATTTTATAATAAAGGAAAAGTAAAACCTATTCAGCTATTTTCGGAAAATGAAAAATAACAAACAGTTTTTGCATCATTAACAGATGCTGCTGATATTTTCATTGATAAAAAAATGAAGACCGTTCAAGAATTTACGGCTAGTATGTATGATATCAAGAACTGCACCAACGTGAATGATGCGAGATATCGCATTTTTATGAAAAATTACTCTGCTAAAGAAGACAGCGAGTAGTTTAAAAAAAAATAAAAGGTTTTAACTCCAACTCCATACCACCCTGCTGGATATCATTAACTCAAAAAAATTTACGAACTTTTTTCGTAAATTTCATGTGGGTTAATGCAACGGATCCATCATGCGTGAAACTTCAGCCTGAGAATTGCGGTTGGTTCATAGATGAATAATTAAAACCAGTAGGATTCATTGGGATCATACCTACCTTTAAAAATAGAAGACATTGTCGAAAAAACTGAAACGGAGAGTGATGACGAAGAAGGTTCAGAAGTTGGAGATCATAGTTATATGTCCGATGACTCGGAACCTGAATAATTGAAAAAAAATAAAAAAAATGTATATAATATACTTTAGTGTCACATAAAACATACACACAAATGACTTATTGATAAAAAAAAAACTATTCCTCTATTTGAATTATAAACTACTCCAAAATGATACACAGTATATAGGTATACAAGTATATAGCTATCGTTTTCATTTTAAAGAACAAATAGCATGCGCAATCTCTTTCTTTAAATGGGCGGGCTTTAAACAGCTGCTATCTTGTGTCCTCTTCTAAAAAAACAGCACTCGCAGAAATATTTCACTTTTCAAAATTCGACAACCGTCATTCGGGACTGATTTTTCGCAGGCAACCCTATACCATCGTTTTTATAATGAAATAATCTTTATTGTCATTTAATTTTAATTCAATAATCAGACCGGTGCAAAATGGCAGGTATATCGATTTACCTGTTTATACCTGGCTACCCAGGAGTTGTGACCGGAAAAGAATAGGCAACCCAACGTTTGCATATTCTATAGGCTTCAGACTTTCGATTGGTATAGAATTTGTCTAATTATCAAACCGGTGAAATTATTAAAAAAAAAATTTTTTTCAATTATTAATTAATCATATTATGGACTGAAATTTGTTAGGCAACCCATATGCAATATATCTATTGACATATTAAATTAAATATAAAATACGTTTCATCAAATAAACATCTCGGTGAAGGTCGTTGTTTAAGGGATCTTATACTATATGAACTAATAATAAATATTATGGTGGCCATTTATTTTTGTTGAGGAGAAGATTCCGAACATAATGATAGTTAATAACATAAATCAGTTCTTGTAGCCTAAATTATTTAGCCCCAATTTCACAGGCATTTTATTGGCAGGATACCTAATATATACTTATACTGCCAATATACAATATACAATATACACATGAATGAAAGTCACAGCAATTTTCTTATTTCAAGTGCAACGTGAGTCACTTATAAATTCTGTCAGGTTATATTTTATGCGTCGGATTAGATCTATCCGGCACCTCTGAAACTGGCCCTTCGTCTATCACATTTATAAACATCAATGTCGTAGTTATTGTCCTTAGATTCATATTTGGCAAAATTGTTTTATTTTATTTTAACTTTGAATTGCCATATTTCCAGACGTGCCATCTGAAGTCATCATGAAGAGGGTAACTGAAGTGCTGGCAGTGGTAAGGCAGCGGGCACATTAGCGGTGTAGCGGTGGGATCGCATCGTCCGTAAATCATGTAGGATCAGACGCTATCAGCGCTACGCCGGACACTACCCGTCTGTCACACGGCGCAGCACATCTCTAATTATAAATAAAAGGTACAATGTCATGCTGTATGCAGAAAAAATAAATTTCTGGAAGAAATACCACAATTGTACAGGTCAATTATGTAATACAAATCAAAATTCAAGTAATATGTATTAGTTCAAGTGCAATAGGAAACCAAAGTGTAAAATATTTCGTATAAAATACAAAAGCCTTTGAAAAATGTCTTGTTTCATACAAGACATTTGTTAATTATCCTAAACCTGTTTTAAATTCAAGATTATGTTGTAAAGACTAACTACGGAACCCTTTAGCGAGTGTCCCGACGCGCACTTAGCCGGTTAATCAAAAATACTTTTTACCTTTGAGCTAAATTCATTTTAAACCCGAATTATGTAACAAAGATGGTTTATGACATACTTCAAATCAGATACCTATTATTATTATTTTTGGGACGAGGCTTTGGGTGTTCGGGTCGACCTCCGTGGGTCTATTTTGATTGTAGCCTCATTCATTATAGACTGTCCTATAGGCCAATAGCCTCCATAAATTGGAGCAGTCGGATACCTAGATACTAATAATATAGTCGATAATGAAAGCACTTGTTTTACTTTCACTTTATATGTAGCGGCGGTATAATGAAAGCCCAGAAAACGTTAATAAGAATAATAAACGCCCTAGCCTTTCTAATGATCAAGCCGCTTCTTCCGCGGAATAATGGCACAAAACAAACATTGCCTTTGACATTACTTACAAAAGTAAATGGGCGAGTGAAAACAGATTCAAAAATTAAATAAAACGGGCAGGTAAAGGTGGCGGGCGGCGGTGACAAGGCTGGGAGGGGGGTTAGTGAGGGATCTTCGTTAAGGTTTAATTAAATCGTCCTCCGCGGCCTCTCGCGTTTTAATTCCACCGTTATTAACGCTGTTAAAAAGTGAGTAGCCTGGACAGCAAAGATATGGAGTTGAATTATATTTCAGAATGTCACAATGAGAGTCCTAGCTCATTGATCCGGCTTCTCAATTTTTCGCTTTGCTTGCTTGTTTAAATTATGAGGTCTTTCAATCTATTGTGCATACTTTCTGAAAATATCGTTAATAGATTAAGTAATACGTAGATTTTTTGCTGAAGATTTAGTACATTTAACTCAGGAATGTTTGTTTTATGGTCTTCATTCATTCTTACTAAAGATCTTCTGTCTTGTTTCCAATTTATGTTAAGTTAGTACAAACCTACTTGTTTTATTGAAAATCAGAATTGTTTGCTAGATTTGAGTTTTGTACCTTTTTCAGCATAACGACAGCTCCACGGCTTTAGTGAGCAAGCGGACAAGTGGTCGCGGTGTTTCCGCAGAGGAACACTTGCGATAAGACTTCCTCTCACGGCCCGCCCTCTCCGCCACCCGCTCACCAAACTGTTTGGATTTTAATATCACCCTTAAGTGTTGTTCTTAAAGACATCGTCGGCTAAGTACTAATTTGTCCCATCTTGAAACGATTGAGCCGTTTCTCCGTCTGTAAACGCATTAATTGTTTTAAGCTGTGAAATACGGTGCGCTAACATTATCTTGTTGTGTTGTTTGCAGATTCTTTTAAGGAAAATATTTAATCTCATATTCAGCGGTGTCATCTAAACCTCATTGGCCGAATATGCCGATAACACACGTAAGTAAATGAAAGAAACAGCTGCGTACTTTTTCAAGGGTAACTTGAGTCATTTTGATACTAAACTTGGTTAGGTTATATTTATGACGTGCATAAGATCTATTAGAGATGTCTGCAACTATTCCTAAGACTCCAAAACTGAGATAAGCTTATTTAAGACGTGTAGAAAACACAATCATACTTAATAAGCATTATGGAAAGAAATCCAACATTTTATATAATATTAAAGTTGAAAAATTAAGAATCCAGCAGGACTCGAACCTGCACCCCCTGAGTATACGCCCCAAGTGCTTTGCCAATTCAGCTATGGATTCGTATGCTGCTAGACTCGAAATTTCTCAACTCTTTTGTACCAGCGTCATAGGTACCTACCTACCTACCAGCGTGCAAAATTATTATTTGCAAAATTAATCACTTTCGTGGATTCTATGTAATATGTTTGATTATACTTAATGTTTCTATAATAGTATGAGAGAAATGTAAAGTAATGTTGGTTTTAAAACCAAGTAAGGGTTCTACTAAGGTATATGACACTCGTCGACGTTTGTTCTCTCGATTTTAGAGTGCCGTACCTAAAAGGTTAAAACGGGACCCTATTACTAAGACTGCGCTGTCCGTCCGTCTGTTCGTCTGTCGCCAGCCTACTCATGAACCATGGTACTAGGCTAGGATACTAGGCTACACCATAGCTAGGCAATTAATTTTTTTTCAGATGATGTATATCTGTTGGCGCTCTAACAACAAACACAAAAATCGTAATACATAAATATTTGAGGAAAACGGCAAGAAAATCATGTTTGCTGTATGGGACCCCCATTTTCTTGCCGTTTTTAGGGTTCCGTAGTACCTACAAGGAACCCTTATAGTTTCGCCATGTCCGTCTGTCCGTCCGTCTGTCCGAGGCATAGCGACGAAACCGTTGGTGCTAGAAAACTGAAATTTTGCATAAACATGTATGTTAACTATACAAAGAAAGTCGTAGAATAAAATTTGGATATGTAAAGTAGGGATGTTTTTTTTTTGTCGCCTACCCCATAGTGTGGGGTATTGTTAGATAGAACTTTTAAAAACGTTTAGGGGTTGCTAAGACAGTTTCTTGATTTAGAGATCCGTTTGCGAGATAATTAACTTTAAAGAGCAAATTTTTGTTCGAGTAGAGCGTCCCCCCCCCCCCTCTAAAAGCTAAACTACTGGATCCCAAAATCTGAAAAAAATTGTGTCGGTAGTACATGTAATGAACTTTAAAGGAAAACTATAGCGGATAAGTTCACTTCATTAGTTCTAGAGTAATTGGGGTCAAAAGTGTAAAATGCAGTTACTCAGAATAATTCGTGCAAATTACAAAAACCTTTGAAAGCAATGACTTGTATGAAGATGTTACTTGTTTAATACAGATAGTAAATCCCTTTTAAGTCGAAATATGTTGTTACGACTAGTTAGGGAACCCTACTGCGCGTGGCCCGACACGCACTTGGCCGGTTTTTATAGATATTTGTACGGAACCTTTCGTGTGCGAGTCCGATTTGCACTTCTCCGGTTATTTTTATTATATAGCGAAGGTTACTCGCTGTAGATGTAACATGCTAAAATTTTTAATTTTTGATTTATTTCATAGAAACTTGTAAAAACTAATAACGTATATAAAAAAAAACCGGCCAAGTGCGTGTCGGACCACGCGCAATAGGGTTCCGTAAATAAACATAAATAAATAAATAAACGTACCGATTACCGACAAATAGCCAAAATAACAACATTTTTTCGCCAGCAAATAAAACTTTGTTTTTCATAGTGTTTTATGGACTTTGTATCAATAACAAAGTTATAATTTGCGGTTGCTGAAAAAGTGCTATATCTCAAAAACTGCTGACTGTATCTCATTCAAAACAATTTTGGTTGAAAGTTTTTATTAAGATCTATGATATATATTTTTTCTAGATTTTTCACTCCGGTGGTTTAAAAGTAAGAGGGGGGGGGGACACTCATTTTAGCACTTTGAAAGTGTCTATCTTTGGAACGATTGACATTGAAAAAAAATGGATCTAGAAACCTCAATGTAATTTTAAAAGACCTATCTATAGATACCCCACACGTATAGGTAGAATGAAAAAAAAATATTATTGCTTCAGTTCAATGTATGGGGAGCCCCTCTCTAATATTAATATTATTATTTTTTTGTGTAAAAATCGTAAAGTGGTTAACAGAATACATCTATCTACTTAGTTTCAATTGTGTAGTCCTAATAGTTTCGGAATAAAGTGGCTGTGACATACGGACGGATGGACAGACAGACAGACAGACATGACGAATTTATAAGGGTTCCGTTTTTTGCCATTCGGCTACGGAACCCTAAAAAGGTTTAAAACATTATTGCGGGTCAAGTGCAAGTCAGTAAGCCTACCCTAAAGAAGTGAATTAGTTGTGAATGTATATTATCCTCCTTGTGAATGTATATTATATATCCTCTATTCTACGCTATTGCATTATAATATGGGGTAACTCAGTAGACTCCATAAAAATTTTTCGAGCCCAAAAAAAAAGTATACGAACGATAAGTAATGCCCAACCTTTAGATAGCTGTGTTCCTCTATTCAAAAAGTTTAAAATATTACCCCTTCCAGCACTATATATTTTTGAACTCTGTATCTTTGTATATAAAAATATTACTCTATTTGAGATGCATAATGATGTAGCAATAAGAAAGAGTCGAAAAATTCATAAATTGTCTATACCTCAACAAAGAATTTCACTTTTTTCTAATAATGTTTTTTGTATGGCTATTCGTGTGTATAATAAATTACCTGATGTTTTTAAGACCTTTCATTATGTTAAATTTAGAAACACATTGTTTAATTTCCTATTAGATAAATGTTATTATTCAGTTAAAGATTTCTTAGATGAAAAGTTCGATACTAAATTTAAATTAGTAGACATAGAATAAGGCTTGTTAATTTGATTGTGTTTTTAGTGTATATTTTAATTTAATTATTTTTAAGCATTTATGTTAATCCCCTATTGTTTTTAATATTTGTACGCCGGAAACGGTAGAGTATTATGGACTTTCCAAACACTGTAACATCTTGTATCTACAATATTCTAACAAATAAACATATTATTATTATTATTATTATATTATGAGAGTTTTGGTAATTTACATGTTAATCCGCTATTAATCGCTCTCGTGGAATTACTGATAAGACATCCAAACCCAAACACTACTTTGAATTGTCGTCAAATTTGGCTGCCTGATGCAAATGATGGCAAATGCATTACCAACCTAATAATACGAAACCAAAGAGGAAGAAAATATTTTTGTATTTTCTATTTTACCTATTTTATTGCGCTCTCAGCTACGCCTGCGTGTTGCGTTATGATAAAAATATAGTTTAAAAAAACTAAAAAACACGCTTTTAAAGTACTTCTAACTAAAAAGTGAAAAATAATTCCTATACTTAAAAAAGCGTGGGGCGCTCTGTGCCATATTTTTCGTCTATCGAGCAACCCACGCTTTTTTCAGCTTATATTAGGAATTATTTTTCACTTTTTAGTTAGAAGTACTTTAGAAGCATGTTTTTTAGTTTTTTTAAACTATATTTTTATGTTTATATTTTTTATTGAATTATTGCATTGTCATCGATCTTTGACAAAGTTTTAATGAAATCTGTCCGTTTAAAGTGGGTCCAAATTGAGTCCAAAAGAGTCGGTTACATACGTACATACAGGTGAAGCTAATATAAGCGTGTTAAAAAGTAACCAATATTTTAATACAAGCTGATGTATTAGGGTCGATTTCCCAAACGACTTTTTTTTCTGTCCTCGTTGAAATTCGTATTTGAAAAGAAGAATATTGTATTAAATTGATTTTTATAGTATTCTATAGGTAGATATAGGGTGGAGGCGAAAATATTAATGGGCTAGGATGAAATTTAAGGGTATAAAAAAATTCCTAAAGTCCAAATTTTTGCTTGTCGGTGCTGTCCCAGTACTTTTTTTACAAACAAAATGGCTTATAAGTTAATGAATATTAGTAAATTAAGGTTACAACCTACCCTATTTCGTAGGATATTAGTTTCATCATTGATAAATAGCATATTCTATTATTTAACTAACCATATTTATTAATGAGAGGCACAAACGTACTTGTCCCAGAAATTCTTGGCTTTTCGGTGCCAAAAAGTAATTTAGACATAACTTTACATAGGCAAGTCCGACAGTGTCCCCTCCCTGATTATTATTTCATGTTAGTACTGCCCTAATGCGCAGTGAAGACGGACGCTTTCTACATCGCTGCATTTGCCCGCAAAAAACGTAAGTACACCATGAAAATTGCTAGGCGACAAATATTTTATCTTATCGGAGAATGATTTTTTATATTGTAATATGTTGTTATTTTATATTTGTTTGATCCATACAGAGAAAGTAACTGAATTAGCTTTATTGGCTGTAGTTCAATTTGTCCTAGTTATTATAGTTCATTAGAAATTTTAAAAAAAGTGTGCAATTTATCTCGTCGCTGTACCGTTATCGGTGGAATCGGTGGTCATTTTACCCACCGATACGACAATTTTCCACCTGATCGGTGAAAAAACATTATCGGTGTATAATTTATCTGCTCAGTGTATTATTTTTTTGTGTATTAACAGTTTTAAGACATCGGTGGATTTCTTAATCGTATCGGTGGATCATTTTATCGAGTCGGTGGGTCGGTTCATCACATCGGTGGACCCTGTGTCATTTATTTTGCTTCTAAAACATTTTATTGATATCAGTAATTTCGTTAGGTATAGAAAATATGATTTTTCGAAAGTTGCGATTTTTACAATACCGAACGCACTGTGTCGATAGTGAAATTGTACGATGTTAAATACCTTTGTTTGTTTGTACCCAGAAAAATATAATTTTCTAGACCGACATTGGTGTGGGCATAGTTAAAGTAGATTGCGTAATTTTCATAGCCAGAACGCCTGTCGCAAAAATATACGCAAATTTAAAATAGATGCAAAATATTGTCTACATTAAACATAGTATTAAAAAAAAGACATTTTATAATCGAATTAGGGACAAACAGTAAATTTTGAAGACCGATATACTATTGCATCTATAAAGCATCGATGGTAAAAGCATCGCACAATATTGAACTTTTGACACATTGTGTTCGGTACTCTCGATCTTAAATATTTATTTTATTTAGCTTTAAGTATTTGTTGTTATAGCGGCAATAATTATGCATCATCTGTGAAAATTTCAACGTCTTCGCTATCACGGTTCTTGAGATACATCCTGGAGACAGACGGACGTTCGGACGGATGGACGGACAGCGAAGTCTCCGTAAAAGGGTTCCATTTCCTTTGGGTAAGGAACCCTAAAAACATAAAAAATTTCATAAGCTTTCCAATAAGGTATAAAACTCTGATGTAACTGGAATATAACAAAGTTATTGACGAAACAATGGTGCAAAGGTGGTCAGATTTACCATATCGGTGGATAAGCACACCTTTTCGGTGTTCAAGCATTTCATATCGGTGTACAGAAAACTAATCGGTGGTCAGCTTATCGTATCGGTGACAACCCAAATTCAAACTCAAATTTCTCTTCAGTCTTAAATGATACGATCATGTGCGTAAAATTGGGGACATTTAGTATTATATAGATTACAATAAATCTAAAAAATATCCAAAAAAGCTATAAATAAAAAAGTTCACCGATAAGGTACAAAAACACCACTTGTTGAAATTGACCCATTAGGAGCTCGTGGCTAAGTCGAAGCCGTGCCGACCCATCGATCTTGCAGGTTAAGCAATGCAAACTGCGGTGGACAATGTTTAGGTGACCATTGCATCTTCACATAACGAGTTTTCCTCCTGCCGTCGCGCGTCGGTTGCCATTTGAAGATCTATAGCAGTCGTAATGGGTAGTCAGAGGCCAGAATGACTATCAAAGAGTATCATATCACTTCGTATTGGCCTGTGGAGGTTTGATGGCGGTCGCTTCACGTAAAATACTGATATTCAGCTTAATCATTAGACTGGAACAAGCCCATTGAAATCACGAAATAGCTTGCTGTAAGCTACATGTGGACATAATTTTATCAAATTGAAATAGAAAGTTAAGTGAGTATCACTCATTAGTAGATCGTGCATTCCGAACGCAAATAGATCAATTAGGTTTAATTACTACCGTTAAAATAATAAGGCAATTAAAAATTATTCATTTCCGACAATAGTCTGAACTAGACCTCATTCCACTATAATTATACTTATAGTAAACTAGCGACCCGCCCCGGCTTCGCACGGGTACAATGCTGATACTAAATACACTACAGAAAAACTGTGAACGTTGTATATAAACACAGCGGTCCGCTCTGGATTCGCACGGGTATATAATAATAATATATTATAGACTATGTCACTCACTGAAAAAATGATTAAAATCGATCCAGTAGTTTTGATTTATTCATTACTACCCGTGGCCCGCACGCGTTAAATTAGGAGTAAAACAATTCCCCTTTCCCTATACCATGAAGGTTTCCTGCTATCTTTGGAATATTCATACACAACATTTTTACTTATTTACTTTCTCAGCTCTATTTTTATCCCGAAGCTGACTGAGTCGAGCCTCACGCTCTATTGACGATTCTCTGTCCCTCTGAACAGGCTCGCTCCCGCGCCGCCCCGACCGGCCGATACCGCCGCAAACTCTACGTCCCGCAATTTTTAAATCTGTAATATCTTCGAAAATATTCATTTAAATCACATGCTGTAAATGGCAATTTTGATCTACATGAAATGCACAACGTATCTAATGTATTTAATTGGATAAGTAATGATACTGTATCGTTTAAAATAGCTTGGCTTGCCCATATTTTTTTTGTAATACGTAAAAGATAAAAATGGTTACTGTGGGTTATCTTTAGGAGATAAACATATGCTGTCGCGGACTTTTTTATTCATCTTTTCAAGATATACAATTACGTAGTACATAAATTTGATCCATCTCGTAAGGTTTAGCCAGCGTTTGCAATGTAAGCGCAGAAAAATATGTTTGTTACGACATCACATTACAAATCTTTAAATTTCTCGGCTTTTCTCTACTATAATATGCATGTATAAAAACCTTAACCCATAAAAACCTTCCTCTTGAATCAATCTATTCATTAAAAAAAACCGCATCAAAATCCGTTGCGTAGTTTTAAAGATTTAAGCGCACATAGGGATATAGGGACAGAAAAGGCGACTTTGTTTTATACTATGTAGTGATTCATAAAAACCTTCCTCTTGAATCACTCTATTCATTAAAAAAAACCGCATCAAAATCCGTTGCGTAGTTTTAAAGATTTAAGCGCACATAGGGACAGAAAGGGCGACTTTGTTTTATACTATGTAGTGATTACTAATGGGTGAGGAATAGACAAAATTGCCGCTATCCAATTGCCGTCAGCAATGAGCAGTGGAGTGGACTTCAATAATAATTTGTAATTTTTTTTTGTATTTCCTTATATTTTATTAAAAGTTTAGTTCGATGTTTTATGTTATTTTTTTTTGTTGTGTTTTGTTTGAAAATAAACCTTCCGGTTTATCTTTATAAGTCGAACCGCAAATAATAAGTTTATCATAGGTCATTTATAACCCTACGACAAATTTATTATTTGCGGCTCGCTCCCGAACCGCAAAATTAAGTTTGTTTTTTATTGTATATAATATACTGGGTACTTTTCCGGAATAAAAAATACCCAGTGTGGTGCACAGGATATTAAAGAATAATTATACCAAGTTTCATCGTAATCAAACCGGTAGTTTTTGCGTGATGCCTGAACAAACAGACAGACAGACAGACAAAAATTTTTTTGTTCTCATTTTTGGGTTAAGTGTCGGTCTACTAACACGCCCTGCTATTTATTTTTTTGATATTTTCAATGTACAGAAATTTTACTTTTACAGATTTATTATAAGTATAGAATAGATAATTATCCCCGTACTCTTAACCGTTGAAGAGTTGTACCTTTCAGCATCATTTCAACAACATGAAATGTAGACTGCTAGATGCAAACATCCGAGTAGTTTAAGGTAATATAATATTAAAACTTTTAAAATTTGAGGGTTGCCCTCGATTTCTCTAGGATCCCATCATCATATTCTGTGGACAATTAATAACTGAAGTATCTCATTTTTGATACAAATTAAGACTTTCATTTCTGGTGTTATTTTTACCAATAATATTTTAAGTCTTCTTGTCATAAATGCTGATTTCCCAGTTTGCTTTTGACCCTTTTATGCTAAGCATTAATGGACCATGAGAAAGCCTTTGATTGGGTTAACCCAATTTTCTCACAGTCCATAACATGGGCAGTGCTGCAGACTCTCCGGAGGTTCCAAATCGACCACCGTTATATCGAGGTGTTAAGGTTTTTATATGAAAAACATATTACCTTGGTTTGTCTTCACGATTATAGCTGACTGAATGAGCTGACTGCTGCGCATGAGATGGTTTAAGCTTCTGGCCATTGGAAAGGGACCGACACGGCATCAATATTAATAGCGAGCATATCACCCTACTTCGGTTTCTCGTCAAATCAGTGGTCATGGCAGAATCCCTGGAGGACCTTAGCACAATGCTCGGTAGCCTTAGCTAAGCTTCTCAACGGGTGGGTTGAAACCCAATTAAAACCAATTAATTAATTAATTGTATTCAATATGGGACATGTCGCCGCTCTAGACGTCTCCAGTTAGTTTAATTATCCAATACACTGTATATAACTCAAGAGTTTCAACTTCAACGCGAAAACTTATTCAGCTAAAACAGCAGCTTTAATTGCAGTGTTATGTCATAACCAACCATAAATAAAACAAATTACACGTGTCCTATGTGGCCATATCTTCTTTTAGAAGCCATATAATAGGGATATGTAGCTACCTTCAAATAATCCAATGATCGCTGTTAAGGCGAACCGCAAACCGAAAACCATGAGTTAAGACTGTGCTGAAACGCCCAATCTACGCAAGCGGGTTATCTAAATGCGGTCCAATTCTTACAAGATCTTAGTGTTTATAAAGATAAGTTTGTCTGAATTATGAAGCGACAAACGGCGATCTAAAAGTTTTTTTTAAATGTCTTATCGAAGACTATTAAGAACATTATTTGCCAAATTAAGACCATTTCATGCCCTGAGCAATCCATGCCAGTGGTGCGCCCACGGCCCAACTAAACCCCATGTACTCGATTTATTCTAAATTTTGAATATATGCCAGTATTACCGCCGCCAAGTTGTGTCGACATTCTTTTCAATGTTTTCCTTGAAATCTTAGAAATGTTACCGGCGTCAGGGAGCGACGAAGGCACTGACTTTTAATTTTACAAGTTAAGCTAGTTAGACCTAGAAAAGTAGTTAATGATGTCTTGATGTGTGTTCAAAACTTAAACCTACTATTCGAATGTGACAGCGAGATGGATGATTGCAATGGTAATGATTTATAATTATGGATGTTTATTACCGGGCACAGACCTGGCAAACGAAGTCAACGAACGCCTTCGTTTGGAGTATTTGGATGGCTTAGCCATTGATCGCTCGTTGGCGTTCTCTGGCAATCCAACGTGTGGCGCTAACATCAAAGTATTCGTTAGTGTTCGCTAAGCCGTATAATAGGACCATCAAATCCGGACGTTTGCCTTCGTTCGCTAGGTACCCAGCATAACGATGTTTAGTACTGCAAAGTATAGTATATATAATATAAGTTTAATACTGTTGGAAGTTCAGGGTGCTGAGGCTGATATTTCATATTGGTGGTGATTGTGTTATTATCTCCTTTATGATGAAAAAATTGAGAGAAAATAATAATTCGAACATCCATCGGTATTTTTTTAATAAGGTATCCATTCAAATCATTGTGGGCATGAACAGTTGGTGGTAGTTTGTCTTAGTCTGGGAGTTTATATGTATAATAAGTATGTATTTACAAAAGAAAAGTATATATGTATTAGTATCAGTTATTATAGTACCCACAGTACAAGCTCTGCTTAGTTTGGGACCAGATGGTGAGGGTTGGAGATGTTGTTAGCGGTGACTTACCTGTTGAATTTGGAGTTCCGCAGGGCAGCGTCCTCGGACCTACTCTTTTTCTCGTCTTTATCAACGACCTATGTAATCTCCAACTGCACAATGGCAAAATAGTAACCTTCGCTGATGATACCGCATTAATTTTTCATGGTGACAGTTGGGAAGACACCTATAACTGTGCCCAGATTGGTTTTAATGCGGTGACATCATGGTTGAGTAATAATAGACTGACTCTGAATGTTGACAAGACCAAATACCTTACTTTCTCAATACAACAAATTTCACCTAACGTCTTAGATAACCTGTTTCTAACAGCTCACTCGTGCCCATCTAGCCTCTCCTGCTCATGCATACAACTGGAGAGAGCCTCCTCCATCAAATACTTAGGGGTTATGATTGGCAGCACACTTAGTTTCCAACAGCACATAGATCTACTTGCCTCAAGGGTTCGCAAACTGATATTTGTTTTTAAGAACTTGAGACACACCACCGATAAGAATATTCTCAAATTGGTCTATCTATCCTTGTGCCAACCAATCTTAACATATTGCATCACTGTTTGGGGTGGCACTTGTAAAACTCGCCTGTTGAAGGAAGAAAGAGCACAAAGAGCTGTTTTAAAGGTAAGTCACTTCCTACCCTTTCGTTTTGCTACTACAGACCTCTACCACCTTTCTGATGTCTTAACGGTGCGTCAACTATTCGTGCTTCAGACTACACTTAAGCAACACTCAAGTCTTGTCTATGATCCTACTCGCGCAGACAGACGTCTCAAACATAATGTTTGCGACCGAATAAAAAACCAATGGTCTTCATCTTTTGCTGGTAGATTCTTTGGATTTTTGGGCGGATACCTATATAATAAAGTAAACAAACTTACCCCAATTTACCACCTCACAAAGTATCGCTGTAAACGGGCTGTCACCCGTTGCCTAGAATCTCTAACTTATGACGAAACTGAAAACCTAATCACTGTTCCCTAATTTTCAATGATGTATTTATTACTGTGCTTATATTTTATATTTTCAACCACAAACTACTACTCACCTCAAACTAAACCAAACCACACTTTACACTCCCAGGTCACATTTGCACCACACAACTCACCACACCAGGTCACATTCACACCACACCACACAACTCACCACACCAGGTCACATTCACACCACACCTATGCATAACACACCCTTCACACCACATTCACAAACATCTACACTACACCCACACTCATTCACACGACAACAATCCTACCTACCTTCTCTTATCATGACTTAGTGATAAAGCATTGTTTCACCTTGCAAACTCCACCTATCCAGAGTCTGGAGAGTCTGGTAATCTGTCATACAGGTCTCCTAGTACAGATACCAGTCTCCCACACAGATCTTTGTTATTATGCTAATTGTAAACAATTTTACTTGTACTGTCACGATTTCGTTTTTTCTATGTACTGTGTGAGAGAACAAAATAAAGATTATTTGTATTGTATTTGTATTTGTATTGTATTGTATTAAAGATGGCGTAGTGTGTTAGTTGTGAGATATTTATTTATTTATTTATATTGCAAAGTTTTTTTTTATTACTATGATTCTTCACGCTTAATTCTGATCAAAAAGTTGAGCGAAGGGCAGACTTCATCCAGCTTTGAATTAAGTATTTAAACAATAAAAATACCTTGGAAGTAAGTAGGTACGATGCTAATGTAGACCTACTGTTTACATAGCATCGCAAATATCTACTTTGTTATTACTAATAAGGATTTTACGTTACGTACGTACTCATAATGCATTTCATTTCATAATATTATCACTTAATAACAGTATGATATTTTTAAGAATAATGACCCTAATATTTTTTATAGAATTATACTAAATATAATTATATATTATTAATATAAAAAAGATTCGCCCGTGCCTATCAATTGACTTACGAATTCGTCACCTCAAAATGGATCGTGGCCTTGACTTAGCGATAATATGAAATATCAATGTGTTATTTGTTGTCTCTTTTGGTAGTTTGTGCAACCTTTTACCTCTTAATGAGGTACTTTGATGTGTTCGACCGCTCACTATGACAGCCATTGTGCTACCAGAAAGCATTACCACATTTATCTTAAGTTAGGCCTGTACTTAACTTTATAGTTTTATACTACGCCCACAGCAAACGAACGTGTAGTCCACCTGATGGTAAGTGGAGTACAGCCCATGGACATCAACAATCCACAAAAGCAGATTATAGATGCGTCGCTGCAGCTGAGGACTAAGGTGTTATGCCTCATGTGCCAGTAATTTCAGGGCTAATCTCACCACCAAACCGGATAATTAATAAATTAGATAATATATCATTACTGTATGACTATTCTTAGTGCTTTGAAAGTCCAAGGCATAGAGATATTTTCCATTCATTTTAGAAGGGATGATCCCGTACTTTAAGCGCCATCTGTTAATTCCTTAGATATATTATATTTGAGAACAGCCTGTCACCCAGAGCTCTACAAGTTGCTACTGTTGCCACTGGGTGGCGATGGATGGCGCTTAGCAAGCTTCCCCAATAACCATAGACATTTTTTCTCCTTATTTAGTATAGAATTAATACATTGTTCGTTTTAATATTTAAATTGACATTAATTAACAATTCAAATTTGAAAAGAAGTTTTTGAGTTATATTAATATTTAAATATTGAATGGCTACGGTAATAAGGGTTTTCGTTTTAAGTCACACTAGATGGTGCCTCTGTAGAGTAAGATCTGTCAAAATTGGTTGACATACATTAGTAGTTTATCCCGTAGGTTTATCCTTATCCTCCAACCATTGAGTTTATACTTTTTTATAGAGGAACATTTCTTGAGAGCGTTTTGAAGACAAACATTTTCGAACAATGGATGAAGTACAGATTTTTTTGTTCCAATTTTAAGTGGGGACATTAATACGCCGTCTGTCTTGCTCTTATACGAGCATTATGCACAACGACGCCCCCACCGAATAAAATGGTAACCGAAAATCGCTAACTTTACAGGAAAAATAAAAAACGTTATTTTCTCAGTACTTCGCGTATTAAAAAAACAATGGTATTGTGTTATATATCAAATGAAAGGTTATTTTTTTTATTATCTAGCCAGTTATTTATACATTTAAATATATTAAACTTTAAAGAGTTATTTACAAAAATGTACATTGCCGATAGTGTCCCTGCGTGCAGTTTACCATAAAACGCTTTTACCATTTTATTCGTGTGATTATTTTTCTTATCGATGATATCGCAATAGAAGTATACACTAATATTCGCTGATACTTTACTAACGGATAGTAATCGCACCATCATGATACCATTTTGTTCGTGTAACCTTCCACATATTTTAATGTCACATATCGAATGTATAATCTCTTAATGATATTATTCACATTTAAGAAAGTAAGAAACATAAATTGTTACATTAAAATGTTATCGTATGAACGTAAATATATTGATAATAATTATAAGATGATTAGGAATAACTTTAATTAAAGTTTAACGTTGGGAGAGGTAGGGTTTTATTTATAATAAATATATTATAATATATAATAAGATAATATTATATTATATAATAAAATAATATTATACAATAAAAACACATTTTAGTCGTCAACTAGTGTTACTGCGGAACTTTAATGCCCACCACCAGGAGTAACTGTTCCCGTACCAGCACACTAACCGTGCTGTGAGAGAGATGCGCAAACTCGCTTTGGCTTTTAATCTCACTCAGCTGGTCTAAGGGTTCCAGATGTTGACGGTCAAATAGCCAATTGCCTTCTGCTGACTACCGACCCGGATCACTATGCAGTGTCAGTGTTGTGTGTCACCTTTAGGCAGCTCTGACAACTGTCTAGTGAAGTCTGTGTCGGTATATTTTCCACCCAACCTTAGCCCGAAAAAAGCACAAGGTGGTTATGGCGATATAAGTCAGCAGACTGGGATGAAATGCGCTCATTCTTTGCATCCTATTCGTGGTTGCCCATTTGCTTTTCTTTGGGTGATCCTTTAGCATGCGCGGACGCTATAACAGATGTGCTGCGCCAAGGTATGGAATATTTTAGTCCTTTTTCCGATGCAAGCACATCTAGCAAAGCACAGCTTTGGTTTGGAGCTGAGCGTGGGCGTGCTGAAGCACAGAAACACGAGGCTTTCCTGATGCTCGAAACCGTAAAGCTAGCGACATACCGGATAAGAAAGCCTATAACAGGGCAACCGAATCCAGCAAAAACGCTATACGAAAGGCTCGATTTGACCATATTTGCCGCATTGGGTACAAACTCGCTACACACCCAACAGGGAGTAAAGCGTTTTGGTCCCTAGCAAAATCAGTCGAATGGAACTTCTGCCGCACCTCACTACCTTCACTGCTGAATCTTGATGGGTCACTTGCCCACACTGCTTAGGAGAAAGCAAACTTATTCGCTTCTATATTCGCAGAATCTTCGCGGCTAGACATTACTGGCTCGTCCACTAGTTTGCGTGACTTCTATATCGGACATATGCATAAGTCAGACAAGCCCTTCTTAGCAAACTACTGTCCTTCGGTCTACCCACTAGTCTCTATGATTGGGTATCAGACTTCTTGAGGGACTGATCGATTCAGGCTGTCGTTAATGGCAGCTCGTCCAATCAAATGGCAATCAATGCCAGAGTCCCTCGGGGGTCCGTGCTCTCAGCAACGCTTGTCCTGCTTCACATAAACTACCTACTGATGCCAGGTACGTTTGACACAACGGTTGTTGCAAGCTATATACCCAACTCACGAGCTAGTGGTGTACAAATTATACAGTCGCTCAGAGAGGCAATGGTCAAACGTATGAACGTGTCTCTAAGGGAGTCTTTATTTGGGGTATAGCCAACTTAGTAACGTTCAATGCTAGTAAGACTCAGGCGTTCCATTCATCCTGACTCCTACTTTCTGAAATGTACCCTTTCAATAACCGATCGTCTTGAGCTCCTCGGTATCTCGTTAACTTTGAAACTTAATTTCAGCTCCCACATTGAGTCGGAAGCTCGACTAGCCGGCAAAAAGCTGGCCATCCTCAAGAAGGTGAGACAGTATTTTACACCGGGGCAGTTGCTTGACCTCTATCAAGCGTAGGTCCGGTCGTGTGTAGAGTACAGTTCTCATCTGTAAGACGGTTCAGCCAAATACCAGCTTAAGGCGCTTGAGTCAGTCGAGAGGAGGGTCAAGAGAATCATTTGCGATATCGATCTGACGGATACAAAGTCTGGAGCACCGTTGCTAGGTTGCCAGCCTATCAGTTTTTTATAGGATACATTTCAGAGAGTGTGCCGAGAAACTACACAACCTTATCCCTCCATCTCCGTTTCACCATCGGACTACAAGATAAACGGCACTGAAGCATCGCTCCACAGTGGGTATTCCACTAATACGCACAAAGTCTTTCGCCTTTACAATTCTTATGCGAACTGCCAAAGAATGTAATGCCTTGCCTGAGTCTGTGGATGACTGCCAACTTGGATCTCTTTGAAGCAAGAGTTAATAGATATCTCATAGGTTAGCGTGCTCCTCATCATCACTTACCATCAGGTGAGATTGTGGTCAAACAAGTGCTTATTCACCATAAAAAAAAGACAAATGTAGCAACAGTAGAATTACTAATATCGAAATTTTATTATTTTGTATTTTTTATTTCACGTACCCTTTCTTTATAATGTAAATGTTTCTGATAACTTTCTTCTAAAGAACGCTTACGATATTAAAAACTGAAATTTAAATATTGTGTGCCGTTTTACAAAATATATCAAATTAAAATTACCCAAGAATAAAATGGTAAAACGCTGTTGCCGAATTCATTTCGTAGTATATTTACTAGAATATTATTGTTATCGCATATTACCGGATAATAGAGGTAGTCGGTAATTGGTAATGAGGTATAATATGTTTATTCGTGTACATAAATTGTGTGTGCCTTCCGCCGAATAAAACATATTTTCTTAATAACTTTGCTAAACACAACGAAAAAATTATGAAAAAAATCTATCAGATGTAACTAAGTCTGTAGTATTCAAATATGCAATAACATTTTTTTACAGTAAAGTGACTTTGCCATAGTATTCGGTGGGGGCGTCGACAAGATTTTATTTTTTTTATTGCTTTATCTTCCGCTAGTAAAAAGTTTGTCTTCAGAACGCCCTAGAGAGCTGTACATCACACTCTAAACTCGATGATCACATAGCCAAAACGCAAATAGTGTCATTTGACAATTCGGAGACCACACGCTTCACAAGCAACCTTGGATGAAAGATAGTACTGGATAAGGGAATGGCGTGGTCAACAGCGAGACAGAGAATCTCGGCACAGTGTGGCGACAGTGCAAATTAAATTACCCTAGTTTTTGGATAAATTTGCCAAAATATTAAGATATATTATTTACTAATTCCAAAATGAAAAATGTATTTATTTTATGAAAATAAAACAGATATAAAGAACAATTGTTCGGTTTATTGAACATATTGCGTGATGTACTGTTATGTTAATACTGCATAGGTAATGACTGAATTTAAGTCGATCAACCAATGTTAGAAGTTTCACATCTGGCGTTTCAGCTGCGTGTTTTGGAACAGTCACTGCTGGCATCATAGTATTGAGTTTAGTAGACACATACTCTTGGCTACTCGTTGACGGCATTACTATGCTAGCTCATCCACTGCTTCTTTTGCCTGAAACTGTAAAATTTTTAATAGTAACTTTACGCAAAAGTTTAAATAGATGGCGTTTAACATACTTTCTAACTCACGCACGGGGACGGGCAGTTACGGCTGCCACAGGTAAAAACGTGAGGATCAACGAATCCCACAGAGCAAAAGTCACGGACCATAGCTAGTTTTATTAAAACGAAATCAAATATTCAAGTCTATATTGCACGTAAAATCCTTAGGACCGTAAAAAACGTAGATTTCCTTTCAGTGTTGCGCATCAATTCACAGTATCTCAACTTGACTATACCCAAATATTGTAATATATATAAATAAATAGCCCCTATAATACTCAACTGAAAATCTTAAATAATAATTAATATTATATATACACGCTGTATATAATGTATCCTACAGGTTAAATATTAATTTACCTGTGTGGCACAGCATTCATTAACAAAAGAGTTACTCTCTTTTTTTAATAATTCATGTCGTCCAAAATGTCTGCTACAAACTTAAGAGAATTTACTCGGAGCCCAATTTGTTCGTCCTGTAGCTTCAATCCACTTCGGATTTAAATCAATATTTTCCGGGAAACTGTTATGCAATTAAGATATTGAAACTGACTAAAATACTACATGATATATTTATCATAAGAAATGCAACATAAAATTTTACCCACAATTTTGGGGAAAAATATATGGAAGTCTTGACAACATCTAACAATATTTTATAGTAGGTTATGAATACTAAAATTTCATATTTTAGATGATTTTGTCGATCAAATTATAAACAAACATAGTTCACACAAGATAAAATCATTGAAAATACAACCTGGCATATGATTCAAAGGCCAAAATGTGTTATACTTACGAGTGGAACGATAATTCAGGCAGTTTTCTTCTACTATCACTTTTACATCCTAAAACACTACACCGCACCATATTTCCTACAATAATGCTTAATAAAGACACTATTGTTAAAAAATTGCTAATATTTTTCAGGTTTCACGTAACTTTTATAGCTTTAAACTAACTAAAATTTAAAAATACCAAATTATTTTGCCAGCGTTGTCAAATATTGTAATTTAAGTTGTCAGTTTGATTGATAAAGTTTTGAGCTAACCTCAAGGTTTGCTCAAAAACCCGACACGCATGGCGAAACAAAAAATCTTATCACCTGTCTTGTTTTTTTACACAAAATTGGCGTAAGTTTATCTTTGTCTTGTGTGAGGGAGATCGAAGCTATCAGTCGTTTATACTATTCTCTGTCTACGCAAGCAACCCTAGCTGCAACTCTGATAGTCCCTAATCTATAACTAGAAGAATATAACCAAAAAGTCGGTTAATAATAGTATGTATTAACTTCCAGGCCCGTGTTTAAATTTCATTAATCTGTATCTTAGATAATCTTAGCGTAGTTATGTACTACACTAAATAATTAAGTGTTAAATTTTTATTATAATATTTAATTCTTAAATTTTATGAAACATTTTTGAACGAAGCACAATAGCTATAGTTCGTAAAATATACAAATAAATTCGTAAAATATAAATGTAGCTTGATCTCTGTGCCATTTGTCAAACTGACATTCCTAGAGTTGTCAGGCTATTAAAAAATGACGATAGTAATTATCGATGTTTTTTCTTTTTCGATGCCAATGTAAGATATATAATTTTTTTTTTAAATTTAATTACAAAGATTACTAATTTAAACGACTATTTTATAATAAACAAGATGGCGGCGTGTCTTCCCCCGTTCCAAAACCCAAGTTGTCGAAAGGAATGTTACACGAGTAGGTGAGAAATTGGATTTCATTTACTCACAATTATTTTATATTAAGTACGTAAACATGTAAATGATATTATGATTTCATGATATTTAAATATACAACAATATTAAATTATGAAATTAATTTTGAACTAAGTTTTTAAATAAAATATCGATAGTTTATAGTCGATGATTCACCGCCCATCACCAATTAGCTCGGCACGCCCATAAAGTATGACATTGACATGATTGTGTTGTTTGTCTATACTACTAAATTAAGAACTTCATAGGCGTGATTTTACTGACAGCTGTCACAGAGATCAAGCTATATTTTACGAACTATACCTCACAGAGTACTTTAGATATATTGACTACCCGCAAACCTACAATATTTCTTATTATGTCAATATTGCCCACATTGACTGGTTTTTGTGATAAAAAGCATCACAAAACCCAGTTAAAGTGCAAAATTATTGACAATAATCTTGTAGGTGTACGTGTATATATGTATCCGAAACATTTTATTTTACCTGTGGTATGAGTCATAAGTGTCAAAACTGACAATTCGAGAATCATAATCTGTCAGATTCAATTTGCTTGGTTGATGTAATATCTAGGTAATTGGAAATAAGTGTACAGTGTACACAACGGCATGCTTGTGCATGATGCTAAATATTATAGTTGTCGAGCTTTTTACTGTACCACGCGCACCCGACCGTAACAGATGCGTCTTGAGTAACATAAACGTGTATAAACAAAGCATTGGTACATGCAAGTGCCGTGAATAGTAGTGCGATGGTGTCTTGAGTTTAGAAAACGCAGTTTCCCCGACATTGCAGGAGTTATAAGCCCGCGGCAATGGCAGGGTCCACTCTGCCCGAGAGGGTGGCTCAGATTTATTATACTTATGGTTTGATTTGTTCATCTTATCCAGTGACCGCGGTCACACTCACGCTGTCCATCGTGTTATTGTGTTGGTGAGTTGGTATCTAATGCGAATAAAATGTTTATTACAAGAATTTATTTTTAATAATGTTGAATTTTTCAGTTATCCGTTACTAAATGTGCCTTTACCGGGAAACATTCCCACAGTAGTTACATTGCCCTCAGAACTGTCAACTCTTCAACATTTGCCTAATGTGGATTGCAGCAAAACTAAATGCTCACAAGGTAACTATCATGTCAAATAAAGTTTACTTTTTTGGTCAAATATACAATGTGTAAATTATTATTTCTGCAATATTGTTTTTTTTTTTTTTCAGAAACACCATCCCATCTTGATATCCTGTATAATGAAACTCAAAAACTACCATACATTTGGGCAAAGGACCGGCCTCTCTTATATGTTCAACAAATTATAATAAAAATAGGTACAGTAACTTAAATACATAATAGATAATAATGGTAGAGTAATTAAAAGAATAATTAGATAACACATTATTATATATGTTCTGTAATAGATAAAATCTGATAGATATCATATTATTCAATATTTTGTGTTGCCACAACTGAAATAATGTTGTTAGGTCTTGTTTTGCTAAACTTCCTAATTAAAATATTAATTTACTCCATGTTATTTGTGAAAATGTTGCTTATAGATAATTAAAGTTATTACATCAGATATTTTATGACTGATTACTAAGTTATTTGGTTTAACAAATACTGGTAAGGAATATAAAAAATGGGTCATATATTGTAATATTTTCGTTTTCCTATAAGGAAAAGTTTAAATTAATCAATGAGTTTTTGCGCTATCTTATCAAAATATTACAGGAAATCCCATTTTAGTTGGTAACATTAAGTTGGCCAGATAATGACTTAAAGTAAGCACTAATATATATTAAAGTTTCTATTGATTTGCTAATGTAGCCCACATTGTGGGTTAATATAAACAATTTAAATGTAACCCTATGGGGCTTGACATTACATTGACAGAATGCATGTTGCAAAATATTGTCAAATAGGATGTATTCAAAGTTAACACAGGACAGTGTTTGTCGGGTCAGCTAGTACATAAATAAAAACTTACAGCCTAGAAAAATTTCATGAAAATCTTAATCGATTCTCGGGCGTGCGGCGTGTGTGCAGCGGGAGCGCGGCGTTTATGCGACGTTCGCTGCATATGCGTCACACGTCGGCAACACACGACGCTGCGGTTCCACACACCTTCACCAAAACTTATTATGCAACTCCCTTATTCATTCCAAGTACGGCTTGAGAGAAAATAATTGACCAAAAAATCATCTGGCCCAAGATCTAATAGTTCTCTACCTCTGACTCTAAAAGAAGAAGTTTGAATCATACTCATGTTACTATTTTTTTTTAGGTGTTTCTCCGTGGAACAGCAACCTCAAAATGTGGGATGCATTCAGAGCTCCTTTGCAAGAAGTATTTCGATTGCTGGAAACAATAAGAAATCATGAAGATCCTGAAACGTAAGTATTTACTATTTTTAAATAATAAATATAATATTGGAGCAAATTTAGAGTCTACTGAAGCGAAATTTATTTGTTCATGTCATTTATCATAAGAATAATGAAATAGTACATACATTGAATTGTAAGTATATTTAAATGTTATAATTATAATCTTAATTTATTGTATATCCTGGCTGATACACCCTTATCTATTATTTAAAAAACCAAAAATGAAATAGAGTAATAATACAACATGTCATAGTGACCCATAAAAGGTAGTATTATTTCCTAATATACCTAGTACGTAGCGCTCGCGCGGTGTTTTCATTGCAGTAATAGATAACACGTGGATATAGCGCGCCTTTATTTACGTGATAACAGCTAGCTATGTTAGTGATCGAAAAAGGTCGAGTCTTTTAGGCCTTTTTTAAGACTCGCCGCTTTATAGCGATGGCTAGAAGGCTAAAAGGCTAAATAACTCTTAAGCCCTCGAGGCTAATTGCATTTATGGCTTTTGTAGCGGTCGAAAAGGCTCAAACCTTGTAACCCAAAAGTTAAAGCTTCCAAGTCTTTTTTAAAGGCGGACTCACAAAACAGTAAAAAAGGGCTTGAGGCTTTTTTCAAAGCTTAAGCCTTTTTTTTTTTTTTTTTCGTAATTAGAGTTCTAGCTTAAAAAAAACTCTTAAGCCTCTTTTAAGGATCATGTTAATAGAAACTTAATGAATTATAAATGAAAGTTCTGTTATGTTATTACAATTTATTTTTTTAATATTAAACACCACCGAAATAAATGTTTTTCTTTGTCATCTCTAAGATAATAATGGCGAAATAGGAATCGATGTGTTATTTTTTTTTCGACCGCTACAAAAGCCATAAATGCAATTATCCTCGAGGGCTTAAGAGTTATTAAGCCTTTTAGCCTTCTAGCCATCGCTATAAAGTGGCGAGTCTTTAAAAAAGGCTAAAAGGCTCGAGCCTTTTCGCCGCTTTAATAAGTGATAAAAATCGAATTACGACGCGAGTGAGCAATTTTAGAACTACTGTTTTGTGAGTCCGCCTTTAAAAAAGACTCGTAAGCCTTAAAATTTGGGCTAAAAGGCTCGAGCCTTTTCGACCACTAAGCTATGTACTAACTGTTGCCCGGGCCTTCGTCCGCGTCAAATTAGTTTTATTGTACACTGTTTTACCCACGTTATTCCTCAAACCTTGCTCCCGTGGCGTTCTTGCTTGATTACTGCTCCGCTGTTAATGGTCGTCGCGTGATGTTATATAGCCTATAGCCTTCCTCGATAAATGGACTATCCAATTCGAATCAGTAGTTCCTAAGATTATCGTGTCTAATATAAAACGTCTTCAGCTTTATCATATTATTATAGATAGATAGTAACCAAATATATACTTAAGTAGAACATGATCAGGTACAATAATAAATACGTCTTCATAAACAACTTTCTTATGACTCTAGAATATGTTAAAAATATGTCATAAACTTGCGTCTGCAAATTTTTAATTTGAATCTATAAATGCACATGCCAAGGACATCAAAAAAGTCGAAGTCAAATTCGGCATACAAGTCAATATGCCTAATTTACATAATCGATACAAACGGGCAATATAACCAGTCATCTTCGCTATTAAATCCTGTTCAAATATATTGCATCGCTACTCAGCTTCTTATGCATTAGTCATTGACTATTAATGAGTTAGCGGAAACTCTATACATATATTATAGTCTCGCTGGCCACTGCCTGTCGCCCATTCTAATTCTAATGACTATCATTCACCTTATTTAGATATTTTGTATATCTATGCTTGGAATAATAATGACTTGCTTTATGATCTTTGCAATTTTAAAGTTTCAATTATCAATGCGTATTTTACAACCTGTCTATAGCTATAACTCTTGCAATGTAAAATAGTGCTGTTAATATTATGATTCGCTCTGCGTAGGCTAGATTTAAGGGCTGATGTGCTCCTGCGATGACATTTGGTCGCTGACGTGAGCCTGCGTACGAATTTACACCGCACTGCAATCCTGACGTCAGTGGCAGATCATTTCATAGAATAATGTATATTATTACGTACGCTGACGTCGGCGAGCGAGCGTTAGAGCAAAGGGAAATCAACCCTAAACAATAATATATTATTAATTTCTGAGATGCGCAAGTTACCTACGTGTTACCATAATTTATATTTTTATACTACTTTATATGTAAAGCTGTGCAACATAATGTTTTAAGCGGATTAATTGTATCTTAATATGTTTAAGTTACTATTACTTGATACCTACTGTAATTTTTTTTTTATATTAGATAGGTATGCGTTTGACCAGTTAACAAAAACGTTATGCAACATTCAAGTGTAGGATACGCAGCTACAGTATGTTTGCAGCTTTGCTTTATCATTAATACACGCATGAACAACATGGCTGAGGAATACAGGACAATAGAATGAGGAGACACTTGGCCCCAGTTTATATACATTCGTTATGTCAAATTAAAAATTAAAAACAGCACGATATTGAAAACAACATCACTCACGAGCTTGGCTCTGCTTGCGTGCTATATCTAAAATAAAACCCTATATCGCACATTCGGGACCTAAGGGTCACTTCTGCATGTTTGCCAACTTTACAGTTAGATAATATAAAATAAACATAAGCGGAAACTGTCAATTGGCTTACGTTGTTATTTATATAAGTAATTTAATTTGATTGTTTTAAAAGCTGTTTGTTTCCCAAAATAAATAAATAAATAATATTTTAATTTTTATTACGATATTTTAACACGATTCATTCAAAGGATCGTAATTCGAAAAATCTTCAAAAATAATCGTGACTATAATAAATACAATTCAGAACTGAGAGAAGGGTAAAAAAACGCGAATTTTATCCAGTAGTATCATTAACATTGCCAAGAAATTATGTAAACCAAAAATTTTGTGTGACGGTGGGACATAAATGCGCAAGGTATGTAAACACACTTCTGACCGGTAACGCAAAATAAAGTAACGTCACCCCCTCCCTCAAAACAAATTTATTGATGCGAATTTTATAATGTTTTCTGAGTATATAAAATCGATAATCGCGGTTTTTGTCTGCATATTTAACTCTCTTTTCTGCAATATTAGGTGTACAAAAACACCTTATATTGCAGAAAAGACCCATTATTTTAATGAGACATGTTGATCCGATATGTTGGCCATAAACTATTATACGTACGTACCAAAAAGTATCGAACTCGATCCATTCGTTCAAGCGTGAAGAAGTAACAAACGAACACTTTCACATTAGGAACATAGTAGGAATAGGAGTAAGGCCCCTTACACGATTTAAGTTATGCCAGGCAATTCTAACGCTTGATTTGTTAAAAGTCAGAGATACGAGAGAATTGCCTTGAAAATTGCATGGTACAGGGTGTGGGTTTTACTCCCTATTTAAAACAATGATATAACCAAAAGTATTGGAGATATCATTGTAATTCTTTTGCCACATAGTAGTGCATTTCTTAATGTTTTTATTTATTGCTGTATAAAACTGGTATCGCGAAGATGATCACCGTCCTACACGATATATAAAGAGTCTATTTTTTAAGATTTCGATCGACCTTGACAGATGGCTTCGCGAATATTTTCTACAGTTCATCGAGCGTTTAAGATATATTGATAAACACACATCAAGCCGTCATGGAAAATAGCACAGTTGCTAAATCTGACTAAAGTTTAACGCTCGCTGAGTCTAACTCGTAATTGAATTGTGGCTTGAAAATACGTCATCACCGCGAAACAACTCCTCGCTCGTCCACTGTTTAGTGATTACTGAATCAACTGTTCATAAAAACTTTAAGATGGGCTCTTTTTACCCGACTGCGTCAGAAGGAGGGTTATGTTTTTCGAGCGTATGTATGTATGTATGTATGTATATATGTATGTATGTATGTATGTACGTATGTATGTATGTATGTCTATTTCTTTGGCACGCCCTACAGCCCAAACGGCTAGACGGATTTTGACAAATGAGGTGTCGTTGAATTCGTGAAAACAGTGATAGTGACATAGGCTATATAAATTTTCAAAATGGCGCCGGCAAATGAAAAAAAAAGGTTTTTCTTTTCATCATAGTAATATGGGTATCAAATAAAAGGCCATGAAAAGACCATTTCAAAAATATATACTTATTATCACATTTATATTACTGATTAAACACAATTTACCAATTTATATATCGGCACGTTCGCGCGCCCGAAGTGGGTGGAAGTTAGTTTGTATGTTCACTCACGCTAATCTTGGAAACTGCCGGTCGAATTTGAATAATTGTTTTTGCATTTGATAGTTTAACTCACGATTAAGGCTCAATGATCTCAAAATATTTGATTTCTACAAATTAATAGATATAAAAAAACATGTCGGTTAAAAGAACTAAAAAGAGTGAAATCTATATAAATAAAAATGAATTGTTGTTCGTTAGTCTGATTAAAACTCGAGAACGGCTGGGCCGATTGAGCTGATTTTGGTTTTAAAATGTTTGTCGTAGTCCAGGGTAGGTCTAAACGGTGAGCAAATAAGAAAAATTGCGAGTAAGATAGAGTAAGACGACAATTCCATTTTCCCATATAATGATATTTCCGTTGTCACGACTTGGCATGAAAACGGCTTGACCGATTCAGCTGATATTCTTTTTTGTAGTTTTCTAATACTCTGTACAAGGTTGTTACGGCAAAAAAAAATTAAAAAAAAAAAAAAAAAAAAAGTATTCATTTTTATATGGGGGATATTATAGATTTCAGTTCAAATTGAATAGGTACGCATACATAAGATAGGTCAGCTATACAAAATAAAGTAGTGCATCAAATTTACGCTAAGGCGGTACGAAGTTCGCCGGGTCAGCTAGTAAAAATATAGCTAAAAAAAAATATTAAAAAAATAATATCTTTTCAGTTCTTTTTTTTAAGCAGTCGGGTTTTTTGTTTTTTTAATAATTTAAATGAGATATTCTCTTTTGAGAAACCATCAAGTGCTGTGTGGCGACAATTCAAAAAAGGAAGTAACCGCGCTGCAATACTGCTGTTTATTGTTCACAGAAAAACCACATTGCTGCAGCACTGCTATCAGATCGGCGCCATCAAACGGCGAAACAGCAAAGCGAGCGTGAACCGCGTGCTGCCGGAGTACAGCTGCCTGCTGCTGTCGCCTGCCAACCTCTGGCAGCAGAACCTGCAGTCCTTCTCGTTAGACGCCAACATTGTTACCACTGTGTACAATTACCAGGTATTGTAAAAGCTTCGTATTTGATCTAAACCTAAACTAATATTATAAAACCGAACTGACTGTTTATTGAGGAAGGCTATTGGCTATATAACATCACGCTACGACCAATAATACTCTCACACACACACCAACACACACACAAACACATACATCAAACTGACATGTTATACACAACTATTACACCCTAACTCGCTTAATAACCTCTGAACAATTACCACCTACCACATATCTAATATGCCCTTTTAGTCTTTGGACATTGTGGTTATTTAAAATTAAAGGGCGGGGGCCTGGTGACCTGAAATACAGGTATACACCTAGTTTGGGCACCAGTCTCCCCACAATATATCTGTAATATTATTATGTTCTAAGTCTAATCAAATTGTATCAAGGAAATATTGTGGTGAGAAATAAATAGGAGCGGAGCAGCAATGAACCATGTTGCGAAAAAGGCAAAACGCCATTGGAGCATTCCAGTAAGGTATAACGCGGGCAAAATCGTAGTTAATTATATCGAATTACACGCCGTCTAGCTCGAAGGAAACAGCTAGTTGAATGTAATAACTGTACTAAGATTATGATATTGATAAACTCAAAATATAGGGTTTAATTTCGCCTGAGCTTTATGGAACCATATAAATGGAGGTTAAATAATCTAAACTGTATTGTTTTAGAACTTGCAAAAGGGCAAAACGTCGATAGCGGAGATGGCGTTTGGTATGCACTTGCGGGAAACGGGAATCAAACGGTACCCGTTGAGATCGCGGCCCAGAGTGTTGCAGTATGCTATCACCGTTTTTTACGAACAGCCCGACCAAAGGTAAATATTGCATAAGGAATGCCGACCTAATGCACAGAAACTGAAAAAAAACGAATGCTCCCTGAATCTTGTGAAATCAATACATTGTCTATGTGTAAAAAAGTAATGAAGATAATTATAATTTTGCATACGCAAGCTTCGATACATTACCTAACTAAACCTAATCTAATTTGATATAGTTGATAGAAAAAGGAACAAAAGTTGAGTTTGCATTATACATGAATATCGTAGTATAAAATCTCTGTTTTGATAGCGATACGATTCCATTTGTACATTTAAACTCATGTCGTACCCTTAATTTTTTTATTTCATTTCAGATTTATGCAATCGCTAACCAAGAAACTAAAGGAAATGTATCCGTTATATCAAGAAACACCGTACACACACGTGGATGAGTTCACATTAATATACTATCCAGGACAATTCAACTATAGGGAACTAGTTCCACTTACAATCACGTTTGTGGGAATCTTCCTTTACGTATATTTCTCCGTGAGAAAGATAGAATTCATCAAGTCAAAATTAGGCCTGGCGGCTTGCGCGGTACTTACTATTGGTGGCAGTCTAGCAATGTCAATGGGTATTTGCTTTTTTTTCGGCTTCTCGCTAAGTCTACAAGGCAAGGAAATCTTTCCATACTTGGTAATCATCGTTGGACTGGAAAATGTACTAGTTTTAACAAAGAGCGTCACATCGACTGACTCTCGGCTAGATGTCAAGATCCGACTCGCTCAGGGTCTCAGCAAGGAAGGTTGGTCCATCACAAAGAACTTGCTCACAGAAATCACTATACTAACCGTCAGCTTCTTCACGTTTGTGCCGTTTATCCAAGAGTTCTCCATATTCATGATAGTTAGTTTGATATCAGATTATTTTATACAAATGTCATTCTTCGCTACTGTTCTCGGAATTGACGTGCATCGCATAGAGTATTTTCAGGATCAAAATAACAAATTACATCTTAAAGAGTATTTCAACGCCAACAACGCACTCAATTGGAGGTTCAGTAAAAACTACGTGGAAGAGAACAGTTTTTCGCCACAAAGAATGACTAAATCGAAGTCTCACCCGAGGCTGAACGGATTGACGCACATCACGCCGACGGATGTAGTGGCGAAGAGAAACGCGAGTCCCGGCCATCAGGACCACAGAGTGCCCAAGAGAATACTTCTGGTTAACATGTGGGCAAGGACGCGATTCTTCCAACGAGCTTTTATGGTGTGGATGCTGGTTTGGATATCGATGATAGTGTACAATTCCGGTGTAGTTGATTATTTCATCAGCAATATAGAGAAACCCGATGCGGAAGTGAGTAAGAAGGCGTACGAGAAGAAGGAGCCCAAGCAGTCCATGCACATGTACTACAACAGCAGTCAGACGCCGCTCGTGTTCCCGCCATTGTTAGACATGACGGACTCAGAGAATTCAGTCGTGGATGCAAATGACACTATTATGTTAAAACATTCACCGCTCTCGAGGCCCTGGACGAGGTGAGACAATGTTAATATTTTTTCATAAATGTATTCAAATCTCCATATAAATGTTTGCGATGTATCGTTGTTCTCTATATCTCTCTAAGTTTTGAAACCGATTTTAGCATTCATACGTTATAGTCGATCACAGTACTAAAATGTTAAATCAGTAAGACAAAGTAACTCGTTAATTATATAATCTTTACACATTTTCTTAAAAATAACACGTGACCTCGAAAATAATGTACATCGTATTATTTACCTAAGTATTATCTAAAGTCAACAGATGAACATATTTAATAGCTAAACTTTAGAGGGATTACATTGAGAAACGCGTTTAGAATTATAATACTCAGAACTCAATATATCTAGTTTTAGTTTACTATCGACCTAAAACTATGAGATTGAATCTAGATATACCATCCTAGCGTCTACCAATCCGCACTTGGCCAGCGTGCTGGACTATGGCCTAACCCTTCTCATCATGAGAAGAGGCCCGAGCCCAGCAGTGGGACATGTATTAGATACAGGGCTGCTATTATATACCCATCCTAGCATAAATGTATTTTACTATTCTAAATCCATACCGGTTTTTGAATACGATATATTTAAGTGGCTTATAGTGCGCCGTACACTGGAGGTGCTTAACGCCCTCCTGTTTATCAGTTCTTCTAACTGCGATCTGTTTTCAGACGAATCGAAGGAATAATATTTTATTAGAATTTGAATTTGAAATTGTTGTCCACAATTGTTTATTTCTTTACTTCCCCTCGCAAAACATCAGACATTATTCAATAATCTCCGACCATCCGTCCGAATCCAAATTATAGAATTTATTAAATTATCTTATTGTCTAATATAATGTAATTACCGATCATGTATTGTAATTTAAGTTGATTAGTTGATTCTATGGTAATAAATTTAAATGGTTTGTACCGTTTTATTTACCTATAAAATAAATAAATAGTTAATGGTACCTGATTATAAGTGGTTACTACAGTTCCTTAGTGCAATACACAAAAGAAAGCTGCTATATTTTTATACCAAAACTGTGTACTAAAAACATTGAATTTTGTACATCATCATTAAAATTACTAAGTAGGCCACGGTTTGGGTTAGGTTACGTTATCGGCTCTTTGCAATTTAGAAGGGTATTGACATTTCTAGAGAGAATAATGTTATTCAAAAAAATTCAGTTCAATGGAGAATTATACTGTCAAATGATCCCATAGACAAACAGGCTCATTTCCATACATTTTGGCTCATCTTTTAATCTACGTCTAGAGGCCGAGTTTGACGTATCATCTGAGCGACATTTAGTAGCTGGGCTTTCAGGTAAAATCCATTAGCCACGTTAAAATCCATAGATAAATTCAGTAAATCAACCACTCTTTTCTCTCAAGGTTATCGTCACAGCACTGGTCAGGCATCCTGTCGCAGTACAACGAGTCGCTGGCCGGGCGGTACATGGCGGTACTGCCCCCAGTGCTGATCAGTCACCGCGTGGCGCCGGAGGTGGCGGCCGGCGTGCGCAACCCCGAGGAACGGGACCCGCCGCCCATGCGATGGCAGGCCTTAGCAGCTGCGCTCGATCCGCCGGATTATTTACCAGGTAACAAATCACGCCTATATTACCGAAAAGGGTGTGGCAGAGGTGTTTAACATCCTCACTTTACCTGTTATGTTTAGGTCCCATGGGATAGGGGGTGAACCTATTGCCATCCACCGGGCATAATTCCAACTGCGTGCTGCTAATTTGAATTACCTGACGGAAAGTTAACAAATAACACTTTGCCTGACCTTGGATCGAACCCGAGTCCTCGAGGCAGTTTTTTTTAATAATATTAACTGTCCAAAACTTTATCAGGAACTGGTAAAACTGGGCCTCAGCCAAGATAATATTTTGTGTTAAATAGATTTGGATGCACTGGACGGTAAGAGCCAGTCGCACCCGTGGGGCAAAGGCTCGGAGCTGCCCATCTACCCCACCACGCCCATGGAGATACTCCTGCTGGCCATCCTGTGCACCATCAGCGTCGCCGTCATCGCGTATATGATGGTCGTGCTGTACAGGTAATTCACTTGCTCTAATTTTAAAAAAGTCCCTTTCTGTTTCTCCAATACCTACTTGATAAGTTCAGTCAGCAACAGAAGTAGCTATACACTAAAAAAATTTCGAAGTTACTTACATCTTAAAATCGTAATTCTTAAATGATTTAATGAATTAAAATAAAAGTAATCGGTAATAAGTGTAGTATTATATATATTTGGGATGATAAAACGTGATTTGTATAGAAGTTTGGGAGTTTTCATGTCTCCAGCTACTTTTATTCATCTTTCTTCTTCATAATATTAGTAAAGGTACTAAGAAACAGTTGAAAAATTATGGGACCGACAGGATTTAAACCTGCAATCTCTGCATACCGAGTAGCCGCTCTAACTACTAAGCTACGGCCGCCTCTCTAATCCCTCAACTGCATGTTACGTCATTACGTGAAGTCAAGAGCAAGACGCGACCGTAGCTTAGTGGTTAAAGGGGCCGACCGGTATGCAGAGGTCGCGGGTTCAAACCCTGCCCCCATAACTTTCAACTACTTCTCAGTATAATTGGCTAAGCATAGCTAAATGCTATAAAATGATTCAATTATGTAGTAACGATGCATTGCTATAGTAGCCCAGGGTAGATCCGTTAAAAAATGATAAAAAGTCAAAAAAATAATAGTAGGATGAAACCCATTGGAAAAGGAGGGGAATATTATAAAAATTTTAGGAAAAATAATTTACGGGCGATCTGAGGTCGGGAAGAGGGGGAGGGGGGGGGTTTTAAGGGTAAAAAACGTATTTTCTCGATTTCCGGCAAAACTAAAAGTCCTATGGAAAAAACTCGAATGGCAAAGTTGTTGGTAATAAAAAGATCTAAAACTTTTGTATTTACACTTTTTTCATATAACCTCAAAATTTATGTGAAAAATTCAAAAAACCAAGTTTTTGGTTTTTTATTTTTATCTTTTACAAACAAAAATTTTTTTTCACGAAATTTGGTGAAAACTTACCTTTTTATGTCCCAAATACGCTGTAATATATTTGATTAGAAATATTTATTTTATCACCTTTTTTTTTAAATAATATCGATTTTTTACCCTTATTTTCGATCAAAAATTCACCCGTCAAAATATCAGCTTTTTTCAAAAATTTGGTATGTTTTTTGTTTGTTGAAATGTCTTCTTTCTGATGGTGAAAAAATATATATATATTACTATAGTAAATCTTCACAGAAAATGCAAAACAAAGATCGTAAAAAACTATTAATATATAATTAATATATACACTATATACAATTTTGAGCTATTTACAAACAAATAAGTTAATAAAATTAATATTTTATCAATGTAACATGTAATCTTACGTTTTTCGAGTAATTAAAGTGTAAATTTTAATAAATAACTCAAAATTGTATATGTTAATTATATATTAATAGTTTTTTTACGATCTTTGTTTTGCATTTTCTGTGAAGATTTACTATAGTAACATATATATATTTTTTCACCATCAAAAAGAAGACATTTCAAAGAATAAAAAGCATACCAACTTTTTGAAAAAAGCTGATATTTTGACGGGTGAATTTTCGATCGAAAATAAGGGTAAAAAATCGATATTATTTAAAAAAAAAGGTGATAAAATAAATATTTCTAATCAAATAAATTACAGCGTATTTGGGACATAAAAAGGTAAGTTTTCACCAAATTTCGTGCAAAAAAATTTTTGTTTGTAAAAGATAAAAATAAAAAACCAAAAACTTGGTTTTTTGAATTTTTCACATAAATTTTGAGGTTATATGAAAAAAGTGTAAATACAAAAGTTTTAGATCTTTTTATTACCAACAACTTTGCCATTCGACTTTTTTCCATAGGACTTTTAGTTTTGCCGGAAATCGAGAAAATACGTTTTTTACCCTTAAAACCCCCCCCACCCCCTCTGCCCGACCTCAGATCGCCCGTAAATTATTTTTCCTTAAATTTTTATCATATTCTCCTCCTTTTCTAATGGGTTTCATCCTACTATTAATTTTTTTGGTCTTAAAAATTAACGGCACTGGGCTATAGTTGCCGCCCCACTCATTACCGACCTGCGCTGAACTTCAGTTTGACAGTTGTCCAGTAGAAGGAGGAATATTTTGTATATTCCTCCTCCTATTGGTTTCCTCCCAATTTTGTTTTCCTGGGCGGTATCCACACTTATACTCTGTCCATTTCTTTATTTTCTTTTTGACAGATCACATTTAGGAATGCCTTCACACGTTACTGATTCGATTTGAAATCATAATCGATGTTGTCTACGAAGAACTTTCAATCGATTAATTACATCGAAATGGTTTTAGTTCATTATTAATTATTCGTTTATTAGTAGTTTTTATTAGATGAAATAAATATACAAAATAATAATATAATAATAATGTCACATACTTAGTCTATGACGACTTCCTAGTTACCTTTGTTTACATTTTCATTTTTAATTCCAAGATTTCGACTTGATTTTTTGCAAATAATTATTCATGGAATCATGATACTATTATTATATTTTTTTTTAATAAAAATTTTATTAAAAACAGACAATACACAAAAAAAAAAGTCAAATTATTCTTTTTCATAGTGATCGATTTATTTTATTTTACGATTTGATTTATAGTCTGTGGTTGTTTGTTACAAACAGTGAACTTCCCTAAAAAGTGCCGCTTGTCAATAAAGTACATTATTATTGTAGTACATTAATCTGACAAAAAAAAACGGTAATTCATAGGCGTGATCTGTCAAAAAGAAAATTAAGGAATGGACAAAGTATAGTCCTCCTAAGGGACCGTTGTGCGTCAAAGGTTTCCCGTTTATCCAGCCAGCATAAATCGGTCCAGAAGGAAAGCAGCCTCCGAAGACTGCTGCAGGCGAAAGCGATGTTGGTGACTGAAAAATTCTTCCAGTTTCTTCCTCCCAGTTTCAACTGTTATTTGCTCGTGGTGCCCGGGTTCAGGCTAGCGTTGGGCCGCCCTGCTTGTTTCATTATTACTTAAAAATATATTATTATTTTTATTTAATTTCATTGAATAACTATTACAGTTACAAAGGGCGGTGTGAGCGCTGGCCACTGTAAACTGTTTAATTTTACTGACTGCTAGGGAAATTTCACATGCAGGAACTAACGAACATTTAACAGTTTTATGTGGTTCAGTTTTTTTTTTAAATATTACGTCAGTATTGGTTTTTATTACCTTAAGGCCTCTTTTCCACGTCACGGTTGTTCAACCGTACGGCGTGTTAGCCGTACGGTTGAAAAAACGTGCGAGCTTGTACATAGCACGGCAAAATCACCGGACGAGACATTGGCCAGGTACGGGCTAGTAGCGTTTTTATCTGGGGCTGTGTCGGACGTGCTGTGTCATGAATTTTCTTACGAAAAAAAAGATTATCGTTGCTTATCCCAACTATCCCAACTAATATTATAAATGCGAAAGTAACTCTGTCTGTCTGTCTGTCTGTCTGTCTGTCTGTTACGCTTTCCCGCTTAAACCTCGCGACCGATTTTGATGAAATTTGGTACAGACAATCTTTAGACCCTGAGACAGAACATAGGCTACTTTTTTTAAAAAAAAAAGGGATGAAGGGGTTGAAATAGAGGTTGAAAGTTTGTATGGGATTTCTTAATTTTAAAAGATAAAACCATGAAACTTTATATTTAAGTACTTGATAAGAAATCATTCGCTTTTGAAGTTTAAATTCCTTTTAACGAATGCTCTGCATCGCCACCGCTGCCGTCGGTCGTAGTCGCGTACATTCGCCGAAGTGTGGCGGCATCTGTGGCAGGCATCGTTGTCGGACGCATGCGATTAGACAAATTTGCGCTATAGAGAATTACATTTTTCGATCCAGTAAAATTATTTTATTGTTTCGTATAACTTTTTAAGTGTTTTTTATTAATTAGGTCCTGTAAATTTATTTTGTTCATACTTGATATTTCTTTTAGTTTATAGTTATAAGTAGGTTAGATAGTTTCCTTTACTTTAAAAAAATCCGATTTGCTTTTATTTCCTTTTTTCCTTACTAGGGTATTTTTAAATAGGTCGTAGTAGGTAATAATACTAATAATATACAATAAAATACAAACTTAACTTTGCGGTTTGCTCCCGAACCGCAAAGTTAAGTTTGTCGTAGGTTATAAATGACCTATGACAAACTTATATTTGCGGTATAGATTTTAATTTTAAAGTATTGGTATAGGTAGTATATTTGATATTGTACGTAGTGACCGTAGGTTATTTTATAATACTGTTAGGTAGGATAAGACATTCGTATAGATATTAGTTTATAGGGATTTTGCTTATTATTGAGTTTAGATTAGTTATTATCAGAAATAGGTATATTTAGGTAGGTAGGAATTTTATTTTCTGTTATTGAGTTTTTTTATTGATGTACTTACCACACAGATGAAATCGCGGCAGATAGTTTGTTTGTTTGAAAGCGCTAAGTTTAAAAACAACTGGGTGAATTTTGATATTTAACATTACGCTAAACTCTACGGGCTGTCTCGGACGCACGTGTCGCAATTTCTATTATTTCGAAATTTGAAGTAGTTTCGAAGTAGGTACATGAGTTGTTCCTATTTGTCTGTTTTGATTTGTTTGAACATATTTTCCTTGAGTTTTTGTCGTATATTTGTTTTGGTCGGTTTGGTAATAGATAGGTAAGTAAGTGCATGAGTTGTACCTACTATTGTTATATTGACATTGTTACCTTTAGCATTTTTTGTTCATAAAACGACATCCACGCGGACGAAGTCGCGGGTAACAGCTAGTTACATATAAAGGAAACGGAAAATAGAAAAAAAGGGAAAGATCAGAAATTTTTTTTCATCACCACTTAAATCTTCAAATGTGGGCTGTAAATGAATAAATACATCTTTCCAGGAATCATATTTAAGCCTCGTACTTTACCCATATAATAGGCCTTTCTTGAATCAATGTAATTAATAATAATTCTTGATTTATGCTCATTTTATTACAAAATCGGAAATCAGCGTATGTAAACCGTCACGAATCCGTGCAAACGTCCGGCGCCGTCGACACGCTCCCATAGATTGCCATACAACACTGATGAAAATCGCGCCGTGCGTAGACGCGGCGCGTCGAGGGGCAGGCACGGCGCACATGGCCGCGGCGCCGTGCCGTGGCGCCACCGTGCGCGTCTACAAGCGTTCATAGTAATCCATACAACACTGACGACCGTGCTTACACGCGGCGAATTAACCGTACATTTTCACGGCGGTAAACCGTGCGTGTACAAGAGGCCTAATATTAGGCCTCTTTGTAAATGTATTGCCTAGTAAGAGGGGACAGGGTATAACATTATCATCGACAGCTAAGATGTCCACGTTATGCTCGACAATATCCTGCACCTCCACAGTTGCATAGCACAATCCTATAGGTTTACAAGCTGAGTTAGCAATACCTATCTATATCTATATAGCTAACCTCTTGCCACTGTAAATGACATCTTTTGGCTTCACTGTCGAATCAGGGTGCCCTCGCTACTCATGTCAATAATACAGTGCAGTAAACTATCATTTACTTAAATGGGCATTTTGTATTTAACACTGGTTTCGCACCCATTATCAACGCTCATGACTTTTTTTGCTATTGTTACTTGCGTGGTCACCCTGCCTCGACTTGGGACAGTCTGCTGTTAAGTGACCCAACAACTTACAGTTCGCGCAGTATAGCCTTGGTTTTGGGCAACGGAAGAATGGATGTCCTGTTTCATTACAATTGTAACACGCTTTATTCGAACCCTATTTTTAGAGGTGGTACTGGTGGCTTCGGACATCACTAATAATGTATGTTTAAATTTTACATCCTTTTATGAGAGAAATAAATAAATGTTTATGTTATTTACATTAAGTTTCGGTTATTGCCGTCGCAGATGAGTCTATTGCTGATTTGACATGTTTATGAGTTTGTACAAAGCTGATGAAACAATCACGTTTTCCCAGATGCGTGTGTTCCCGGCATTACGCAGAGTGGCGAGCGTCGTGGAATGACGACGACGAGTACAGGAAGATCATCGCCAAACAACCTGCTGTACAGGTATATTAAGCACCTTGTTTATTTATATGTAAATTGCTTGGTTTGAACGTTAGTCAATACTTATTCTAATCTGATTAATGATAAAGTAGCTCACAGTCTGTCTGTCTAATACGTTTTCACACTTAAACGGCCGGAACGATTATGATGAAATTTGGTATGGCGGTAGATGGAACCTTAGGGCATTTCATAGACAAATGTTTGTCCGCGGGTGAAACCACGGGGCGCAGTTAATTAGTTACACATTTAAAATTAAATAACTAAGAATTAGTTATTGCCTCCTAAAGTATTGATTCTTTTAAATACTTAGCTTCATCTAATGGGCTTTGCAACAACCGACAATAAATAAACAAAATAACTGTACGGAAGCATACACCTTTCGCTACGACTTCGATGTTGTAGTCTATACATATACAGTGAATATAAGATATACTTGTTTGAAAAATAACACAAAGACAGTGCTGCGTCGACACACCACGCCTTGCGGGTGGGCCCTAATGGGCAGGACAGTTAGAAAAAATTAAAATTTAAACACGTCGCAGACCGGGTAGAGCGTATATATGAAAAGAACAGGGCGCGGAGGAGACACGAACAACTGCACGGGCACGGCAAATTCCTCATCATTTTAAAACTTTTGAATAAACAATTTGTTGCAAGAACTTAATATGTCGAGTGATAGTGATACTGACGATTTATTGACTCCGGAAGAATTGAAAGTAACTGCTCAAGCAGTGATTAAGGACCTCTTACCACAAAAGTCAAGGATCAGATATAATAAAGCGTATGCAGATTTTCTGCAATGGAGAAGTGAGAAAAATGCACAATCTTTTTATTTTCCTTGTAGGTGTAGTATAAAGCACTATGTATAACTCGGGCGAAAGTTTGCTTTCTTTCGGGTGTATTAAGGCCCTCAGCTACGCTTCGGGCCTCAAACTACACCCTCAATGAAATCAACAACTTTCATCCCTTGGTGTACAATGTACTATTTCGAGTAGAGCGCAGTCGTCGAAGCGCCGTGCACGTGTTTTGTCCGCGCCTTGTCTTTTCTGTTTGTATGTGATGGTGATGCTTCTATACATTTTGTATATACTCGTAAATTTATTGAATTCCGTCGCGTCCCTTACATTTAATACGTAACTTTTTTTTAAGTTGGTGATGGAAGCAGTTCCGCTCGTTGTGGCAGGCCACAGCCAAGAAGTGGAGTGCCTGGTCACGGACGGCGAGAAAGTGGTCAGCTCGTGCCTGCAGGGCAACATCAAAGTGTGGGACTCGCAGAACGGAGAGATTATTACAAACATCGACCGCGGCGCGTGAGTATGCAGCTTAGATTGCCCAAGAAAGCGGTGCGGAATAATGCGGCCGTAAAGATAGCGGTAGAAAAACGTCGAAACGTTCTCTATTTCAACTAAAGTACCTGGAGACCGCCTTGCTCGGTTTTTATATGTAGCAAAAAAAAACTTCATATGTATTTTAAACGGTACCTAGCCTTTGACTAGAAAAATACAAGAAAATAGAGAAAATATAATAATTATATTTATTAAGACAATAGAAACAAGCCAAAAGATTTTGAATCTAAGTGAAAAAAGAGTAAAAAAAGAAAAAAAGAGTAAAAAGTAAAGAGGTCTCTGGGTACTATTTACGTACAACCATCTTTATTCCTTGACCATTACTTTGCTAAGCAAGTTCTTAGTGAGATGAATACCTGATGTCATTCTCTTACAGCCAACCTAGGGTGGTGCAGAGATAAGCATAGGTAGGTGCAGTTCAGACAGAGGAATAAGGATTGATATGTTAATAGAAGAAGTACAGTGGGCCAACGAGTTAGCTATGCAAGGCAAAAACTTCTAAGTCATAGTAAAGACTTACTACACCAGTTATGGATAAGTGAGTTACATATCTAAATAGTGGGTATATTACACTTATTAAATATGAAATTCACACATGCATATGTCTTGCAGTCAGTTTTCACTATGGCATAGAAGTTTTTGCCCTGCATACCTAATTGCTTGGCCCACTGTACATATTATATAAAATACGTAATAGAGATATATGATATTGAAAATAAATATAATATAATATTTTATAACATAAATAAATGCATACATTTCTAAATAAAATAATACTTTTCTTTTGTAAATACATACTTATTATACATAGAAACACCCAGACTAAGACAAACCCCCATGCTCATGCACAGATATAATATAAAATTATCCCATGGGGGTAAAAAGTGATCAAACTTACAACATGTTATCAAATAATAATTAGTATATTTATTGTCAGTTCTATTGATATCGACTATAATTCATTATTTTATCATTTTTCAGGTACTTCAAGTTACAAAGAGAATTATGTGATAAAGTTTGTAAGAAAAATAGCTTAACCTACGAGACTATAGAAGGTATAGTACACACTTTATATACTAATTAAGTCAATCAATCTTATGTCTCGAATGCCGAACACTATACTATTTCTTCAGTGCTGGATAAGTCTGACTGGTACTCGATTCGGTACTATTTTTGACAGTTGAAATGTCAAATTTGTATAATAAACTGGCGCTTAGCTATCTGTAGCTTTATCAGGAACTGGTCAAACTGTGCTGTACTATATTATTTTGTATCAAATAGATTATTTGTATTTAATTTTTTTATCATGTTTTAGTTAACCACAAACTCGAGAGCACTCCAAAAACTAGTGAGGTAAGATTTCTTTTTAAATTGTATTTATAGTTTGGCAAAATATTCTCGAAACGGATACTAGTTTTTTTTAGCTTACAACATTTCAAAGTAATGATGGACTTTTATAGCGATATTACATATTTAACGTGTGTTTTACGTTTATTCGTGCATATTTCGGCCTCTTGGCGCGTGACAGTCGATCATGTTTGAGGATACATACATCAAACTAAATATCAGTCTCTTCTCAACACACTTCCACAAGCTACCAGATCCGATAGAAAAAAAGGCAAACTTAAAATCTGTATCTGTGTAAGTCTATAGACATTCTTAAATCAGTAACTAATGCCTTAAATATATTAAATGCCTTAACAATATTTACTTATATTTAAGTATTTTGTTATGTAGGTATTATGCATATATATATATACGCACTTATTTTCATTATGTATTTATTAATTGTATTGATTTTTATTCCATTTCTTATCAAAACTCTATATTTTATAACTTCACCTGCCTTGTTAATCTCTGCATCACCCAAAGGTTGACTGGTAGAGAATGCCTACGGCATTAAGTCCGCCTTGTATACAAATTCTGTATATGAAGTTTAAATAAATAAATAAATAAATAAATAAATAAATAATGCCCATCTTAATTCAATATACGAAAAACTTCGTTGTAAGTTATACAATATTTTGTTGAAAATCCGGGACATTGTTAAACTATATATTGTAAACCACAAGACCTGTTTTATGTACCTACGTATAATCCACAATAATGATTACTATGACTATGACAGGACAAGCCCTGCCTCAACAAGTATCCACAGAAATGACTTCAGTTGATGTGAAGTCGTTTCTGTGGATACTATGAAAACGTCACAAATATTTACTCGAAAATGTAGAAAAATACATAATTCTGTATTGTCACATACTATTCAAACTTAAAAAACAATTTAAGTGTTATCCTAACGTTGCCATTAATTCAAATTTACATACCAAATTGAAATGGTTTTAGTGCATATTTCAGCTTTTAGCGTATATTATTTTATAATGAACATTTAATTGATATCATGTACCTAATTATATTAATTGAACAAATTGTTTGTAGAACGTCCACCGCCTTCGCAAAGGTTTGAGTGGTTACCTAAGCGGCCTGCGGTTTCGGCCCGTCGTTCGCGATGCACCGCTCCATCTGTCGCCGGCAGAGACGACTAAGTACGACTTTGTCAAAAACTACAGGTAATAATATGTTATTATTGTCATCTAAGTGAGCTTTATCGAGACTCTTACCCGCTGTCCTATCAGAGCAACGAATGCGACGCGACGGGATCCATTGCACGTGACGGTTGCTGTAGAAACAGGGGTGTTTGTATGGTGTTGCGTCGCTTAGATAGGACAACGCTTGAAAGTGTTATTATACCCATCGATGGATTGTTGATCGGTGCCATCGATCAATAATCACTGTTCGATTCGCTACATGCCCTCAGGGATAGAACCATTTCAAAATTGTAGTACAATAAAATTACATTAAAATTTTAAGTTGATTTCTAACGGAACACGCAATATACAGACTGCTATATTATATTATTTTGTTTTCAGAAATCTCTACTGCAGCGATCAGCAAAACGAGCTAAATAATTGTTTGGAGTCTAAAGAAAACGTGGACATTAGTAATTTAAATATTAGCAATCATGAATTGGATAGTAGTGTTAAAAGTGATGACGTATGTGATGAAGATATATTTATTTTTAAATCGAGTGAAAATAATGTGAATAATTTGCGAAATAGGAGTAAAAATAAGTTAGTGTACGAAGGTTCTAAGATAGAAGACGATGATGACGTAGATGTAGTGAGTAATCTAAACTGGAGAGGGAAGGCTATCAAAGAATCTCCCGTGTGGTGCATGGACTTTTGCAATGATCTTATCATTTTGGGCTGCGCCGACGGCCGCCTCGAGTTCTGGGAAGCTAGTTCTGGTAAACTCATGGTAAGCTCTTTTAGAAAGAGATTTTCTTATTACACTTCTCTTTGTGATATATTTTTGTCATCTTATTTCTGTTTATCGTACATCTCTCTCTCTACGGTCGGTCCCTCATGGCTGGGGATTGTGGTCATCAGTGGACGTGGATGACTTGCACCTGGTTTCAATAATCTGCCTCCACCGACGTCTGTTCGTCGCGTCTCTGACGACCGAGCTAAATAAGCTGTTGATGGGCCTCGCACTTGGTCGCTCCATCTAGTTGGGGACGCCATATCTTGGATCTGGATGATGTCAAGTCACTCCCGATCGGCCGACTGCTCCAATTTGTGGAGGCTATTGGCCTATAATGAGGCTACAATCACAATAGACCCACGGAGGTCGACGTGAACACCCAAAGCCTCGTCCCAACAATAATAATCTAGTTGGCGATTGTCCCCGGGCTTGTTTACCCTTCGTATTATCGTACATAATCGTACTAAAAATGTTTGTACTAATCTTGAATTGACATTTCGATATATTAAAGTCAAAAAAGAGTGATGATTAATATTATGACTGTGCATTTTTTATCGGTACTGTGCTATCTATTCTATGGCTATGTCTGCTATTTTAAATTAAGAATAATAAATACTTTTAATTGTTAGCCGGAAATTTTAATGGTAAGCCAGGTTCCATGAAAAGTGTTAATAGAAATATTAGCCGTATAGTTGCGTGAATAGAAAATAACTTTTGCTTCTTAAATCCCGCTTAATTTGAGTTAGATTTTATTATTAGATAATCATTAAACATAAAAAAAGCGTGTGCCTTGTGTGTGAAATGTATATTTTTGAACACCCCCGCGACACAGGCGTTATTCCTAAAATACATTCTGATGACTACCTTATCTACGATTTAAAACGAAATGTTTGTCAAATGGGTTATGAATCAACTGGTCCAATGGTATATAAACAAGGTAGGTAGATTCTATTTTTTTTTTTTTATCCTACGCCCACAGCGTACGAACGTGTAGTTCACCTAATGGTAAGTGGAGTACAGCCTATGGACATCAACAATCCACAAAAGCAGATTATAGATGCATCGCTGCAGCTGAGGACTACGGTGTTATGCCTCATGTGCCAGTAATTTCGGGGCCTGATCTCACCACCAAACCGGAACACAGTAATGGAAGCACTACTATTTGGCGGCAGGTTAAAGGTGAGACGGTGGTGCTGCCGCCCTCGAGCTCATTCACAAGAGCTCTACCACCAGTGCTCATTCACAAGAGCTCTACCACCTGTATAATGATGTTTCGCTGCCTTATTTATTGTGGCACAGTGGTTAATGAGTACAAGGGTGAAGACACCACTACCTTACCTTTAACCTGACCCAAAAAAGTGTTGCAGTCTCTACAGTGTTTTATCTTGGTGGCTAAATTAGGCCCAGCAATTACTGGCAGGTAAGGCAAGACAGGTTAGGATAACGCGCGAGATAGATTTTGTTGTATTTTTGTACGGCATATATGACTAAAACGCTACCAAATCAATCTCGTATGCTAGCCCTAAATGCTTGTGGTTCTCAGATATATCTGCACTCTTTTGCAAATTGTGGCTGTAGTTACCATCCGCTTACCATCAGGTGGATGGCACGTAAAGTTAGCAACATTTACTCCAATTTGGCCTAATCTTCGAACTTCTTCGACCCCTGTAAATGCGCTAAATGTGCTTTTTCATAGTTTATACATATAGTTTAAAGATAATATATATTATATGTTAGAATTAAATTTTTCATTATTATCCATTGATAGATACTTGCTGGCTAGAGCCTTGACTTTTCCTACAACATATTGTAAAGTTATGTTAAAGAATACGTCAAAAGGCATGAACTTACAATTTATCGTGATTTCATATCGTGATCGGGTGGGAGGTAAGCGGCCAAGATGAAATGAGCGAACAGTTGTAAAAACAGTGTTGTTATGATATAGTGTGTGTGGTGGAGCGGCGAGGCGCGTACTGCAGCGGGCGTGACGCACGTGCGGGCTCTCGCGGGCGCGCGGCGGGTGTGCGCGGCCTCGCTCGCGGGACACCTCACGCTGCTCCGGCTCGACGCCTACAACGCCACCTCGGGCACGCAGGTCGACTGGCATTTCAGCACGGCGCATCGAAGAAGTAAGCTTACCTTTTTAACACGCTTATATTAGCTTCACCAGTATGTATGTATGTATGTTACCGAATCCTTTGGACTCGATTTTGACCCACTTTAAACGGAGAGATTTCATTCAAATTTTGCACACCTGTCAAAGATCGATGATAATGCAATAATTCGATAAAAAAAAAATATATAAAAAAAAGAACTCTTATAAATAAACCAAACTAAAAAATGAAAAATAATTCCTAATATAAGCTGAAAATGGTAATAAACAAAAAATACTAGTATTATTGTGAAAAAGCGTGGAGCGCTCTGTGCCATATTTTTCGTCTATCGAGCAACCCACGTTTTTGCACAATAATACTAGTATTTTTTATTCATTCCATTTTCAGCTTATATTAGGAATTATTTTTCACTTTTTAGCTAGAAGTACTTTAAAAGCGTGTTTTTTAGTTTTTTTAAACTATTATTTGAAAATACACGGTTGATTATAATCTTTGGATAGAACTTTGAGGGTTGGTTTTTTGAGGGTAACTTCTTAGGAGATGAATGAGGGTTTTTGCGAAAATTTACTGCATTAGTTGTTACCAGTTCGGTACCAAAAATGCCTTATATTGCACACTGCATTGTGCTGCATGCTTATGTCAAGTGTCTAGACCTGACGACTCAGTTCTATACCGCGTAGTGGGCGTCATTTCAGAAATCACTCATTAGCTATTTTGATTTCGAGTCAATAAAAACGCGTAAATCCACGCGATTCAACCTTATTGCAGTTCACTGACATACAATTAAAGTGAATCGTGACAAAACATCTGTTATTAGATGGACGCACTTACTGATATTGAGCTAAATCCGTTAGACTAGACGCCGACTCCAATGTAATTGAGAAAAGGTTCGGCAGATTAAATTAAATATTTCACAACTCACACACAATGCCATCTAGGCCCAAACTAAGCAGAGCTTGTACTATGGGTACTAGATTAACTGATACTAATACATATATTACTATTACTATTACCTATACAAGTAAGACGTGCCAAATCCCTACCAGCATTCAAAAAATTAGTTAAGGAGCACTACTTGATTACAAAAGTGATTTAGTAAGTTTGACTATAGAGTCGTTATTGCGTCCTTCGTACATTCCTGCTCACTATATATTTATTTATGTATAAGTATATATTATATTATATTTATTTATGTAATGTGTATATAAGTATTTTATAAATATATTATTATATAATATATTATATCATGTATCTATAATTATGTATATTTGTACAATGTAGTACAAGTTAGTAGATTTAAGGAGTAAATATCTATTTTTATTGTTTCTCTTTCGTTCTGTATGGTATGCCATGGCTATAAATTATGTCCTATATTTTTTTGTCCATTTAGGTTGTCTGGAAGAAATTGCTATTAGCGATAAGACCGCCGATTGTGCAACATTGTCTTTTGTTATTTTCTTAACTGTATTTTTTTAGTGGTGTACAATAAAGAATATTTATTATTATTATTATTATATATACTTTTCTTTTGTAAATACATACTTATTATACATATAGTAACACCCAGACTAAGACAAACCCCTATGTTCATGCACACAAAGATTTGCCTTAAGTGGGAATCAAACCCACGACCTCGGCGTCGCAGGCAGGTACACTACCCACTCCGCCATCCGGTCGTCAGATTGATTGAATAGATGGACGCACATGCTCTCATCGACCACTCCAATCGTGCCGAGCGGATCAAGTCGATTGATGGAGATAAAAGTGCATCCATCATATAATACATTTTTATTGGACCTCTCGCTCAGATAACGATATGCGTAACAGATGACATCCTATTCAATTTGCACGTTAGTAATACGCAAAGAATAGAATTTAAAAATAAAAGGAATATGTGTTGAAATGAATAGTAATCTTTGTTTTTATCAAGGTTTTATCACAAAATACTGTAATTCTGTTTTATAATTTCACTAATACAATAAATCTGTTTCAGCGCACAAGCGCACGGGATCGGCGGGGTCGCTGCGGGTCGCGCATGCGCAGGAGGATGATTTTTCGCACGACAGAATGAGCTTCTCCTATGAAAGCACTCTTGGTGATGGAGAAGGTACTTCAGCTACTTCATATTATTTAACCTAAGCCTTTTTTTACACGTATTGTTCTCCATTGACAGCGTATCAAATACCTTTGGATGGCACACTTAAAAGACACCGATCCCGACCACTGAATTAAGTTCATTTAAAAAGGAACTTCAGCTCAATCAAATTGCTCTTCACGAGTCTGGAGATAAGCTCGCGAAGAGAATTATTTTTAATCGATCCGTTGTAAACTTACGGTGTTGAAAGTCTTGTCTTGTGTTGTTGTCTGTCTGCTGCGTCATTAAATTTCAGTACGGTTCATATACGAAAGTCGCGTAAAAAATTAACATAACATGACGCCTATATTACCCAGAAGGGTGTGGCAGAGGTGTACACTTCCCCTGGCATGTTTAGGTCCCATGGGATAGGGTGCTATCGCCATCCATCAGGCACAATTCCAACTCCGAACTGCTATTGAGAATTTCTTGACGGAATGTTCACAAATAACACTTTGCCCCCCCCCGAACATCGAACCGGAGAGCTCGCGGTAAGAGGCGCACACGTTAACCACTACCCCATTGATGCAGTAGCTTAAAATTACCCTAGATTTTAACCATTCATCCTGGATCCTCGTCATATTAGTCAGCTGTTAAACACACACACTCTATCACTGACACTGCACTGTCACGGCTCTGCGGAGACGGACGGAATTCGCTGTTAACGCTGATCCCGGCTTCCATCTCACTCTCTTATTCAATGTTGGAGCGTAGCAGAGGTGTTAAAAACGTTCGTTCAGCGATAAACTTCGCAAATTGGGGCTTAATAGCATGTTCGATGTTGTTTTAGATGTCATAACGTGTGTGCGGATAGCGCATTGTCGGCCGCACCAACAACCTATAACAGAGATGCAATCGGAAGGCGGACGGATAGTCACCGGCGGACAGGATCACGTGCTTAAGGTAACTTGCTATATTATACAAACGATTTTTCCGCCAGGAACAATCAAATACTTCTGGACAAGGGGATGTTATTTGTGATATGTTTAGTGATTTTTTCCTCTGTAATTTCCTACAAAAGGCCGCCGCTGAGGATGTTGGACAGGTCAAGACTACTCATCACCATTACGACACTCCCGCAGACGTTGGTTCGGTGGAAGTCAATGAGGTTAATGTACTTAAATTATTAAAATCAGTAGACCTTAACAAATCTGCGGGACCCGATGGTATTGCACCCGTGCTTATTTTTAACTGCGCGAAAAGTCTCTGTCTACCTCTAACATTGCTATTCCAGCGTTCTCTTCGGGATGGCGTAGTTCCTCAAATTTGGAAAACGGCGTATGTGACGCCAATACACAAAAAGGGCCCTAAGGACCTTGTCGAAAACTATAGGCCGATATCCAAGCTGTGTATTTTTGGAAAGATCTTGGAAAAGATCGTTCATCATCAGGTATACAGTGGTATTCGATCGTCACTTAGCAACCAGCAACATGGATTTTTCAAAAATAGATCTACCACATCCAATCTTTTGATCTGTGCCGACTACCTCACACATCACATGTCTCAACCATCGCAGGTAGATGTTGTATACACGGATTACAGTAAGGCGTTTGACAGGCTGGATCACGACATTTTATTACGTAAGATTCTTGCGGTGGGTATCAGAGGTAATTTATTCAGATGGTTTACATCTTATGTTATTAATAGATGTCAGACAGTTGTCTTAAGTGGTTACAAATCTAGGTCTGTGGAGATCCCGTCGGGAATTCCCCAGGGATCGTTATTGGGACCCTTATTATTTAACATCTTCATTAACGACATTGATTCCTGTTTCAAGAGCTCTAAAACTATCTTGTACGCTGATGACCTTAAAATCCTGTGTCCTATATCAAATATGCAACATTGTCTCGATCTCCAACATGACCTCAATAGCCTACAGGAATATTGTGCAACCAATCGACTAGAACTTAATGTCTCCAAGTGCTTTACCACAACATTCCCCCGCAAACCTAGCCCAATCATATTTCCCTACAAACTACATAATACTGTCTTAAACAGAACTAAAGAGGCCAGGGACCTGGGTATTAGCTTCGACTCTAAGGTGCTATTTGATACCCACATAGAAAATATAGTTAAAAAAGCCACCAGAGCCCTCGGTTTTATACTGAGGTTTTCGGCAGAGTTCAAAAACATTAAAACCTTTAAAATATTATACTGCACATTTGTCCGCAGCCACTTAGAATACGCATCACAAGTGTGGAACCCTAATTATAGTACATACATAGACAGGTTAGAGCGAATACAAAAGCGTTTTCTTCGTTTTCTGCAGTATAAAACGCGTAAATATACTCCTAATTATTTGGCGAGATGTAAACGGTTCCATATACTACCACTACATGAACGCAGGCGCATAGCTGACATTATATATCTCCATAAAATAGTAAACGGTAAAGTAGACTGCCCTGAACTATTGGAGAAGATCGGTCTTGTTACTCATCCGACAAGGTTGAGGCAGCCCAAGCTTTTGCACATTCCTCTGGTGAGAAGCACATACAGGCAAAACTCATTTTTCATTCGAGTATGTAAATCATACAATTGCTTAGCACGTGACTATGACTTGGATCTATTTCATACCAGTGTTTCTCATCTAAAGCATTTATTGGTGAAAAGCTTTTTCGGCTGATGTCTGCGGTATTAACTTGTTCTCCATTTCCTTTATTCACAATTTAAATTTGTATCTGTCATCTCATCTTCTCCTTGAATTTTGGAATTTGTAATTTTTTCCTCTAGATTTGATATGCTGTTTATTTTAATTTGTGTATTTAATATTTTGTATTGATGTAATCTTATATTTATATCTGTTACTCTGTACCGACCAGTATGTATTTATTTTCTTTACTTCTATCTGTGGAAACTTGTAAATGGCCTTCATTGTGTTTATTTTTCTTTTAATGTGTATGTGTATAGCTGTAAGTTTTCCAAATAAAATAAAATAAAATAAAATACATAATTTATATATTATGTCTGCGGCCCCAGTGTGTTACTGGTGTGGTGTCGATGGCCATCTAAACAATCGACATGACGTGAAATGTAATGAAATTAGAGACCGGTAAAACAGTATTTCTAACGGTTTTACCGACGTTTAAATAGGTATGATAAGCTACTAAATTCTTCGATGGCTGAGTCAAATTTTGTTGGCTCAATAAGTAGCTACTGTAATGGCGCTCGCATCAGCGTTCATGAGCGCCTCTCTTTTGCAGGTGGTAGGGCATTTTGGGCAGTCAGTAAGGTGGACCATAGATTGTATTGCTCTACATTCACAATTTTTGTTAGTATCAACCAGATATCCACATTTGACAAGGGTCTGCTGGCTTCGCCCGGCTTGCGTTCGGAATCTATTTAAAGATTACCAGTCCAGTCTTGGCAGATCGTGACGAGGTACTAAATAAAGTAAGGTATTTTACTCAAATGTCGTACAACTGGTCTAAGGCCGACGACACTTCGGTTATCTCTACAGAAGTGTCTACAGATGCGATGCTGTGTCGCAAATTCTTATCGATGCTGTCATTAGCTGTGTACCTTCGCCCAGATTCTGTACAGTACTGTCGCGCTTCTTATTCAAATATCGACGCAGCTCCGCGTTAGCATCGCTTCTATCGCACGTTGTAAATCGTGGTTGTTGTTGATCGGTTGTTGTTAATTATATTTGTGGTTGTATAGGTTTATCCCTTGCAGCATTAAAATTATAAATTACTTTTGAATGCTGACTTCAGTTTTTTTACAAATAATTCATTTATAATATTCAGTCTTCTCTTTCTCTGTATTCGTATCTACCAATTTTATATATTCTTGTGAGCTATGATCTACGGTGTTGTTCTTTCTGGCAGGGACTAGCTGAAAATCAGTTTTGTGCGTTGCGCGCAGCAAATTCTGAGCTAGATCCCTTGCCGCACATTTTCTGTGTACTATTTATATTTTCTGTGAACTGTTTTATTTTCTCTAATTGTGAGATAATGTGTGGTGAATAAATGGTTTAAATGTGCGATAGTAGTGATCGTTTGCGCGTCGCTATGGAAGTGCCTTCGTTTACCTTATTAAACTATTCATAATTATATAAGCGAAGACTTGTCTTCTTCTCTTCTTTCGTGACGATGGCTGCAGTCATATTCTATCAGCCCAGTGTGTGGCCACGCGGATGGCAATCGGCATTCATGAGCTCAGCTCTTCCTTTGTGCAGGTGGTGGAGCAAGTAGGACAGGTCATGAGATGGGGCATAGTCTTTACAGCACCACACTCGCAATGTAGGTCCGATTCGTCAACAAAACCCTACCTTACCAGGTTCTGTTTGCTTCGAACGACTTGAGTTCGGAGCCTATTTAGTGACTTCCATATCAACCTTGGCAATTCGTGGCCAAGTGGAAGGCTCTCCTTGATTGGGACAATGGGGTTGGGCAGAGATGCTTTTTCTTTCCATAGTTGACATCGCGCTTGTTGGACATCACAGGATAGGTTGATATTGGCTTGTTATTAGCTGCCAGATTATTTTACTACTACATACAATTCTGTTAATTCAGCTGTAAGTCTTCAATGTATCTTAAATAAATATAAATAAATAACATATTCGCTACAGGTGTTTTCGAGTGCGGAGCTGACGCCGCTGTTCACGCTGCACGGGCACTGCGGGCCAATCACGAGCTGTTTCATCGACCACGCCACGCCCACCATCGCCGGCAGCGGCTCGCAGGACGGACTGCTTTGTGTGTGGGACTTACATACCGGTAAATTGTACATAATACAGGGTGGATGCGACATAGCGACATTTATTGAAACCACAGCTTCTATACATGGTAAGTATCAATTTCACCGGATAAAAATTCTCTGGCGAAAAAAAAAAATCACGTTCTCCGAACTATTTGAACATTGCGATCGTGCAATTTGTTCGGAAGACGTGGATTTTTTTTTTCGTCAGAGAATTTTTTATCTGGTGGAAATGCATACTGGCCATGTATAGAAGCTGTGGTTTCAATAAATGTCGCTATATCGCATCCACCCTGTATATATCATTGGTCGCCCGACTGGATTCATCAACGCAAAGCCCAAATGGCTGGGGCTAGAAACTCGATGTTTTTCATGAAGGTTCCTTACATAACGAAGGGGCGAAATAAGAAGGGATTATTGGAAATTGGCAATAACCACCCCTGAGGAGGCTCAGGGGTAGAATTTCCAATAATCCCTAATAATAAATTGGTGGTTGAATGGTTGTATGGAAATTCTTTATTTTTGAAGTTAGAAGCATGGTTTTTTGCATACGTGCTTTTGGATAAAAATAAATGCATGCTGCTTAAAGGGGATTTTCTAAATTTCACCTGTAAGCGGGTAATAAGGGTTAAATGTTAATAGTTAAGGAAAATAAAATTGATGGCGCTGTGTATATTTTCTAACTCACGCTACAAGTCACGGGGACGGGCAGTAAATCTTGCCACGGAAAAGACCGCCGAGATCAACGAATCTTACGCTGATTAAATGGCGGGCAACAGCTAGTTTATATCTTTAAACTGATATTAGAAAGGTACTGAGTAAAGTAACGTCTTATTAATGACATCATTTCATTTATTTATCTTTATCATTTCCCTCGAAAATTACAACTGTGAGTTATAAATTTGCACCTTCACTTAGTATAGGGTGTTTTTTTAGTGGTATAGAACTTTAAATTACAATAAAACAACGATGGATTATTCGATTGACATGAATTTTATTTATCCGAAAGATAATCTTGTGGCATTACATTTTAAATATGATTTCTGGCATATGACCGCCACGGCTGGCTCGGATGTAGTCCAATCTGAACGTCCAATTTTCGATGACGTTTTCCAACATATGTGGCCGTATATCGGCAATAACACGGCGAACGTTGTCTTCCAAATGGTCAAGCGTTTGTGGCTTATCCGCATAGACCAATGACTTTACATAGCCCACAGAAAGTAGTCTAGCGGTGTTAAATCACAAGATCTTGGAGGCCAATTCACAGGTCCAAAACGTCACCAAACGTGTCTTTCAATAAATCGATTGTGGCACGAGCTGTGCGACATGTTTCGTCGTCTTGTTGGAACCAAAGCTCCTGGACATCATGGTTGTTCAATTCAGGAATGAAAAAGTTAGTAATCATGGCTCTATACCGATCACCATTGAATGTCGTTCTGGCCATCATCGTTTTTGAAAAAGTACGGACCAATGATTCCACCAGCCCATAAAGCGCACCAAACAGTCAGTTTTTCTGTATGTAACGGTGTTTCGACATACACTTGAGAATTAGCTTAACTCCAAATGCGGCAGTTTTGTTTGTTGACGTAGCCATTTAACCAGAAATGCGCTTCATCGCTAAACAAAATTCGCTTATGAAAATCGGGAACAATCGAATCTACGCCTTGCTTGATGATCGTTTGGATTCAATTCTTGCACGAGTTGGATTTTGTAAGCACGCAAACCAAGATCCTTCCGCAAAATCTTCCATAAAGTGGATGGACACAGATCCAATTCCTGTGCTCGATGGCGGATGAACTCATTCGGGTCTTCCTCAATGCTACGCTCTACAGTAGCAATAACTTCTTCTGTACGCACCGTACGGCGTCTCTGGGGATGCGAGTTATCAACAAGAGTAAACGTGGTGCGAAAACGTTCCATGGTTAATCGAATAAACTGCTCTGATGGACAATTTTGTCGACGATAAAATGGATGTAGTGCGCGATACATATTCCGCACAGAACCATTATTTTCGAAATAAAATTGCACTATTTGCAAGCGTTTTTCAGGCGTGAGTCTATTCATGATGAATTGCCAAACCAAACTGAAGCTTTTACGATTTTTTAACCTTCGGGCACTGTGGTATATTAGCTTAGATTTACATACATACATAAAATCACGCTATTATCCCACTGGGATAGGTAGTGTATATTTGTTATTTGAATATACACTACCTATAGAGTATATAAGAGTGTTGTACATGTTTCCAGGAGCGTGTCTGTACAGCATGCAAGCGCACGACGGCGCAGTGACGTCGCTGGCGTACACCGCCTCGTACGTGGTGTCAGCGGGCGCCGACGAACGGCTCTGCATATGGGACCGCTTCCAGGGCCACATGCTTAACTCTATACATATTGTAAGTACATGATTATATGGGGTTTATTTTAAACTTCTATAGTTTTCATTAAAATTTTACTAATTAGGGGCGGGTTAGTCGCGGGCTTGCTAGTGGGCGTGCCTAAAATGCGCTCTGTCTCATGTAGAATCGTGTCCAACAGAAATAGCATCAATAATGAGCAGTTAGATGATAAAGCTTGACAATGGTTCGCACGAAGTAGCGGGGGAGTGGGGTGTCGGAGCAAATCCCGACTATCATCGCCTCACCGACGCACGGGAGGAGCCGTGGGGGGGAAGGCGGTAAGCCGGCCCATTTAACGCGGCGAGTAGCGTTTCGAGGCATCGAGACCTCACTCGGCATCGCGAACCCACCCGCAACACTCGCTGTATTCTAATAATCTAGCCAATACAGATTTACGTAGTACAGTCCACTCTTTTTATTTTATTTTCCAACAAAGCTAAGACTTCGACGTGGTCCTTCGAGCCGGATGTATGAGTGTTTTTACTCCATTTGTGATAGTTCCTTGTTCCAGCAAACTCGCGTGAGCGCCTTTCTTCCGCCCGTATTAATTTTAAAAAGAAATATTTAAATGGTGAGATCGTATGATTAAATCATGGATTCCAAAGATTAACGCGTTCAAATAAACACGTTTCTAGGACATAATTACATTTGTGTAGATCTCTATTCAACAATCGCTAATAGCTACTTGTAATATATTTTGTACAGGAATTTTTATGTTATACAAAAGTAAATGGAAACTTTATTCTTTATGACTTTATTTCAAATGTTAGTCCGTCCACAAATATTTTTTATCAAACATCGCTGTTTAAAACTATCAGTTAAAGCTGACTAACATTTAAAAATTACTATATTACTACATAGTAACTTTTTTTCATCTCAATAAAAGCTATCCAACGATGACGAATGTAGATTTTTTACGATGATTGATTATATAATGTTAAACTAAGATCGGCAGGAATGTAATTAACTCTTAGAATTTTTTTGTTGGAACTCGCTGGGCTCTACAATTACTGGTTGCATTTAGTTCACTAACGTTTTAAGTTTTAGAGAACGCATAGCTCAAAACAGACTAACATTTGGAACTTGGTGTCATATTAACTTTTGTTCGGCCTAAAATACCAATCCAATGACATATTATCACATGTACGTATTGGAAATTGGGTCTTCTTTTGCTTTTGCCGTACGGTTCTGATTTTGGAGATTTTATACTTCTCATATTCCTTTTTTACGCTTTAAGTCGAGTTAATATTTGCAACAGAAATTAAATCTTAATGAGTGCATTTCCCTTTACTAGCTAATTATTTAACAATTGTGTAACCATACAGAAATTTTTAATGTTAAACTATAACGATTTCAAGTTTAATTGTTGATAAACGATGCCAAATAGATATTGCTTAATTGTTTTGAATACTTTGATGATTTGAAACCATTGGCGCTGTCTTTGCTACTATTATTTAGACACGTTGAATGCACTTATATATTTGACGGTGTCCATGTTCCGATATATTTGTGCATATAGATAAATCTGTAAATCATTGAAATGCTTATATTTCCAGGGCCTAAACTACATGAGTCGCATGCTACCCTTAACGCACACGATGCTAGTGATGGGTGACCGAAGCGGACTCACCGCGTACGACCTCAGCAGTGGTGACGTCATACGAAGAGTGCTCTTAGGTTGGTACCTTTTTAAAGTCTGCCCACTGGATATATTATCAAGTGCGGAGTACGGGGTATATATTGACTTGACCTGGAATGAAGGACAACGCACCAAGTAGTTGCGAATCAGATGGTTTAACGTACATTGTACACCAAGGGATGAAAGTAGTCAATTTCATTCAGGGTGCAGTTTGAGTCTTTATACACCTGAAAGAAATAGAACTTTCGCCCGAGTGGTACATAGTGCTTTATACTACACCTACAAAGAAACAAAAACAAATATTTACAAAATCTACTAAATATCTACCAAAAATTACAGAAACTATCAAAATTTACCAAAAACAACAGATAAATAATAAAATGAGAAAAAAAAGACTTCGCCTTCATAGCAGAGCGCAGCGAGAGCAAACGAAAGAAAAGTGCTGCTGCTCAAAACGCGCCCGTAAATACTAACCTTCTTTGATAAATATTGTCCGTAGGTGTACTTTCTAAGTAGGTGTCGTCTAAAGTACATTATTTCAGACCAGACTCTCACTACCATGATCTGTGTGTTGTGAAACTGTTGTATCGTAACGTTCATAACTTAATATACATCACGCCTATTGCCCATAAGGATATTTTGATTTTCTTCTGTGTTCATCTGCGATCAGTCGTGGATTATAAGCAAATCTGATGAGAGCGTGTTTCTCACTGGAAGCAGCTTCTCTTTATTCATTTGTGCAATACTAGATCTAGTTGCAATATAACGCGTCTTATTTGTTGTGTTTGCTTATTAGCATGTATCAACTGGACTGCTAGGTTATTGGGCCGCTTAGCCGGTCTCCTTTTGTAGCATTCTGTAGAATTTAGGATCTCTTCTTTGATAGTGTTTAGTGCTAGAAAGCTATGGTTGGTGGTAAACCATTCAGTGTTGGATTGGATATATTTCTCAATTTGATGTTTTCGAGAGTTCGAGTCGTTGGCGTTACCCACAACTCACTTCCGTACATGCAGACTAGTATGAGTATGCTTTAATAGATTAGGAGTTTGTTTTCCACTGACGGTTTCGAATTGCATCCTATCAACCAGTATAGGTTTCTGTAGCGGATAATAAGTTCATCTCTTTTGCATTGATCTTATAGAAAGGTTACGCGAGATCTCCTCCCTCTTTGACTTGTAATGATCTGTTGGCCAGGTATGAATTTAAGAGCAAGTAGCTATGAGATACATTTCTTTTAATTTTAAGAAGTTATCCTTGGTGCCACACCTTGTCAAATGCTGTTGAATGTCTAAGAATACCGACGAACAGAAGCAACTCTGTAAAACTTCTTTGGTTGTGGCGTGATGTTGGCTACAACCAAATTGATAGTCTGGGACCCGACTGCGTCAGAAGGAGGGTTATGTTTTTCGAGCGTATGTATGTATGTATGTATATATGTATGTATGTATGTATTTATGTATGTCTGTATGTATGTCTATTTCTTTGGCACGCCCTACAGCCCAAACGGCTAGACGGATTTTGACAAATGAGGTGTCTTTGAATTCGTCGAAACAGTGATAGTGACATAGGCTATATAAATTTTCAAACTGGCGCCGGCAAATGAAAAAAAAAGGGGGGGGAGCTATGTACGGCCCATTCCAAACTGCTAGCTGCTATTGACTATTTTCTTACGGAAAGTTGAACCCAAGTCCACTATTAGCAAAAGCATACGCCTACTGCTACACCGACGAAACCGTCAAGATAATTGAAACTTGGCTTGTATTTTTCAGGTCAAAGTGACGGCTGCATCTTCGTGCGACAAATACTGCCGTTGAAGGACGCGATAGTTTGCGACTACGCGAACCAACTGCGCATAGTTCGATTCCCCCTAGTGTCTCGCCAGTGCGACATGAAAAATGAATAACTTACTAAAACTCTAACGCGAACTTTAGCGAGTGCGTAAAAACTGGAACTATGGATCGTGTAGATAGTAGTGGAAACAGATATGTATATTCAACATAAAATGGGCATGTAGCGCTACTACTAGAAACTTGCGGTTAAGCTTAGTATTTTATAAATAAGTAGTTATACACCATTTTTATAAGCCAAAGTAAAAATACTTAAAACTACATTACTTAATTTGTATATGTAGTAATGCGCTTCAAAATTTTCCAAAGCCTTGTACGAACTAAGCGTTACATTGTACGCGTAATTTCGGTTATTACGAATACGCGTACAGGACACTATGCCTGGCTGGATTGTGAACGCGAGCTAAAATTAACTAATAGTATTCGCGTACTACAGGTACGCAATGTCGTTCCTGTGTACGCGTAGTACATAGGAACGCTTAGTCCGTACAATGTTTAAGAATAAACCATTGGTCGGGCAATTTCGCAAGACACTGTCTTACATGGATGTATAGTGATCAGAATAGTTCACGCATGCATTAAAAATATAATCAAGGAACATTTATACAGATACGCTTCAAGGGAATATTTAAAAAGTTGGCACAACTTTTTTGATGGTACATTGTTGTTTAAAAGTTGTTACTTATACACAGCTTAAATATTCTAGTGATTATACTGCTTTATTTATATTATTTATTACATTATCGTGGAGCGCCGTCATCGTGGGAAGTCGTCAGATCCCGCGGTGATCTATGTGGAATCGTTAACCATCGTTATATTTTACTGAGTATATCGGACCTTGTCAACCATACATATAAGACAGGCAATGGACAAGATAACTGTCAAATGGTTGCAATTGAGTTTGACATTTGTAGTATTCTCATTCTCAACCAATTAGGTTCGCCCATTTCGTCCAAATCATAAGAACGACATCTGGTGGCTGATCATTTAGTAATCTTTTCTATTGGACGTAGCATTTTAGCTACCACTAATGATGTAATTAGCTCTAGTAGTAGCCAGCGTGCCCATTCACCTATGTACTGAAACGATAGACTTGAACAGTGTCTTATTACAGATTGTATGACGTGCTTACTTCACAACTTATACTAGGCTAGCATATTTTATAAACACGTACGTTTTAATGTTATATTGTTAGCTTGTTTTCTGTTAGAACTTGTTTTATAGTTTATAGACGCCTATATTAAGGCGGTCTCGACAATGAAGGAACATAACTAGTAACTCTGTAGTAAAAACGTTTTTGTAACCGACTTAAAAAAGGAGGTTTTATATTTGTGGCGTTTTGAATACAATGATTTACTTGCCATACGAATATAAGTTATATTTCAGTCCTATTTGGTAAAGTTTAATTTACCAGCGCTAATATTATTGTATTTGTTCTTTCAGTGAAAGAGCAGAATACTTAAACTAATGGTAACTTATTTTTATCATAACTCATCGATATATTTATAAGTTTAAAGTTCTAACTAGCTAGTTTACGAAACAAAGAATTATGCATATATAGCATCTTTGTAGGTGGTACCGCCTTAAGAGTTATTGTAGATACATTTGTTTTTATGATAACACTACTTTACAAGAATATATTTTTTTTACCCAAAGATAATTCGTACTGGATACGTTTTCTACCTACCCTCTTATTTATAATATGTTTGTCTCATATTTTTATTACGTCAAGGTTTTTTGAGATACTATAAGTATTATTTGATATATTTAAGAATTTTCAAACATGATAACTTATTTTGTAATGTCCTCAAGACAGAGTTTTTTTGAGTGCACGGTTGGCGTAGCGGTTAAAGTGGTCGTCTCGCCGCTTTCAACTACGCTGGTGTTGTGGGTTCGATCCCCACTTGGAACAAATCTTTGTGTGATTGGCAAAGATTTGTTCTGACTCTGGGTGTGCTTTGTGTGTGTGAAATGTATGTTTCTGAACACCCGCGCGACACATGAGTTATTCCTACTGCGGGCGTCGTTGCTTAAAAAACGAAAAAAAATAAAAAAACTATGTTAGATAAACCCCAAATAACTTTTGTTGTTTGTGGTCAAGTTATTTTGTCAAATAAGAAGAGACCGATCACTGAAGCCGTAGATCTAGCCTATTTCAGATACTTCAAAATCTGGGTATTAAACCTTGATAATAAATAGATTCCTAGTTATGTTTGTGCAAATTGCAGAAATATACTACTAAACTTGACTGCTATTTGGTATCCCAAAGGTATGGAGAGAATTAACAAATCACGCTACTGACTCTTACTTCTGCTCATATAAACTATAGTTATAATAACGAAAACAGAATGCATACACAATACCTCGCTATGGCATCAGTGACAAATCCTGCACTCTGAACAAATCTCTTACCCGTCGTTGTCTATCTATTCCAGAGATAGAGCTTGTGAAGACGAAAATGTATAAGACTAGTTTGAGTCAGAACACTGACTTTAAGTACTTAAAAACTGATGCCAAACCCAAAGAAAATATCTTTGTGGGCCGACAATAAGAAAATATTTAAGAATTACATTTTTTATCGTTACTTATCCAGTGTTGAAAAAGATGCTTGGTATTAATTTAAAGTGATAGTGTAAAAATTTTTGGGCAATGAATATTTGAGAATAGTGAAAAAAATTATTCCAATTTGTTGAACAATTACCACATAATGGAAGTGAATATTTCCTTCAAAATTCATTTTCTACATTCCCATTTGGATTGTATTCCTGAGATCCTAAGAATGTAAAATGAATGATGAATCCGTGATGAGCATGGCGATCGTTTCCACTAGGATTTGAATTGTATGGAGAGAGATTCCAAGATTTATGGGATAAAAGTATATTAGCCGATTACTGTTGTTGTATTTTAATAGACACTGATAACAGTCAGTATTAAAAAGGCGAAACCTGTACCAACTTTGATTTTTTAAAAGAATATAAAAAAAAATATTGACATTAAATATGGTAAATATTTCAAAAACTTGATGTCCAATTTTATTTTCACTTCAGTATATATTCTTTCGAAACACATAAGTTTAATCTATGAGTAAAAAACCTTGTAAAGTAGTGTAATTACAAACAGTGAAAACAATTTATAAATGTTTAAAAACTATTTAACAGTTTGCATAAGATTCGAGTGAGTCGGAGTACATATTATCGTATCCTCAGTGGAAAAGCGCCGTACGTCAAGCATTGTGGAGCAAACATTACGTCTTACGGCGTTTTTCCACTTATAATAATTTATTTTAGGACGTATGGTGAGAAGAATGTGACTATAACACAGTTTGATAACACTATCACAATTTTTCGTTCGTTCCGTGTACATAACTGAGTTTCATAACTAGCAATGTAGGAAGAAAAATAATCTGGCAATACTACCCGGTTTTGTACGAAGAATTTATTTTTCTTCATTTATTACCAGGTTTTGTACGAGGAAATATTTGTCTTGATATATTACTAATAATAGTGTTAGTACTGTGACAGGAAAAAAAATCTTTCTACAATACCTGGTTGTATAAAAGAAATTATTTTTCCTTGTAAAAAACTGTTTTTATTTTTATGAAATATAATATTATTAGAAACCCGGTTATGTACACGGAACAAGCGCAATTTTTTGTATTTGGCCTAATTCACGAACAAGCAAAACCAAATGTATTTAGGGTAGTTTTAGGAATAGTAAAAGCCTCCTAATCACTATTGTACACATCGAAACAAATAAAAATCTTAGTAAAGTTACCAAGGTGGTGTAAAAGCAATAATTCTATGTGCGGATTAAAATTACTGTCTGGCTGGATTGATGGTACTCTCTGGAACACAGAATATACTCGAAATTCAAAGAAATTAATATTTGACATAGTCAAGTTATCGAATATTTTAAAAAGTAATAAATATAATATTCCTAAAATGATCCTGTTTTGAATGGAATGAGTTAATATATGCGAATTATGAAAATATCGTATTACATACACAGTTTATAATGTTTATACCAGTCACATTTGAAATAAACATAGAGTAGTACACCAATATTTTTTTGTATTCTGTTTAAAGCGCTGTTTTCACCAGAAATGTGAGGCTACCTAGCTGAAGATGTGTTTATGAAATAACAAAAATAACATTATTTGCCTTACATTAGTAAACAACTCGAAACAATGCGAATCGTGGGATAGATTTTGTCACGTTTTTGTCACATATTTGTATGGGGCAATACGACAAAGACGCGACAAAATCTATCTCGCGCTCGTTATACGCTCCCATTTCTGTATTTTTCGAGGACATTTTTTTACAGCAATGTATGAAAATATAAATGCTATCATATTCTATCCTAGTTTACATGGGTACTGGTCTAACTTAAACTTATTTATTTATATGGAGATAGTATTGTTTACTTAAACGAACTATGGGTAGCCTAGGGTTGGTTTGACACATATATTTTATACCCAATAATTACAATATGCATTCAGTTAGTCCTGTTTCGTAGAACGGAATATTTGGTGGTACTTTAGTTAGCTGTTTTTATTACTGCTGCACGTTATTTCTAATACTTCATGTTACTCGTCGGATTCTAAAGTTAAGAGTCACTAAGGGCCAAATTCACAGGTTCCTGATGAGTCGTTGATGCCTATTTCTAGTGTGCTACAGATAAAATGTAATTTTATTATAGAGTTATCAGGTGGTTAACTATCTAAAACTTTATCAGGAATTGGTGTAATCGCTAACCTAATAATATTAATTTGTAACATGAAGATACACAACAAAATTAGCCGAGCGTGACACATATCATACCTTTATTTTTCTTTTTGACTGATTGTCGAGCGCTAGAATGTAACTATCTACGTAACTATATCCATTTGTTTCTTGAAAGTGTCGGCCACTATTCGGAGACTGCAAAATTTAAATATAAATAAAATAAAAATTTTAATTTAAAAAAAAAAACTAGAAGTAATTATAACAATCTTTAATATTTGTAGGAAGGCATTATAATACCCAAAATTATATTTATGACTTCATATTCTTTGGTATTTTGGTAATCAATTTATATTGCTAGTAAACGTATTAGATAAACTAATTAGATTAACACTGGCGTGGTAATTTTCACTTGTTTTAGCTTTTTGTTATTTTAGTTTTAACTAGTGGTTAAAACTAAAAACAAAACAATAGAGTTGATAGTTACCTTTTATAGGCATAGCGACGAGATCGAGTGTATTCGCGGTAATCTAATTTATCGATTGTAATAATTTATAATGTTGCACATATTAATTTTCAAGACGTTTAATTTTAGAACGCAAGGTTTTATTATTATTTAACTGCTTCAAAATGTTGAAATTCAAGTTCAAGCTTAATATACATAAGAATTCTACAATAACTTGACTCAACACTTACAATTAAAATGTAGCAAATCATTATATTTTCGCGACTTCATAAAATATGGTAATTGCAGTACTTAGTTCCATTTATTAAAAATATTTATAAAATTACTAAAAGAAATATTGATATTGATATCATTATTTGAAACGCAATAATCTATTTGTCTGTAATCTGTATCTGTCAAAAAGAAAATATAGACTTGGAAAGTAGTTTTAAATTAATACAATTGTATCGCTTTGTATTATGCGTGTGTAAGTTATTTTAATTTTATCAGTGGTGGCCACAACGAAATTAAAAAATATTAATACAAGGTACTACAAAAGTTTGTCACAGTTCTTGAAATCACGTATTTTATAAAATCTCGCTTTATCTATCACCAACTATTTATTGATATTTTAAAATGTATTTGGTGAGGCCAATCGTGGCCGCAAACACCCACTTAATTGCTTTTTCACTTTACGCATTGGCGAGACGATTTTATTCCTAAACTAGATAACATCAGTGTCCCTGACTGTACAACACTGAATTTGATAATGTTAAGGACATAATTTATAAATAATACGAAGACCAACGGGCTACAAAACAATTATAGAAATATAAAATAAAATCTAAAAGATTTTTTTGCAGCGATCTGTAGAATAAGTATTATATTTTTATGAGACATTGCAATGATTATAATTCTATTTATTCTGAATTGTTTATTTTCATAAACACAACTAAATATTAACAGATACACATTTTAGGAAACGCATTACATTCCTTTATAAATCTTCCAAAAGGCGCATGAAATCGGCATGTTTATACATTAGTGAAATTTCCCTAGATATAAGTCTCCGAGTTGAGCATTCTCACAAACGTATCTTTGCCGTGGTATTTATGAAAAACATCGTTTTAAAATGAATGTGTATAATGTAATAATAATATAATGTACTTATTTGTTTCTTCTATAAACATCATTAAATGCAAGCTCTAATAATGAGAGACACTTAACATATTGTCACACGATATTGATATAATTTATTCACTATAATATTTCGTGTGTAACAGTTCGGTCGACGTGTTATGTACCTTATAGAAAATATTAGACTTCTACGCCTCTATTTTGTACGATTTCATAAGAACGATTCAGATACTTTTGAAGTTATTTCTCTGACAATCCATCTAATTAAAATCTGTTGGATATTTCTCTTAACAAAGAGTATATAGGTAGAAGTACTTACATTAAACAAATATGCAATGGAAAATACTATAGATTAAAAAGTTTTAAAGTCATGATTCCTTCCATGTTACAGTGCGGATTTTAATTTATGTATGTAACATTTGAAGAACCGCGTCAGTAATTCGATAGACTAGATACACTTTTAGTGGTACAGTCAGTACCAGAAAGATTTTAGCTTTCAAGGTAGTCAAAGTGATTTAAAAACATCAATTCAGTTTTATGTTACCATACAAGGTATGCAAAAAAGCAGTTTTTGGTCCCATATGTCAGAGCTATACATATTATTATTGAAAATTACCTCATGGAAATAATAGCAGTTTTGACCTGGGCATCGAACCCGAGACCTCGCGGAGAGAGGCGCATACGCTTACTACTAGACCAACGAGATAGTCGTTGGTATTTCATTCGTTAATTAATATAAAAACTGACAGCTATCATTATTGGCAATGGATTGCTAAGATGTTTTGTCCACTGTGGATGCTTCGTTTTGCATCATTTTTAAGATTTTAGCTTTCAAGGTAGTCAACCTTAGGTAGGTAGAAATCTTGTTGATGCTGACTGTACACTCAGACATGAAACGTATTAATCACAAAGACCCAGCATTGGTCACCTTAATAATAAATAATTAAATATTTGTTATTTTCAAAATATAGGTAAAGGTACTCATAACAACTTGTGGCGTTTTAGTCAGTACACCTGGATAAAAATGTTGTTTCAATTAAGCATAGAAATTACTTTTAGAAATCGAATAAACATTCAAGTACGTGCTATACAAATAAACAACTAAATGTTCTTCAGTTGCAACCTTTTTAAATGTTCTATTAGATCAGACATGGCGAACCATTGGCTCGCACGCCACAGAAGACCCGAAACATTAAAATCTACACATTCAGATTCCATAAATTCCTTAATTTCGACACACCTTCACCACATTATTACTTATGTATCAGATTAATGGTACGCGCACCTCCACTGTATAACACGCGCATACTAATATTTAAACAAACGGTAGTAATATAACTTAGTGAACTAGTCAGTTGTATTCAACACTTGATTATGAACTTATTTCCAATAGTTTTCTTTAGCCAACGAGTATTTTTATTTTATGGTATTTGGAATGAACCTATTTGATGTCATATGCGTTTGTCGATCCGCAATCGATGGTTTATCTATTTTGTAAACAAACCTTTCGGTCAAGTTTCAAACAAGTTTTTCAAATGGAACAGGCGTGTGATCGAACATTTCGTTTATATATAGGCGGATGGAGCACATTCAATAGGGCTAAAAATGCTGTTCTTATTTTATTCGCATAGTACAAACGTCGAATGAGAGCGAGAGTTGCATATACTGGTTAAAAAAACGTATAATAAGAAGATAGATAAAATCAGGGCTTAATAAAGCATAATATGTACCCACAAGTGCTGTCGTTAGCATATGAATTTTGCCCTTTTCCTTAAAAAAGTATATTAATTATAAAAATAACGAGAAATGTAAGGTAAAATGTTAATAAAGTCGTGGGTACATAATGTTTTATTAAGACAAAATATTAAAGAGTAAAAAGGCTCATCGACATAACCTATATATTATAAAATATTAAATTAATAAAAGCAACATAATTTTTATATTTATTTCAATCTATCTATCGACTTAAAGGAGCAATAAGTTGCTTCATTTTAAACCCCCGACGCAAAAAGAGGGGTTGTGTTTGACTGCTATGTCTGTCAGTGTGTGAGTGTGTGTGTGTGTATCTGTCTGTAGCTGTTAAACGAGTAAACCGATTTGAATGTAGTTTTTTTTTTAAATATATGATAGCTAGTTTTCTGATGATGGTTGTAAGAATTGTTTCATAAAAATCGGTTCAGCTGTTTACAAAGTATGGGATGTAAGTTTAGCTAAAAATAAATTATTTAAATATTCCGTGGGTGTTGCACCGTGTGTATACCACAAAACTGTTGTTTATATAAAAATCGGTCTAATAGTCAAAGTTTTGGCATGTGAAATGTGAACTATGTATATAGCGTCGGAAGCTTTATAAATTTAATTTTAATGCTTGTTATTTATGTGATTTTATTTCGATGACTACCTTATTGTTGTGATCCTAATTCTGTTAAAAGAAGACTATTTTTATCAATGATTTATCACTGTATCTAAATGTAAGTAATCTTGCTGTTAATAAAATTTGTTACAATAAAAATTGTTTTTTTTTCTGTGTAAATATGCGTGGCAGTTTGACCCGATTGTTAAGTCAAAACAAACCTACATATAATATTCGTGACTAATTTAGGTATCAAAGACAGAAAAACATTTACTTGAAGAATTCGGCAACTTTAATACAGTTCGCCGATATCTCAGCTCTCAATCAAATCATTATAATAAAGATTAATGTTACTTTTAGAGTTTTTGTACTACTATAGTTAACTTGTGAGTTTAGCTCATTTAAGAGGATTTTTTATTTAATTTACCTAAAAGGCTACCCCCAGAGGTAGCGCGGGTAATTACAAAATATGATTGGTTAAACGGCCCACTTGCCGCTCTCGCCGTCATATTGGTAAAATGGCGTCTTATAATTCTTTTCCGATTCATTTTGCGTAAAGTTATCTTCAAGAATATGTACCTACAGAGAGTTGCCTACAATTTATGTGCAACAACTTTTTTCGTGAAGTCAATAATCGGCGTACTAGTTGAGCAGAGGTATACTGCTTGCGCTTCTGCGGCTCAATGATTCTATAAAATAACACAATCTTTAAAGAGATATAGAATGTAATTCTTCGAAAGAAAGATAAAGATATATTTATTTGCTTTAAACATGTGAGGTTTACAGAAAATAACTTGCTATAACAGTTGAATTGGTGGTATTGGTTATGTAGCAACATGTTTTGCCATGGAAGTAGTGCCCAGCAAGAGTCTTGCAAGTCTTGCAATTACCCATGTCCGACAGTCTTCTCCCGACATTTCACAGGGCCGTCTTAAGTCTATTCTGCGCCGGGGTGCGGCCCTCAGCCTGCGCCCTAGTTTTTTTTTACACTGCAGCGTGGCACGCGACTGACACACTGCAGTATGAAAGGGGTCCTAGTCAACCAAGAAAACACAACAATTTTATTTTATTACTCTAAAAAACAAAATGAAACTTAAAACTTCGATTACTAAATATCTATTTATTACATGTACATTGCTTGACAATGGGCTAACGAATTCATTACTTAAAAAAAAAAGATCAATCACTGACCGTCACTTACATAGGCGCCACGCGGCGCGCTGTAAATTCAAATGAACTTACACCTAATTGTAGTGATTTAGAGATCATTTCTCTTTAAGTGCGAGCGCCCGGGTGGCTATGTCAAAAGATGCAACAGACGAAAAGGTGCCGCACCGCGCGCCCATTTCAAATTAATGAACTTACACTTTAACTTACATTTTGCTTCAAATGCGGGCGACTAGGTGGCAATGTCAGAGGGCGCAATTACTCGCCTATGTCAGACGCACAGGTGCCGCGCCGCGCACCCATTTCAAATGAACTTACACTCTATTGACTTGTAGATCACTTTGCTTCAAGTGCCGGTCGCCCACCGGGCGGCAACGTGTCAAACGTACATACATTACACTCTCTTTGGATTAGAGATCTTGCCGCGCGCGTGTTGTATTAAATAAAATTGTTATTTGTGTAGTGTAGTAATGCGGTATGACAAGCACCGAAAGCGTAATAAAAGTAAAAAAATATTTTATTATTACTATTGTTGATGCCATTTTTTTTTTGCTTGCGCATACATATTTGTCTTAAGTAACAAGTATATAAAACTGTGCAATGGCATAAGTCAATGAAATATCCAAAAATCTAGCGCCCGAAAGGCGCCCCCGGGCGCTCTGCGCCCGGGTGCACCGCACCCCTTGCATCCCATGGTAAAGACGGCGCTGACATTTCATTTATTCCTTTCATTCGATGTTACTTAGCAAGTAACTCAGAAAAATAGTGTATATACTATTATAGTTAGTGATCATCTGATTATTAAAATGTCAATTAATTCTCAGCGTGAATTAAATTTCATATATAAAATAATATAAAATGATTGCACGGATTGGGTTGTTACCGCAATATAATAGTAGGGGAGACCACAATGCTAAATGGGGATTTATTCGAGCGTCGTAGAGACCTATTGGGTTGCAAAGCTTAGATGATAAGAAGAAAAAAATGTTATATGATATATACATTTTCATCGGTGGGGGAAGCGGCTATAGATTTTTAAATATGTAAAAAAAAACTGTTGCATGGACATCCTCGAGCGCGTCAGATATTGATAGCATCAATGCCCTACGTATTTTTAACAATGAACGTATGTTAATCTGATCGTTTACATGATCCGGGTGGTTGTATGTAAGGGTTGAAAATGAAAAAAAATAAAAATAATCGAGCGCGTCAGATTTTCTAAGGGAGTGTTAAGTGCACCAAAAAAAAGCTCTCATTCACTAATCTGACGATTTCGATGGGACGCAAACTCGCGGCCATTCTCATAATGTGCAAAAAAAATTCGCCATTTTGAAATACTCAAGCGCGTCAGATTAAGATATATATGGATCATCTTTATGTTCTAAACGTACTGTCTCATAATCTGACGATTATATAGAGGGATTCGCCTGATCTGACAAAAAGAAATTAGAAAAACGGTTCACCCTAAAGGCCATTCCTGCAACTGCCCGCTAATTCCATTCCTGGGAGCTTAAAATTGTAATTATGACATTTTTAAGCTCTAAATATAATTTATGTGATATTTTGAGTTAAAAGAAATAATATTTCTATGCATTTGAACTCTCCCAGCTTGAAAGTCTTTCAATTCGTGTAATTAACATTATTTTTGAATAAATATTAATTAATAAGATATTATCACTAGGTTAAATAATAAATAATGAACTATTTTAAAAGAAACATATGTTAAATAAATAAATAATGATACTTAAGTTAGCCGACGTTTTTTTTTCCCGGTCCTTGTAGTAAGGGATATCAGACCAATCAAACGATAGGCCTGATATGACTTGCTACATAGGGAGCTGTCCCAAGCTACCGGGCGGGTGGGCAGGTTGCGGATAGCCCGCCTCATCCCATGCATCTCCGGCTTCATGGGATGAGGATGTCAAGCTGCGGCTAAAGACCCCGGACAAGGGAAAGGTAGCCCACAGGGAAAGCCCATCTGTGGGCAACCAAACCCAGCCCTGACTCCCGTGTTCCCCATTCCTGGTCGGTGCGCCGAGCCTCGGCTCCGGAGCATCGGTCTAACTTCCCCCGCACTCTTCTTATCCCTATCCTACCTGTCCTGGAGGAGTCAACCTCGACCCCAAAAAAACCTCAATCCAAGGTGTAAACCGACCCGTGCCGATGGATGCGTGGCTGTAGAGATGTGCAGTCTTGAACGGAGGATCTTCGATACCAGGCGACCTCGGAGAGTACACAGCCTTAGACGAGCATGCGGGGCTCTGCCCGTCCGGACTTTTATTTCCCCAGCTAATCGTGGGAACTGCATGGATAGTTTAAACATGGAAGCCCTTTTACTTCTGAGCGACGATGAACGCCAGAGTTCACCTGCACGAGAGTGCTTACCGCCTCCTGACAACTCAGGAGACACTAACAGAACGGAAGGTGCCCTTATGGACACTGAGACGACTGTGACCACAGCAAAGGCTAGTGAGGAGGAAGGGGATAACCCCAAGCCTCCTCGCGGCCGACGACTCGCTGGTAGTGCGCGGAAGCGTCTGAAGAAGTTGCTGGCGGGTGGCATGAGTGTCGAAGATGCTCTAGTCGCCTGCCGGACACCGACTTTTGGCGCTGAAGCTGCTGCCACTGAGCCGGCAAAACAAGAGGGCGCAGTAAAACGCGCCCGCTCCGAGGAGGAATCTCCTCAGCAACCGCCAAATAAGAAGGGGGATCTGGACGACACAGTAACGGATCTGGGGGCTACACCCTCGGAGACGACTGCAGCGGCCAGTCAACCGCCTTCTTTTCGGGACGCGTTAGCTGGGATACGGCTTGGGGTCTTTAACAAGGACCCCATGACGAGCGAACAGCTGACGCTTACCAGAGCGGGAATTCTCAAGGCTATATACGCCAAGAGTGAAGAAAACGTCGGCCCCAAATTCAACGGCATCTCGTTCAGACCGGGCTGGCTCTTACTACACTGTAAGGACGAGCGAAGCCGGGAATGGGTGAGTAGCCGAATCGGGGACATCAAACCCTTCCCTGACGCAGAGCTTACGTGTAAAAACGAGGGTGAACTGCCCAGGAAGAGGGTAGGAGTTATGAAGGCTTCGCACGTGGATGCTGAGACACCGCAGCGGGCCTTCGAACTCCTCAAAATCCAGAATGAGGGTCTGAAGACCGAACAGTGGAGGGTGATACGGGTGGACCAGGGGAAGGACGACTTCACAGTCGCCTTCTCTATGGAGGAAGAGTCCGTAGTCAACCTCCGCAAAGTCGACTTCAAACCCAGTTTTGGTTCAAACAATCTCTCGGTTAACCCGGGGAAAACAGTAGTGGTGCCATTCACGAAAAGAAGGAAGCTGGACAGGCTCACCAAGCTTTCCCTGAATGGCACTGTAATTCCCCTTTCCACTGAAGTCAAATACTTGGGCGTCACGTTCGACCAAAAGCTGACGTGGAATACGCATATGACTAACGTGGTACAGAGAGCAAAGATCGCGTTGGGAATATGCAGTCGATTAGCAGGCAAAACCTGGGGCTTAAAACCTCGGATCGCCCTATGGATGTATACGACCATAGTCCGGCCCACAATAACCTATGCGTCTGTGGTCTGGTACAAAAAGGCACAACAGAAGGTGGCTGCGGCAAAACTTTGCGGATTGCAAAGAACCGCATGCCTTACCATAACTGGTGCCATGTCCACGACGCCTTCAGCCGCATTAAACGCTCTACTAAACTTACCGCCCCTCCACTTCCTAATGGAAACGGAGGCGCAAAAGTGTATGTACAGAATGAACACCGTGGGGAGGACGACCTGGCTCTCACAAACGCTGAGAGCTTTGCAAGACTCAGTCTTGAAAGTCCCCGTCCTTTCCATGACTACGGATGTTCTCTTCACACAGATGAACTTCACTAAGAACTTCACTGTGGAACTGCCGGAAAGGGAGGAATGGCCTGAAAACCTGAACTCCTTAAAGGCAAATAGTCTCATCTGGTACACGGATGGCTCTAAAATGGGCAATGATGTGGGATGTGGTGTCTATGCCAAAAAACCTAGTGTAAATCTGAGTATAAACCTAGGTAAGCTGGCCACCATTTTCCAGGCAGAGGTTTACGCCATTATAGAATGTGCGCACCACCTGCAACAAAGGAACTACGTCAACCAACAAATCTATATTTTCTCAGATAGCCAAGCAGCTCTCAAGGCCTTAGAATCAAACACAATTGATTCTAAACTGGTCAAGAATTGCGTAGACAGCCGTAGCAGATCGTAGGGGAGAAGAACAAAGTTGTTCTAGGATGGGTCCCCGGACATTCAGATATTATGGGCAATGAAAAGGCCGATCAACTGGCCAGAACTGGTACAGAGATTCTACAAATAGGACCGGAGCCTTTCTGTGGAATCTCAAAAAACCAGGCTTACCAATTCCTCAAGGGAAAGCTATTCGAGGATTCATCACGACTCTGGCAACAGAGCCAAGGGATGGATCACAGCAAAAGCCTTATCGAAGGCTTCTCGAACAAATTTGCTACTGAGCTGCTGGCACTTAGTAGGAACAAGGTGTCCCTTGCCGTTAGATCCCTCACAGGACACTGCAAGCTAAATAGGCACTTATCCCGTATGGGCTATGCGGACGATGACTACTGCAGATTCTGTAAAGAGGAACCGGAAACACCGCTGCACCTCTTCTGCGACTGCGAGCCACTGATCCATAGACGAAGCATCATCATGGGACGCCATATCTTGGATCCGGATGATGTCAAGTCACTCCCGATCGGCCGACTGCTCCAGTTTATGGAGGCTATTGGCCTAAAGGAGAGTCTATAATGAGGCTATAATCACAATAGACCCACGGAGGTCGACGTGAACACCCAAAGCCTCTTCCCAATAATAATAATAATAGCCGACGTTTTTAATTTTTTGATTTTATTTTTAATAATTAAATTAGAACAAAAAATATTTTTTTAAATTGCACTTACAGTTTTTGAAGTTTTTTACAAGTGAAATTTATTTTTAATTTTTTTGTAATAATTTTTATATAAAAATCATATTTATGTGTCAACTAACTTAATTTGCATAATAATTAAATTTTTTCATAATTATCGATTGTAAACTATTGGTTTAGATTGATTGATTTAGAAAAATCTTAAATAATATTGAATTAAATTCATATGATAATTAATGATTTTATATTTATACGGCACAGCTAAATTTTTACTATAATAAAACCTATTTGATAGTTTTTAACATTTTTCTTCGATCATTTTTCATTTTTCATTAGATTTTTTCATTTTTCGTCATGGCAGCAGAAACCAGAGTGGAGACGGAGTGAGAGAGTAATAGATAGAGAAAGAGTCAGAAAGGAATAGAAACGCGGAGAAGGAAATGTAAGCATCACGCAGCTGCACGCATTTAACTTTATCGAGGAATTTTTGTTATTTCGGCTTGCGGAAATCGTCAGATTATATATTTTTCATTATTCTTGAATTATATGCTTCAAAATAAAATGAAAATTAGCTACGCTCGAGAATGTCAAGATGACGTTTTTTTTTTACAACTTTGCTGCCCTCCCCTTTCTTTGCGTCACTCTCAAATTGACAGATTAGTGGAATATACACTTTTTAGGATGTAATTAACTCACCCTACTTTAATCTGACGCGCTCGAGAATTTCTGATGGTCAATTTTTTTTTACTAATCTGATCCTGTATCCTGCACGGGCGGCCGTATATATGGGCCTCATGTTTGGTGGAGGTACTTAACCGGGTACAAGGTATCCCCCTGTATATTAATCTGCCGCGCTTGAATAAATCCCGAAATCCCTTAATGGGCTCCTCTACCATAATGAATGAAGTGTTTAACAGAACGTCTCATTTCAATTTGTTGTAGAATAAAATGTATACAAATAGGTTTGTTTTTTTTGTAGGTAAATTGAATACAGCAGCTGATTTATACGATATATAAGATACCTTACGACAGAACATCCTTTTGCTCAATTTAAACCAAATAGTTGGTGACGACGTAGACTATCACTGAAGGAGTTTAGAAAAGACCCTATACCTCATAATTTGAATGTATTATTAAGATAATATACAACTAAAGCACAAAATATGATAGATAATAATAATAAACCCCTCTGCGGTATTCGCTATCTCACCATGAGGATAACGCAACACCCGGAGGCATATTAGGTAGGTATGCTTTTTAAAATCCTTCTGATATCAACAAAATTAAGATATCCAAAGATCGATAATGAGCACAAACTCGTCTCGTCTTGCCTTCATTAGCCGGTCGGAGTGGAAACCTAAAAGCGCCCGCAGGACTTTCACCTCTGTTGTTGTCTTAACCGGCGGGTTAGGGGTCAGGCCAGGGGTCGCCAGGGCAAAGATGCTTGGGGTGGAAGTCTCATTTTCTAGGGCATAACTACGAGGAAACCTTAGGTGTTCCACTGAGGCTGAAATCGGCGTCGCATCGCCTGACACCCCAAGCCGCTCACGAGAATGTTGTGCCCTGTCGCTAGGGTTGCCAGATGTCCGGTATTTAAGCGTACAGTCCGTTATTTTTGAGGCCTGTCTGGTAAAAAATAAATGGTCATACCGGACAGAACAATGTCCGGTATTTTGAAGCAAGTCGGTACTACTGGTCACAAGCGCCTACAAAAGTAGTCATATGAAATCCCTCTATTCATACACATTTTATTCATATATTTTTGTTAAACATACCTATCTGGTTTTAGGTGATTTTATTTTTTCAGAAGTTCTTACCTTTATTTTGTTAAGTAAGATGAGATGACAGCATTATATTTTGTTACTAGTACTAATTAAGTTGATTTATGTGTTGTTAATTAATAAATAAAAAATATTAGTATAAAAAAACGTATTTTTTGCGACCTAGCATACCTACCCCTCCCCCCTCTTTTTGGGGTTGTCCGGTATTTTTTCGCGACTTACCTGGCAACCCTACCTGTCGCCTGTATATATTATGGCTTTGCTTTGGGTGAACGATTGGGGGCCCCATTATATTGAGTTATTTTTCCATGTTTTACCTGTGCTATGAGGGCAGGCGACGTCGCCTGCCCTCATAGCAACTGGTACTATGGTACTATGGGTAAACAATGTACATTGTTTACCCATAGTACCAGTTTTAATTCAATCAGCAATGCACTACAATAGAGCCGGTTATTTAGTCTCCATTTTCTGCAATAGTTCTAAACATACCGCGGACTGTCCTTGGGTGCATTTATATAGTGTGAACAGGGATAGTAGTCAGTTTGTGTCCCATTTCACATTTAGATTAAAATGTTAATCAGGCTTCTGCGCTGTTGGCTTCGTTGGACTCCATAGTCCCATGTTATGGCAACATAAACTACCAATAATAATAATACCAATAATATATATAAATACATAGGTTACGCACTGTATCCGATATTCGTCATCCGACTTTCTCAACATCTCTATCTCGGAGACGATTGTCAGTTTCATAGAAAGAATACAATACAATAATATACAAAAAAAGAAACTTTGTCAAGGTTTCTCTCAAAACCTCCGACGGATGTGGATGAAATATTGCGTTTCTAATTTATTCGAATTTTAGGATTGCTTGAGCTTTTATATAAACGAACGAAGTTGTGCACGGTCGTCAAAACGACGAGGAACATTGAATTTGCAATAATGTATGTAGTGATATGAATAAAATGTAATATGTGTGATAGCTTTGTATATAGACGTGTAAATATATTACTCAGTGCAGATAAAGACATTACTTTTTAGGTATTCTCGATTTTGTACTTACTCATTTAGCCATGTTTATATACCTAGTAATGATCTTGATCATCTGTGACGTAGTTACGTTCAGTAATTTTGTTAAATAGTTCCTAAATCATATGGGTTGTAATCAATTTTCTAAGGAATATTATATTCATAACGTGTAATTATATAGTAGGTATACATTATATATTTTTTAGAATTGAAACACCAATACTTAATGAAAACTTTGTACAAATATGAGCATTATAGAATAATTTGAGATGTTATGTCGTTAATTTATATTCTGTATTGTTATAGCATACTTATTAGTTGTATGTAGAGAAGAAACATTTTGACAGTAAATAATGTGCTTAGAACATTACCTATCTATACAATCATACATACATAGTATTATATACAATAAACCAGTTGCTCTGATGGTAAGGGGTACCTACCAATACAATTTTATTGGCTAACAAAATGATATCAATGAAAATTATTTTAATATCATTTTGTTAATAAATATTCTGAAATTAATATTTTTGTACTTTTAGAATGTGTTAAAAAAACTGAACTTGAAGGATATTTTTTGTGTTGTTTGTTATTTCATTGAAACTCAAACTTCCGGCCACGGCTTCCTTTGCATTATACGTCGATCAAAAGTAATTTTATATGTAAGTATAGGTTAAGAACTATATGTGTGTAAAATTCCATCACCATCCGTTCAGCAGTTTTAACCTTTTGAACGCCAGAGTACATTATGCATGGGCGTACCCTCCACGCCAAGCCATAAATTCAAAAAAAAAATAACCTTGAAAAATTAAAGGGAGTCCAAAACTTTATCGATAAACATAATATATGAGATTTTCATTTACGTCTGTATTTTTCGAATAGACGTTACTTATGATATTAATATAGTATTTATTTGACCTCCCTTCCTATTAGGTATAGTAAAATTTTAGACGACACGTAAAGAGACTAGATGGGTGATTCCTGAGAGAAGCGTTCCTGGCGTAAGATCCATGGCATTTTTTTTTTCAAGTTTTGTGAAAACAAAAAATATGTAGCAAAAGAGAGCTTAAAAACAAACTTGTCTATCCATAAGGCACTCACGTAAACATAATAGTTTCGGAAATAAAAATATGTTTGTTTTGGGTCGCCACGGATCTCACGTAGAAAACCATGGATCTTAGGTAGCATATGAAATACGAGGCGGCATAGCTTAAAAGTCGTTTATTTTAAAGAATTTAAAACGAAATTGTAAATAAAACATCATTTGTCTAGTAATAATATTTTTATTCACTTAATCAGCAAAAACAAAATCAACAAAAGTTAGAATAATTATAAAAACGTGTTTAATTTTAACAAATAATATCCAGTCTTTACTAAAAGTCTTTAAAATCACCGATATTCACTTAAACGTATTAATAAGCAATTATTATAATAATGTTAGTTATATGATTCTTATTAAAAAATAGGAACATTGACCTGAAACGATCCAAAATCAAAAAATCTCTTTCATCCTCATAGGTATTTATTTTTAATTAATTTGATGTAAAGCCTGGAAATGTAAACCAAACTATCGCAATTTTTTGTTTATATATGTTTTGGTATAATAGTATAATAAAAACAATAAAAGCTACATGAAATTTAAATCATATTTTAACAGTCTTTAAGTTTGTAAAACAACCATGATTACTTACTAGACAACAATCACAATAATTATACGTAATTCTTATAAAAATAGCAACATCAAAGGCGTAAACCTATCCTTAATCAACAAAAAACGATACATAACTCTCTATCAGCCTCATAATTACTCATAATTAATTTTACGTTAAACCTAGTAATCAAATTAAACTGGCTCAAACTTTTCTTTGTACCTTTTTGGTATATTAGTATAATAAAAACAATAAAAGCTATATGAAATTTAAATCATATTTTAACAGTCATTAAGTTTGTAAAACAACCATGCTTACTTACTAGAAAACAATCACAATAATAATACGTAATTCTTATAAAAATAGCAACGTCAATGGCGTAAACCTATCCTAAATCAACAAAAAACGATACATAACTCTCTATCAGCCTCATAATTACTCATAATTAATTTTACGTTAAACCTAGTAATCAAATTAAACTGGCTCAAACTTTTCTTTGTACCTTTTTGGTATATTAGTATAATAAAAACAATAAAAGCTATATGAAATTTAAATCATATTTTAACAGTCATTAAGTTTGTAAAACAACCATGCTTACTTACTAGAAAACAATCACAATAATAATACGTAATTCTTATAAAAATAGCAACGTCAATGGCGTAAACCTATCCTAAATCAACAAAAAACGATACATAACTCTCTATCAGTCTCATAATTACTCATAATTAATTTAACGTTAAACCTAGTAATCAAATTAAACTGGCTCAAATTTTTGTTTGTACCTTTTTGGTATAATAGTATAATAAAAACAATAAAAGCTACATGAAATTTAAATCATATTTTAACAGTCTTTTAGTTTCTTAAACAACCATGATTGATTACTTAGAAAACATTGGAAAAGAACTAGCCCTACAAATTCCATCTTCAACTAGCACGCTCGACACTTACCAGTTGACAAATACATTACCAATACAGGTTAACTCATTTGCTCTTTTAGATACAGATCCACTTGAGGTCTACAGAACCTTGATGAATTTGAAAACTGAAAGTGCGGCCGGGTGGGATAATATATCTACTAGGTTTCTTAAATATATAGGTCAGGATATTGCTCCAATTATAGCACACTTGACTAACCTCTGCTTCGCTAAAGGTATTTTTCCTTCAGCGCTCAAGAAAGCGGTTGTTATACCAGTTTATAAGAATGGGGACAAGGAGGATGTAGGCAATTATAGACCAATATCCATATTACCAGCCATGTCCAAAATATTAGAAAAACTAATAAACAAAAGACTTTTACAATTTTTACACAAATATAATGTTTTAAGCGGCACACAATTTGGTTTTAGGCCAGGTTTATCAACTGAGGACGCGGTTACTGCCCTTGGCTCATTGGTGGCTGATAATCTGGATGTGGGTAGTAAATGCTTGACTGTCTTTCTAGATTTAAGGAAGGCATTTGACACCGTCTGTGTTCCCATCCTTTTAAACAAACTGGAGAGTGCAGGAGTGAGAGGAACACCATTAAAATTATTTAGAGATTACTTATCAAACAGACATCAAAGGGTTAAAGTAGGAGATCATTTCAGTCATGATGTAAATGTGACTTTTGGCGTTCCTCAGGGCAGCGTGCTTGGTCCCACGTTGTTTCTGCTTTACATTAATGACCTTTGTAACCTCAAAATAGATAACGCAAGAGTATTCTCATATGCGGATGACACCGCTGTCGTATTTTCAGGGAGCTCGTGGGATGAAGTAGCATCACGTACAGAAATTGGTATGAGACAAGTTGCTGCATGGCTTAAATCGAACGTACTAACTCTAAACTTGACCAAAACAAATTTTATTTCGTTCAGTATTTCAAATCGCACACAACCAAACTCAAATTTTAACATCAAAATACATTCATGTGATGATCCAAATACATGTTGTTGTCCAAAAATAGATAAAGTGTCACAAACTAAATATTTGGGCATAGTTATTGACCAAAGGCTATCCTGGTACCCCCAACTGGAACAAGTTACAAATAGGATAAGAAAACTAAGCTGGATATTCAAAACCCTCAGGCACACGGTTCCAGTAAGCTTACCCACTAACACAAACAATCCTAGAAACCTTCTTAACGAAATCTATACAGCCCTAGTACAGTCAGTTTTAGTATATTGCATACCCATATGGGGAGGCGCTGCAAAAACCAAATTCATAGATCTTGAACGAGGACAACGGGCACTCATAAAACTAATGTATTTTAAAACTACTAGGTATTCCACAGAAAATCTTTATAAAATTAGCAATTTAATGACAGTAAGAAAACTATACATAACCAAAATAATCCTAAAACAACACAAGGCCATACCGTACGATCCTAACCAGTCAAAAAAAAGAAGAAAAGATAGGATAGTTGAAGTTCCCCAAACTAAAACAAGTTTCGCGAGCATACAATATAAAAAACGCGCAGCGCTTCTATATAATAGAATAAATAGAGATATATACATATATGATAACAAACATCATGAAATTAAACTTAAAATTACGGACTGGATCAAACCACTTACCTATGAAGACACTGAGGCGTTGCTAAAATAAAACATAACCAATACACACATACACACGCACCCACAAACACACACACACACACACACACACACACACACACATAATTTATACTTATTTATAATAATTAAAACATTTTATTTAGTAAATAAATAAATATGATTATATAAATAAAAAATAATAATTTAATTTTGTAATCTTTAGTGTATTTTGTAATAAAACTGTATAGCCACGAATAAGCGGAGTCTTCTACCACAGGCTTTTTTAGCTTAAAAGGAGACTCCAATCAATTATTGTTACCCTCGATTTTTATTGAAATAAAAGATTTTTTCATTTTTTCATTTTCAACAATCACAATAATAATACGTAATTCTTATAAAAATAGGAACATCCATGGCGTAAATCTATTTTATTTATTTTATTTTTATTTTAACACTTTATTGTACACAAAAGATTACAAAAAAAAAAAAACATATTACAGTAAGAGTATACAAAAGGCGAGCTTAACTCAGTGCTTGAGTTCTCTTCCAGCAAACCTAGAGCAATAGAGAAGACGATGATGCCATAGAGGGCAAGATAAGTGTACAACTTAAGTAGAAAATACAAAATATAAATATAACTACATATACATAACATATACATACATAATATTATTCATGAATAATATATATTATAAATATATATATATATATATATAATACATACACACGACTACCTACATATATAATCATTAAATAATAATAATAATAATAATACATGAAGAAATAAAAAAAAAAAAAACAAATAAAACTATAGATATCATGTCAAATTGGTTTGATTTATCAGAGAAAGAAAGTGCTCTTTAACTTTTTTCTTAAAAACATTTATTGATGGACTATCGCGTATTCCATGAGGAAGACTATTCCATAACCGCACTGCTTGAATGGAAAAGGATCCGTCATAACAGCTAGAATAGTGTAATGGAGTGCGAAGAAGAAGAGAAGAAGAAGAACGGCAGGGTTTACCCTTGGGCACTAAGTACTCAAAGCGTTCACGCAGGTAAGAAGGAGAATTAGGATTGTGAAGGACGGAGAAAAGAAGAGACAAAATATGGAGGTTACGACGTTGCCGAATGGGTAACCACCTCAATTTTTTCCTGAATTCGGAAACATGATCATATTTCCGAAGACCGAAAATGAAGCGGATACCCAGATTCTGCAGACGTTCCAGTTTGTTAAGATGTTCCTCCTTTGCATCTAGAAAACAGACATCAGCGTAGTCAATAAGTGGGAGAAGAAGGGAATCTATCCAAAATCAATAAAAAACAATACTTAACCTTTTACCTGCATGCCATACTGCTTGATGCACTTTCATCGTGCCTCTGAAGTTTGGCAGGACACGAGGAATCAAGAGGTCTTTCTCAAATATACTCTAAAAAACACTTTCATTAATTGACATCATTAGTAAATAGATAAATAGCAAGAACAGTGTCAGTCTACAAGTCTTTGACAGAACTCGCCAGCGTACACGACAAAGATCCATGGCCGAAAACAAAGATCCGTGGCTTAAAACCCACGGATCTGCGCCCACGGATCTCACGACAATTTACATTTTAGGATATAACAATGAATCTATTAATAATGTTATACCTATTTTTACTTGAAAGTTTACTCAAGGATATAAGTATTCATGATCTTAAAGCATTAAGGTGAAACTATTTTCAACTACGTAGTAAAACAAGCCATGGAATGTATCAACCCTGTAGGACAAAAACGTGTAGTAGTCAAAGAACTCACCTAACTTCTTTTGCGCGAAACTGAGCGACACCACCTTTACGTCTGAGATTGCCAATAAACTGGCAATGTGTCGAACCAATCGCGAGATGCCTACCACGTTCGAACCGAATTTGGTTGCTATAGTTACGTCGCACGGTTGAAACGACGCCCGCCGCGTGACATGTTTTTGAATGACTATAGCTACTATAAGTTTTATTTTTTTATAACAGTTTGATTATAATAGGATAGCAGCACTTTCTAGGTATTCAAAAATATATGAATTAATATAAAGCTATAAGCGTAGACAAAATAAATCGTCATTACAAAGTACAGGTTACGCGTGTGACACGTAAAATTCAAGCTAAATCACCCCGTTTTCCAGTTTCAAATGGATTTTAAACCAATTTTCAGTTTTACATTGTTATTTTAATCAATAGGCCTCATTACTATAATAGTCAAGGAATCGTATGAGTGCTAATTAAGTTATGTATGTCTATTATTATAGATAATATTACGATGTGACCGTCAAAATTTAGCTTCCCAGGAATCACCCAGATATCAATTAAAATATAAAACTTAGGAGATTAAAAAAACATGTAGGTATAAAATTACAGCAAGGTAAGGTAATTATTACAAGCTACTATTCTTTATCAGTTGTCTAAATATGATGACAATGGCGTGGCCAACCATCCTTTTTAGGGTTCCGTAGCCGAATGGCAAAAAACGGAACCCTTATGGATTCGTCATGTCTGTCCGTCCGTACAGCCACTTTTTTCCGTAACTATAAGAGCTATTACTGTGGAAACTTATTAAGTAGATGTATTCGGTTAACCGCATAAAGATTTTCATACAAAAATAGAAAAATAACAATAAGTTTTTGGGGTTCCCCATACTTAGAACTGAAACTCATTTTTTTTTTATCAAACCCATACGTGTGTATTTTTTTCTAAACTGAATAGCGCGAGAGACGCTTCCAAAGTGGAAAAATGTGTTCCCCCCCCCCCCCGTAACTTCTAAAATAAGGGCACGATAAATGTCTATCTCCAATATAATAAAGAATAAAGAAAACATTTATTTAGATGTATATAACCCTACAAGCGCGAGTCCGACTCGCACTTGGCCGGTTTTTTTATAATCTCTTGCTTCTGGATAGAGATGTAACCACGAGAAAATAGGGAGTATCGATTTTATTTATTAACATTATCAGTCTTTTTTTTATTGTTATTTTTATCATTATAAATGTAATTTTCAAAACAAATAAAAATTAACCATTAGCTACACATAATTAACAATAATAACAAGTACATACATTAATCCACGGAATAGGAATACCAATTGGTATTCCTATTCCTATCGTTTTTTATCGTCTATAGGCGTCGTTGGCGTACAGGGTCAGCTTTCATATGTCACGTATCGACGACTGTGGCGCTCAAAAGGTTAATGCAAAAGAGTACCAAACACATTAATTTTTACAAACATACACATTTATTTTTTGCTTGCCTTCAGCCGCGGCACCGTCACTGTGGTAGGGTAATAAAAAATAGCATATATCTTAGATTATGAACTATACGTTTGCCCTATTTCATCAAAATCCATTCAGTATTTTAGGTGTGACAGAGTACCAAACATTGATACTGTACGAGCCTCGTACATCATGTCATTGCCCGACAATCGACATACATATTTCTGCGGTGTCAGCAAATTACTTATTAATTAAATTAGTCATAATTTGAAATCAGTTCGCGTTTACGCTTTGTTATCCATCAACGTATCGCGTCTCACTTCATATCATTTATCTTATATCATTTTATCGATCTATATAGTCAGTCAAAATTTATAACTGAGTTTAACAGTGCTATATTCCTATCATTTCCAGGTGTACGGACCGTACCAGATACATCACTCCACAAATGTTTGCGTTTATTTGTCACATACATGCTTCCGTCCGCAGCTCTTTCCGCGTGTTATGACAATAAAAAATAGTTTTTATGATACGCCATTTCATTAAAATGTGTTATGTAGTTTTTGTGTGACAAAATATCTGACATTTATGCAGCCTGACTAATTATCATATCATATCTATCATTATACTAGCATATCCGCGGCTTTCTCCGTAGGGTATGTCAATCAAAAGTAGTTTATGTTAATCCAGAAACTATTCTAGGGTTTAGATGACATCGTGACAAAGCCACTTTCCAGTGAATCCAAAATTTTCGTCTTGAAATAGTATCTGAGAATAGTATACACGCCATAATTAAATCGAAACTTTGAGAATAAGCTTGTTAGAACACTTTTCAGTGATTGAAGAACATGACTATGAAGCTATGAATTATTGAAAAAAAAAATATCTGTTAGTTTCTGTGCTTATTCAGTTTGATATTTGAGTAGGTATATTTTAGTTCGATCTTATACAATCAAACCAAAAAGACTAGTCATTATCTGGCGTCACCCGTTGCCGAATGTGGAAATGCGTCGCTCTAGCACGTCATATGAAACTAATTTGCATAGATATTTGCTTCCATTTCCTCTTTATATTAATTAAGTGCTCTTTGATTTCGACCGATATCACAGTTGTCGTTTTCCTTTACCCTCTAACTACAGTATGCACCACCTAGAGAGTACTTGAATGACGGGGCATGCGCGACTCGAGAAACAAATCAATAAATTGGCAACGGTGTCGTTCTATCGTGTTAGTAGTGCATTTTGCTCAAAGAAATCAGCTGCTGAGTGCAGCGACCAAGAATCTATGTTACCCACTAGTAGGGGAGATAACGTTGCTCTGAAAAAGTCACCGTACGCCAGCTAATATTGGCATAGATAGTAGATCTTCAACAATAAGTAAACTGTTCGTCAGCTGCTGAAATATCTAAATTTAAATTAAAAAAATAAAGTTATAGTGCGCCGCCGCGCCGGCTGAATTAGCCAAACAAATACTATACAATAATAGACTCGCCCAAACGCTTCAAACAAACGGCTACATAGACGTGTCGTCATTGTTTTGTAGCTCGGTGCGAAGTTATTAATTTTGTTTGATAGCCATAAAGAAATAAGGCCACAAATATTGCGTTTATAAAAAATGTTTTATAACGAAAGTAGCTAAAAATTTAGTGGGTTATTCAATGTCTTTTTATTATTATTTTGTACTTTATAAATATACTTGACCATGAAACTTTGAATGATCATAAGACGAGTTAGATTTATGGTATGAAACGCAATATTTTTGGAATTGGTTTGTTTACCAATAGATAAGGTATTCACTTTATAAATTTCGCGGGCTCTGTCATCATTCCTATTGTGATAGACTAATAAGGGTATCAGTTTTGTTTTTTTTTGTACATGCCACTTTCGTCTTTGGGACGGGTACGATCTAAAAATGGTCTAAAAATGACAAATGTCTAGAAGTGGGTGGTGATAGCTGATATTCTTGGCAATATCTATAAGTAACAGACCAAAGTTTACTAGCAAAACATCCATCACAATACGCGATTATTCTAAAATTCAAATTACGGTTCGTCACCTTTTTGTTATGTGAATTAACGTATTGCTTCGTGGTTGGGGGCTGCTTATTCACTATATTCGCAGCAAACCATCTAATCTGATGGCCGTTCCATGATCCACCACCTATGGACCCCGTTGGTAGCCTGTAGCTCAGCCCCAACATTTATACCGTTTTTATCACGTTTCAACAAAGTGTTGATAGTTAAACAAAGGAGCCACCGTGCATTAGTCGAAAATTATTACTTTCGAGCATTGCTTTGGTCTTGAAATAAATATTTGACTAAGTGAATAAAAATAAAAATAAAATAGTCTTTTAACATATTGAACTACTCGTAAGTATGCAATTAATTTTTTGGGTAGTTTCTGACTGGCTTTCCTTAACACTTATTGTAATTATAACACTTACCTTCATGCGTGATCCACTTTTATCTTGTTCCGGAGCGAGCGGTGCACATCACCGCTTTCTCAATGACATGAGTATCATGATCACATCGTCTAGCTTGATTTTTTTGTTTCGTTTTGAGTGTACAGCCGCGTTCATTAATATGTTGGCAGTTTTGGATCTTATTGTTTCTGCAATAAGGTTTAAAAGGGACAAAATATTAATCAACTCGACTGTACATGTTGACGACGGTGGGTGATGGAAATGAGCTTTCATTAGCAGGACTGCAAGTTGCATCAATGACAGAGATAACCTTAAAGTAACTTATTTGTATTAGTATGAGTTAGTGATGATTATGGATGAGACACATTATAAAAATACTAAAAGGTTTAAACTAGAGATACGCCGACTACCTACTGCCGACTAATCGGTAAGCCTTGTACTTTTACACTAATATGCCAATAAGTACTAAAAGTGCTACATAACTTGTGCTATGTGCCTTTGAAATAATAATAAAGGTAGGTACAAACTGCATGTGGTGGTGCTAAGAACAATACAAATAATAATGTCTCCTGCTCGGGGGCCTCCTAACCACTTCTTCAACTAGCGAAATTTTTTTTAACCGGAATCTAAATAAATTAAGATGCAATTCAGTATTACTTTATGACTCTTGGAGGTAAAAGCCCGTCTCGCTTACCTACTCCAATTTTTAAAGAATTTATTTGAAAAGTCGGCGTCTTCGGCGGTCAGTGGCGTAGCTATCGTAGGGCCCGGTGGTGCAGTGCACCAAGGCCCCGGACCTCGGGGGGCCCTTTGCCCATTAACCTAAGCTTTGAAAAGAGCGGGTCAGCCAACTCGCCAGCTCCTATTTATTGAATTTCGCCCGTAAACTATTTATTGAAGTTTTCATTCGCTCTACTTAATATCTGCTCTCATTTATATTATTCATTGAGATGTTTTCTACTTTCTGTATGCATCGGGGCCCTTGCCCACTTAGCTACGCCACTGTCGGCGGTCCCTGTCTCTTGGAGGGAAGGCTCTTCAGTGTCACTTCTTATGTTGTAAAACAAACAACCATTAAAATAATGGACTTCTCCGGCGCTCGCTCACCTTTGGCGGAAAAGGCCTTTCAGTGCCACTGCAATTTTATTAAGAAAATGTAAAAAGTCGGCGCCTTCGGCGCTCCTTGACTCTTAGAGATTAAGACCTTCAGTGCTGCCTACTGAAATATTTAATAATTTAATTTAATACTTAATTCTTTTCTTCCTTTTTTTTTTAACACACCAAAGGCATTTTTCCGTAACATATTGGTAAAAACTAAACAGGCTTTTGGTCTCATCATTGTTATCATTTAAATTATAGTAATAATTTGTAAGACTTCTGATAGTATTATGTGTAATTCCAATTTTAATTATTTTTTTGTTTGTATTACACTAATAATTTAATATTAAATGTTTGCATGCTGTTGTTAGATGGCGAAATGTGTCCTGCGCTAAATATAACATTGACATCCTGTAATTACCACATTTTATGCAAATAAATAAATCATTTTATTTGAAATGATTTGATTTGATTTGATTTAAAATTTAAAAGTGGCACTGGAAGAGACGCTCGGAGCACCTCTGGCGTTATGAGTAAGGGAGCGCCGAAGGTATCCACTTTTTAAAATATTTTTCTTTGAAAGCTAAGAAATGACACCATAATGCTTAAGGTGAAATAATATAAAAACGCTACTGAAGGATCTTCGACGTCACGAATCAAGAAGCACCAAAAGCTTTTAAAAAATATTTACTTTACATCTACTGCCGTCTAAACCGCCTTCAAAAACACAGTATAAACATTTCCATACTGTTGCAGCATCAAAAAAATCAAGTTATTTTAGCAACAAAAGTCGCTGACATTTTTGAAACATCCCTAGTATAAAATAATGCACTGATTAATTATCGATTACTTATAAGTTTTAATTAATCCCTTACCTACCGTCGTACCAAATTATACGACTTCCACGAGACAGCTGCCTCACCCTGCCACAGTGCCAGTAGTGTGAGACCTACAATTCTGGGATTCTAGGCTGGCAACACCAGTATTACCAATTAATGTGAATTCGCCGATTAAGTGACCTAGTAAAAAATGTAAAGTTATTTTTACCAATATATCAATATGTGAAAAATACTATTGGAAGAATATAATGAAGGACTGACAGAACTTTATAAAATGAAGACTTGGCTTATAGGTCTTTAACCAAGCCATACAAAAAAAAATAAAAAAATGTGAATTTTAAGAATTCAGGGCGATGCACGCGATGCATGGTGGGAGTTTTGGGTTGCTCAAATGCAGGTATCTACTCATTTTGTTGCAAATGAATTTCATTAAATTATACTTTAATATTTTTTCTTTAAAGGATTTCAAATTAATGCATTTGTCCTACTTTATGAAGTAAAATACGGTTCAAGCACCCCTTGCGGTTTATGAAAATAAATGATTTGCAGTTTTGACCCTCTCACTATAAGTTTATGGGTATTCCCGTACGACTCGTTCATGGGATAAATCTTGCAAGTTTTATTCATTGTAATAAATTATGCTACACACCTCTAAAGGTAGTTAGTAATTATTATTATAAAAGTATAAGAAAGTGGGATAATTTGTGATATCTACCTAGAAATCTAAATATCACCGAAAAGTGCAAGTCAATATACCTACCTATTTAAGTACTTGAAGACATATTACTCAAACTGTAAGCTATTAAAACTGACATGCAAATATATAATACAAGTGAATTGTGGCAAGGCTTCATAGTATTACCAAACAATTTATTATAACAACCCGTCCGCGCCCCCCCATCACGAAATATCTTGGAATGCTTTGAAAATGAGCCCTCTCCGAAGTGGAATCCTAGCTATGCCCTATACTTACATAACAGTAGACAGTGATTTCAGGCTGCGTTAGACGATCGGGCCTGATTCAACCAACATCGATTTTTATCGTTTTGTTAATAAATTCAAACCCTTTACAGAACGCAAACAACAAAAATACATAATATATGTAGAGATAATTACATTACAGTTGAAGCAACTTTATTAAAATCAAACAAGAACAGATAAACAAAGGTTAACAGTCAGAGAACGAGTGGCAACATTGGCGATGACTCACGTCATGAACGTCTATGACACTAATAAAAATATCATGATGGAGTTTGCCATTTGTCTGTGTGAGAAAACTAAATAACAACGAAACATTTGAGGAAACATTACAATTTTTGTTTGGACTTTTTGTTATAAAAATCAGTTCTTGATATCTGACTTTTTTTAATAACAACGCATCATTTCGAGAATAGGTACCTACTCATGGTTGTATGTTTTTTTTTATAATACATATTTTAAAGGAAAATTAAACGTCACGTACGAAAAATGTGAATTTTCAGAATCGGCATGATAATAATATAAACCTGTGTTAGATTTGACATTTCGAAATAAGTGAGTGGATCGAAAGGTCATGTACGACCAGAGAGCATGCATTTAACTAGAGCGAACTATAAGTTTTTAATGACATTATGCCCTCTACGCGTTCCAGATAAAATTTACGTCAATGTTTAGAAATGTAGGGGTTTCGACAGCTTTTACTCAGCCCGGGGAAAATATAGGTATTCTATGCAATTTGATCGTCCAATTGCTGCAAAAGTATAGCCGTCAGTTTTCTTCATGTTTCATCTTGACATCTACTATCTCTGTCTATTACTGTGTTCAATGACTTTGTTTTGTACCGTTCAATTTTAATCAGAATTACTTCGCATTTTCCATGCTCTAATTTTTCTCAATTCTATTACCGACAAAGTTTTGAAAATAATAATATGTAAAATACATTTTATAGATGAACACCAAAAAATACTGTTTACAATAAGTTTTGTATATTTAAATAGGATTCCAAATCGTCGCATCAAACACTGCCAAGAATATCACCCTGGAAAATATGAGTGAATTGTTATAATAATGACAATAACAATTCGTTTTTTTACTTTCGTTTGCTACAAAACATATTGGCAATTAAAAGTTACCTCATTTGAGCGTAAATCAAATCCAACTAAAAGTAATAGTTTCGTTTCTGATAATAACTAACTGCGGACTTGTTATTCTAGTTTTAGAGTGAAATATACGAATGCTTGATACCTAGGTCTGTCTCTCCTTACTCACCACCAATTATTTTTATTTTAAGAATTATGTGTGACTTCAACAAGCAACCATATCGTTCGTTCTTTACTATGCCTGCGGTATAACGAATGCGCTAAATGTTTAGCTAGATAAGTAGCTACTATAGAAAAAGATAAGTTGTTAGACCGTTAGGGAAACGCAGAAAAAGAAGGGAAGTTCGGGAAATGGATTGGGAATATTAGAAGGAACTAAACTAAAGTTACTATGGCACTTAAGCCGATATGTTAGTCCGTTCAAAAGTATTCTTTTTTAAATAAATAAATAACGGACAAACGTTTGAAACTTGTTGCCCTAATAACTTTTGTTCAGCTCTAAAATAGCTAATGTCATACAAAAAAAAGTCTATCTCCTTTCAAAATAAAAAAAGTAGCTATGATAGATTTAACCCCACCATTGTTTTCAATCTGCCATAAATCTTACAAACTGAAATTATAACATAAATGACGTGAATATGGAAAACATCAGATCAGATATACTGAGTGTTAATAACCAAAAATATGTCGAAGCAATAGCTCTACACTGAATCTAAAATTAAATCATAATGCGAATTGGAATCTTCAAAGGATCGGGGGGTTAGTGTGAGTGAGTGAAGTGATTTGGATTTAAATGTTTGATTTTTTTCTGTCAACTACATTAAAATTGCAGTAAACACAGGCCACAGCTTTAGTATTATATTTTCTCGCTGTCTTATGTTTACAATATATTTTTTTCAATTTGATGCATTTATAATGAATAATTGTACATAATTTAAGTTTTTCTTCATATAGTTCTGGTAATAAAATACACTCGCAAGTTTGTTTATTTGAAACACTATTAGGCAGGCGCTAGGAACATTGTTCGCTTGAGTTCTTGTTAAGTTGATGCAACTTAATTGGAGATATTAAACATAAAACAGCTAGGAAGGATACAAATCGCATTCTGGGGAATATTCGCACTGTTAGTGAACGTGTAATTTTGTCCCAGCATTTTTTCAGAAGTGATGGTACTCGTTAATAAAACACACAGCAATAAAAATATTTATTATATCATCCCGTCGAATTGTAGATCTTCAAACCTTGTCATTGATACATATAATTCAATATAAATTTGTTTTACATGAGGATGTTTAGGTCAATTGTTAAACAGAATTATGCACAATAACAAATAAGTTTCGCCTTGGGTTGGCTCTGCACAACAAAGCTTGATTCCTAATAAAATAATACACACAAAAACGCAAAACGTCGTTGAAGCATCACTTGGCAGCGCAGCGCAATGATAATTTCGTACGAGCATGTACGATTCTATTCTGGATCTCATGAGTTTTATCACAGCTGCTGAAGACGAAGACGACAACCACACACTCTACGAGATATTACTATAATAATATATTTATTATGTTATTATTACACGCAATGTTCCCATGTTCTGCAGTGCGAGGATGTACCGTAAACCAAGCTCTCTGCTCCTGCCGCTTTGAAAGTAATAACTTGGATCTAGTATTAGATATTATAATGTCTATGTGTAAATATAATGAATATATATAAATATCATACATACAATAATAAAGACTCAAATGAATGTATTATTAATCACACAACTTAAATTTCAGATGTTTACAGACAATTTTACTAAAAATCTGCTAAATCCCATCATAAAATTATGACTAGGTACTTTACTAACTTAATGATAGCAAGTTCATACCAACTTTAGTATATTCTAATGTTATTCGCTTCGCCAGCACAATTTTCCATCCGACTACCTACTGATGCAATTGTGACAAATTACAAAATTAGAAATTGTTGATTTTTTTTACAAAATTTTGGCTATATGAAAGATCAAGGGAAATCCTGCAAGGATTTTAATGTGTTTCCACGTTTATGAAATTGTGATAAAATAAGCAACAAATGCGCTGTTATTTAAAACTGATTATATACAAAAAAAGGTCGCAACAGCCGTTTTATTATAATATATTATTAAATTTTATTCGCATACAACTTTAGAGGGCGCCAAATAATCTGCTATTGCAAATATCATAAGGGTTTAATTCAATAAAGCAATTTATTAGAAATATATTTTCTTTATCAATGAACATTTTATTGTTACACATAGCCTAGATTGAATGCCCTGTAGCTGCATCACGACACCTTAGCTACTTAAAATGAGGGTGTTTGTGTTAGTATTGACTTGAAATTACAGCGTAAAAAATTAAGTCTTACAAACTGCAATTTAGCCGGCAGTTGTTGCTGCTGTAGTGAGATAAGTCTTATGCCTCAAACATAATATCTGCGACAGATTCAAAGCTAATATTTGGAACTAATATTTTGGACAGCCTATCAAATCCTTATTCTTGATTTAGGTGATTTTGTAAGATTTTTGGTTACTGCTAATTGCAGGAATTTTAAATTAGAGCTTTAGTGGGTAAGTCAATAATCTTATTTAGATTTCATTAATTGACCTACTAGCTGCTGTTGCTCCGTAATTATCTGATATGATCTAATGATTGAATTGACCTATTCATTTTATGTAATAGGTATGTGGTTCCTTTTTACAGACAATAACGTAACATACACAAGAATACTAGTTATTTAGGTAACCATGAATGATACAATAATACCACTATTACGCAAGTATACCTAAGTAAATTCTATACTTTTTGACGTAGGCGTATATAGGTAGACACGCGTACCAGAAATGTTTAACAAATGTTACTTACTAATAAATAAATAAATAAATAACGTTTTAGTTTTACTGGATTAAATGCAATGTCATTATCCTTGTCTTGGCAAATGAGAAAAAGATAAATGCACTGTACTTGTATCTTGCTATTCTTCTAAAGCCACGTACCTAATAATAAATAATAATAGACATTTACCTACCACCTAAAAACAGTGAGCAGAGGTGGGTTACCTCTTCTCACTGTTTATGTTTATTTAAAGAAAAATATACTAGTAATTTGCAGATACTAATTACTAGTATTCTTGTAAACTTCCTCCAGTTTAGCTTAAGCTAGTTTTAGGAGGAAGTTCACGTCCGTGGTGTAATGAGCAGGATTCATACCCTCGACCTTTCGATCGTTAGATCGATGCATTATCCATTACGCCAAGGTCGCTTAAAAACACTCACCTGCATAATTTTCTGGGCAATGCAGATATCACAGTGAGGCAACCAGTCTGCATGTCAACAATATCACCTGTTTACTCTGAAAATCACAAAGTTACTACGTTTCGTTAAACATTTTTAGAAATTTCAATATGTCATTATATAAAACATTTGTGCTCGCTCTAATAAGTACGTGTGCCTTTTTACTATTTAATCTTAAGTACAACATCATAAGTTTTGACGAAACATACTGGTATGTACTGAGTAGCTAATTTCACTAAGTACAAAAACAATGCAGCAATGTCTTGTCGGTAATAAGATTTCACGTAATTAACTTCATGGTCTTAAAATAAATCAATTTATGGATGTTTGACAATATTTTTATTCGTCTGAACTACAAAAGATATATCTTAAAATATTTAAGAAATGAATAAATGAACACAAAAATAACCTCAAATATACAAAGCTTGGTGTACAGAATATTACGAGATTTTTATAGAATAAAGCTCTCCAATTACATGAAATCCTGAAAAGATACATTGAAATAGACGATGCAAAAAATATTCGTTTTTCTAAAATTGTTAGATATCTATTTATTATTTATTTTGTATGGAAAAATGTTTTCGCTTTACCGCCAATTAATATCTAAATTCAATCGTGTTCGTCTTCTCACCCACATAATACCACGAAGCCTATTGAATAGGTTTCAAATGTCAAATGTTATTATTTTACTGTTCGTTTTATATCATACCTATATATGCTTCGTGACATTATCGTAGAGGGAAGATCGCAAGTATGAGCTACCATTATCAGCTGAATACATACCTATAAATTAAATATGAACGAATATAAACAATCAAACATTCAGTTCTACATTTTTGGAGCTAACTGTTTTCTAACCGTTGCGTTATTTAGATTTTCTTTAAGTAATAATATTTAATAATTTCATTTTGACACACCTTGGCGGTATAGATCATACTCATTGCCCATAACGGTGTAACGCGCAATTCTTCATAACACGTTCGCTGCCCATTGAAATATGATTGTTTACTTGTGTGCCCATAAATCACTTAGCAATAAACATAAGAACCCGACAGTCGGGTCCATCGGCACGACGACTAAGTAACGGGAACCCTATGCCCAAGAACCCGGATCCGAGTTCACTTAGGACACGCCCCCTGGTTAGGGCTGTCTCAAATAGGTACAAATGTCGTATTCTGATACTTTGATTGATCCTAATAAAATGAGCTTAGCTGTGCTGGTTTGAGTTTTATTTATAAATTCAATTATTAATATGTATACTACGTATTTTAAATTATAGTTGTTTGCTTATTTATGCGCTCAGTTTTTGGTACGTACTTAGTTTACTTAAAAGAAAGACCGGCGTACACAAAGTTTTAAACAAAGAAACTAGTTGGCTATTGTTTCTTATCGTAAGAAGATTAACAAAACACGCCGACGCACTTTTGCCGACAAGGGATTCAAATCTTAAAACATGCCATTTATGGTAAAAATCCAATGACGATAATTGCCATCAAAGCGCATCGGCATGTTTTATGGGTCGTTTTACTTCTTAGAATTATAGGCTGATTGTTATCACCTTTTTAAACCCTGTCGGAAAGGGATTAAAATTATTTATGGCATCCCATTGTATATAAAAGCTTTGTTCTACTGAGGTTATTATGAAATAGGATTTTGGGTTATATAGTTTTGCATCCAAAAAAATGTTTTAAGCTCATTCGGTATCTGTCTGCGCTTTCGGCCTGACCTATATCGAATACTCTCTCCCCTGCTCTGTGTTACGTTTGTGTGTGATTGACGACTATTGGCTTTCCTACTGGACTCTGATTGTCTTACGTTTGGAACCGTGTTGTTTTCTCTATACATTGTGACCTGTGCATTTTCAACTGGACTTGATTGTTGCCACTGCTTTAACGAACATTGTTGTGCTAGTCTCCAAAATGGGTGAGTGTGTTAATTTTCTCTATATTATATTAAAAAATATTGTGGGGGTCATTCATTTTGTGTTGAATTGGTATTTTGATTTGATTGAAACGATAGGTCACTATACTAAATGTTTATATTTACTGGTACCAGAATACATAATGTATATTAAACTTATTGACTACATAATTCTAACTTAACTACGACCTATCTCTAGCGATACGGGAAGGCGACTGGCGAACCGGGCGACTAAACTTAAGGATCCACTTAAATACATATGCGCCGGTTGCACTGTGTCCCTACAAATATCAATTTTATTTGCTTTATGCCAACTAAACATAGATACAATGTTGTGTTTAACGTCTAAAAATAATAATTCTCATTATTTTTTGCAGGTTCTAAGCGTTCGAGATTGGAATTAAACGACGATGAAAATACCCAGGATCTGTTTGAAAAACAGTTCCATGCAGAGTCGAAAACCAGTGACATTCGTGCACCGAACGCAAGGCCACAATGTGAGAACTGCACAACGTTTGGTGCCGACCAAAGAAACGAGCATTTCACTAATCTAATTCTTGAAGAGCTAAAGTATATAGCTCCGTGTTTGCGTAGCCGGGCTTATGTAAAAATATTAAACTTTTTAAACACACTGAAAAATTGTCACACTCAAGACATTGATTTAACGGAAACTGAAAAAAATTAACTTAATTGTACAGGTAAAAATAAATAAACATAATATTTTATTAATAAAACACTTTAATTGTTAAATCATGCGTTTTCTTTTACATTCTTCCACCACTAGGCTTTCTGTGAAACCACGTAAAAAGTTCTCAGTTGTATGACGTTTATAGATACTTACCAATTTGAATACTTACTGGAATTAAAACATTTTATAAAAATGCAATTATCATATATTTTCGACAACCCTAAGGCGTAATTGGATTTAGAACTCGCTAGTCGGGTTCTGGGCATGATAACAAGTCAACTATAACTATGTATAGCGACGACTCGGGAGCCGGGTTGTCGGCACACGAACGAAATATTGTACGACCCATACGGTGGGTTCTAGGCATTGAAAGTGTTAAACTTCGCCTTTACCTTACATCAAATACATGGCTACTATCCAGTATATCGTTTATAAGTGCTAAACGTGCCATTATTTTTACTTTATTCACTTTGTAAAGTATTAAAAACTATCACAACAAGTGAACTCGATTCCGTAAAAGTTGCGTTTTTGTAACTTTGAGATTTGGCTCGATAACTCGATCCCCAAGTCGATATGTCAATGTCAAAATACCGTCAAGAGTGCCAAAAAGTGATGCGATCGAGTTAGGTCGATTTCGTTTAGTTCCAAAAAAATCCACTTAATTCGATTCTAATCGTGCGCTAGTGTTGCGTTCAAGAGTGCCAAATGTACGAATCTCGATCCCAATCTCAAATCCCGAACACGATCGAGCGTCAAGGGTAGAGCCCCTGAATATCTTTGACTTCAAGTGACAAGATGAAGTGAAGATTATATTCTGAAACAAGTATCTATCTCCTTAAATAGTAAAGATAATTAATCTTTTTTTTTTTCATGTCGTTGTTAATTTGCCCGCCAATTTGTTAATAAAATAGACTAGAACAAGACATAGCGTCATTTATTACATATAGAGTAAACAGCATGTAGTAGTACGGAATCGTTAAAATACCAACCAATATTTATAAGTATAAATTATTCTTACAAATAATTGAGTTAGTAGCTAGAAGATCCATTATTTTTAATAATCACGGCCAAAATATCTATAACTCAACTATTTGTCTATATTTAGGGATGAGAAAATATTATTATCTTAATCTTAACAATAAGAGCAAAATCACAACATGTAATAACGTCTAAACACAATCTCATCTACGTAAATATTTTGAGCACGCGAGTTAAATGCAGCAGAGGTTTCTTTCGTGCCTTTGCACAACCACAATTAAATCTGACTTAAACTAAGGACAAGTTTCACAATCGTCCAGCAAGAGTTAACCACCAGATTAATTATAACTTGAAGGAATATAAAAGTAACACATTGAATGAGAGAGAAAGATCGAATCCGGGATTAGCGTTAACCGCGGGTTAAGAAGTCTGGTGAAATTAGACTTGTATTAGGATAAGAAGTTCTTAGTAAAGTAATCTTCCTTCGACACAGACATTCGCTTTCTAATATTATCTTTGCATTAAACTCGCGCATCTACTGTTGGAATATTCTACGAAACTACTTGACACCAATCTGTTTAGTATAGTAACGGCTACAATACAGTGACCCTACTCCAGTAAATATAGAAAATACAATTTCATATTAAAGGCACAGGGAGTGAGACATGGAACTGAAAAATCGTTAAAGAAATATCTTGAGAAATGGTCCAATTAAGCCTGAAATATAAGTACAATATAAGTAAATTAGTACAAAAACTCCTTCTTGCTTATATTTATCGAGTTTATAGTAACAAAAAGTAAACATTGTCAGAAGATACAGGACAAAAAATGTTACATTGCGTTGCCCCCGTGCCTTTTATATAAAACCGATCACACAGCAAACCTAGCCTAAAGGTGCATTTGACCCATGTCATAATGAATATATGAATTCAATTGTTATTATCTATTACACACAAGACACAAAGAGAAGGCAAAAACCGTATTACTTTATATAACCTATTACATTTTTATGTCCGATTATTAAATACGTTTTTTCTACCCCGAGACCGTGCTTAATATAAAATCAATATCCGGTATACGATGGCAAGTAAAAATAAAATTTGACTCAGCCATCGACACGACGAAGAAGAGGTGAATGATAAAAAATGTAGATACTTTACTAACTGTAAAAGTATTGTTCAGAATCAGTAAAAGAATACTAATACTACTAATAATAGTATGAGAAAATACGACGTTTTTTACGTCTTACATACAAAATGGATGATAATCTCGTTTTTTCGTATTTTCTCTAACTAATGGAATGGATTTATTTACTGATTCTGTACAAAAGTTTTCAAGTTTTTAGGAAAGTAAAAATATCGCTGTATAAGTATTATTTAGTCAGTGTGGTTAAAATATTTATGAACTTATTGAACTATTTTTATAAGAATAATATTATATTTAATTTATATCTATGGTAATATTTTTACAATCTAAGTCAATAAATACAACACAATTATGTAATTAATTATGTACTTGTTCGAAATTAATGGTGGTTTTGAATAATAAAATTAGAATTCTTGTTTGTTAATTTAATGTTCCTTATTATTCGTGTAATTTTATTATATTATGTATTAGAGTTAAGTATAATAATGATAAATACTATATCGCATTCATCAATTGATCAATGCCGGCAGATGTTCAATATATAACTTTAGAAGCAAGTCGCTAACATTACTGAAGGCCAGGCGTGGCGTGGCGTCCTTTTGTTGAGTCAACGGACACACATGACGTAACAACTCACCTGGAAACAAAAGCGCGCCATGCCTCTTCCTCGACCGCATCTCGCTTAGAACGCTATACAGACCGATTTATTTACATTACTTTACAACAAAGCAAAACACCTAAACAGATGTTCTTGCGACTTATCAAGGCTTCTTTATTAATCGATATATATATTCGATACCACCAAAAACTCATTTTTTACGGATAATAAGAAATTAATGCTAATATCACACGAAGATAAATGGATTTAACATCTACTACTTATTAGTACCATACATTAAGTTCCTATAAAAGCTAAACCTAACTACCTACATTATATTCTTCATAAAATAATTTTAAATGCCAGAACGCTATTATATACATTTGATTGTTTTCTTTTTACTTAGTGCGTTTGTAATATTCTGAGCGACCTTTTAATGTTCAGTCGACCAAAATAGGAGACTCTTTATAAACTTAGTCAGATAATCTATTACTATGTATTAGTACCTAGTTAGATTTTATTGTTAAGTATAGATATACTTTTACGATATTATTAGGTATGACTTTGTCTTTAAAAACAGTAAATCGAGTGATTATGATAAGATGCGACAAATAACAGAGCTTTTTCAGAATCGGTTGTACTTGCAAAGGGCAATGCCTAAAAACTGTATCGCCACTTACCTTGTTTCACGAATATAAGATTGTTAATAATTTCAAGTTTTGTGTATCCGTCATACTAATAATACATATTTATCTAGCAATAAATAAATATCGCACATCATTTACATAATGTCAACTAGTCCCAAACTAAGCAGAGCTTGTACTAAGGGTACTAGAATAACTGATACTAATACGTTTATCCTTTTCTATTGTGAATACATATTACATACATAGCTATTATATCCGATTCGGAAAAAGCTCAACAATCTTTTCGTTGCTTTTTATTGTTTCCAACTTCTTATATTGTAACATCGAGACTTCTGTTTAAGATATTTAAATTCTAATAAAATCGCTTAACGTACACATGCTTTATTGGCATGCACACACATTCTTTTTATTTCATAGAATCATATTAAAATATTAACTGACAATAATTAATTAAATACAAACATCAATAAGATCAAAGATTCTTGAGGTTCAGCAAAGGGTACTCATAAGAATCTCTTGATGCATCCGGAGATAACAATATACACAGTAAGAAATATTGTATCTATAATACATAATGAATGTAGGTATGTATGTGCGTCAAGTATTCTGAGGCTTCACCTACCTTTTAGCTTCACTGTTGATATTTATTTAACCTATGACGTCTATGATTTTCTCTTAAAGTAGTCGATGCTTGTCAGAACTTTTTGACCAGTATTTTCGTTATATCAAATACAATAAAAAACGTGTAGGTATTAAAGGTAGTTTTCAATAACATAATATTATATAAATTACTTCACATTTTATAGGACAAATATCCAAATTTTATGGTATATATGGGGTAATAAATATAGGTAGGTAGATACGTTATTGAAAACAGCCGATAATCATCATATTCAAAGATTCTGAAAATTATATTTAATTATGTGTACATTGTACGTAATATATTTAATTATTATGTTACAAGGTTTTTATAAAGAATACGTTAAAATAAATTATTAAAATGATTATGTACACACTATAAATAACTATAAAAATGCTTACTCGAACCATTAGGGCAAAATCGTGTACAAAACCTAGTCTAGTTTTCCACTGACGTTAACTTCAGTACTATACAACGCGACATGATCATAGTATATTGATACTAGTGATGAAGACACAAAAACGCTGGTACCTTATCTGCTTGGCTAAGGTATCCCAGTTAACTAAATAAATCCTTTTAAGTGTTATTCTTTATAAAATAGGTTCTTATAATAATAATAAGAAATCTATCAAAACTAGATAAAATTGACCGCTACAGCACTCACAATTAGCCAAATAATAACATTATAAAAAAAATAAATACATGGTGCCCCAGTTTAGGACGTCAAGCCAAATTCGATGCTATGCCTCAGACAGACAGACGGACATGTCGAAAGTATAAGGGCTCTTTGTAGGTACTACGGAAAGGATCCAACTACATACCACTACTAAAAAGATCCAACTATAAAACTCATTAGTTAAAATAAGGCAATTTAAAGTATTTTTTGAATGTAAAAATTGTAGATTTTCACTTTGTGCAAGTTAATTTAAGCTAATCTTTTTGTTCCTAATTAATAAAATAAGATCTACATGGGTCACATGGCGCAAAAACTCGACTTTAGAACGAGAATAACGTTATATGAAGATTCTCAGTGCATTTAGGTTTGATTTAAGCTGCTTTAAATATTGTTTTTCTAATCGCAAGTGGTTGACCTGTGTACACATCGAATGAATTGCCAATACGATGGGTTTACACACATGAGCTGAAAACGGAGCCAAAATATACTTAGAGGGGTATATTTATACATAAGGGTTGACCCATCGAGTATGGCCTCATTAAATTTTTCTTAATTAGCACTTTGATAACACATGATGTTCAGGGTGTCATGATACTCATGATAAATACTGAAAGTTACCCAGGAGTTCTCCGCGGTGGTTCATGTAAATACCTTGTCTTAGTGGGCCGTGAGATTTATCATAATACATAACTAGTATTTTTATATTATATCCTCGCGGGCATTTTAAACCATAAACAATGTTAATCTTTATGTTTACTTATTCAAAATGTTTCTTTTTTTCAATTAAGTTAGTGTTATAACTTTAATATAATATAAGTACTTAACTTAGATATAACATTATATATTTTGCATACCGATTATTCGGTGAAACATGTTGGGTATTATTATTGAATTGTACCATCTTTTTGTTACCATGTTTTTGGCAAATAAACGTTTCTTTCTTCTTTCTTACATCTAACGATTTAATTATATGGTTTTTGTAGTGCCACTTTTTAATAATAATTTGAAAGTAACTGTAAAGTTTGTTGCTAAATAAAAACTCCTGGTACCTACTTTAGAACAAAGGGTAGTGGTGGAAATGGACATGTCAGAGATGAAAAGGGATGAAAGTAAAAGTTATTAATACAATTCAAAGAAAGAATGTTGAATGTAAGGCTAGAACCGAAGAACATAATATTATGGATCGATTGTGTGAAAGATGACATTGCTGGAAATGATAAGGTATGAGGTGTACAAGAAATATTCATGATATTTCGTTTTATTTAATTACTAGATAGTTAATTTAATAGTATGTAATAGTTTTCTTTCAACAAAAGTTAAAATAACTCGTTATAATAAGACACTAAAACCTTTAGACTATTTTGAAATTAATTGTATTGAGAAGTAAAAAAACAATGATATCTTTCGTTTCATTTTAATAAAGTTATTGATACAGTTTAGATAACGTACTTTTGATATAACTTAAGCCTGACTGACGCATTGAAAAGCCCATTATTCAATGTACCCTTAATGGTAACGCAGACTTCGCATCGATTCACGATAGTTAGTAGTAAGGAAAACTGTGTAGGTATATAATTTACACACAGTTTTGGTCCTTAAACATTTAGTCAACGGTAAATAAGCTTCTTTTGAAACGATTTAAATAAAAGTAACTTATTTATTTACGTTTATTTACTTCTCCAAAAGCCTTAACGCGTTTGTACAGAATCAGAAACCAATCCATTTCACTAGCTTTTGCGAGAACTTATGAAATAAAGCATAAGGTTTACATACATTTTGACTATTTGGAATATTTAATATGTATGGATATTGTGTATTTTTTTATATTTTCTTGTTCAAACCAATGGAATGGATTGTTAATGATTCCGAACAAATAACCTACTTTCTCCGTTTTGGTAAAGTAAAATAAAAGTTTAAACCAGTGTTGTGTTTAGTAATCTATTACCATATTTACAATGTTTACTCTGTCCACTCAAAAAAAATTAAACTATTTTGTTGTAGAACGGGACGTTTTGTAACGTTTTCTTAACATGAGAAACATGTATTTAACTTTAATTAATATATAACACAAGCTAAATTAAATAAAAAAAAAGTGTCTCTTAATCAGGTATTTTTAGTTCTTGGTTTGGGTATACTATAACACTAGATATCTCTCGGTTGTGGAGCGCACGTGTTAAAACAGACCTACCGTATTTACTAACGTGGCTTGCAAACAGGAAATCAGGAATACATCTGTGGGTGGTCCATCTGGCGGTGGAGATGTTTGGCACTTTGGGGAAAATACAATTTTGGCAAAGATTGATAAATAAAACAGAACATAAAAATAAAAAAAAGCTTTGCATAAAGTCCCGTATCCAAAAAAGTGCTGAAGAGTTCTAATTAGAATCGGTGTCCACCAAAGCAAGAAGGCGGCATTATGTTTGGCCGCATAGAATTATTACACCCAGAAACCGAGTACTCGCACGATAAGTGAAACCACTTTACATCAGATTTTTGTTTGTGTGCGTGTTGGCCAAGTGGCGCGATGTATTTTTCACGCACACCTAAATGAGTTTTTAGCTTATATCTGACTTGTAATTTTCGAGCACGCATCTCATTTCTGCTAAGCAAACTTATTTGTGAACTTTGGTCGACGCCGTTCTATAGCTAGGCTTTGGTGAATTACTATCGCTTTGTATGATACCGGACAATAGCAAGATTTGATTTGACATTGAATTAGCGCATAGTTCAGTGTCCATAATTGTTATTTCAGAAATAGATATTTTTTACTCTAGAATCAAAAGTAGATAAATAACTCTAGGTATTCCGAATGTTAGTAACAATAAATGCATCTGCGTTATTTTAATTCGCATAATGTAATTACTACCTGTTTGCTTCGAGTTGGTCGCTTTCTCCTCTTGCCTTATATCCCTCAAAATGACGTTATTATTTAACTCGAGCCTTTTGGGTATTCTATGACAATGCGTATTCTATGACAAAATTTCACAATAATTAAAAAAGCAAGCTATTAAAAGGACACTATCGAAGCGCTCGGTTACTAACAACTAATCATTAATAGAGGGATATGGGAAAGCGAGATTTCAAACTTGAAGCAACGGTAGTAGGTAAACTAAACATATAGAAATAAATCAATTAAGAGGCACCAAATTCCCTAAAGGAAGATTTAGAAGTTAATCAGCAACGCCAAACCCGGATTCGATCTCTCTCTCAATTAATATTTAAACGGAACAGAGAAACCGAAAGCGTCCGTTCAGCGTTAAACGTCGGTATAACTCGTTGTTGAAATTGAAGCTATATATTTTGTTTCCTTTTATTCAAATATAGCTTTTCATAATAAGAATGCACGCCCACGATCGATAATCGGTGGCCGATGTTTTAAAGAAAAGAAATAGAACGCTTGGCAATCTATGCACTATAGTATGAAAAGTTGGGCTGGCCTGTCTATCAGTCACCGATTATCGGACGTGGACAGGGGTGCCTGTCCACGCACTTAATTTTTCAATTAATTTTAGGTACCAATCATCACTAGTTCGTTAAGAAAAATCGAATACTTTTATGAGACGTTCGGAGATTGATTTGTATCGAATAGTGGCCCGGACTGGATGGCATACTAGCAAAATTTACAATCGCTCCGCAATTAATCGATGTTCAGTTTGGGTCTGTATCATAACGTGACTGCCATGTCTCTCACTGAACGTTACAAGTAAAATAAAGGCTATCCGCACACACGCAATAATATTGACAACATTATAAGTATTGACTAGTAAAAGCTTCCTAAAATCCAATCAATCCGCGAAATATAGTCAATAGTATTGGCTGTGTGCGGCTAGCCATACTTAAGCAATGATTTCTCGAAACATACAACATTTAATTCGTAGCTGTAATGTTAAAGTGCGCCATTGTGGGGCAGCCAGATGCTTTCGTGGCTTCAAGAGAGGTCAGCTGGTGGACGCACACACGTTTAGCGTGCTTATGCTTTAGGCGAGCAAGTTTGTAGAGCTTAAGATCGAGTTGTTAATACAAGTCTTTATCACCAAACAACGGCCATTTGCCTAAACGATCGCATAAAGAATGGACTCTGCATGAATTATGGCTGCAAAATTAGATGGTATGATGGTTAATTAAAGCGATGTCACAGAAGTACATAAATTAAATGGTACATAAACAAAATTTAATAAACATGATCATGTCGCTTGTATATCGCAATCCGCTTAAACTATAAATTGGATAAAAACTTTAAAAAACTAGAAGCTGAATTAATCTATGTGTTTAAAGTTTATTCTTAAATTCAGCACTGTGTATTTTTTTTACGTATTAACGTTTACACTAAACTGTTGTCCTACATCAATATTTACAATAGTGTCTTCTTTTCTCACTGATCACGCGTGTTCGTCACCCCTGTGGAGAACGCCACGCACCTACAACAATAAACATTCTCTGTAAAAACATTTCTTCGACACATTCCATGTTTTATTATAGGTATTTGGCTGCAGAGCACTCTTAACATGTTTTATTTAGCGGCACAGCATTCTTATAATAAATAATAGTAATGGTTTACCTTTTACTTCACTTCTGATGACAAAAAGGGACTTTTATCTCTGACAAATTGATTTGCAAAACAACGCAAAGAACCAACAAAAAAAATGCTGAAACAAAGAGGGCTATCGTTTTTTGTCTCACCAGGTGACGCCACTGTTGAGTAAGATCTGTCAGTTTGTTTACAGACATTGATATACCCCAACTAAGCATCCTGAGCGGCGAATTCATAAGCGATAGCCCTATTTTTATTAATCACGCAAGCAGTCCTCTTCCTGTGTATATTTCTATAGCATAATTAATTCTGTCTTTATTTTATTCAGAGCATCACATATAATTTTTTTTAAGCAAATTTTAGCTTTGCTATGCCTTTTTGTATTTTAAATCCAAGTAAGGTTCGTCTAGCTGGGTTATGCGCACTTCGTCCCATTCGCGCTTCGTCCTCCGTTCGCAAATTGTCCCATTCGCGGTTAGTCCCATTCACAGTTGGTCCCATTAGCTGTTGTTCCCATTCGCGGTTGGTCCCATTCGCAGTTGGTCCCATATAAGTAGTTTGTAAGGGATGAGGTAGGTTTAAGGGCCGAAGTGGCAGAGATGAATAAAATGTCATTAATTATGCATTGTATTATAATAATTAAACACTTCTAAATCAACCAAAATAGTATACAATCAGTGTTATCAATCAAACAACAAAGTTATAAGAGTATGTCACAATCGGAAATATTTAAGTTACACTTAGTTACTTAACTAATTGCAAAAATGTAACTTATTTCATGAAGTCACCTATAGATAAAGATGCCTGCTGTAGATTATCTAAGAGTTTATTATATTTTCGATCAAAATTAATATCTAGAGCCTTTCTGTTCTTCCTTTTTTCGTTATAAAAGAGCTGTTTTTCAATAATCTTGTCCCAGTGATTTCCTTCTTGGCGCATTTTGTAAATAAACAAAAACAAGTTTGGTTTTTTAGGTATACGACTATTCATGCGACGGTGCCAACCTTCTAGCGCATTTGTCGTTCTATGTTTCTGACCCGCACAACTAATTACTGCTGTAGATACTGTGGGGTACCACTGTTTTTGGTAATACTGTATATAATGTTGCATTTCAGGTGTATCTGTTGTTTTACTAAGGATAAGACGCCATACATACATACAGATAGCGCGCGAGTTGAATGCAGTCGGGGTCTGAGGTAAAGAGCGGGAGCATCTCCCCCCGCTATCCGCACGCCCCACCTCACGCGCCTGCCTTGTAGTGCTGTGCCATCCTTGTGAACTATACTATATTATTATTTTTTACATCACAATGTTACTTCAGATTTATCCCTAAAAAGGTTAAAAGTTACGGAGCTGGCGGTGGTTTCTCAGGTTACAGAGGAAGATTGCTCCGATGATCACGTCATAATTTTAGAAGAAAATTATTGGCAAAGAGATGGATCAATTGAAGATACCATAGATCGATTCGTCATTGAGGTCAGCGACGGCGAGGATAGTGACACCAATTTAACCATATCTGAATCTGATTAAATTTTTTTTATTCCGTTTTGTGAAATGATTATTAAAAACGTGTGATAATTATGATATTGTTTTTTTTCATCATGTTAACCTAGTGTAAAAAATAAAATTAAACTTATAACATTGTGTAAATTTATCGACATTCATTACTCATTGTAGTCATCAATAATTATAATTAGGTCACAGCACTACCGCATTCCTAAGCTCTGCATTCAACTCGCGCGCTATCAGTCAGTACATGGTATACAAATACCCTACTGATTTACTTGATTCAGAAGTGTTTAATTATTTGATTAAAATTACAATACAAAATTATCGAATCAGAATGTTATATTACTCTATTTAATGACATTTTATTCATCTCTGCCACTTCGGCCCATAAACCTACCCCATCCCTTACAAACTACTTATATGGGACCAACCGCGAATGGGACAATTTGCGAACGGAGGACGAAGCGCGAATGGGACGAAGTGCGCATAACCCGTCTAGCTAAGGCAGTTGAGAAATTTCGAGTCTAGCAGCATACGAATCCATAGCTGAATTAGCAAATTTCACCTGTTATGTTTAGGTCCCATGGTAGTAAAGGGGGTGATCTATCGCAATCCACCGGGCACAATTCCAACTCCGTTCAAGTTCACAAATTATAACACTGCCCGACCCGGCAATCGAAACCGAGACCTTGATCATGTTCACAAATAAATAAATTAGTGATATCAATGTGGATATCCTTGTTCCTTCATATCCCACTGCACTACTAAAACGATACCAGGAAAGTATCGAGGGGATTGGACGAAATTGAAACGCTCAGCATGGCATAGCAACTTGTAATGTTAATTTTCCTTTTTAAGTCGTCAACTCTTTCTCTATAGCATGGTATGGCAACACCATAAGACGTCGTAAGTGTAGCCAACGTCTGTCAGTGCGCTAAAGTAAACGCTAATCCTTTGGTGTCCAAAAAACCGACAACCGAGCTATTGCCTTATGTCTAATGAAATTAATATTGCCGTTAGTCGTTAATCACGTTTGGTCACATCTGCTACCTGATTATAGCATTACATGTTTCTGTCTTTATGTTATTTTTGCTGCTTATCGAATTTATTATTAGTGGAAGGTTTAATAGTTATACCAAAGCCAGGAAAACAAGATAAATTTATGTTTTTACAAATCACATAATATACATTATGTGTATTATATAATAAAAAAAACTATTTTCGCAAAAAAAAACACTTTAAAATGCACTCAAATTAGCAGGTTTCGTTGGTTAAAGTTAGTTAATGACTTAATGAGTGTTAATGCGCCGAAATCGATCGACTTCGATCAATCGTCGAGCAGCGCAGTGGTTCATTCTTATTGGCTTTTTAAACGTTAGATACATATATATCTGTGTAAATCTGTTAATAAAATTGATTTCGATGTAATAACACACTTCACGCTTATATTAGCTTCACCTGTATGTATGTATGTATGTAACCGACTCCTTTGGACTCGATTTTGACCCACTTTAAACGGACAGATTCATTCAAATTTTGCACACTTGTCAAAGATCGATGACAATGCAATAATTCGAAAAAAAAAAAAAAAAAAAAAAAAAAAAATTTAAAAAACGCTCTTATAAATAAACCAAACAAAAAAATAAAAAATAAATAATAGTGGGGGCGCTCTGTGCCATATTTTTCGTCTATCGAGCAACCCACGCTTTTTTCAGCTTATATTAGGAATTATTTTTCACTTTTTAGTTAGAAGTACTTTAAAAGCGTGTTTTTTAGTTTTTTAAACTATTATTTTTTTTAAAAACTTTGAAATGCCTGACGCATACCATCGACCCGGGTAAAGTCCTAGTTGCAAGGACTAAAACCCAGTGTGTTCCGTCAACGTGATATGACCGGGGCGCCAGGTATCGCTCGCGCATGGACGCTAGCAGTGTATTAGCACCCTAAGATCGATTGATATTAAGCATGCAGGCAAATCATTTAAATCAATAAAACAAACATGTATGGAATGATTACGATTTTCACCAATTTATTCCAAATGCAGATATACATCACTAAAGATGAGTCAAATTTTATACATACTATACTATGTCGTTTAAATCAACATTTATCCATGGTAATTGCTCAGTTCATATTTATTGCCTCCATAGAAACATAATAAAAACATAATTATGTAAAATCTCTTATTCTAGGATCAAATACTAAACTTATACATTAATAAATTGCTAAAAACATGAGATCACGTAGTTTTCACTTACTTTCTGCGTAAATTCTAATTTTCAGATATTCGCTGTTGTTGTTCTAAAAACAACATCGAATTTCTGAGTATTTCACCTTCAGGTACATCTAATAAGGCACTTAGTTTCAATATTAAAAGTCTATTCTATACCTACAATATAATTAAAAAATCTATAAAGTCAGTGTTATAGTTTGGCTTTAACTCATCACATTATAATTTCTGCCAACACTTTTGTCAGTCTTTAGGTAAATGCAAAGAAATATCGAATAAACGTCGATAAATATTGCCGTATCTTGCCAAATATTAGTGGTTGTTTTTGCGCAACGAATGCAATGTGTCATATTAAAGGTATGACCAAATGATATCAATTAGATTTGTATTGAAATAATTCAATATTATTCATTCAATTTCCTATATTATTCATATAATTATTTGCAAAAAAAATAATATTATTGTAATTATTAGATCCGCCATATCAAAAAATATGGCAGGCAAATATAAAAATTGTATAATTATTTATTTAATAAGTATGTATATTTACTGACTTAAAAATTGACTTTGGATATGATGAAGTCACGAAATATCCGTTAGCCCTCACCCTTTTCTATTTAGTGACGGGGAAATGGCGAGTGTAGAAAATGACAACAACATAATGAAATAGAAATATACAAAAATCGCAACAGCGCAGTTTTTCCTTATATAATAACTTATAATCTTTCACAGTTTTCCCTTATATAATAACTTATAATCTTAAGTACACTGTATTTTTTATGTCTTAGGCACCTTATGGATCGCACTTTTTAAAGACGATAGATATTATAATTTAATGTACATATTGCGCGGTAACGTTTATGACTCAGAAACCTTAAAAAATATATAACAACAGCTGGACCGGAAAGCACCAATACATACATTATGCACAAATTAAAGATATTATGTCCATTTGTTTAAGAACCTATATCAAATTTGGAAATAAAATAATAAAACCTTGTTATAAGTTTTTTTACAATAGCTGTTAACTATTTTAATTTATCAGTAATGTGTGACTAGTGACGAAATGGACATAATATTTGGACAGTATTAATTGGTTTAAAACATTGCATAGATTATTATTATTAGATTATTACATCAGGTACTGTTTTTCTTACACTAGAGAGTTCCTCTCTAGTGCTGTAAATAAATGAATCTCATAATTACAGTGCACAACACGGACGGATATATAACTATTATAAGTTAATTCACATTCTTATTATAAAACTATAGGAACATTCATTTCAATTTGGAACTGAGATTCTTAATAATTACAAATTACTACTAATACCTGTATTTGCTTCAAAATACTATTTAGATACATCAATGAGTCACACCAATGCTTTTTTTTTTATTAGTATCCATTGATGTAAAATCAAATTGACCTTGTGAAAGCACTTTAAAACATCCAAAATGAAAGTGCTCCAAAACACTAAAATCCAATTGGGTCATATATTGTTAAAAAAATACAAGGTTGTCTGAGGACAACAAACTGTTTTCAGGTTACTGACAAAGTAAAATTAGAGAAAATAATTCAGCAAAAGGTGTTGGTGAGACTTATTGATATTAAGATCATTAATTATAATTATAAATATAGACTAGTAAAATTGGTATGTATTTGGTACCAATTTTAATCTGATTTAGAATTGTATTACTAACAGCCATTCCCAAAGTGTGCTCCACGAGAGCTAACAAATCCTCGGAACCGAGTCCCGGTAGTCAAATTGAGGTTTTTGGGATGCAAACCACCCTACCCCCATCGCAAGCAAACGCTTTTTAGCAAATATTTTTGATGGGAGAACCCTGATAAGCAAACGCTTATCAGGGTTCCCCCATTTAAAAATTAGGTAACAGCAGACATAAAAATATTGTTGGCGATGAAATACAAAAGCTATTATTATATTTGTGGGTTCTTTTTTAACTCGATAAATAAGGCAATAATCACGAGAACTAGTTAGATTCCATAATGATATATAGTCTTGTTAAACAAAGTTCAGTTAGATAAAATGAGGCAATCAGAATGAGCCCAAACAGACTTCCCATGACCAGGGTGTATGAATAATAACACATTCAGTACATTTCGTAATCCATAATTAAGTGGTACATTTGTATGTCTTTCGTCACCAAATTGCGATAATATTTCAAATTGCCGCATTTTGTCAGGCTGACAATTCATTAGCAAGACACTATCACTTAAGTTTCTAGCTAGCTGTCGCGATTATTCACTTAATTAATGAGTTCAGAAAGAAAAATAAATTACCCACCATAATAATCACCTAGAATACTTTGCGTACAATAATAGCTCTTGATCATCAACTTTCCAGGTAAAGCTACCAAATTGTCAGTTATAAAAACTTCAGTCTTTACATGTTACATGAGGTAAAATTCGCTTCTATATCTATTGCCTTATAAACTAGTCGCACAGATCTTTGTCAATAGAAAGTTCCATACCTCTCCTATGCTATTGGAAGGGTGGATAATAATTTGAATGCGGATATCGGCCAGTGCCGTAGGGGTATGAGTTAGGAGGCGCCGCCGCCGATGTAGAAGGTCTTGCTTGTGGTTGTGCTGTGGCTGCAGCCCGGGCTTGCATGTTGTATGATGTGCTGGGGTAACCTGAAACAATTTTGTTAAGTTATTGAAAACACACATCTCGCATCAATATCAGATATCTATTAAGAAGTTTAAAGAGACACATCTGGTTTCAAAAGCCATGCGGTACAAAAGTCGCAATCCACTTTATACTTACTGTTATTATTCGTCGCGTACTGAGGATAGTACGGTCGGGGTAGAGGCGGCGTTGCACCCTGGTATGCCTGTGGCATGTAGGCGGAGGCCGCGGCCGCCGGCATTACACTCTGTGCATTCTGCGCTTGCGTCACAGTCTGAGTATGCGATATATTCTGTGGATGCATGGCAACTTGCAAATGAGTCGTGGTCTGCGTACGATTCACATTCTGAGCATGGTTCTGTGCTTGACTCACATTCTGAGCATGGCTTTGTGCTTGACTCACATTCTGGCCATGGCTCTGTGCCTGACTCACATTCTGAGCATGGCTCTGTGCATGACTCACATTTTGGGCATGGCTCTGTGCTTGACCCACATTCTGTGCATGACCCTGTGCATGATTCACATTCTGTACATGTTGTTGTGTGTACGCTTGTTGCACATTCTGCGGATGCGCCGCACTTGGAGGATGTGCTTTCTGTGCGTGGATTACATGTTGGTGCGTTTGTGGCACATATGCCCCGTTTGGCGCATGCGCAGGAGCAGTAGATAACGCTGCGCCGGAGGGAAGAGCGGACGTGGATGGCAGAGGCGCCGCGCTCTGCATTGCCGATGTACTAGCTATAGCCGGCGGCTGAGGTGCTCGAGCCACAGCATTTGTCGTAGTTCTGACCGAACTAGCGTTTGCCGAACCACTGCAGAAACCATTCACTGCTGCACTAGCTTGTTCAGTTTTTGTATTACTATTTGCTAAAACAATAATAAACGCACTCGTTAATAAATGCTTGAAAGGAATTAGCATTTGATTGAAAGAACAATCTTGAATAAACACCTACTCAGACAACGTGAATACAGATGGTTAAATCGGAGATTCAAATTCAGATTAACCTTTCATAAAAACATGCGCATAATTTATGTATGCTATTCTGAGCGTTATCTTTATCTTGGTTCAAATAGGCATCAGGAAACCGCCTTGATGATACATATAATAAAACCCCTGAGAAGCTTATTAATGTGCGTTTGCCCAGCACGGTGCCGCGGAATTCGGTCAGCGTGCACCAAAACATTGTAATTGCGTCTACAGTCCAAACAAAATTGCGTGATTAAAATGCCAGGATACCAAAACGCAGAATATTTTTTTTTAAGTCAGCTTTAAAACGAAAAAATCGTTGATCACCAAAATAAAAGTAATTTAGCTACCCCATGTGAAAAGCAATTTAGAGATAAGACAAGTCAATCTATATAAATAAAAATGAATTGTTGTTCGTTAGTCTGATTAAAACTCGAGAACGGCTGGGCCGATTGAGCTGATTTTGGTTTTAAAATGTTTGTCGTAGTCCAGGGTAGGTCTAAACGGTGAGCAAATAAGGAAAAATTGCGAGTAAGATAGAGTAAGACGACAATTCCATTTACCCATATAAAAGTAGACCACTTACTTTCTGTCAAACATTTGACGGTATTTGTACTCTCAGTTCCACTCGAATTAAAGAACGCATTAAAACAAGACTTTTGAATCGACAACATAATATCAACTTTGCTCATAACATCGTGTATTTAAATTTCAAAATATAAAAATAATTAATGTGTTGACATGTTTGATGGGTGCCAACCTTACAGTGTTACCAACTCTCAATAATATTTTTATTATAATAATAAGTGTATCCGAACGTTCCATTGTTTTGTCCATAGATTTAAAGACTTTTTACTGCGTTCCTACTTTAACATCCTTGGTTTTGTCATCTCATGTTAAAAAAAAAGAAACATTTAATTGGATAAATACTGAAATGAATTAATAATTTAATACAACCTGGACAGTTATTATTTTTGTTCTGCCATTCCATCCACTTTTTACAAAAGGGACAATGCATTTTAAGGAGTTGAGGGATATATAGCTTCACTATAACTTCTGCAAAATAGTTTTAAAATATCAACAATTTAAATATTATATTTGTTTGAATTCTTTATTTTCTCGATAACAGATGTAGTTCTTCTTCTTTTCTTAACCATGGCCACCGTCAAAAAAAAAAGGACAGATGTAGTTTGATAGTTATAGTGTAAATATTTGTCAGTATCGTCAGTATTCACTCAAAAAAAAATTGTCTATGGTAAAATGACACTTGAAATGTAAACGTCTCTTTGCTGTGCATCTGTACTATAATTCTTTAATATTCCTAAAAATCTAAAAGCAACAAATTTCAATAAAATTAAAAAAGTATTGTGTCGTGTGTTTGTGACTGACTAAATATGCCTCCAATAATTAGGCGGTACGAAGTTCGCCGGGTCAGCTAGTCGGTAATAAAAATATCACGAATGTTTATTAAATCACAATAAATAACTAAATTTCTTTTACAAGAAAATAATGTACGAAATCCGATTACCGAAGACCGGGCCCGCGATATTTGTTTTGATTCTGTATGTGAAGTAAAGCGTTCAGCAGGTACGACCACCTTTTTTGTGTTTTCTTCAAAAACGGTGTTACCTTTATAGAAAAAGCGTTACATATACTTAATAGGAGAACATTACTTTAGTGCTTACCAAAAGTGGAAATGCCGCAAAGCAGTGCTGACAATCGCACAGGCTTATTTATAGAATGAGGTGATTGCTGCATGTTTCACAAAACATATTAATATACTAGCTTTTGCCCGCGACTTCATTTGCGTGGAATTCGTTATACTAACAAACATCTGCTCCCGCGCTTCGACCCGCGTTAAAGTTTACTGCTCCGCTCCCGAGGAGTTAAGCGCGATATTTTTTTTTTTTTATGGTGGATAGGCTCGCGTTTGACCACGATCTCACCTGATGGTAAGTGATGATGCGGTCTACGGTGGAGCACGCTTACCTATGAGATACCTATTGACTCTTGCTTTGAAGAGATCCAAGTTGTACTCATGCGGAAACACAGACTCGGGCAAGGCGTTCCACGTCCGTGATTTTAAATATCTTTAAGCCTTTTTCGAGAATAAACCGATAACTCAAAAACAAATTAAAATATTTGTTTTTGAGTTTGAACGGTTTATTCTTTGATTATCCAACCCTTAGTTCTCGAGATTAGTACTATCAAACAAAGAAACTAATTTTTTCTCGCCTTTTCGACTGCGTGGTAGAAACATCAATAACAAGTTGTGGTCAGTTGCCCGTCCCTAAAATTGTATTTAACTGGCCCAGGTATTTAGGAGATTAGTCTATTTAAACAGACAGACAGACCAATCATAAAATATTAAAATTAAATTACTATACCAGCTAAATCAATCAACCATTGACATTAAAAACAAACACTTCAATTTAATTTATTTGATATTATGATGATGATTGATGAATGATCTTGGCAAAGCGCTAGTGATACACTAACATTCTCATTAACGTCATCCTGGTTTTAGAGAACTGCTTAGAATCAGAAGGACTCAACATAAGTTGGTATTACCGATTTAGATGAATTAAAAGGTACAATAATATTAATATATAACAAACAGTACTTACTATTTTTGACCATATCGAGGAATTTTTGTATTGTTGCATCCGCATCATTTCCAAATAAGTTTGAAGACCGGGGGGCCTAGAAGAAACATTATCATATAAAAATTATAACACAATACAATTTGTAAAAATATGTTCAATTAAGTACAAAAAGTTACCGCTTCAACGATATTTCTCGCCAAATCCATCATTTGAAGAAACAATTGTCTTGACGTATTAGTTGGACCCTGTAATGATTTCATGCAATATTAGATTTGCTCATCTTTAAGCTCTTTATCCAGAGGTAATATTATTATTCCTCTTTATATAAATAAAATGATATATGTAATTGGGAAAAATACTTCTCATTTTATTTTTTACTTCATTTCATAATATTATTATTCACTCATTTAATCCATTTTCTCATTTTTTATATGTTTAAATATAAATTATAAAAGTAAAGTACATTTAAAAATATAAAAGTATAAAATTCTACATCTTCTTCTATATAAATAAAACAAAGACGGGTTTGTTATAACTCGAGATCTGTAGAACCAATTTTCATGGTTATTGATTCGTTGGATTTGTCTCCGCCCCGAATAGCGTAATACATCTTAAAAACAATAAAAACTAGATATGTTTAAAAGTGTAAATGTCTTTTTATAGGTTGTCTATGATTTTTCTTGATGAGCTATTCATACGTAGTGGTTATATACTCTTTGAGCTATTGCAATACTCTATGAGCTATTGTCTATGTCTCGAAAGTTCAGGCACTGTTATTATATTTGGTGACGTCGGAAGCAAGGCGATGCAGTTCCTGGTCATCCAGATATGCGTTCTACTGATGCTCTTGGTCGTATTTACACAGTTCATCCGAAGAATGAATGTTTCTATTTGCGGTTGTTGCTGGTACATGTTCGAGGGCCAACATCATTTGAATCACTACGAACTGTTAATGGTATAGTGTGCCCCACATTTCGTGCAGCATGTCAAGAGCTGAATTTGCTTGAAAACGATACTCATTGGGACACGACAATCGCTGAAGCAATTATTTCTGCATCTCCGAGTCAGATACGCACATTATTTTCTTCCCATCGAACCCACGTGACCTATGGAACAAATACAAAGATAACATGTCTGAAGATATTTTACATCGAATTCGCGTCAGCTCAAGAAATTGAGCTCAAAAAGAGGAGATGCATAACCAGACTTTGCTCTTGATCGAAGATATGTGTTACCTCATGTGCGGCAGTTTGTTAGTTATGTTATTAATGCCAGCGCCAGATCGCGGAATGAATGACGCATTTAATAGAGAATTGGAACGTGAACGTGAATATGATCCACATGAACTAATCCAATCAGTCCAAACGAATGTACATCTGTAAAATCCTAAGCAGAGGGAAGTCTATGATACACTGATTAATGGCTTTGCCATTAAACCTTCAAACTACTGAACAACCGACATGTAACATTTCGAAACACTCCGCAATAGCCAAAGTTTTAGTAGCATCAAAAATCATCATATGGGACGAATGCACAATGGCGCACAAACGCGCATTGGAAGCACTAGACCGAACATTAAAAGATCTGCGCAATGACTCGAGATGTTTTGGTGGTGCAATGATTTTATTATCTGGCGATTTCCGACAAACACTATCAGTCATTCCAAGATCTACTGCTGCCGACGGTGTCGGCAAACCATCCGCTTTATTTGTTCTTGCGCCTGACCAAAAAACAAAGAATGTCGTTTACCACAAGGTGCTTGAATGAAAATCCCATCCTGAATGAATTAATCCGAGTGTATCCCAATCTGCACAACATAGTTTTCAATCATTTTTTTCTGACATGAGTTTGAAGTACTTAATTATTATTATTTTTTTAATTTATATTCTCATTCTGTATGTTTTCATCATGATTCATCATAATAAAATACTTTTATGTTTCTATCTATATTAACCCTTATTTTGTATCATTGTATTACGTTCATCAAAGCCTAAATTAGTTCAGTTAAAAGGTAACACGACATTCATTGACTGTTAGGTGGTACGAAGTTCGCCGGGTCAGCTAGTCTTATATATAAAAATGAAACCCGTTTTCCGTTGTCACGACTTGGCATGAAAACGGCTTGACCGATTTGGCTGATATTTTTTTTTGTAGTTTTCTAATACTCTGTACAAGGTTGTTAGGGCAAAAAAAAATTAAAAAAAAAAAAAAAAGTATTCATTTTTATATGGGGGGGATATTATAGATTCCAGTTCAAATTGAATAGGTACGCATACATAAGATAGGTCAGCTATACAAAATAAAGTAGTGCATCAAATTTACGCTAAGGCGGTACGAAGTTCGCCGGGTCAGCTAGTAATATATAAAAATGAAACCCGTTTTCCGTTGTCACGACATAGCATGAAAACGGCTTGACCGATATGGCTGATTTTTTTTTTGTAGTTTTCTAATACTCCGTACAAGGATGTTACGGAAAAAAAAATATATTATATATTAATAAATTTTCTGTAAAAATATAAGTGAAATTATTTAACCCTACGGAATAAACACTATTATGAAAATATATATTTTGTTTTTTATTTTTTAATAAAATTAGTAAAGTCCTTCTCAGGTATGACGAGACCAGGGAAATAGGTATTAATTTTTATATGGAGGATGTTATAGATTCCAGTTCAAATTGAATAGGTACGCATACATAAGATAGGTCAGCTATACAAAATAAAGTAGTGCATCAAATTTACGCTAAGGCGGTACGAAGTTCGCCGGGTCAGCTAGTTTTTAAATATAAGTACTAAAAAATATTTAAAAATATAAAAAATAGTACCCCACCGGTATCGGATACAGGGACCAAACTACCGATGGTTAGGGCTCCAGAGAGGAACCTCCTCACAATGCGTGCCGTGTCCAGTAGTACCGCCTTCTGCATCAGACCCTTGATCCAGCCACCCAACGCGAGTCTCTTTAGATGTTTGTCGAGACTCTTTGCTATCAGTCCGTTTACGGATACGACTATCGGTACAATAATAGCCGAGTCCACCTCCCACATGTCGACAATCTCATGAGCCAAGTCCAAATATTTTACTTGTTTGTCCTTTTCGGCCTTGACGAGATTCTCGTCATGCAGGATGGTGATATCGACAACTATTGCAAGGCGTTCAGATCGGTCCACCACCACAATATCAGGTCTATTAGCTATAATAGTTCTGTCTGTGTTGATGGATCGATCCCAGTATAGAATGACATGGCCATTTTCAAGAACTGGCTCAGGTACATATCTGTAGTACGGCACCTCAGTATCTACAAGTCTGTATTTCAGGGCTAGTTGTTGATGGATAATCCTGGCTACAAGGTTATGCCTGTGCAAGTACTCGCCGTTAGCAAGACGAGAACAACCAGAGATAATATGTCTGAGGGACTCGCCTGGACGGTGGCACGCACGGCAAATGTCCATCGTACCGTCCTTCATAATATATCGCCGGTAGTTATTCGTCTTGATAACTTCATCTGCAATCGCACAGACAAAACCCTCGGTTTCTCCAAAAAGGTCACCGAACCGTAGCCAGGCCACGGATGGTAACAAGTCTACATCGGACCCATGTAAGGCCCGGTAGAACCTGCCGTGGAGTTCCTTACCCTGCCATACAGCCCTGCGATCATCAGTACTAAGTACCTCAGGCCTGCGTCAGTTCTCTTTTGCTAAGGAGAGCGGGGTAAGTCCCTTGTCTACCGCGACCACATCTCGATGCATCCCCTCACCCATACGAAGAAAATATTCTCTGAGATTGTTCACCTCGCGGTTGTGTAAAGTTTTGGCGTTTAAAAAACCACGGCCTCCACATTTCCACGGGATGTACAATCTCATCACAGATGAGCGCGGGTGGTGCATTCGAAATGCAGTCAACTGTAGCCGGACTTTTCTATCCAGGGCATCAAGTTCGGTTTGAGACCACTTGAGTATGCCAAAGGAGTACAACAACAGGGGCATGACCCAACCATTAAAGGCACGCACCTTATTGCCACCCGATAAAAAACTGTTAAGAACTTTTTTCAGGCGGCCAAAGAAACGCACCTGCAATGATTGTTTCATGCCATCTTCATTGATGCCCAAAGCCTGTGACATACCCAAGTATTTATAGGTGTTGGTTACGAGAAGTGACCTTAAGTGAATAGAGTCTGAAAGCTGGATACCTTCGGACTCCTCCATCCGTCCTCGCTTTACCTACATGACCGCACATTTATCGACACCAAATTCCATTCCAATAGAGCTGCTAAAAGATTCAGTTATCTTAAGCAACTCCATCAACCTAGACTCAGTGCCGGCAAACAGCTTCAGGTCATCCATATAAAGCAAGTGGGATACTACCTGGCCTCCCCTACGTAACCTATAGCCTAACCCTGAACTCTCCAGTAATGTACTAAGAGGGTTCAGCGCTAAGCAAAACCAAAGGGGACTCAAACTGTCGCCCTGGAATATGCCCCGCTCGATCCTGATTAGCACCCTCTTGGGCGTCGAACTAATCAGGCAGCATCTGTCGGCGTCCCGGATAGCAAAGAGTCGTTCTCCACTGCCCCATACACACTCTTAAGAAGGTGCATAGAGTTGTATTTACTTTATACAACTCCAGCACCCTCAAAAGCCATGTATGTGGCACAGAGTCATACGCCTTCTTATAATCTATCCAGGCCGTCGCTAAATCTTTTCGGTTACGACGAACTTGTTGACTTATGGCCATGTCAATGAGAAGGTGCTCCTTAGTACCACGGCTACCTTTTCTACAACCATTTTGGGCGGCGGATATGATAGAATTTATTTCTAAATGTTTTGTTATTTTGCCGGCCAGAATGGATGTTAGAAGTTTATTTAATGATGCTAAACATGTTATTGGACGATAATTACTTGGGTCCGTGGTACTACCTGTTTTATGGAGCAAGTGGGTGATTCCTTTCGTCATAAATTCTGGCAACGACCCAGAATCTATGGCCGACTGGAATTGGCTTGCCAAAAGCGCATGCGAACTGCGTAGCCATTTTAGCCAAAAATTGTGTAGTCCATCCAGTCCTGGAGATTTCCAATTTGATAATGGACGCACTGCACATGCTACATCTTCAGCCAAAATGACCACCTCTTCCATTTCAAGAATTTCGCTACATGCTATTTCAACATGCCGTATCCAGTCATCCTCTGTGTGGTTGACGGGTGACGACCAGATGCTTCACTAAAAATTATTTGTAGCAGCAGCATCCGGCAGTCCCCCCCACCCACACCCTGTTCTGGTCGATCCCAGGCTCTATACACCCCCCTTTGATCTCTTTGGAATGCGCGGTTAATAGAATAACAGCTTACACGTTTTTTATATCTGCGGACCCGATTTGACCATGCATAGACTTTCTGCTTCAGAAAATCGATACGTTCTGCAACCCGATGTGAGTATTCTCGGGGATCGATACCAGTCCCCGAGAATGCCTGATCTACATACCGCATCACTCTTGGTCGTGTATTACCTGTTCTGAAGCAGTACAGCTTGCCAATGAGCACCCTTGCCTCAGCGATACGACGCTCAATATATAGGTAAAAGGAGGTTCATTGATAACATTGAAGAACATTTATAACATAGACAATTGATGTAGGTGTAGTAGAAATAAAGGTGATGTTGTAATTTGACATTTAAAGTACTAAAAAAATATTCTACCCTGATTCCTTTATATTCATTCCGCGGACTTTAGGACCTCCCCTCGTAGAATCGTTTGTTTTCACTTTTATAGTGATTACTAGTAGTTTACTTACCGCGACGAGGGACGTCATTTGGTTGTATTGAGAGAGTATGTCTGACATCTGCATCGGCTGTGACGACGACTGTTGACGAATAAAATACACATCATATTACTGTGGGTTATTATCGCTAAAATTAGGTACTTATGTCAGTTAACAAAGTTGACATTATTAACATACACTTCAATTTCATTTATTTGTATTGATCATCTTTTGACACACATCATAATAATCTAAGCAACGATATAATAATAAAACCTCTGATTTCAACGTACACCAGAAACATAGCTTTTTATGCGCAGTTGAGCTTTAGGCAACAGGCGTGAGAACAATAAACGCATGGATCCTAGTGCTCGCTCACTCGCACATACACTCTCTATCGCACCTATGACATGCGGATCGCCCCACTTGTTTTTGCACACGGCACTACAGCCCGGAGGCTTATATAAGCGTCAACGCAAGCCACCGTCAATCATTCTCAGCTAGTCGCTTCCCAGTGAGATAGCCCCCAGTGCCGTCCTCTGGATAAGCCATCGAGGAGAGAGATAGCCCCAGCGCCGTCCTCTCTGAGACAGTATATTTATATTTAGCTAGGCCTTATCTGTGTGTACCAAGTATTTGTTTATTGAATATATCTCAGTCCTGCACATTGCTGTTTTCCTTCACCACCTTCTACGTGGATAGAACCTAACCACAAGTTCTGTCCTACATCTGGCGCCCAACGTAAATGAAGAACAAAGAGGAAAATTTGGAACATAAGGAGAAGGAGGAGGACAGTATGTCTATTCAGTTGACCCAGAAGAAGTTAAACAATTTGTTATTTGAATTCCAAGACATTTTTAACAAAACTGGCAATGCAACCAGATTTGCTGAATTTAAATTAGACACTGATAATCATAAACCAATTGCTATCAAACCATATACACTCGCGTGCAAGTAAATCGACTCAAGCCTCCGTGCGCATAAAAAGTGATATAACTTAAAAATGCCTTATTATACCTCTATATTATAATGTTTTACATAATTAAAGCCTAGTAATTGAGCTTTAAAATGGTATAAGTTGCATGAAAATCGATTCAGTAGTTTAGTAAAAAAGGTTAATGCCCCCCAGGAACGAAAACAAGGTCCGTTTTGCCTTTTAAGGAAATTCCAGCCCACATCATGCAAGATCCGCCACCATATGCAACGGTTTCCACAAAGCAGCACTGTGAAAACCGTTCATCGGGACGACGGTATACCCAACCTCTCCTGTCGCTGCCATGGAGACACATCCTCGTCTCATCTGTGAACAGGACTGACTGCCATTGCTCTATGCTCCAATCCAAATCTGACTGCCATTGCTCTATGCTCCAATCCAAATGCTCTCGAGCAAAGTGAAGGCGTGCTTGACGATGAGCTATGGTCAACTTCGGGCCTGTAGCGGGTCTTTTCGGAGTAAGGTTAGCTTCTTTCAACCTTCTTCTAACTGTCCACTGACTGACAGTCACCCCGCGAACTTGACGTAGCTCCTGCTGCACATCTACGCCGGTAAAGTGTCGATTTCGGAGAGAGGTCGAGACCAAAAACCGGTCGTCACGCTCCGAGGTGCACCGGCGTCGGCTGTTATTAGGCCTCCGAATGAAGGCACCAGTCTCTTGAAACCTTCTGTATACTCTCGAGACAGCGGACTGACTCATATTCAAACGACGAGCTACTTCTCGCTGGTTCAACCCTTCTTGCAACAGGGCAACGACTTCTTCAGGTGTTTTATCCATAATTTTCTTCAAATGACGGCTTTAATTTGCAGAGATGTGTTCAGGTCAACGTCTAATGAGCGACTGATAAGAAAAAACGATTACAGAGGGTTTTTATAGGGGGTTGTGTCGCGCAAGTTGGGTATAGAGCGCAGAGCAGTTTACGGGAGGTTGCGTTCAGTTGCATTCTAAGTACAAGTGTTTATTTAAATTACTGATATTATGCTACCATTTGAAAGCCTAGTTACTAGGCTTTAATTATGTAAAACATTATATAGAGGTAAAATAAGTCATTTTTTAGTTATATCACTTTTTATGCGCACTTGAGGCTTGAGTCGATTTACTTGCACGCGAGTGTAGATTGTCACCTGCTAGACAAAGTCAATTAATAGAGGCAGAATCTGTACTAGCCTACTTAGATGATATCATCTGCCGATCAGCCAGCTTTGAGAAACACCTGGAAGACCTGGAAGAAATATTCAAGAAGTTAAGAATATATAGGTACGCCATCGGTGCAGCTTTAGTGCAGGGGGAGGGCCCGGATGAACACCCAATATAATACGCCTGTCGTCTACTTTCAACAGTCAAACGTAATTATACGGTAACTGAAAAAGAGGCACTCGCAATTGTATGGGCTGTCTCTCGTTTTAGAGGCTATATAGAAGGTGCAAAATTTATAACGGTGACTGACCACCAACCACTAAAATGGCTGTTGAATTTAAAGTCACCTGCAGGACGTTTAGCACGTTGGGCTTTACAGCTCCAACCATACAACCTGGAAATAAAATACACTCCTGGAAAAACCAATGTTCTTGCAGATGTATTATCAAGACCACCATGTGAAAATCATAATGAAAAATGTGAAATCTGTCATATGGAAATAGATCTACCAAAACGAAGTGAAAGAAACATACGGGAACAGCAGTTAAAAGATGATGAATTGATGAAAATCATTAAAACATTAGAAGAACAAACGGAATCCGAAGACTACATGCAATGGTCGAAAAGGGGATGTCTTCTTCATAAAGGCGTTCTGTATCGGTTCACTGACATTCAAGAGGAAGATAATGCCAAATTATTAGTACCAAAACATGAAGTGAAAGACATATTAAAAGCATTCCACGATGCACCGACAGCAGGGCATCTAGGGGTGGAAAGAACTTGTAAACGTATTGAAAATAATTTTTATTGGAAACAACTAAAAAAAGATGTTGCTAATTATGTGAAACTTGCACCGAGTGTCAAAAGTATAAACCATCAAATCAAAAGCCCACAGGTCTTTTCCAGTCTACTGCCAATAATAAACAGTTTGAAGTTCTCTCAATTGATCTGTTTGGACCATTACCAAAAGGTTCCAAGGGTGAAAAATGGATTTTTATTATTGAAAACACCTCATCACGATGGATAGAATTATTCGCATTAAACGAAGCTACTGCTGGAAATTGTGCAACAATTCTACTGAATGAAATATTTCTACGATATAGTCTACCTAGACGCATAATGAGTGATAATGGAACACAATTCATATCAGCCATCATGCAACAACTTACATTTTGTCTTGATATACAACATATTTTGAGCCCAGTGTATCATCCTGAACCAAATATAGTTGAACGAAAAAATCGAGATAAGAAATCACAACTTTCTATGCTAGTAAAAGACAAACATAATACTTGGCCTGAAATGTTGCCAGCTATAAGATTTTCTATGAATACAGCCTATAGTCAAGGTACTGGTTATACCGCTGCATATTTAACATTTGGAAGAGAAATGCGAACACCATTTGAAATCACACATAACTTATCAGAAATTGTTCAGACAGAAAATTTTATATGTGAAATTCCTCCGCAACTCAAAAAATTGGCAAATGACTTGGCACTAGCTAAAGATAACATAGAAATAAGGCAAGATAAAAACAGAGAAAATGCCAATCGCAGTCGAAAACCAGATCCCGGATACAAAAAGGGAGATATAGTTCTAATTGAAACACATCCTATTAGTCGTCAAAATAAAGACTTTTCTGCAAAATTTGCACCAAGAAGAGATGGCCCGTATATTATAGTAGCCAAACAAGGTGCTACTATTTACGAAATAGCTAATCCCAATGAACCTGATAAAGTGATTGGGAAATATCATAGCAGCGCGATAAAGAAATTCTTCACACGAGATGACCAAAACTCAGAGCCTATACTACCAATTAGAAAACGAGGGAGACCGAAGAAAGTTAGCGCCTAGTACTCGAACGGGACGTCAACGAGTACCAGAGGGGGAGACTGTAGCGTGAGAACAATAGACGCATGGATCATAGTGCTCGCTCACTCGCACATACACTCTCTTTCGCACCTATGACATGCGGATCGCCTCACTTGTTTTTGCACACGGCACTACAGCCCGGAGGCTTATATAAGCGTCAACGCAAGCCTCCGTCAATCATTCTCAGCTAGTCGCTTCCCAGTGAGATAGCCCCCAGTGCCGTCCTCTGGATAAGCCATCGAGGAGAGAGATAGCCCCAGCGCCGTCCTCTCTGAGACAGTATATTTATATTTAGCTAGGCCTTATCTGTGTGTACCAAGTATTTGTTTATTGAATATATCTCAGTCCTGCACATTGCTGTTTTCCTTCACCACCTTCTACGTGGATAGAACCTAACCACAAGTTCTGTCCTACAGAAGTATTTTTCCCAATTACATATATCATTTTAATTATTATTAATTAATATACACAATTATAATTTCATTATTGAACCAGTAACGAACTTACTGTAACATGGCGAATTTGTAAAGCAATGGATACGGATAGATCGTGTCCTCCAACTAATCAAACTTATCAAAACGGACCTGTGCATCAGGCTCAACTTCTGAGCCGCTTCATATTGTTATTTAAGAAAATACATTTAAGAAGTCGGCGACAACGACGCCCTCTGACTCTTGAGGCTGAAGGCACTTTAGTGATATTTCTTACTTAAATTGAAGGGCATATTTGAAAAACTCGGCGGTAATCATACTTTGTAACTAGAATGTGACCTCCTGGCTATAAAATTGGACCAAGGGTGAGTCCCTCGCTTTACGAAACGGCAATGCTCAGCCGGGATAACCACCCGCTCCCCTCTGCTCTACGTGATGGAACGCCCTATATTTTTTTAGGGGCTTGCTACGCCCACTGCATTACACAAAATTTACAAAACACAAATCTTTATTTGACAAACACAAACATGTGGCCGGCAATATTCATCTGATGTACCGTTGTCGTATGGCAATATCTTTTAATATGGCTCAGTCAGAGGGTTACTTCCAACACGGTGCAGTGATTCTGTTCTCTGTGGAGCACTATTTATTCTGAGCCTGCATGGATACATACATTGCCTAACATGAAGGGTAAAACGAACATACTCCTTATCTTCATTCGAGTCGACGGCAAAGTCAAATTTTGTTAGCCCAGTATGTGGCTACCTTAACAGCGCTTTCATCCGCGTTCATTAGCGCGTCCCTCGTGCAGGTAGCAGGGCACGCGGGACAAGCTAAAACATGGGCCATGGTTTGTGTAGCCCCACATTCACAATTCGCATTTGTTACATCTGCAAAACCCCACTTTATCATGTTGTCTTTGCTTCGACCGACTTGAGTTCGAAGCCTGTTGAGGGACTTCCAAATCGGCCTAGGCAGATCATGGCCAGGTGGAAGGTTCTCCTTGATTGGAACAAAGGGGGTAGGCAGAGTGGTCTTTTGTTGCCAAAGTTGGCATCGTGCTTGTGTGGCGTCACCAGAGAGGCTCAACGCAGTGAAGGAAGTTTTAACGACTTCTTAACCTTTTGGGCACTGTGGTGTTATTGTGCATTGGGTGTTTATTATCCTTATCCAGTTTTAACCGCTCTATGGAGCTTGCAATGGTTCTGCGAATAGTCGGAGGGGCAATTCCAGCCAGTGGATACAGCGTTTCAACCGGTGTCGGTTTAAGGCAACCAGTAATAATCCGCATTTTTCGTTTAGTGCTGTATCCACTAGTTTTGTGTGGTTACAACGGCTCCATACTGGGCAAGCGTATTCTCCAGCGGAAAAACACAAACTCAATGCAGTTGTTCTTAAAACGTGAGGATTAGCTCCCCACTTCGATACTCCTTATAAAAATAGAGACCTCAGGCTCAACGGAGATTAGCCATCTGCGCGGGACATATTAGTATGATTCTGCTCAAACGTCTGCGCGTAACACAAGAGCATACATTTTCACAAACCGATGGGATTAATAGACTGACACGACTGGAAAGAGATCAGGCGATCACGCGTCCAAATTGCCAGCAGGGCTCTCCTCTCTCAAGCTCTCTGTTTGAAAATTTTCAGACCAATCTTATTTATGGTACCGTTTAGAGGTGTTTTAGTAGTAGGATTAGACAAAGGGCCCTGCTGAATATACAGACTGCATGGACACGAAGCATTGGCACTCCACCCGATAGAAAACATAGCCCTAAAGGAATTGTTCTCATTTAATGTCACTAACACAAAGCGTCCTTGAAGGTTATATTACTTAAGGGTTTTTTTTATGGATAGGCACATATTGAATATTAATATGTATATTACTATATACAATTTCAATAATTAAATGATAATTATAATTTATACTACACTTACAAAAAAAGTTCCTTATTGTAGTATGTCATACAGAGAATATCTATCAAAGAATGGTAGTGTTTTCAGGCAATGGGAGGAAATGTAGAAAAACTTCCTCTGCTACGAAGGCGAAATCGTTTTTCCTCATTTTATACTTTGTTTTTATTTGTTTTTTTGTAGTTAACAACTACACCGTCAATGGAAATCGACTGACATGTCTTGTTGTACAATGTTCTATTATGTTGCTTAAGACTTTTTTGATGCGTGTATAGGGTATACGTAATATAGGGCGACAAAATCTATAAGTACGAGAAAAGTAATTTCATAGTATCATTATTTACCTCAATGTATTCTTCTAATATCCGATACAGTTCTGGGCTGACGGCAGGTTTTAAAAGCAGTTTACCGTTTTCATATGTCTCTTTTTTCTTTTCATAAATGAAAATCTGCAAATCTTTTTCACATTCCAACCGGTGAAGCTCTTTCCTGAAGACTTGAATCCTAAAAATATAAGCACCTCATTAATAATGCTATCTATAGGCTGACCGTTTAACTGAGTCCTCGCCTGCGCGGTACAGGGGCGCGGGGGTATGACGACAAAGGGGACTGAGACTGGTGCGGGCGGTGGGCAAATTTTTGTAATTGTTCATTTCGTTCGCTACATGGGTAGCGATCGCATGACAATGTGTTGACTGTTGCAGACACCTTGTGAGAGGTACACATGTAATAACAATCTCAAGATGAATCGAAAAATCTTCGGACATAAAGTAAACAGTCAGTGCAAGCAAATGACTTTTAACGTATACGAATATTTTAGAAAAATAAACTGGACCCAAAAAAAGATTTGACTCTCTTACGATTTAATTATATGTTTAGATAAAAAATAGTATAATAGTTTATTCCCAATTATTTTATTTCCGTACATAAGTTCATTAAAATTTTGTATCTTCTTAACTATTTTTCATTTGATAAATCACTATTTCTTTTTTCCAATGATGTCACATATCTTAGGAAATATCTTGGTGCATTTCATCTCCTGTATATTTCATTAAGTGCACCCACCGCCCGCCCATGTTTCAGTCCCCTTTGTCGTCATACCCCCGCGCCCCTGTACCGCGCAGGCGAGGACTCAGTTAAACGGTCAGCCTATAGTCGATATTTTATTTGTAGTATAGCAATAATATCTACTGCAGAATAGTGTTTTATCTCTCATTTTTTGTCTAACGAGTTACGTGGTAACGATTATTATAGTGATTTAAAGTCGCTGTGCAGCTTCTGTTGTGTGCATGATGATTATTTATATGTGGTGGCACACATTATTTAAATATATATTTATTCAAAATTACATTCATAGAATTATAAACTAGTTTTAATTACTCATTATTTAAAGGATTAAATAAATACTGACTTATAATATTATAATAAAGCCGCGCACAGGTTATAATTATGTAACCTCTTAGCTTGATATTAACAAGTTAATTAAAAGCTTTTAAAAAGAAATCGCACAGCAAACAAAAATTCAAACCACATAGTAAAATAAATCGAAATAGATGATGTCATCTGCTCTTTTAATAATTTTAGCCTATTATTAAATTTACTGAAGAACAAAGAAGTTTACTGTCAAACGGCCCATAGACTAACATGCTCATAGTTGGTTGGTTAGGATGAATTTGATTTACGACCAATCATTGCCGGCCATTTGAACTCATTATGTAAGCAACATCTGGTGGCAGAGCTTTCAGTAATCTCGTCCATTGTTAGGCAAATGTGTATTTCTTCTTTACATTTATTTAAATGTTCTGATAGAGGACCGACATATTATTACCATCAAATGAGTCAATTAGCAGACACTATTTTGCAACCAAAAATTTTCTGATGATAAATGCAATAACACTTTCTTGAACACAATAATACTTCCTTGAACAGAGAGCTGAACACTATTTGGGTTCTCATGAGATTTGAAATATCAACTTAGATAAAATTATAATAGCAATGTTATTTGACTTTTAAACTTATTATAATGTGCTGGCACGATTTCAGCATGCACTTGCAGATTAACTACCACCGTTTTTTCTAGTATATTCTTATAGCTTGATACATAAAAAAAAAAAAATTACACAAACATTATTATATAAATATAAATACAATAACGTCATGCATACAAATCATTATAATATTAAAATGGTGTATCTCTCATGTCAAACCTGAGCTCGCGCTGGACACAGTTTTCGCAGAGGCTGTTTTCTACTTTGGACCCCTCAGACTTTTTGATTTTGCTTGGTCCAGCTGGAAACAAAATCAACAAGCGCAAAGCAAACAACATTAGCAGTTCCAAGTATTAATATATTAAAGTGCATAACTTAACTATGGAAATAAATGTGTCTTGGCAGTCTGTCCAGCGAAAGCAAACATGAAATAAAACAAGCAATGATTTTAGTTTCGCTTAGCTCGAATATTTCACATAGCATGAATGCTATTGCAGCAATCAATAATTTATGCTTACTTATTTACTCTCTCTGGATAGACTTTAATCAGACAACAGGTCGGAAATATCTGATACTAAACAATTATTTATAATTAATATAATTATTTATATTAGACCATGTCTCCCGCGACCAAAAAAACAGCACCAAAACATTTTTACAGCCTATCAACGCGTTTGATTTTGGCTCACTTCCGTTTGAATAGAAATGATATCGGTAAAATATTGTTCCATTAATATTTAGATATTTTCGTCATATTATTATATTAATGTTTATGTTCATTATAAAATTATGTTTGCGAATTAAACTGTTATTATTATTATGGCAGGTTGGTTTCAGTAGATTATGGATAAGAGGCTTGTATGAATGTCGTCTCAGCTATGATACGCAATGCGTCAATGCAGCTATTAAGTCTTTGCATTGAAGTTTTATGGGCAATGATATCATCGCCTTAAAGCAAGTAAATCATTTGCAAATTGTTTCACGCCATTCATGTCAATCTTTCGTTATATTATATAATTTATGGTTTAATCTATACTATTGTAATAACATATATATAATATTTATATTTGCCAGAAATGTAAATGTACTAAAAACTACAAATAGGACAGGCGAATCGCCTGGGATAAATGCAAATAAACCTAAACTGCAGATTTTTACATTTGTTGTAGAGAGGAAGAGTAGTAGTGTTGTAGAGGAAGCTTAAATGAGTACAATATACCCTGAAATTTTCGATTTCCTATGAGCTTTCGCCTCCATCTTGAAAAAGTAGTTAGAATTGTGGTTTTATTGATTTATCTCGGCTTTCCGTCATTTTACAAAAAAAAAAATGGTATCGACGTCGTGACGTTTATAGTGTTCTCTAATTAAATGCCAATAGTGTTAACCTACCGTCATTCGCGGTGGTGATATCAAAAGAAAAGAAGAAAATATTTACGTTAGAAAGGAGAAGAACTCTTCCACTCCTTTCTAAAAAATCTTGTAGAGCAAATGAATAGAACATTTTAATATAAAATGAATCCCTATTGCCCTTGGTCACGGCATCACACGTTTTATGTTGTGTTTGTTATAGTCAAACAAGTGGCAAATTATAAATTTTAAGGATACCTAACCACTATATTAAATTTTCACGTAACCTTAGCGCTATTGACTATATGAACTTTCTGAATGTATATTTATAGGGTTTGACATAACATTGACATAATGCGTGCTGCAAATATCGTCACAGAGAATGTAGTATGCATAGTTAAGACAGGACGTCTGTCGGGTCAGCTAGTTGACTTATAAATTTCGATATTAGTAAAGTTTAAAATTTACAAGGAAATTGATGTTTCCTTGCTCATTTACTGGTTTCCATGACATTCAATTAAATGTTTGAACCAAGTTAACTGGATATAAGAATAAACTTTGATCTGTTATTTTTCCTTTTTTGGTTTTTCCCTAACAAATGACTGTAGGTTATTTTTTTTTATATTTAATTATAGAACACAAAGAAGGCTACATAATATCCGTACACGTTTTTATTATAATTTCAGGTCGAAAATTTCGGGGTATGCTTTGTAAGCTTCCTCTACAGCATATCCAAAAATTTGCTTTCTAGGTTCATTTGTACTTATGATTGCTTTAAATGGCTGTGCTATAACTTGTTTATACTCTGCTATTTGTAAGTTCATAGTATTACATTCAATAGCTTTTGGGAATATAAAAATCAGTAATTTATTATTATTATATGAATTAATATTTGTACATTGGAATCGAACCAGCACCCAAGGGCTCCGTAATAAATAGTGATGATAGATGATTTTAGTAACATTTAAGTCTGAATGTTGTATATTTAATATTAGTATAAGATCCCTTAAAGAACGACCTTCACCGAGATGTTTATTTGATGAAACGTATTTTATATTTAATTTAATATGTCAATAGATATATTGCATATGGGTTGCCTAACAAATTTCAGTCCATAATATGATTAATTAATACTTGAAATAAATATTTTTTTTAATCATTTCACTAGTTTGATAATTAGACAAATTCTATACCAATCGAAAGTCTGAAGCCTATAGAATATGCAAACGTTGGGTTGCCTATTCTTTTCCGGTCACAACTCCTGGGTAGCTAGGTATAAACAGGTAAATCGATATACCTACCACTTTGCACCGGTCTGATTATTGAATTAAAATTAAATGACAATAAAGATTATTTCATTATGAAAACGATGGTATAGGGTTGCCTGCGAAAAATCAGTCCCGAATGACGGTTGTCGAATTTTGAAAAGTGAAATATTTCTGCAATTATCAGGCTGAAGTTTCACGCATGATGGATCCGTTGCATAAACCCACATGGAATTTACGAAAATAGTTCGTAATTTTTTTTGAGTTAATGATATCCAGCAGGGTGGTATGGAGTTGGAGTCAAAACCTTTTATTTTTTTTTTAAACTGCTCGCTGTCTTCTTCAGCAGAGTAATTTTTCATAAAAATGCGATATCTCGCATCATTCACGTTGGTGCAGTTCTTGATATCATACATACTAGCCGTAAATTCTTGAACGGTCTTAATTTTTTTATCAATGAAAATATCAGTAGCATCTGTTAATGATGCAAAAACTGTTTGTTATTTTTCATTTTCCGAAAATAGCTGAATAGGTTTTACTTTTCCTTTATTATAAAATGCTGCCGTGTAATCGCAACCTGTAAACGCATGGAAGGCGGGAAGACTTTGGCATAATTTAATTCCTAACTTCAACGCTAAATCAGTGCATTTAATGCAATCAACAGTTTGATTATTAGTCTTTCTAGTTGCTGAACTGGCAAGCTAAAATTCTGATTCAATAAGTTTGTGCATATTTCCTAACAAAATAATCAAAACGTCAGTATCAGAGGCCTTAATTAAAATTTTTGAGCCTGGCTTCGCTTTAGAAGCATAAAAATAATCCTTGTATCTGCCTCTTCGTGATGACATTAATAATTAGTTTCTTCAGTTTTTTTTACAGAAGTTTCCTGAACTTGATAAGAGTAGCACTGATGATCCACGGTTAGTAAGATTTTTATTATCTACATGTCTGCCTCACACGTGTTTAAAACTGCACCTACTATCTACATCTCTGCATCACCCAAAGGTTGTAAGGTAGAGAATACTTTTAGTATTAAGTCGGCCCGCCTTTGTACATTTTAGTACATAAAGTATAAAAAAATTGAAAAAATATATTCACTCGCAGAAATATTTCACTTTTCAAAATTCGACAACCGTCATTCGGGACTGATTTTTCGCAGGCAACCCTATACCATCGTTTTCATAATGAAATAATCTTTATTGTCAATTAATTTTAATTCAATAATCAGACCGGTGCAAAATGGTATATCGATTTACCTGTTTATACCTGGCTACCCAAGAGTTGTGACCGAAAAAGAATAGGCAACCCAACGTTTGCATATTCTATAGGCTTCAGACTTTCGATTGGTATAGAATTTGTCTAATTATCAAACCGGTGAAATGATTAAAAAAAATATTTTTTTCAATTATTAATTAATCATATTATGGACTGAAATTTGTTAGGCAACCCATATGCAATATATCTATTGACATATTAAATTAAATATAAAATATGTTTCATCAAATAAACATCTCAGTGAAGGTCGTTGTTTAAGGGATCTTATACTGTGGATGTAATGGATCTTATTAACCAATGATTATCATTTAATTTGACATACTGTACGGTAATTTCACTTTTTAAATAAATCTATTGTTCTGGGATCTGCTTTAATTTTCCGTATCTATTTTAAATTGTATGTGGCAAAAATATTTTGTAATGTAAATAGATGGGTATGTAATATATAGCACGTAAATATGAAGAATCACTGTGAATAATTGATAAACCGAAAAATATTAAATACAAACAAAAGTACAGAGCCCTAGTATAAGATTATAGAGTTACAACCTTACTTAAATGGCTTTTTAACGCTAGCGAATGGTGAAAATAAATAAAACTACAGATAGGTTTGTTTGAAATAACTATCAATTACCTTCAAGGTGGTCCCCAGACCGTTTGAGGGCCCCACTAGTGCCTGCGGTAGGCACAGTTGGAAGCGGAGGTGGAGGTTTGCTGGCATCAAATCTACTGGAACATGATATATAATCATATAACTTGAATCAAACTTATCTGCATATTAAAGAGTATGCAATTTATCAATTTCTTTCACTTCTAATTAGTGGTTTGTGTTCATAGACTATTAAACTTTACCCTGGACTTTAAAGAATAGATGCAAAATTTTATTTTAATGAAGATTAATTACCAAAATTTAAACAAATTACTTACAATGGAAGCGAATCTGGCTGCCGACTCACAGGATATACTGATGAACTCATGGCCGCATGTGGTGGTGGTGGTGGAGCTGTAAGTGCAGACATATTATATTATTTACAGAAGTAAAATAATATTGTACATCAACCACTTACAGTGATTCAGTAAATGATTCTGAGACCCAGGTAGCAAAAATATCATTGAAAATATGTCTTAGAATTTTTTTAAATCATAATAAAATTGCGAATACAGTCAAAACCGGATATAATGACATTGAAGGGACCATAAACTTGGACGTTATGTCCGATAGTTGTTATAAGCAATATACAGAAGTAATCATATTAATAGTCATAATATTATGTATGTTTGTAGTATGGATAAAGGTTATGCATATGAAACTCGTTTTCAAATAAAATTCAGGAAGAAAGAAAAGTTAATTATAAAGATAAAGATAAAGATAAATTTGGATTTTTTACATTAGATAGAACGCCAGAAGCAATTACACTATCCAATGGTCCCAATGACAAGGCCAAATACACACATTCACTCACACAAGCACACCCAGTCTCAGAACAAATCATTGCAAATCACACAAAGATTTGTCCCATGTGGGGATCGAACCCACAACACCAGTGCAGTGGAGAATTATGGAATATGAAGTACCTGAAGTACAGTTTATAGACTTCACTTAGTTTTTAAAGTAACCGGTCATTTTAGTTTGTATTTTTTTAAGCAGAGTCTCATATATTTAAGCCAAAATATTCCTTTACAGATTAATTTAAAGTTAAAAATGTTTGTGTTGTTTTATTTTGCTGCAACAAGTGAACGGTTGGTCATTATAGCTGATAAATATCAATAAAGGTTTCGTCGTTATAAGCGATATGTCGCTGTAAAAGAAGTCGTTATAGGCGGTATGTTTACTTATTAGTTTATATTATTATAGAGATACGGTTGGGACCTTGCCGTTCAGTTGTGATAACCAATCAGTCGTTATAAACGATGTTGTTATATTCGGGTTCGACTGTATAATTGATGGGTTTTAAGCATTAGATGCAAAATATTATGATTAAAATATTCTGCTAATAAGAAAATAAACAGCAGATTATCTGAAAGTTAAGCTTTAACCCATGACTGGAATTGATTGTACTAATCAATAATAGCTGGCGCCCGTGAATTTATCAGCATGAAATTAGTTAAATTATAATAATCTAACTGACTGATTATTACACATTCTAGGTGATACTACTATGATTTTACAAATTAGAAATGCCTGACAATATTGATGTTCATGCAAATACTTCAGAAAGGATTTTAAATAATTTAGGCACACATGTAGCTTGTGCCCACAATTAAAATGTAGAGTACTAATATGCAGGTGGACAGTTGAATATTAAATATATTCGAAATAACTATTGAGAAAGAAATTAATACTAAGAAAACAAGTAAAATATATTTACCAGTAAAAATGGCTGGTGCCATTTGAACATGTGTTGTCACTACAGTTGGTGGTGGTGGCGGTGGAGGGGCTAATAGTGTTGGCAACGGAGCAGGCAGTGGCGGTGGAGGCGCGCTCGCTGCCGTCACCGCGCTGGGGGGTGGCGGCGGTGGCGGCGGCGGAGGCGGCGGCGGGGGTGGCGGTTGTGCGGTATACATTTCGTTCATGTACATATTGTTTGGAATTGACGACATAGCGGCATATCTATCCAGCAAAACTCTGGGTATTGCACCCGTCGTCAAAAACAAGTTCTCCTCTTCATTAGTTGTATGTAAATATGTACAACCAGGCCTACTGCAGCCTAACCGATTCTGATAGTCGTGACAGAACTTCAGAATCGATTTCATGGACTCCAAATGCAGTTCATGACGATATTTGCAGCCGGAGCCTTTACTGCAAATACCCCATACAAAATCTCGGCAAATTCCACCATGGTGATCGGACGTTGAGGTATTCGCGACATTCGCGTGCCGTATCCGTGGGTCGGTCGGTGGCGCTGTTTGTGTAGGTAAGTTTGGGCGGCCATTTTGTTCAATATTACTCATGTCATGAACTGTAAATAAGAACGAATAATAATGATCTATCGGTGATATTCGCACATAATATAAAATTACTTCAGAACACGTTAAATATAATACCTTTATCATCAGCTGTCGGACATTAGGGTTAACACTGACGCATCCGCTTTCTTTTTGTGCTAATAATTCGTTGCTCCTCCAGAAAAGCTTATACCACCACCACCGTACTCAATTTTAGGTATTATGTAAATAAACAAATAACGACATAACACGCCTAAAAAGAAGTGTTAAAATAAAATAATACCACAATACACATTCATAATGCACAGACTTCAGTTAGCTCCATTTTAAAATTTTAATGCAATGTGACCATTTCAAAAATTCTAAAACAGCAGCATAGACCAGAGATAATATATGTCAAAGATTAAGAGTGGCCGCACACACCCGTCTCGTTGAAAAAAGTGTTTCGAAGCGTAAAAAGGTCCGATAGTACGAGAGCCCACGACCAAAACCATGTCTCATAGCAATACGGCAAAAACCCTATAAAATCGTTAGATTGTATGATTCTGTACCCGACTAGGTGTGTAGTAACGGTCGAAAGTGTAGCAACTGCGTGGGAGGCCATTTCTGCTGTGTCAAAAAAAAAAGACAGTCGGTATTATAGCAATACGTCTGATAGTGAAAATGTACATAGATTTTATAATTGTATTACGAAAAAGTTTGTTTTCAGACATTTTGCGCGTAGCATATAGCCTGAGCGCATTTTTGAAAATGTCAACAAATTTAGCCGACCTGTATCATAGCAATACGGATAAAAATTTTTTTCAACTTTTCGTATTGCTGCCATGATTATCAAAAACCTGTTTTCAGACACTTTAAGTGTAGCATATACTCCCAAAAACGAAAATAACGTTTCGGAGTCGCCTGGCCGACGCCTCTGTTAAATGTTTTTTAAAATTTACAGCCTTCATAGATATTCAAGAATCTCCCTTGTCTATTATAATTATGTACTTTGACAGATGACAGATGTCATTACTTATTTCTTTTGTAAAAGTTACTCAAGTGTGCTTTAAATAAAACCAAAACTATCAAATCAATCAGTATTTAATTTCAACAGCCTCATTGTAATTTGTAACTTTGAATAAACCGTTTTTTTTTTCAACTTCATCCCAGTTTCCTTTTGTGCGATTTATTTCAGTCCTTCAACTTCAATGTTACGGTTTCGGGTAAATTCTTTGTTAATTATCATCTAATAAATTCAGGGTCGCAACGCATTCATTGGTTTGTAACAGAAAATTCAAGATGCGTCAATACGATTTTTAAATGATATCTGAGTATCGAAAAGTTGTCTGATAGAGAAGGTGCTACACTTAATTTGTCTGATATAAATTTTTTGCACATGTGGACAACTTATTTTATCATGTCCAACAATTTTCAGACATATTGCTATGATACCGATCGGTAAAATTTGTTAACATTTTCAAAACGGTCTCAAAATTTAATGCGTTCACATTTCCGTCTGAAAATTGTTTTGTTCGCATCAAATAACCAAAATTTACTAATAAAAAAGATTTTCAGACGTATTGCTATGAGACATTTTTTTTGTCTCATTTTTAATTTTTTTAAGTGATTTTACGGGTTTGCACTACACCACTAACGTCTGAAAAATATGTTTCCGGTATCTCAGAACTATCATTTAACTACAGTCTGCAAATCAGACATATTGCTATGATGCAGTTCAGTAAAATTCTTTAACAATTTTGAAAATTCGATCAGATCAAACGCTACGCGGAAAATGTCTGATATTGGTATTTTCGAGTTCAGGATAATCGTATCTATCGATTTGATGCGGTTTTGGCCGTATTGCTATGAGACAAAAATTTTATTATTTGTACAGAAGATAGATACAAGATAAGATATCGATATATATTTACAACATATTACATAGGAACTATTTGCTCTTGAAAAGAACTGCATTTACATTATTTTTCTTAAAATATTTCATGTTTCTTAATCCTATATTTATAGTTGAAATATATTAAATAAATCGAATAATTGTTTTATATCTGTTTTATTTTCATAAAATAAATACATATTTCTTTTTGCAATTCGTAAATAATATATATTATCTTAATATTTTGGCAAATTTATCCAAAAACTAGGGTAATTTAATTAGCACAGTCGCCATACTGCCGTGATTTTGTCTCGCTGAACTGTTGACAGTTGACCATGCCATTCCATTATCCAGTACTATCCTTCATAAGAGAATGCATATAAAAAAGTTTATTAATGCCTCGCGACCGTAGACACAGAAACCAATAGACCAAATCACACATACCGTCTCTTTCCCTTATACATGAAAAGGCGCTATGAAAATCTTTCAAGTTAGAAAGAGAAATACGATGATATTTTCTGTTCCTATCGCTGTAACGGGTTGGCACCAAGCAAATTTGACAGCTTGGTGCTAAACATTAAAGTATTTTGGCATTTTTATCAAAAAACATATTAAAAAACATATTGAAATTTGTGTTTCGTGTCGTTGTATTGCTATTAGTGTTTACGAAACTATTAACAATGGTTCAATCAATGTTCCGTTATAACGTATTAAAACCGACCCGAGTGAGGACAAAGTGGTATTATATTTCACAGGTAAAATAATTCAATTAATTTTGTTTTAGCAACTTAAGTCAAGTGGTGATGTATTCCAAATGTAAATAAAGTTGTCTTTAACTCAGGTTTAAAGCATAAATATAACATTGAATCATACATTAAAAAATCAAATAATCAAGTATAACCTCAAATCGTTGGGGTTGTCATATTCAGCAAAATTTATACCACCTATTGCTAAGTAGTCTATGATTGCTAACAAAAAATATTTAGTTCTAAAATTTATTCAGAAAAGAGGACGACATCAACAGAAGATAAATTATCTCAGGGTGTTATTTCATTTAATTTTATCTAATATTCTTGTCGAATTTATTTAATTGAACGTAAAAATCACGATTTTGTCGTGATTATTTGATTAAGTCGTCTCATTTCTTTGAACAGCATACATTGGACAAAGAATTTTGATAAATGAATGCAGTACTACCTTTAATGTTCTAAGAACATTTTATTTTATGAAAACTTAATTTATGATCAAAAAACTGAATTGGGCATCTGCTATTATTCCGAATTAATACCATCCTGTATGGTTATGGCACTAATCCGTGGCATCAATCATAATGCAAGGAATTCTATGGCATTTGTGGGTTTTTTTTTTGTAAAAAAAATAATCTTTCAAATCTTCCAAATACCAATAAATTCAATTTTTAATATATTAACTATTACTTTTTTTTTATTTGTACTTGTTTTAAAGTATACGGTTGTGTTTCTCAATAAAATTGAGAATTACTTTCAAATAACACATACTAGCCTTTTTATTTAACTAAAGTTAAGGATACTACTTTTAAGCTAATTCAATTTGGCAAACAATATGTACCAAACAACCTGTATATTTATATTAACCTTATGATAGCTCTTGAAACATTAAAAACATACTATGAGGATAACGTCCTAAAGCCCAATCCAGCTAAAACTATATCGTGCGTATTCCATTTTCGCAATGGGCAAGCTAGACGTAAGCTCATTATTTCGTGGCAGGGAGTCCCTATTGCTCACAGTGACACTCCAAAGTATCTCGGAGTCACCTTGGACCGAACATTAACGTTTCGGCAAAATTGCGTTAACGTCAGGCATTAGGTAACTACCCGAAATAACCTCCTCAAAAAGTTAGTAAACACGAAGTGGGGAGCTAATCCTCACGTTTTAAGAACAACCGCATTGAGTTTGTGTTTTTCCGCTGGAGAATACGCTTGCCCAGTATGGAGCCGTTGTAACCACACAAAACTAGTGGATACAGCACTAAACGAAACATGCCGGATTATTACTGGTTGCCTTAAACCGACACCGGTTGAAATGCTGTATCCACTGGCTGGAATTGCCCCTCCGGCTATTCGCAGAACCATTGCAAGCTCCATAGAGCGGTTAAAACTGGATAAGGACGACAAACACCCAATGCACAATAACACCACAGTGCCCAAAAGGTTAAAAAGTCGTAAAAACTTCCTTCACTGCGTTGAGCCTCTCTGGTGATGCCACACAAGCACGATGCCAACTTTGGCAACAAAAGACCACTCTGCCTACCCCCTTTGTTCCAATCAAGGAGAACCTTCCACCTGGCTATGATCTGCCTAGGAAGATTTGGAAGTCCCTCAACAGGCTTCGAACTCAAGTCGGTCGAAGCAAAGACAACATGATAAAGTGGGGTTTTGCAGATGTATCAAATGCGAATTGTGAATGTGGGGCTACACATGGCCCATGTTTTAACTTGTCCCGCTTGCCCTGCTGCCTGCACAAGGGACGTGCTAATGAACGCGGATGAAAGCGATGTTAAGGTAGCCACATACTGGGCTAACAAAATTTGACTTGGCCGTCGACTCGAATGAAGAAGAATGAGGAACTAGTGACACAATTATGCACTGCCTTTTTGCCAACTTTTTAGGGAAATCTGATTACCCTGACTATAAATCGGGGCAAACATCTTGAGCAAACGACCTTGAATGCGCAGAAACGAATTTTGGGTCTCTTTGGTTACGAGGCTGAGGCGCAGAGGGCGTACCTGCGCGTGATTGGTTGATCAGTCGACCCTTGCCCCGCGCACCGCGTCTTCGTTCCGCTCTCTCCCGAATACACGTGCGTGCAGTGAAGTGCTCACTTTTGGGCTCTGTTATAAATCGTTAGTTGTTGTTGTTATTTGTTGAGTTAAAAGCGGTTTTTATCACTGAATATTGTCAGCGATTTTGCCAATATTAAAAACCGAGTTAACTATTGTTTTAAATCGTAAGAAGTTCAACAAAACATGCCGACAAGCATTGTTTTCTATTTAACTATTGTTTTAGTTATGAGAAATTTGACAAAACAATGCACGACATAATGACGACATACAAAATGTTGCACATGTCGGCTATTGTTCATATTTTGGCTATTGCCTGCCACTGCACTCACACAAATACAATTGTCTATACATAATACAATATCCCGAAATAAACAGTAATTGTAATAAATAAAATAGGTAATTCTAAAAACTCGACGTAACTAATCATATTTATAGCAATATTTTGCTCGTAAGTGTACGATGCGCAAACTTTCCCCTACCACGTCACCTAATGCTCAAGAAGTTTGCCCATAATTATACACTGTAGTAAAATATTGCTATCTCACACTCACACCCCGTTACACGGTACCTTGGTCTTTATATAGTAGTCTTTGTATATAAGCGACCCTTGGTTGTAACAGTGCTACCAACCCTCAGAACAAGGAAACTTCATCAGAGTACCAACCGCTGCAAAGACCTTGGACCTCATTGAACAGCTGTTCTAGACAATTCGATCAGTGTTGCCACCTTAGTGGTTTTTCCACCAGAACTAGCGCTTTTTTAAAGCCTCTAGTGGTATTTTTTAATAACATAGCGTTTTTATTTTTTTTAGTGGTTTTTAGTGGATTTTTCAGCACGAAATCTGGCAACACATTTTTACCTACCATTTCAGAATATTCCAATGTTCTCTGCTTTCCTATGACCGGGAAATCCCTAAGCACAGTCAGAATTTCATAATAATTTATATAATGTGCTGGAATTGATGTCAAAATTAGACCCAGAGATAATACTCCGCCAAGGTAAGGACAACTCCATTTTGGAACTAGCTAAAGAACTTGGCTATACTGCTAGTGACATTGACAAGATACTTAATCAGTAGCACAATATCTGTTTTATCCAATGGAAAAATACAAACGATGTTATAAAATTTTGGGTTGAGGTAGATGATTACCGAAACGCAGCGGGTATAAATGACTTTGCAGAACTAGTTGATCTTGCCATATCATCGTTATCTTTACCCCAATCTAACGCAGGTATCGAAAGAATTTTTAGTGTCATGAACATCGTAAACAATAAACTACGGAACAAGATGGCTGGTCCTCTTCTAAATGCGATAATTTTTATCAGAAATAGATTAAAAGTTACTGATACAAAATGTTGCAATTATGAATTACCAAGCGATGTCATTGCAGCTATTGGAAAAACACTAAGTACGGTACGCTTTTAAAAATCAACCACAAGCAACAATATCTGCATCGACGTCGACGTCGTCGGCAGTAGTTTCGGCGTCTGTGAAGTGTGAATTATGATGAAGTTATAGAAGATATAACATTTGATAACCTTGAATTTTAATTTCAATTGTATAACATGTTTTTCTTGATTCATATTGAACATAGTTAAGTCGTTTTATTTCATTGCTTCTAGATTAGGTACTAAATATAATTTTAAAATAAATTTCAATTTGTAGGGAATATTTCTGTCTAATTTTTGCACGTACAATATATTCCTTCGTTTTAAATTTAAATTTGGGTTTCTTGAAGGTGATAATTTCAATGCAATAATATAGCGTTATTTGGTGTTTTTTTTGTGTTCCAAATTTGTGAAATCTGGCGACATTTTACTTTTGACCTAATTAGCGCTTTATAAAAAGCCAAGGTGGCAACACTGAATTCGATTTACACAAAATAAAATACTTTCGGGTAGGTACTTTACCAATTTAGCATTCTGACTGAAGCATAAAGTATACCGAAATAACGTTAATATACCTTACAGAATATAGAATTTTATTCAAATCTATTTCGACATTGCGGACTCATGATGGTAAAGTCTCTAAAAGAACTAAAAGAACAAAGAGATAAGTTTACAGAGCAGCTTGAAAATTTAAAGAAAACGATGAGAGATTTGGATGAAATACGTAAAGCGCAGGCATTCAGGCAATGGTCTAGGGTATGTATGGACCGACCTACGTTTTGTAGGGAAATATTCTATGATACTGTGTTTTAAATAGTTATTGTATATTTATAGTAATAACTACTCTACTAACTAATATCATTAATTACCTCTGACATTAGTCGCTTATCTTTGTATGTTCATCAGTATGGTGTTGCAACGGAAATAGTGGAACACCAAGAAAATAATCATTCCCCTGATGATGCTGAAATACATGCAGAGCCTATGCCTACATCCTCTGAGCCTCGTGTGACACGACGTTCATTCTCTGAGCCTCCTGTGAAACGACATTCATCCACATTTAAAAATGTAACAAAACGCGCTGCAGGTTTGTTGTAATGATTTACAAATATATAATCTACCTATTTGATTGAATACTACGCCTGCAGCAAACGAAATTGTAGTGCACCTGATTGTAAGTGGAGTACAGCTCATGGACATCAACAATCCACAAAAGCAGATTGTAGATGCATTGCTGCAGCTGAGGACTATAGTGTTGAACAGTCGGCTCCTTATATATATAGTCACAGACAAAATATCTAAATATAAAGGACCGCCTGATCAATGATATCTGTACAACCAAAGTCTTCTAATTAAATAAATCACCCATCTTGCAAAAATATATTGGAACATGGACACTGTCAAATACATGAGTATATTCAAAGTGTCGAAATCATAGTAACAAACACATTGCTAGCTTTCAAAGTATTCAAAAATATGAAGCAATAAATTAAAACGAACTCTTATGTATTTAAAGGGCTTTTTGAAATGCTTAAAAATATGCAAGCCATAATAATTTAACATTATGATTTGACAGGTAAGAGTATATTTACGGTAGAAATCATCAGACTATGGCTCTTTCAAAAGTACCCAATAAATATAGCAATTGAATTCATTTTTATTTATTGCTTCATATTTTTAATACTTTGTACGCTTCGAAACTATTGGCGCTGTTTTTGTTACTAATATTTAGAGACTTTGAATGCACTCATATATTTGAAGGTGTCTATGTTCGGATATATTTGTGTAAGATGGGTAATTTATATACATGAAGACTTTGGTTGTACTAAACTAATATAATTGATCTGTTTAGGCGGTACTGTATATATCTGGCTATTTTGTCTGTAACTATATATAAGGAGCCAACTGTACCTCATATATTTATTTATATTTAGACATTATTATTTTATAACTTATAAAATAATTTTCCTTAATCAACAGAGAGGATCAAGTGTAGACAGTTGAGAAGGAGCGTGCTCGCCCCAGTCGAGTGTATAGCATCACAATGTAAGTTGAGGTCTAAAGACATTAACCATTATACTTTATCTTGATAATGTAATTATATTATGTAAGTATATAATTATACTAATTAGATTTTACTTTTTATTAGTTGCTAGAAGTGCATCACAGGATTTACAAAGAATGGCCCAATTGATTGAAGAATTACATGCAAATTCTGTAGTGGCGAAAGCCAGGATTATTAAAGATTTTGAATTGATATTACATCAAAACTTTAATAAAATTATTGAACAGGTATTTCACAACTTATTGATCACACTAACCAATGATTTTAATTAATAATGTCATGTATTATGCACAATAAATAGTAGCTATTTATATTAAAAGTATTGGTACTCATAGAATTTACTATCTATTGTTTCAGTATTGCAAGCAAGCAGAAAACCTGGAGATGTAGATTTTAACCGCCAAGCCACAAATTCAATTAATTAATTTTAATCAGTTATTTTTATTGGTTATTAAATTATAAAAGTAATTTAAAATGCCAAGCCACAAATATTCAATTAATTCATTTTTATCGGTTATTAAATTATAAAAGTAATTTAAAACGCCAAGCCACAAATTCAATTAAATATTTTTATCAGTTATTTTTATCGGTTATTAAATTATAAAAGTAATTTTCAAAAAGTCAATTTTACCATTACCTACACATGTTAAACAATAATAACAAGCACAATAATCAGTTTCATAATATCTAAAATAATCAATAATGTCAACTTCTAATATCTAGTGCCTATTTAGTAACAATCTTAAAATCATATCACAAATCTGTTGCATTCATTTGCAGAGGTAATTAAAAAGAATAGTGTGAAAAAATCTAATAAAATATAAATGAATAATAGTGTAAATAGGAAAAAAAAACTATTCAAAAAAAGCGTAGGGTTTTTTTAAGATATTATTTTTATCTAAATGATAAATCCTTCTCATGTGTGTCAATGAAATATTTATAACTGTTATGATAATATAATATTGGCCCACGCACCACACGTTTTTTTTTTATATTTTTCACCACACCAGCACGAAATAGAACCAGGATTCAGTGAGTAAAAACCGTTTTTACTCACTAGTGAGACAAATGATTCAAATTTCGAAACACAAAATCCTTCCAATGAATAGGCGCTGAAAAAAAAAACAAAGCAGCCACCATGTAGGTTAGTAAATAAACATTGACATTAATTTTATTAAATAACTACAAACGATACGTTTTAATTATTTTAAATTATATAAATACACGCTTATTTAGTATTTTAATGTTTTTATATTCGTGATTGACCATTAAATTAATTAAAATCAGGTACTTAATATTAGACTCTATAAATAAATGTTACGGAACGCATTTCCGAACGCATTCTTAAAAAAAAAAGTCTGTGTCCGTGTCAGTCATCGCGGGCAACTATAAATTCTTTTCAGTTTATGTTTAAATTGTTTGCTGGAACTTATTAACAAAAAAAATAGTGAATCCAGTGATGAAGAACTTTGTGGAACTCCAAAAGAGTTGCGACAACTTGCTTCTAACACAGAAGTTTACTTTTTGCCAGAAAAATGACGTGAAAAGTATTAAAAAGCATACGACATATTTAATTAATGGCGACTTACAAAAGGCCCAAACGTATTCTGAATCGGTATTACTGTCGTATTTCATGGCATTATTCCGGGTTAAGCAATCGAGTACGAGTTTATTTAAATCTTAATATTTTCTCACTGGAAGAGGTGAAAAGTTTTGTATGTAACGCGTGAGAAAAAAATAATTTCCAGTTCGACCTCTAAAATTACAAATAATTGAGTCTACCAGTCTCCACGTATTACCACTCCAAGCCACCCACCAAAATACTGGTGATGGTGATGACACCTGGTTAGACGTAATCCTCACCTCCACTCCTTCCCTGGTTTTTCAACATGGCCAACACTCCGCTCCTGGTATTTCCCATCATGATCTCATCTATCTATCCTACATTCTAAAACCTCCTAAACCGAAGCCTAAAGTGTTGCATAGGCGTTGTTTTGGTCGTATGGACGTAGAGAAACTGCGTGTCGATGCCTTGGCAGTTGATTGGGCACCTATGGAGTCAGCCTGCTCTGTCGATTCTAAGGTTCAGATTTTCAATGACACCGTGACCAGACTGTATGACGCTCATGCTCCTGTCCGGAAAATAAAGATAAAGCGTCCACCTGCACCTTGGATTACAACTGGAATCCGGATGGCTATGAGGCGACGTGATCGGGCGTTCCGTATATTCAAGCGGGATCGCTCTGAGTCTAATTGGGCCGCCTTCAAAACTGCCAGGAATAGGTGCAATCAAATGATACGCAACGCTAAACGCCGACATATCTTAGATAATATTTCCTCGTCTTCACCCGCTGATGTCTGGAAGTTTCTCGCTACTCTAGGCATCGGCAAACAGCGCTGTGCAGATCTACCTAAAACTTTGAGTCTGGACACGTTAAATTGCCATTTTGCTACCTCTAATACGCTAAATGTAACAACTACATCACAAACCATTGGCTATTTAACTGCGTTGCCCAGACAATCTTATAGCTCTTTTAAATTTTCTTCAGTCGCATCTGAGGATATCAAGAAAATTATCCTATCCATCAAGTCAAAAGCGGTTGGTGTAGATAACATCAGCCGCTATATGATTATTTCCATCCTCGATCAAATCCTTCCTGCAATATCTCATATCATCAATTATTCCCTCTTTTCTGGGGTGTTCCCTTCCTTGTGGTGTAAAGCATATGTTCGTCCTCTACCTAAAGTCAGTAATCCCTCCCTTCCTGAACATTACCGACCTATATCAATCCTTCCCTTCCTGTCAAAAGTACTTGAGGCATGTGCTCATAAACAACTGTCCAGGTTTGTTCACACGAATAATATTCTATCACCATTTCAATCTGGGTTCAGACCTGGACATAGCACCACCTCGGCCTTGCTTAAAGTGACTGGCGATGTGAGGGCGGGCGTTGAGGACACCAAGGTCACTGTGTTGGCCTTGGTGGACTTTTCGAACGCCTTCAACAGTGTCAGTCATGACATTCTCCTATGTATCCTCTCCCATCTTCTGATCTCCTCTGATGCGCTGAAATGGTTCTCTTCATATCTTCAGGGACGACAGCAGTCTGTTCGCATTGATGAGACTATGTCTGGTTGGTGTGATCTCAGCTCTGGTGTCCCTCAAGGCGGTATACTTTCTCCTCTTCTTTTCTCCTTATTTATCAATCTTATCACCGAAGAACTTCAATGTGCGTATCATTTGTATGCGGATGATCTACAATTGTACGCGCAAGCTAGGGTGGAAGATTTAAGTGCAGCGATCGGGAGTGTGAATAGGGATTTAGATGCTATTAAGGACTGGTCTAAAAGGTTTGGCTTATCGATAAATCCTTCTAAGACACAAGCCATCATAATTGGGAGTTCACGTATGATGAGTAGAATCGATAAGTCATCCCTACTGCCTATTACTTTCAGCGGCACAACCATTCCTTTCAGCTCTAATGTTAAGAACTTGGGGTTGTATCTTGACTCCACTCTTGATGGCCGAACCCATGTGTTGAATATAAGTCAACGAGTAACAGGTACTCTCCGATCGCTGTATCGCTTAAGAAATTTTCTTCCAGTTACGACCAAGACGATGCTTGTGTACACTTTAATCTTTCCCATAATCGACTATAGTGACGTTTGCATTTTCGACCTGAATGCAGATCTACTCAATAAACTTGACCGACTTCTCAACAATTGCATTCGATTCGTCTTTAACCTCCGTAAATATGATCATGTATCAGCACATCGCAGTCAGTTAAACTGGCTGCCTATACGTCAGCGCCGTAGTCTGCGTGCGTTGACACTTCTCTTCACTCTTTTGCATTCTCCCTTTGCTCCTGCATACTTGACATCTAATTTCAAATTTCTCTCTTCTACTCATGATCTAAACTTAAGATCTTCTAATAATCTTCTTCTTTCCTGTCCCTCTCACACCTCTGGTCTTGTACATTCTTCCTTCACAATACGATCTGTTCTCTTGTGGAATGCGCTACCTCTAGAAATCAGGATGGCATCTAGTCGTGATGTCTTTAAATTTAAAGTAAAACAATTATACTTGAGCTATTTGGCGGAATCTTCTCAGTAGTGTTCTTTGTTATTATGTTATGTATGTATGTTATTTTAAGTATAGTATGTTATGTTATATGTTATGTAATGTATGTTATTGTATTTGTGTAATATATAGTATTCGAGTATTAGTATAGTATGTGTATTGTTTAGATTTATTATACAATAAAGTAATTACTCCTACTTTTATTATTATGCACCTACCAATTATCTCTGCACCACCCTAAGGGTCGACTGGTAGAAAATGCCTTCGGCATTAAGTCCGCCTTTGTCACAATTTTTGTGCAAGAAGTTTTTAAATAAATAAATAAATAAAATCTTTCGCTTGCGAAGTAGTCATTATGAGAATCACTCGCTACGCTCGTGATTCAATTCAAGACTACTTCGCAAGCTCAAGGTTTAAAATTGGCACTCACAACAGAAATATAAACTTTTCTCACCCTTATCTGGCTTATCTATTTTTTATTCTTTCAGATGCTGATTCCGTCCAAAAAGTAAATAAAACAGAAAATACAGTGCACATACTCAAAGAACCAGAAACTCAGCAAAACCGAGGTACATTTTTAGGGATACTTCTTTGAAAATATAATAAGTTATTCATTTACATGTCTAATTGTTTAAAATTGTGTAATGCTTGATGTTACATTTCATTTTTCTTGATAATATAAAAAAAGAACCGTCATTATAAATTTTCATCACTTGACTGATGCATCATATTACATGGATCAAAAAAAAAACTTAAAACAAAGAAAATTTATATTTTTTATTAAATAATAGAGGACTCTCTCACTCACACCCTGAAACTGAAATGGAAATGGACTGGTCATGTTGCAAGCATGTCTGCCAAAAGATGGGCCAAAATAATAACTACTTGGCGTGGTCCAGATGGTAAAAGACATGTGGGCAGACCTCACAAACGATGGGCAGATGATGTGAAAGAGGTTGCAGAAAGTCAATGGCTAGAAAAAGCCAAAGATAGAGAGGAATGGCGAAGATTGAAGGAGGCCTTCACCCAAAGAGGGATCCATTATAAAAATAATATCTAAAATCAACTAAACTAACATAGTAATAAGGAAATAACTAATAACACTAATAACATTTATAATGTAATTTAATATTTTTTCATAGATTAAAAGGCTTTATTATTATTATTATTTTTATAAGATTATTATCTTCCTTTTTTAAAGGAGTAAATTACACGTTATGCGGGCCTTGACCAAGCATAACATGTTAAATAGAGTAGGTTGATGAAATTGATGAAGATGTGAGAAATTTATGAGTGATCCGACAGGTGTTTAAAATGGTGGCTTTTTGCATAAGATGTAGCGAGTGCTTTGGCATATTCAGGATGTTTAGGCTCTGGGTGAGAGATTTAGGTATCACGCCAGTTGAAGATAGAACTATTGGTACTATGTGGACTATATTTGCCTTCCATTGCGTTTTCAGTGCTACTGCTAGATCTTGGTATTTTGCCAGTTTATCTGAGATGGTAGTTTGGACATTGTGCGTATTGGGGATGGCTATATCGATAATGTAGACACTGTTGTCGATTTTATTGTAGAAAGTTATATCTGGTCTATTGAAATGGATAGTTTTGTCTGTAATTATGGTGCGGTCCCAGTATATTTTACATGTTCCATTGTCAAGAACCGTGTCCGGTTTGTATTTGTAATATGGAACCTTACTATCAATAAATTTACTGTGGTGAGCTAGATGTTGGTGAACTATTGCTGCTACTTGATCATGACGGTGTTTATAATCGCTTTGTACAAGTGACTTACATGCGCCGGTTATGTGCTGAATGGTTTCAGATGCGGACTGACAGTGTCTACATACATAACTCTGAGGTTTGGTTTGGATCTTTAATGATGAATTTCTTGTAGTTGCGGGTGATGATTATTTGGTCTTGTATCGCACATATATGAATCCTTCAGTTTCAGAAAACAAGTCTCCTCTCTTAAGCAACTCATTTGACTTTGTTCTGTCAACGTTGTTATGGGCCAGGTCGGCTCGATGCCTCCCATGTAAAGCCTTTTCAGACAGTCTAGCGAACTTCTGATCATTAGTAATTATTGTTTCATTTGTTTGTGTTTGTCTGTCTCGCAGGTTAAGTGAAGTGAGTTTATTGTCTGTATCAGTTATGTGTCTATGTAGTGGAGAATAAAGCGCTTTATCATGAAAGTAGTTTCTAAGAGTTGTAATCTGTTTATTGTGTAAGTTATTTATATCTATTAGTCCTCTTCCTCCGTCTTTGCGTGGAAGTGTCAATCTTTCAATGGATAATTTTGGATGATGTTTTCGGTGTTTTGTGAGGCAAATGTTTATTATTCATTGTAAGCTCTTTAAATCGGATTGTGACCAATGGATGATACCAAAGGAGTAAGTTAATACCGGTACTGCAAAAGTGTTAATTGCCTTGACAATATTTTTAGAATGCAAATGCGATTTTAATACTGAATTGAGACGATGCTTAAATTGCCTGATTAATTCTAGCTTTGTTTCTTTTTGTTCGATTCTACGTGATTGTTTAAAACCTAAATACTTATATGTGCTGAAGTCATCCATCGGCTCAATAATTTGGCCAGTTTCAAGTCGGTATGCATTATCTTCTAATTTGCCCTTGTGAATTGATAGTATTTTACACTTTTCAACTCCAAATTCCATACAGATGTCTTTAGAAAACTGCTGAGTTATATCTGCTAAATGGAAAAGCTTATTTTTATTGCTAGCATACAGTTTAATGTCATCCATATAAAACAGATGTGACAAAAGAAATCGTGTATCGGTAGTTTTTAACTCATAGCCAGTATTTCAGTATTTCTCCAATTAAATGTTTCTTTTTTTTAACATGAGATGACAAAACCAAGGATGTTAAAGTAGGAACGCAGTAAAAAGTCTTTAAATCCATGGACAAAACAATGGAACGTTCGGATACACTTATTATTATAATAAAAATATTTTTGAGAGTTGGTAACACTGTAAGGTTGGCACCCATCAAACATGTCAACACATTAATTTTTTTTTATATTTTGAAATTTAAATACACGATGTTATGAGCAAAGTTGATATTATGTTGTCGATTCAAAAGTCTTGTTTTAATGCGTTCTTCAAATGTTTGACAGAAAGTAAGTGGTCAACTTTTATATGGGAAAATGGAATTGTCGTCTTACTCTATCTTACTCGCAATTTTTCCATATTTGCTCACCGTTTAGACCTACCCTGGACTACGACAAACATTTTAAAACCAAAATCAGCTCAATCGGCCCAGCCGTTCTCGAGTTATAATCAGACTAACGAACAACAATTCATTTTTATTTATATAGATAGAACAGGTTGGTGGAGTAAACACAATATACTGGTAGGAAGTGGAACTTTTTGCTCAATCAGAGCATCCCAAAAAAAGGCATGGTCATGAAGCGGGCACGCAAAAAATATATGGTCTAAGTCTTGGACCTCATATCCACAATCGCATCTTTTGTCACCAACTATGTTGAATCGTGCCAGGTGTGAGCGGGCACTCGTATGTCCTAGTCTCATACGGATTATGATGGTTGTGACTTTTTTGTTACAATTTACTCTACTAAACCATGGTTTTAGAGGCACCTCTGGTGAGAGATGGAATAAGCGCCTTCCAGTGACAACACCTTCATCTGCCCAACGCTCATTCCAGGTATTAAATAACCATTTTTCAGGTTGTTTTCCTAAATCATGGCACCATACTTTATAATCAGTTAAATCACCACAGGTTATGGCATCTTTAGCAGCTTTATCCGCTCTTTCATTACCAATTACGCCTTTGTGGGCAGGTACCCACGTAAACATAACTCGAAAGTCATTATATCGGGTGGCGCAAAAGTAAAGACCCTATTTGGTTCAGCTATAACATTTTTTCTAAATTAGAAAACTAGATTTAGATTTTTTTAAATGTATATTTGTGCCATTAAATTTCGTACCATTAGGATTTAAAGATGATGTCTTTTAAATGGTGACCTCCGGAGTTGATACACATTTGAGCCCTATTTATGACATTTTGCATAACTTGCCGTAACACTTCCTGCGATATGTTCGTTATTTCTTGACGAATGTTTTCTTTTAGAGCTGCGAGAGTCTGTGGCTTGTTCACATACACCCGAGATTTCAAAAAACCCCAAAGAAAGAAGTCTGGACTGGTCAGATCGGGTGATCTTGCAGGCCAAGGCAAATCGCCAAAACGAGAGATAACTCGGTCTGGAAAAGCGTCCCTCACTAAGTCCATAGTGTCGCGCGCTGTGTGTGCCGTAGCGCCGTCTTGTTGAAACCAGATGTGCTCCAGCCCCAATTCGTCCAAACTGGGTATCAAAAACTCACGTAACATGGTTCTGTAGCGTTCTCCAGTGACAGTTATCGCATTGCCTCCAGCGTCTTCGAAAAAATAGGGTCCGATCACTCTGTCAACACAGATGCCACACCATACAGTAACTTTTAGTGGGTGTAGAGGTGTTTCTTGAATAATGCGCGGATTATCAGTGCCCCAGAACCGAGTATTCTGCTTATTGACATGCCCTGAGAGATGGAAATGCGCTTCGTCACTCATAACCAATTTTGAAGGAAAATCATCCTCTTCAAGGTGTATCAACTCTGGAGGTCACCATTTAAAAGACATCATCTTTAAATCCTAATGGTACGAAATTTAATGGCACAAATATACATTTAAAAAAATCCAAATCTAGTTTTCTAATTTAGAAAAAATGTTATAGCTGAACCAAATAGGGTCTTTACTTTTGCGCCACCCGTTATAAGCATTTAAAAGTTTGTCTCTGATAGTATATATAATTGGGTTATATGGCTTTCTAAACGGAAATTTCTCCAAAGCAATAAGTGCGCTTTGGGAGTCGGAAAATATTATAGTTTTTTTTAATTTCATGAGTATAACATACTTAATGGCTTTCAACAACCCGAAACATTCTGCCGTAAATACAGATGTTTCAGGCGGGAGTTTGATTTTTGTACTATATTGTACTAATATGGTATAGACCCACGCCTACATTATCAGTAGCGGTAAATTTTGAAGCATCTGTGAAGACGTGATTAAATTCACGTATATTTATATTGTGAGTAAGATATTCGGAACAGATACTAAACTTTCATAGTTAAAAGAAAAAATCGGGAGCAAGGCAGAGCTATTGATTGGGGAGCTACTTTGTGTTAATTTACGGTAGGATAATATCAAACATGGGATTTCTTTATGTGTCCAATACTGAGAGGACATACAATTATTAAGAATATCCAGTTTAGCTATTAATGGATGGTCAGTAAACTGAAAACATTTTATTAGAAACTTATCAGCTAAAAACTGTCGTCTTATACACAAGGGTGGTTCTCCACACTCAACTTGCATCGCATTAATTGGACTTGATTTCATCGCTCCACATATGATTCTTAAAGCCTTAGATTGTATTGAATCCAGTTTTTTTAATCCGGCTTTGCTACCAGTATTTAAAACAAATGTTCCGTAGTCCAACACACTCCTAATTACTGCATTATATAATAATTTCTGGGAAAACGGGTGAGCTCCCCACCAAACACCTGATAAACATCTCATCATGTTAAGTAATTTTTCACATTTACAGTCAATATATTCAAAATGGGCCAATCCGGAGAGTTTGCTATCCAGGTGGACGCCAAGAAATTTAGCACTGCTAGAAATGGGTAAAGATTGGCCATCATATGAAACTTGAAATGGAGGAGAAGTACGCATTCTAGAGAATAATACAGCAGAACTTTTATTTGGAGCTAGTTCTAGGCCATTTTTATCCAACCAAACTTTCAACTCTGAAAGAGCTGAAGACACCTGATAAGCTGCAATATCTACAGAGTGGTCAATGGAATAGATGACTAAGTCATCAGCATATTCCAAAATTTGGCAATTTGATTTTATTGATGAAGCTAAATCGTAAGTATAAATATTATACAGCAAAGGGCTTAGGACAGATCCTTGCGGAAGACCTCTAAAAACGGACCTAATCAATTGGCGTGTATTTTCTATTTCTACGCATACTGTACGATTATGTAAGATATTATAAATAAATTTAACTAAAATGTGTGGCAAACCTAAATTTGTTAATTTTTTAATGAGAATTGTTATTATTACACTATCATAGGCAGATGTTAAGTCAAGAAAAGATGCTACAACTACTTTATTAAATGAAAAAGCTATTTGAATATCTGTAGTGATTATACTTAAGCTATCTAAAGTAGATTTAGCTTTTCTAAAACCGAACTGACTATTAGACAGAACACTATTGTTTTCAACATACCATTCAATCCTGTTTTTGACTAGATGTTCAGCAGTCTTTAACAGTACGGATGATAGGGCTATGGGACGATATGATACAGGATCTAAAGGTGACTTGTCAGGTTTTAAAATGGGAATAATTACTTGCGACTTCCATGAGGGAGGAACATTTCCTGATATAAGAATGTAATTTAATACACTAAGATAATAATTTAGGGCCTCATCAGTGAGGTGAGCTAAAAATAAATAAGGGATGCCATCGGCACCAGGAGCAGAATTATTTACATTTGAAAGAATTCCCCGTAATTCAGTAAGTGAAAAAGGTGAACTTAGAAACGAATTATCAGTATTAGTGATGTTAAAACAGAGTTTTTCAGGAACTGTGGAGGGGGCAAGTCTGTCCAAAAACATGTTGGCTATTGTTGGGTGGATTTTACCTGTTGAACCATTATTAAAAGCTGATCTAAATCGTCTTATATTTTGCCAAACGACTGAGGCGTTAGAGTCAGGACAGAGGGAAGCACAGAAAGCTCTCCAGCCATCACGTTTTTTTGTTTTTAATAATTTTCGAGTAGTATTAATTAACTCGCTTAAGAGATCAAAATTTTCTGCGGTCATGGCATGACTATACCGCTTTTCAGCTTCCTTTCTTCTTTTAATTGCTTCCGTACAATCCCTATCCCACCAAGGTGGTGAAGGAATCTTATTAAGGGCAGCATTTTTCAAAGGAAAAGTTTGATCCGCAGCCTCTATAATTATTCTGGCCAATGCTTCGGAACATTCAATTTCTGAACCTAATGATATAAGAGGGAGTTCTGATAACTTCGTTTCTAAGATATTTTTATATTGATCCCAATCTGCATCATTTAATCTATATTTTAAACGTGGACAACGTGGGACATGTGTAATTTTCTTTTTGAGGGATGTAATTAAAATTGGGAAGTGGTCGCTACCGAAAGTCGAAGTTAAAGTAATCCAGGTCATGCATGATGCTAAGCTCGGTGAACAAATAGCAAGATCGATTGCACTAAGGTTTTCATTAGGACCTGACCGACGCGTTGGTGCACCGGTGTTTAGTAAACATAAGTTATTAGTGTCAATAATGTCTAGTAAAACTTCACCGCTATTATTTGAGATAGATGATCCCCAAGATTGGTGGTGACAATTAAAGTCTCCAAGGGCCAGAAAAGGACCCTGGATGGAGGAAAATATCCTATTTATTTGGTGTAGTACTGGATCAGTAGGTTGCGGAATATATATTGATAAAATGGTCAAATTATCTATTTTAATAGCAGCAATATTGAATTCTGCGTGTCGCAATTGTATTGGAACACGTAGAAATGGTATAGATTTATTGACTAGTATTGCCACACCGGCATACCCGTCATCTCTGTCATTACGAACGAATGCAAACATAACCTCGAATATTGAAATTATATCCGGGCTTAATCCAGGTTGCCGCTAAAGCAATTATTGCTGGATTATAATTATTAATTAAATAGATAAGGTCGCTTTTTTTAGGAATTATGCTCCTGCAGTTCCATTGTATTATGGGAGAGGGATCCATTATGGTGTAGTACACTAACTAATTTACCAATGATATTATATAAAAACAAAAGCAGATATGTTATAAGCGCTCGCGCTGTGAATACTCAAATACGTCCCAATTGGGACGTCTTGTGTTTAGTTTGCGTGTGGCCTGCGTCGAGCGCAGTCACGTGCCAGACGCCATGCGCCATGTTCAAGTTAAGAAAGAGAAAGCGATATTGTTTTGACGTTAGAGCGATAAGGATGCGTGCGCTGCGGACATTTGTCAATGTGTGCAATTTGGAATAGCTCGGAACGGATTTAAATCGTAATTTCTATGAACGTAACATATCTATAGTTCTATAATATCATTGTAATTTACTAATTTCTGCAGCGTTGGACGGTTTAATCAATTGATTATTGTAAAGGGAAGTAATGAGAGTCTTGATTAATTCTACTATTTGATCAATTTTAGTTTCATCTGTATTTGGCTTATTTAAAGCACAGCCATTACTGGGCTCAGGCATATTAAATTCTTTAATTAAAGAGTTATGTGCTGCGCGATCATAACCCTTCTCATGTCTTGGTGGAGAGCGGGGTTTTAAAAATACGGTTTTTTTGTGTGAAATTTGTGTGGGACTATTAATTTTTTGAGAACTAGAACAGGATAGAATTGTAGGTTGAATTGATTGAGATCTGACAACATCTGCAATAGATTTACCCATGGAGGGATGTAAACGACAAGCCTCTGCGTACGAAATACAGCTAAGAGCCATTTCAGCTTTAATATTCTTTTGTCTGACAAATTCAGTGCAAGCTTTACTGTTAGCAAAGTGTAGCCCAGAGCACATTATACAATATGCACTGTCTTCCTCTAATTTGCAAATAAAACCAGAGTGGTTGCCACCACATTTGAAACATCTAGGTGTAGATCTACATTGTGTTTTTGTATGTCCATATCTACAGCATTGGAAACATTGTATAGTAGGATATATATATGTTAGGACTTCTAAGGCATTGTAACACATGAATATTCTAGTTGGTTTGACTTGACCATCAAACGTCAACACAACAGACTGTGATGGCTTCCATGTAGGTGAGCCATCAATGACTACTTTATAATTAAGGCGTCTGACTTTTAATATTTCACCACACCCTATAGGTACTGAGATATTTTCTTTAATTTCATCTAAAGACCACTCTGCTGGCACTCCACGAATCAAGCCCATTCTAGTGACATTAAATGTTGGGATAAATGCTTTAAGTTTAATTTCAGGAAGTGTTGAACTAAGGAGAAATGAGTTCGCAGATTTGTATGTGGAAAAAGAAACAGTGAATTTATTTCTGCCAATTCTTTTTACACTGCCTAAAATAATATCAATAAATTTATATTTTTTTAATAAATTTCCAAATGTTATTGGATGAAGAATGGTGCCATCATTAGGTTCGTTTTGTACTTTCTGGACATGAATGACATATGGGGCACTATCAGATGGAAGGTACTGGGTCCTGCCCACTTGGGTTGGTGGGGTAACATTAGTGGTAATTTCGTTAGGTAAGGTAATCTTGGTCTGTTCATTTTTATTAACTACAGGCGTTGGTTCAATAAGTGGTGCTTTCACGCAATCACACTCCGATTCGTGATCAGCCTCGTTAGGAAGGCCCTGATTTAGTTTCCGCCGGCGATATTTGTTACATCCTTTACAAAACTTTTTTTGGCGCGACCGCTTCCTGCCGCCCTTTGAATTAGTCACTGACGTATCCGTGTCCATACCACTAATTTCGTCAGTGGAAATTGTTACATAACTAGCCACCAGGGGGCCCGGGTGTATTCCCGAGCCCCCTGCGTTTCCATCGGGCGGGTCGTTCATAGACCCATCAAAGTATTTACAATATATTTAAAAACTTACCAATATATACAGCTCTACTACTAATAGAAATGAAAAATAAACTTATAAGAATAATTATATACACTACATACACCTATCTGATCACTTTTTGTTAATTTTAATTTAAAATAATTTTCAATTAAAAAAAACCGCTCCCGCCTCTTCGAAGTTTCCCGCCGTTTCCCCATTCATTTTCATTCATTCAAGATTTGGTCATGGACTACGAATAATAAAACTAAGGAAGCGTAATTGTGAACAAAATCAACAAGAAATTCTGCTCCACACACTACTACATAGACATAGTATTCAAACGAACGAACACACATGCAAAGAAGCCAATGAGCTGCGGTCGCGTAACGCATTGTATTCCGGCAAGCGCGATTATTGGTTCTCGGCATGACAGATAATAGTCATTGGTTCGCGTGCCTGCTGCAGTCCGAGATGCGTGGACGATGTTATGCAATAAGTATGAACGGATAAGTCATAAAAAAAATATTGTATTTTTGCACTACTAATATTATTTGAATTAATTAGTTGTAATTTAACTAAACCATTCTTGAATAAGATTGAGATTTTAGTGGTTTTTTAATTAAAATGTTTCTTTATATGTGTAATATTGTATCGTAAGCATCTAAAATTCAGAAGTATTTTAACCCACTTAAGGCTTTTTACCCACGAATAATAGTGATTGGTAGCGCCAATGTCAGACCAGCTACAGCAACAACATTCATTGCGCTTTTTACATTGTAGAGCAACTAATATTTTCGAACATGTGAAGCAATGGATCACAGTCTTATTGGTGTAGAAGTATATTACTTCAATATTGATAGTGTGTTACGCAATAAGGGGCGGCAGGAATTGCGTGGATGGGGATTTGAAAAATAAATAAGCTTGTTTATATGTTTACTTTTTATTCAATAAAATAGCCTAGAAAATAATTATGTCCCTTTGAATATAATTAGTATTCAAATTATGACGGGTAGAAATGAGTAAAGATTCTTTTTTGGCCATATTATGTAATCGAACTCTGAGAAATTTCCTTTTAGAACTTTTACCGCTGCACTTCATTTTTCGGGAATCTGTAAAATTATATTTATAATATAATAAATTAAACTAATGCATACTATCATTTTTCCTTTAGTAAGCTAGTAAAAAAAAATGTATACAATAAGCTTTACATTGCATTCGTGTTGCATAACACTTTCCACGCGTCGCAAGTATAGGATTTTAAAATGGTTATTACTCACATATGAAAAGTGATTTCAGAATGTATCATATCCGTATGGCTTCTACAACACCTAACAACACATGACGGCATATTTGCAGTATGTAAACACTGTAAAAAACATTTTTTTTCGCAATTATAATAATCCGCGGCACGAGCGCATCGAATCAATGACACCGGCGAACTGGCAGCGCTGCGCGGTCCAGTTTTTAGCCCCGCCTACTTAGGTACGGTTTTCGTGGTGACGTTTTTGAGCTTGAGTTACATTTCTTGACTTTTATTATTCGTAGGTCATGGATAAGAACAAAGACCTTATATAAAATGAGTTCATAAATACATGGAGTGGCCCTATTCTACATATACAAAAAGTTCATTATACAAATATATACAAAATCGATACATAGATACTAAACATAGTATTGTCTCTTTCTACCTTACGGATAACTCAATGAGTAAAAAGGGATAGTTGAAGTTGACAGAGTACTCATTATGGAAACATTATGTCCAAAGCTTGTCAATCGTGCCAGCGACGCCATCTTATGTGCCAAATTTTGTGGTAGATCTGCTGTCAAATTGTTGTGTGCTCAAAGTGATTTTGTATTTTTTTGTGCATTTTTCAGTTAACAACCAGATTTACTAGTGTTTAAGGCTTTGGCCTAAATCATATAAACATGCCGTCGTGTTCAATCAAACAGTGCAGTGCAAGAAAAAGCAATAATCGTCCTACTTAATCTCTTCGTAAGTAAGTAACAAATTTTCACTGATAAAGTTGAATTACTTAAGAATTTTGTGTAACATATTGTTACAAGAAGTTCTTCATATAGATATTGTTTTCCTTTTTTGCTTGATAAAGCTGTAATATTGTTATTTTCTTTCATTTGAATTACCAATATTTACGTACTAGTGATGTTATTATTACATGTGGTTGAAATATCGATATTGTTAGATTTAATACGTAATTGGCAGTAATTAGTTCCAATAATGATCATAAGACTTATTTAAAGTTAAATATACTGATAAAATAACTTAACATACCTTATATCATCTAAACTAAAGTAAGTTATTAGATCAGTTGGATTAAACACTATGAAAATAGAACTTATGTTTTATAATAATAATTATGTAATACTTATTGATTTATTATATATTTATTACTGCGCATTTAAATGATAAAAATAATAGTTTTATCATTTCAATTGGTCAATTATTTCCACAGAGTAATTAAAGTACAATGTTGTTTATAGACTCACCGACCCAATAAACTAATAAATACTTTGATTACTTTCTTGATATCTTGATATTATAGTTTTTCTTACTGTTTTTTTCGTAGCCATACCTACTATACCTAGCCAACAACTTATTCAGTACTATTTTAGCATAAAATCATTTCCTGCAACCAATACTAAAAAACATTTCGGCATCATTCCATTATAAAAGAGGATAACAGAAGTCAACCAATCTAATCGCTTGATTTTCAGCTCACTTTCATATCATCAAATTAGTCAATGTTTTGTTAGTAAGTCGCAAGCGACACAACTTAAGTTGGTTAAATAAATTAAGTAATGATACAATTTTTATTCAACAGATTTCCTACCAATGAAATATTGAAGAGAAAATGGATGGATACTATTGGTACTGAAAATATAAATCCACGTCATAAAATGTGGTTTGTCTGCTCGGTGCACTTTGATGTTCCCCAATATATTAGTATACTCTTTGCTTTGATGACACTAGTTTCAACAAAACCCTCGATGTCATTCGATTATATAATGGAGCTGTACCGCTATCTTTGCACCTGGTTGGTATTTTGTATGAATATCGTTATCCTTCTTCCCTCTTACGTTTCTCCAGATTGCATCAAACTTAAACTTAAATTAAACATGAAATAATAATCTTACAATAATTATACAGGGTTACTACTAATAAATAGAAATGTAAATACATTTGCAGTTCATATTTCTTTTCAATTATTTTTAATAGTTGAATCTGGGACATTTCAACATATAAGACTAAAAATCCAAACATAACTTCTTAATATAAACTACTGCAGCAAAAATTGCAGCCCATATAAAATCATAAAACCAAAAAGCCAAAATATTAAGTGAAAAATACCATGTTAGTTTTACTACGTTTACCAAAAACAAAAAACGTACCCCTCGCTTTTGTTAGTGATTGTAATTTTCTGCAGTATATAACTTTTTTTCCAGATTCAGCAGCATAAAATTAAAAATCTCACAGAAAAATGTGAAATATTAAAGAAGAAAGTCAAAAGCTTGAGTGAAAAAGTACGTCGTCGTGACGGGAAGATTGCTCACTTCTGTGATTTGATTAAGGACCTTCAAGAAAGAAATTTTATTAATAATGAAGAATCTTCCACTTTAGAAGAATGTGCTGGATCTAAAGATTTTTAAAAAGACAAATTGCAAAGTCCAAGGGTTTACCTGTAGAAAAATGAATTTTATTAATAATGAATAATGAAGAAAAAGGGAGAAGAACATTATTAAAAAAAATCTGAAAAAGATATAAAACCTGACTACTCAAATCACAAAAGGCTAGATAATTATTATTTGTATATTTTAAAATTCTTATTTGAATATTATGATGGCGATCAAATGTTTTACTTGCCACATAACAATGAACATAACACTAATCATAGGTTATTACTTATTTTTAGGTTAAGGTATATATTTATGGGCCTATGCAGCCTGAAATAAATGATTTATTATTATTAAATCGGTAATTAAAGCTTTTACTGATTTACGATTCCGATATCACGCAAAGAAAGTGAATGATAAAGTGTCACACCGAAATTATTAAAATAAATTAATTTTGTTTAGAAATGAGTAAAAAATCATCCTTGCTTGTTTTTTTTCATTTTTCCCTAAGTGATCCCATAATCTTCCTAGCGTTCTGCTGCTTCCTGGCTGCTCGAAGACAGCGCAGCACACGCTGGATAAGTGTCTAGCATGGGCCATGCACGGGCATTAGGTGGTTCACGCTTCCAGACCTAGTTCTGTCAATTGTCGGCAGTGAATCCGTGAAGGGAGAGGAAGGCAACCAACAACCTTCCAGGACGCCGACGGCGAGTACCGGAGAACGGTAATAGCAGACCTGTGGCCTCCATGAACGTTAGTCTGAGTCTGGTACATCGTTTGCCAAATTGAATTGGCTAAAGTATATAGTATTACTTAAAACTAAATACTTTTTGGTACTGCAGGCGGGGACAAACGTAGTTTTGGTAGATTCTTTGGCCATACACAACAAAGTGCTATCGCCACCTGCAGCACCAAAAAGTATTTGGATTTAAGTTATTGATACAGTACTTACAAGTATTGTGACACTTATTTTTCTCTTTTTAACCGACTATATAATATTTTTTTTACCACCATAGTTATATATATATATTATCCAGTCCACTACAACTTCAACTCAATCCTTACTAATATTCTAAATGCGAAAGTTTATAAGTATGAATGTATGGATAATTGTTGCTCTTTCACGCAGAAACTAACTAGATGATTTGAATGGAACTTTGCACACATTTTGCTTATAGCTTGAATTAAAAGATAGGCTACTTTTTATCGACATACCATGCGGGCGGTGCCGCGAGTGGCAGCCATATTATATAAGTCTTTTTTTCTGCAATATGTTTGCACAAACCGGCGATTGTTCTTGGACGCAGTGTCAAAGTGTGAACCGTCGGTTCGGGCCTCTTTGCTATTGACGCATGCCTTCCAAAAGTCTGTGACACTGCCTATAGGCCCGAGATATTGAAACAAACCACAGATAATTTGATTATTTTACATTAAATAGAACGTCAGTACCAATTTCACTATCCAGTGCTCCCATTGACAAAGACATGTGGCAACCATCCCAATCCTACTAATTATTTTTTTATAAATCCATAAGTTTGTTTCTCTATTGTGCTTTCACGCCTAAACGGCTGAACTGTTTTTGATGTAATTTGGTATGCAGATAGTTTTAGACCTTAAGAAGGACATTAGCTACTTTCTATTGACGTGCCACACGGACGTAGCCGCGAACAGAAGCTAAGCAAGCAACTGAAAAATATACCTACTGATTGGACACCTCCCTCTCTACCGAAAACCAAGGAAAGGTCAGGCGGCTGATGTTCGGTTATTATATCGATATCGACAATTATAAAATTTATGAGAGTTCAACCCTAATGGCAGCCATTTTATGTGCCAAATTTTGTGTAGGTATGCACGCATGTTTTGTAGGTATGCCGTGTCCATATATCTCCTAGGTCTTTGACTATACCTTAGAGTATAAATCGGGGCAAACATCTTGAGCAAACGACCTTGAATGCGCAGAAACGAATTTTGGGTCTCTTTGGTTACGAGGCTGAGGCGCAGGGGGAGTACCTGCGCGTGATTGGTTGATCAGTCGACCCTTGCCCCGCGCACCGCGTCTTCGTTCCGCTCTCTCCCGAATACACGTGCGTGCAGTGAAGTGCTCACTTTTGTGCTCTGTTATAAATCGTTAGTTGTTGTTGTTATTTGTTGAGTTAAAAGCGTATTTTATCACTGAATATTGTCGGCGCTTTTGCCAATATTAAAAACCGAGTTAACTATTGTTTTAAATCGTAAGAAGTTCAACAAAACATGCCGACAAGCATTGTTTTCGATTTAACTATTGTTTTAGTTATGAGAAATTTGACAAAACAATGCACGACATACAAAATGTTGCACATGTCGGCTATTGTTTATATTTTGGCTATTGCCTGCCACTGCACTCACACAAATACAATTGTCTATACTTAATACAATATCCCGAAATAAACAGTAATTGTAATAAATAAAAAAATACAACCGAATTGAGAACCTCCTCCTTTTTTTGAAGTCGGTTAAAAATAGGTAATTCTGAAAACTCGACGTAACTAATCATTTTTAACCGACTTCAAAAAAAGGAGGAGGTTCTCAATTCGGTTGTATTTTTTTTTTTCTTTTTTTTTTATGTTTGTTCACCGATTACTCGAAGACGCCTGGACCGATTTGAGAAATTCTTTTTTTGTTTGAGAGGATATACTCGTCATGTGGTCCCATTTTTTTCAAGTCACGTTCTGATGATGGAATCTTAGAGAAATCGAGGGCAACCCTCAAATTTAAAAGGCTTCTATATGGTTTTTTGTATATTATCTAAAACTACTTGGATATTTGCATCTAGTAATCAGCATTTTATGTTGCTGAGCTGATGCTGGAAGGTACAACTCCTCAACGGTTAGGAGTACGGGGATAATTCTTTAAATATAGGCTCCTTGGGGCCGTTTACTGTATTCTTTCAAGTTAGACACAGATGAGGCGAGACGTTGAATATTACTTATGTATATTCATAATATGAGGTCAAGATTTGATGATGGGATCCTAGAGAAATCATGAGTAAGCCTCAAATTTCAAAGGCTTCTATATTGTTTTTCGTATATTTCCTAAAACTACTTGGATATTTGCATTTTAAGTTGCTGAGCTGATGCTGGAAGGTACAGCTCCTCAACGGTTAGGAGTATGGGGATTATTATTAATAAGTTTTCCGTCTCAAGTAACCGTCGTCTCCTCATTCGAGAAACATTCTTGCTCGGTCTACCCATCACTTAAAATTGTAAAATAAAATAATTTTTAACAAAAAAAAAAAACCGACTTCAAAAAGTAGGTTAACTAAAAAGCAAAAAATTTAATTTATTTCGCACAAAATAATACGTTTTTTCATTTAGTTAAATAGAAATTATTAAATAATTATTTTATAATTCTGAAGTCGGTGTAAAGTAAACAATAACTCTGTATAGATAATATCAATCTTTCTAACAACTATTTTCTGACTGAATCTTAGTTCTTAGTTATCCGATTTACTTGGCACCGACTTCAGAATTATAAAATAATTATTTAATAATTTCTATTTAACTAAATGAAAAAACGTATTATTTTGTGCGAAGTAAATTTATTTTTTGCTTTTTAGTTTACCTACTTTTTGAAGTCGGTTTTTTTTTGTTAAAAATTATTTTTTATAGCAATATTTTGCACGTAAGTGTACGATGCGCAAACTTTCCCCCACCACTTCACCTAATGCTCAAGAAGTTTGCCCATAATTTGTATAAGGTCTTTGGATAAGAAGGCCTTTATGACATTTCTACATTTTTTGATCATTTAACTTTTGATCTGTCCAGTGTTGCCAATTTAGCAACTTTGTCGCTGAATCTGGCGACTTTTAGGTATGCCCTAGCGACAATAAAATAGATTTAATGACATTTCTAGCGACTTTCGGTGTGCATCAAAAGTAAATATTTCTCGATAATACTGCAAAATATAGAATAATTATGTTGGCAAATAGGGCAAACTGCAGTTTTACTACTTTTATTTGTTTAGTTAATGATTAAAACGAGAAAAAGTCATGTAAACAGTAAAGGATGGTTAATATAGTGTCGTCTTTCAATCATAAAGAATCGGTGAGTGTCAGGTTTACACCTGAAAAATAAAATGAGGATAATCTGTTATACTATACCTATTATTGATCATATACATTTAGCTCCAGCTTTTGCCGTCGGCAATAAATGACAGTTTTAATTATACTTTTAACATTAGAAGCTACCACCTCGCAGTAAAAAGTGAATATGTTGATTGCTGACCTAAAAAAAACATCTGGTTGGATGTGGGATCTGGCGACTTTTGGCACAGATTCTAGCGACTTGAACATTTTGGAGTTGGTAACCCCGGTTCTGTCAATTTTATAATAAAATTGATGTGAAGTGATGCCAGATTGGGGGGATTTCCCCCAAATTTGGGGGTTTTTTTTAATGATGGGGGGATAATTGGGGGGCAAATATTTTTGGGGGGACGCTTGGAGGGAAAAATTTGAGTTTGATGGGATTTGGGGATTTTTACTACCAAAATTACAGCTTGGCAAAAAAAGTTTAGAAATTAATTGGATCGCTCTACCCTATCTTCTTCGTATGGCTACCCTATGACAATTCAACCAATCAGCTGCACCTCGTCATTCGGTGGACTACACGCCTGTTTGCTACATACGTCGTATAAAGTCAAAAAGTACCTACTTACATACTTTTATATCTTTGCATTATTACCTACTTACTAAATATATAAAATTAGGTAGGTGCGTATGTAAAATATAATAAAATAACACAATGTCTATTATTTTAATATAGTTACTCAAATCATAAAATATGTGTTCGGTAGCTATACATTATTTCGTCTTCCAATAAAATCCTATTGAATGTGTGCGCGAGCTGCACGGAATAGGAATACCAAAGGAAATGGTATAAGACACAATTTAGTATGGAAACTGCTGTCGCCAAACTCACACAAATAAACCAATAATCATACTTCGCACTACACACAAAGAATTCATTTGATTGGTCGTTTTTATTTTAGTAAAAATAAGCATAAAGCACATGCTATAAATTTGAAAATATACCTTCACTGCTATTGATAAGCTTTATTTTGATAAACTGCAAAAAGTACTTTTTTTTTTTTTTTTTTTTTTTTGGCATTTGCACATTTTTGTGCTTGTATGCCATTTTCAAGTTAAAAACGGGGAAACGTATAGTAATTCAAAAACAAGGAATTTGGAGTTAGGACTGGATTGAGAATGATGTTATAGAGATTAGTCTAAAATATACATATATAGGTAAATATAATAATTTTATTAAGATATAAAAATATGGGTAAAAGTTTGTAAAAAGGAAGGCAGATATAATAATTATATTCAAATTTTTATATTATTACGTAAAATAAATTGGGCAATAACTTTATAAATATTAATATTAAAGTTAGAAAGGAGGCAAGATGCCGATGAAGGGAAAGGAACATGTAAATTTATTAAATTGCTTAAAAAGGAGGCATAGTCATATAAAGGACAGGCAAATAGAATGTGATTTAAATCTCCCACACCAGTTCCGCAGGGGCAGTCAGGGCTATTAATTACGTTAATACGCGCTAAATGAGATTGAGTGCAGTTGTGTCCAAGTCTCATGCGTATTATAATAGATGTGACTAATTTATTAAAGAGACATTTGGAAAACCAGGGTTTCGCTGGTATATTATGTTGTATGCTCCGGTAAAACTTTCCTTTTAAATTATCCTCAGCCCAAAATTTATTCCAGGATTCCTGCAAATAAACCCTGGGTAAGGTAGACAAATCATGATGGTAGTTTAGATAAGGAAAAATGTCACCACACACCACTGCATCCTTCGCCAAAAGATCCGCTTTTTCATTTCCTGAGATACCACAGTGGGCCGGGACCCAGGCGAAGCTGACTGAATAACCCTTTAATGTGCATTTATGTAATAGTCGACGGATATCAAAGATGATGGGTTTATTTTGATTATAAAACGGAAATTTAGCTAATGATTGTAAGGCACTCTTACAATCTGTTACAATTAAAGATCTCTGTAGTCCCATCAACAAAACATATTCAACCGCTTTATACAGCCCAAAGCACTCTCCAGTGTAAACGGAGGATTCTGGGGGGAGTTTTATTTTTTCAATTATATTATATTGAAGGTGATATATTCCAATACCCACACAACTAGCGCCCTGTTTAGAGGCGTCAGTGAATATGTAGTGGCAACCCAGCCAATCTCTGTCTATTGTGTAGTTAAAGTTTGAATTGTGACATATGTCATCCTTAGAGATACCAATATTGTATTGAATGTTGGGGTCTAAAACGAGTTCATGGTAATTGCAATGAAATATGGGTAGTAACTCGGATTGATGAGCTGGAGCTTCAATGGCTTTCCATTTTGAGAGGCTTTCTATAAGACAAGGAGCAGATCTTTTTGCCCAATATCTGGATGTGGCCACTTCCTCAGAAAGATCAGCTACTCTTTTGGATAGAGGATGATTTACAAACTGTTGACACCTAAACACAAATCTATCCGACAAATATTGACGTCTTAACCGCAGGGGAGGATCACCACATTCTACTTGTAGGCAATTTATCGGACTTGATTTCATTGCACCCGAAACAATTCTCAGAGCCTTTGACTGTACTTTATCCAGTTTCTGAAAGCCAGCAACACTACCAGGCTCCAACAAAAAAGTTCCGTAGTCTAATACACTTCGTATCAAAGCATTGTAAATAAGCTTCAATGAAAATGGGTGGGCACCCCACCAGACCCCTGAGAGGCATCTAATAATGTTGATGTTTTTTTCACATTTTGCTGCAATATATTCACAATGATTAAGGCCTGTAAGATGAGAGTCTAAAATCACGCCCAAGAACTTTACTTGATTTTTTACTGGTAATGGTTTTTGATCGAACTGTACACTAACATTAGGTGGTTTACGCATTCTAGTAAATAATACAACATTACTTTTATTTACAGATAAATCCAAACCATTTCTTAAAAGCCATGAGTTTAATAGAGACAATGATGATGTTAAATTGTCACCTATTTTGTTTACAGATTGCCCACTGCAGTATAAAAGTAAATCATCGGCATACTGAAGCACCTGCACAGATCCATTGAGAGACGTTTCTAAATCATAAGTATAAATATTATAAAGAATAGGGCTTAGGACTGATCCTTGGGGAAGGCCCTTCCATACCAGTCTACTAACTTTAGTGTTATCAAGGTAAAGATTTATTGATCTTTCAGATAACATATTTAAAATGAAATTTGAGAGCATAACTGGAACATTTAATAAATTAAGTTTTTGTTTCAGGACTGATAAGAGTACACTGTCATATGCTGAACTGACATCCAAGAAAGCTGCAATTACATGTTCATTTCTAGTAAAGGCTAAACGAATGTCAGTGACAAACACACTCAGGCTGTCTAAAGTACCCCTTCCTTTTCTGAATCCAAATTGAGTGGGAGCAATTAGCTTGTTACTTTCAACAAACCATTCTAAACGAATTTTAACTAGGTGTTCTGCAATTTTAGCCAAAACAGAAGAAAGAGCAATAGGGCGGTAAGAAGAAGCTTCACAAGATGGTTTGTGTGGTTTTAAAATTGGAATAATTGTTTGAGATTTCCAGGAATAAGGAATATTACCAGAAGTCATGATAGTTTTAATAAGATCTAAATATTTGTTAAGAACTGGTTCACTCAAATTTGCAATGAAGGAATATGGGATACCATCATCTCCTGGGGCAGAATCTTTAACATGTGAAAGAACACCTTTTAATTCATTAAAAGAAAAGGGGGAATTTAGTCCAAATGGGTCATTATTATTAGAAATGGATAATGGTATTGAAATAAAACTATTTTCTGGAACATAACGTGGAGCCAACTGATCCATAAATTGATTAACTAATTCTGAAGGAATTTTATTGTGTGTAGAATTGTTAATGGCGGATTTAAACCGTCTTATATTACGCCAAACAACAGATGGACAGACATCAGGGCAGATAGAAGTGCAATATTTTCGCCATCCATCAAATTTCTTTTTTTTAAGCAATTTCCTTGTGTCACGAGAAACTTGCAAGAAATTTTCGAAATTCTCATTAGTCATCATAGTACAATATTTTTTTTCTGCCTTTTTCCTCTTTTTGACAGCCTGAGTACATTCATCATCCCACCAAGGTGGGGAGGGTATTCTACCAGAAGTTACATTTTTAAGAGGGAATGTTTGGTCAGCAGCTTCTATCAAAATGTTTGATAATAGATCAGAACATTGTTTTTCATTCCCTGAACATGTTTTAGGAATTCTATGCATTTTCTGCTCAACACAATGTTTAAATGTACTCCAATCAACATTTGTCAGTCTGTATTTCAGTCGAGGAGTGGGAGTTGTAACACTTGGTCTATTATAGGGAAAAGAAATGGTTAAAGGAAAATGATCACTGCCATAGGAAGAGGGTAAGGGCGCCCATGATAGAGATGAAGCCAAATCAGGAGTGCAGACAGACAAGTCTGGGGCACTTATGCCTTCATCTGGGTTTGTGTGGCGAGTTGGAAGGCAGGTGTTTAAAATACATAGATTAAGGGAATCAAAAACTTCTAATAATTGTTCACCATAATAATTTGTGGTTGAACTACCCCAGCATTGATGCTGAGAATTAAAATCTCCCATTACTAAAAATGGCTTAGGTAATACAGAAAATAAATTATAAATTTCAGAAAAAATATTTACAGAAGGGCGAGCGAAATAAAGAGAGACTATACAAACACTATTTACAACAGCAGCAACGACAGATATGTCATCACTATGAGGAGGAAGAGGAAAAGGTTTATGAGAAAGTGTATTTTTGATAAGTATGGCAACCCCGCCATACCCATCAGGTCTGTCAGCTCTTAGGCAGACATAGCCAGAGATTCTAAATGAGAATCCTGGATTAAGCCATGTCTCTGAAAGAGCAAGTGCAATTGGTTCATATTTATTTATAATATGTATCAATTCACACTTTTTATTTATTACACTTCTGCAATTCCATTGAAGAATTTTCGCTTGATTGTCCATTATTAATGAGTTGTATGAAAGTTTGAATTAATGAGGCAACGTTGGACGGTAAAGAATTCGATAGAGATAAAGATTTAAATAAAGCTAATATTACATCAATGATTTGTTTGTCGTTATTATTTACATCATTATTATTTATATTATTATTTTTCAGGGCACACCCATTAGAGGGAGATGGACCATCATAATCTTTAATAAGGGACTGGTGTGTTTCACGGTCATATCCTCTTGTAAATTTAGGCAGTGGTTTTGGCTGTAGGAAGACGGTCTTTTTGTAAGATTTATTTGGTGATGATGGTGATGACGGATGTGTTGAGGGTGATTTATCATGGTTGGAATTATTGTGAGAAGTGGAAGTTAATATCTCGGCATATGATTTGGAAGGAGGAGGATGTAATTTTAATGCCTCAGAATATGACACACTATTCTGGGCCATGTAAATTTTGATTCGTTTTTGTCTTTCCAACTCTTGACAAGATTTATTAGTAGCAAAATGTAGGCCGCCACAAAGGAAGCATTTTGCACAGTCCTCCTCCAAGTCACATGTGTCAGCTGTATGGTTTTGCCCACACTTGTAACATCGAGGAGAAGACTTGCACTGCATCTTAGTGTGACCGAATCTGCAGCAATTAAAACATTGGATCGTTGGGAACGTATATAATTCTACCGACAGGGCATTATAACATAAGAAAACCCGTTTGGGTAACACTTGTCCGTCGAATGTAAGAACAACCGTTTGAGATGGTTTCCATACTGGAGCTGAACCATGGACTTTATAATTTAATCGTCTGGCTTTGATTACTTTGCCACAACCAATGGGAACGGATATATTTTCAATGATATCATCCACAGTCCATTCAGTAGGTACACCACGGACTAAACCCATCCGTGTTATACTAAAGGAGGGAATATAAGCTTTTAAGTTATGTTTTGTTAGCGATGAGTCATTAATAAATGAATTTGCATCTTGGTATTTATTAAAAGATAATGTAATTCGGTTTCTTCCAATCCTCTTTAGACTACCATTAATAATACTTTTGTACAAGTTTTGTTTTAAAAAGTGTCCAAAGGCGACAGGATGAAGTGTTGCAGTGTTGTCAGAAGATTCTTTTTGTACATGCACAATAAAAGGAGATGCATCGGTTGATTCGTATTGAGTCCTTACTACCTGCTGAGGTGGCTGTGGGGGAGTTATATTTTGAGAGCAAGTTGAATCTTTAGACCCAATGTCTAGAGATTCAACCCGATTACTTTTATTGGTAATTTTAACAGGTGATCTTTCTCTGATACTACATTGTGTTTCATTCACAATGTCACAATTGCAGTCCGACGGTTTATTCTTATGGGAATGCTTATGCTTCCTTCTTTTATTGCAATTCTTGCATACTTTACGGGGCGACCGAATTCTTTTTCTATCGGATCTTAAAGAGCTATCCGTAGCAGTACTGGAGTCAGTTAACATATGCTCATTATCAATAATAATATTTAAACCGACCGGGGGAATATCCCCCGGGTCGGGCGGCTCATTCATCACCACAAAAAAGAATAAAAAACTTACAGAATCTCCTCGAAATACTATTTACAGAAACTAAATAAAATAATAAACTAACATATATACTATTATTTACACTACTAATCTCTAATAACTAATAATAATTAAAATTAATTTCAGAAACGAGAAAAATCACGTCCGCCAAAATCAAGTTTCCCGCGCTTTTTTCCAAAAAGTACTTACGACGTTTTGTTATCTTAGTAATGTATTACATTTGACTGACGAGATAATGCCGCTACTTGAGTAGAGATGGCAGTATTTTAGATGGACGCAATTTTAACCTTAAACACGTACGACATAAGGATGAGATTTTGTTTCAGAGATTGATTTTTAGCGCTATTCACCCAGTGATGCGCAATATTGAATTTTATAATTACATTATCGATATCGATAGATACATGATTTCTTATTTGAGCTAACGAGTTTTATATGTGAAAATGTTGCATTTAGTATAATATAGTTTCTTACTATTTTTTATTAATAGACTCGACACTCGCACAATGGTACCAGTAGCTACCGCTCGCGTTTTTTAACTGAATCTTTTTGTAACAATACTTAACATGTTGTGTAGCTCATTTTAAATAATCTGGATAAAATAAGAATACTTTATTTTTAACCCCCGATAACTATCGAATTTGTAATATTATATTGTGATTACTTTTCTTTTTTAAGTCTATCGATAAACTCAGTATTGTACGAACTCACACATCACTAAACGAGTAGCGTAGAATCAAGGTACAAAAAACTCAGATATGCTCAAGACTGACATATGCCACCATATTTGTGCCAGGTTCTATGAAAATTTGACAACACTCATACATTCCTGGCACAACATACTGAACTGTCATCGTGGTGAGGAGACCTATCTTATTATATCATGCGTAGAATATTCTGTAGAATGTTCTAGATGTTTTTAGTAAGTTAACGAAACATGATTTTTATAAGAAATCATACTTACCGATGGTATGAAACACCTCCATTCATGAGATTTTTTCTTCTACTATCATTTTTACACTCCAGAATAGCACAATACGGCATGGTTAAAGAAATATAAAATAAATACGCAAGATTAGCAACTTGACGCGCTGTCAGAACACGACTGGTCATAGACATGGATTGATTAAGCGTAGCTACGCTTAATTGTGGCACGCGAACCACGCCTACTTCACATTTCCTTTGGTATTCCTATTCCGTGGTGTACGTTACGCCAGCAAGAAAGTGTCATCTAGAGTGATATGAGTAGAACATATAATTAGTGCGCAATCTGCTGTAAATGTGCGCCGCATAAAAAATTTGTGCGTCTTGTAGTTTTGAAAAAAAAACGTAAAAACGATTCCTGCTGGAGTAACGTTGTTCTAGCAAGAAAATTCTAGACGAATCATCGGAGATATAAAATACATACATGGGCAGAGAGCTTATATTTGTGCAAATTTGTGCGCCATAAATATAATTTGTGCGTCTTCAGGTTTTCGAGATATTGCGTTTCCCGCTGGAGTAACGTTTTGCGAATTCGTGTATCTCAAAGACCATTATATGTGCGCCTGTAGAATGAACATACACGAATAGCTCTTAATTTGTGCATATTTGTGACATAATTAGATGCCAGATAATATTTATAATTTTCAAGTAATCGCGCTTTATTGAAAACTTAAAAAAATATTGTAGCGCCTAAATGAGAAGACGTATAAACTCGCTAAAAACTGTATTCGTTCCATCTTGACGTTTATAATTACCATAAAAAGTTTCAAAACAGAACCTACAAGCGCTAATGAATAATATTACTAAAAGTCAAAACGACGGCATCATAACTTTGACGCCATCAAACAAGAAACTGGCTCAACCTAAGATGTGTAAATGTAAACCAAAAATTAGTGCATTTATCAAATAATATATAGTAAAAATATCCAGCTTCAACTGTTTCGTATTAAGTATATATTAAGACTAAACCAAAACAGTTATTCGGCGCAGGTTATCCGACCAAATTCGAATGACTACAAAAAAGCGACTATCTGGCATCTAATTATGTCACAAATATGCACAAATTAAGAGCTATTCGTGTATGTTCATTCTACAGGCGCACATATAATGGTCTTTGAGATACACGATTTCGCAAAACGTTACTCCAGCGGGAAACGCAATATCTCGAAAACCTGAAGACGCACAAATTATATTTATGGCGCACAAATTTGCACAAATATAAGCTCTCTGCCCATGTATGTATTTTATATCTCCGATGATTCGTCTAGAATTTTCTTGCTAGAACAACGTTACTCCAGCAGGAATCGTTTTTACGTTTTTTTTTCAAAACTACAAGACGCAAAAATTTTTTATGCGGCGCACATTTACAGCAGATTGCGCACTAATTATACGTTCTACTCATATCACTCTAGGTGACACTTTCTTGCTGGCGTAACGTACACTATTCCGTGGCGAGCTGTTAGTCGGCGGTCATCTTGTCAAATGTTTACGCCAAGGTCATTTGACCTTGCGTGGAGAATTCGATTCCTTCAAATTTGTTTACGTTTTCCCTGTCTAAAATTTTAATATTTTATTGAGATTTCGGTGTATTTTTTTCATAAAGAGCATATCATGTAGTTTAAAGTATAGAATAATCAATTCCAGTAATTTGCATAGTGTTTTGTATACCTCGAAGTAAAAACAAAATATTGTATTTTTTTTGCTTAAAAAAACTTTAACTTTGAGGTTTATTTTCTATAGTTAGCATTAATTTAGGCAATCGAATTAATATTAAATTAAATTTTGCATTCCTTCAGCTTTCCGAGAGTATTTTTTAATCGTGTGTTGCTACAGTAGTTTCTGATTATTTAATGTTTTTGTCGACAAGGAATGGCGCCTAGACTCGCGGAGGGGGCGCGCGCGCGCGTGTTTGACGCAACAAGTGATAAAATATTATTTTAAAATTTTTGGGGGATTTTTTCTTCAAAACCTGAATTTTGGGGGGATTTCGGCGAAGTTTTGGGGAGAACGCGAGACGACCATCTGGCAACACTTTTTATTTCGATTGTGGCACTTACTTTTCAATTCAACGGAGAGGGACTATAGAGATAGTCTCAGACTTATTATTTTAGAAAATATTTAGCACATTATGTTAAAAAGTTGTTTATTTCTTTGAAGCTCTCGAATACGTTCATCAGAACACAAATAAGAATATATTAATTCAGCACGAGGCCTGAAAAAAATACTATCATTACAATGGCACAGTAAGTAAAGTATTTATACCGTAATTTGATTTGTAAGCATGACTTTGAACTTTCACATAATTATATCAGCAACATGAGCATGGTAATGCTGTACTAACTGTAAAGAAACCTGTTTTTTGTTTTCCTGAATTTGGTCTTTAGAAAAATAACCAAAACTAGGTTACCTTGTGCAAATTACTGTAACCATTGCATTAAGTGATGGCAAGATTAAGTGAAAAATATATTTGAGGCTGGTACAACATAATTAAAATTATATAATTAAATAACTGTAATAATTGAAAAAAAAAATCAAGTTCAATAAGTTAGTATGTTGAGCTGCATTATCGCATTGTATTAATGATGAAATGTTACTAATTATCAAATATTCGTGTAATTACTAAAAAGTATTTAAGTAGCAATTAACATGTCATGAGCCATGTTAATGGTGTTGGTTACTAAGATAATACTTAGAGTTTACTTACAAGGTTATTTGAAGGTGAACTGTATACATACCTATTGTAATAAGTACTTTGTATCAAGTGTTATGCTAATTAATTAAACTGAATAGCTACATTATAAATCAAACTAGTTTTATATTATTTTGAACATCAATACCATTTTTTTAAATATACTTATATTTATTTGCTTGTAATTTACATACTGTAATTTTACTCTACAAGTTAATAAATTTATCTGTTAATATTAATTATATAATTTAATAATTGGTGAAAGAGTAGCAATAATGGGTTATCAGTGATTATTGTAATGATATTTTATCATTTGAAAGTCTATGCAGTACTGCATACTGATTATGACCTACTGCAATATTTATTCTTAATTTATTATAATATTATTACTGGATTACAGTATTTCTATACTTGAACTATTCAGTGTAGTTAGTTAAAATTGTTGCTATAATACAGATATTGTAACAAAATATTGGTAAACATTGGCAGAAATACCTATTAATGCTCATCTCTATTAAATATACTAATAACCCCATAGGGGCTGCTTCTATGTACCATTCAGAACAACTTTAATTCTACTACTGCATAATAATAAACAAATTAGTAATAAATTTTTTGGACAAAACCCAATAAAAGATATAGTCTTGAGGCAATACTACTATGTGCGGACAGATGAGGCAAGTGTGGCCCTTAACTTCCTTAGTGCTTACTCAAAATTACTTTGTAATGTATATTTTATAATGTTTTTCAGACCTCAAGCTGACATTGCTCTCATTGGGCTGGCTGTTATGGGCCAAAATTTGATTCTAAATATGGATGACCATGGATTTGTTGTCTGTGCCTACAACAGGACTGTAGCTAAGGTATTTTAGTGTACTATTAATTGTTTGCAAAACATCACACCTATATAACCCAGAAAGGTTCAGTAAAGGTGTACTACACCCACATTTCACCTGTTATGTTTAAATCCCATGGGATAGCCCCTATCGCCATCCACCACAATTCCAGCTCCATGCTGCTTATTATGTACTATACTTTTATTTTTAAATAAACATACTAAATAATGTGTTAAAATTTTAGGTTGAACAATTTCTTCAGAATGAGGCTAAAGGAACCAAGATTATTGGAGCTACATCGCTAGAAGACATGGTCTCAAAACTAAAGAAACCCAGAAAAGTTATGATGCTTGTAAAAGGTTCAATTTTATTTTTGTTTAATTAAAAACGACGCCCGCACTAGAAATAACTCCTGTGTTGCGGGTGTTCACAAACATACATTTCACACACACAAAGAACACCCGAGTCAGAACAAATCTTTGCGTATCACACAAAGATTTGTCCCATGTGAGGATCCAACCAACTACACCAGCGCAGTTGAAAGCGGCGAGGCGACCGCTATAACCACTACGCCAACCGTGCACTCATAATATAACAAGTAGTGTATACAACATAAGTTGTTTAACGTTAACCTGAGTTTTCCATGCAGACTTCGCATATAACTATCTCAAGAATTAGTATGAATATTAACAAATTTCATTTATTTCAGCCGGATCTGCCGTTGACGAGTTTGTGCGCAAGTTAGTGCCTCTTTTGAGCAAAGGTGATATAATTATTGATGGTGGTAACTCCCAATACATCGATACACAGCGCTGGTGCAAAGAACTTGCGCCCACTGGTATTTGCTACATTGGCATGGGTGTAAGTTAATTACTTTTTAATCTGGCAATATTTTTAAATGGATTTACAAAAAATCTGTACTTAAAATACATCAACTAAGTTTATTATATGTTACAGTTTAAAAATTATTTGATTCTGTATCATATAAATTTTAATAAGAATAAAACCATGGAAACTGCTTCAGCAATTTCTCAGAATTATAAAAGTAACTAAAATCAATTGATATTATTTAATGGATAGGTGTGATCTGCATAATTTGTTGATTAATTGAAAAAAAAATTATTGAAGAAAATTGTTTATGACACCATGCCAAATATAATATAATTTTGTAGGTGAGCGGCGGTGAAGACGGCGCTCGATATGGACCATCCCTCATGCCCGGCGGACACGAGGCTGCGTGGCCACACGTCAAACCTATATTCCAAGTAAGGTTCTATTAACACATTCACTTTGTAACAAAAGTAAAACTGCTAATATTGATACTGATGCATGCTAAATAAAACCGTTTAAGAACGAATTAATGTACTATCTGCTACAGAACTCTCAAACATTTTATCAATGCGTTTGAGCAATGATGCTTTTTACCATAACTCTTCTCATTCATATCTGTTTACAGGCAATTTGCGCTAAAGCTAACGGAGAGCCATGCTGTGACTGGGTAGGGCAGGACGGCGCCGGCCACTTTGTGAAGATGGTGCACAACGGCATCGAGTATGGAGACATGCAGCTCATCTGTGAAGCTTACCATATCATGAAGGATGTGCTGGGTACTGATGAAACGTTATTTGACTTTAACTTTGACAAAGCACTCAGTTTTACCCTTAAAGATAATTTCGGTATTACCTTAATTATTTCATCACATAGTAAACTTCCACTGCTTAGAATTTCAGATTTCTAGTAATCAGAAGATAATGCTATGTAGGATGCATATTTCGGATAACCTGCTGTCTGTCTGTCTATCTGTCCCTATCAATGTATGCTTGAATCTTTAAATGCTTCGCAACATATATTAATGCAGCTTTTTTTTAATTAAATTGAGTGATTCAAGATAAAAGTTTCTATGTAAAATAAATGCAGAATTTAGAACTACATAGTACCCAGAGCGAAGCGAGGGCGGGTTGCTAGTCATTAATAAAGACTTACTATGTAAATTAAGATACAAAACCAAAAAAATACAATAATTTATTAATATTATATACAACTATAAAGTCATTGGTCCTGGAGAAATAAAATTTGCCATAGCTTAAGATTTATCGTGATTGGAATGCTGGTTGATTCCAAAAGTGATGACATAACTTTGTATCTTATCACCAAAGTATATTAAAGAAAGTATTTCCTCTGAGATTATAGTCATTCAAATATATCTAATTATGAATGACATACCCACATGGTTACCTCATGTGAAAACAAATTTAGAAAATTCGATCAATGTAAGTGTATTGATTATAAAGTATTATGAACACACATACATAATGTTCTCAATAACAAAAATTCTATTGCAATTTTTTTTATTGCTTGTTTTATCGATTTGCATGTGAGAGTTCCCTGCAATAGTCATATTGGTCTGACAACTGTCATTTCAATCCTGAAATATTTTTTTAGGCTTTAATAATAGTGTACTAATGAGGTACGGTTATTTTTCTATAATTTTTGTTATAAATAATACTTGTTTTAGGCATGGAGCAAGGTGAAATGGCGAACGTATTCGAAGAGTGGAACAAGGGAGAGCTGGACTCCTTCCTAATTGAGATCTCCAGAGACATCTTGAAGTACAAGGACGCTGATGGTAAGTACTTGTTACACTGTACAACTATATAATACATTTTATGAATCAATTGAAGAATTCATATGATAAGATCTTCAAGTGAGATATACAGACTAAAATACCTTGCCACATGATTTTATAGCAAAGCTACCTGTCAAACAGGCACCGGTTTGACAGGTTCTATAGCTTACAATCTTTGCCCCGTAAAAACATGGAATGAGAAAAAGATATGCATATACAGGTTTAATAAATCTGTACATTAAGACATTTGGGGCTAAATTATCATTATACTCGCCTGTTATTACAAAGATTATGCAGTCACTGAGTGATAATAGATCATCATTCGGAAATGTTCGTATTGTCAAAATACAACGTTATATTTTTAGGTAAATACCTGCTGCCGAAGATTCGCGACACAGCGGGACAGAAGGGGACAGGCAAATGGACCGGCATTGCGGCCCTGGAGTACGGCGTCCCTGTCACGCTAATCGGAGAGGCCGTGTTCGCTCGGTGCCTGTCTGCTCTCAAAGGTATTCATTGTAGTCCTGTATTAATACATGTCCCACTGCTGAGTACGGGCCTCTTCTCATGATGAGAAGGGTTAGGCCATAGTTCATGACGCTGACCAAGCCAAGTGTGGGTTGGTAAACTTTATACATCATCAAGCATTATGTATGTGCTCCTAGGTTAAGTGTGCAGGTTTTCTGATATTTTTTGAGATTTTATGATAAATTCACACATATTTTCGAAAAGACGAATGTTAATAATTTATTGACAGAGATGTGTGCTGTGTGGATTTAATAGGCGAGACATTTGTCTTGGGGAAGTACGGTCTCCCACTCAGCTATTTTTGTTATCAAAGGTAAAAGAACACGAGAAAAATACGAAAAAATCTGTGTAGAAAGGTATATATTATGTAGTATTAGTATCTCAATGATGGCTCATCTCTTCACGTTTATATTGTTTAGTTATTGCAAAGTCTAATATGAATAAATATTTAGGTGTTCACAAACATACATTTCACACACACACTGACAAATCTTCACATACTTCATAATGAAATTCTGTGTGGAGATAGTTCAATACCCTAGGAATAAAATAGGCATAAAATAGGCTACTTTTTATCAACGTACCAAGCGGACGAAGCCGCGAGTGGTATAGTATAACGATAGTAGAATAACAATAAGATGCACTCAGTGTGTCCCTCTTCTATGATTCAGGTATGTTTTATCAAGTGGACAAGGCTTTAAGTGATGTCACGTGGCCCTATAGGCTGACCGTTTAACTGAGTCCTCGCCTGCGCGGTACAGGGGCGCGGGGGTATGACGACAAAGGGGACTGAAACAGGTGCGGGCGGTGGGGGCACTTAATGAAATATACAGGAGATGAAATGCACCAAGATATTTCCAAAGATATGTGACATCATCGGAAAAAAGAAATAGTGATTTATCAAATGAAAAATTGTTAAGAAGATACAACATTTTAATGAACTTATGTACGTAAATAAAATAATTGGGAATAAACTATTATACTATTTGTTATCTAAACATATAATTAAATCGTAAGAAAGTCAAAACTTTTTTTGGGTCCAGTTTCTTTTTTCTAAAATATTCGTATACATTAAAAGCCATTTGCTTGTACTGACTGTTTACTTTATGTCCGAAGATTTTTCGATTCATCTTGAGATAGTTATTACATGTGTACCTCTCACAAGGTGTTTGCAACAGTCAACCCATGTAGCGAACGAAATGAACAATTACAAAAATTTGTCCACCGCCCGCACCTGTTTCAGTCCCCTTTGTCGTCACACCCCCGCGCCCCTGTACCGCGCAGGCGAGGACTCAGGTAAACGGTCAGCCTATAGTCACAAGTCGACAGCAAAAACTGTCTTCGTTATTTAACGATATATCTCCATAACCTCAATTTTGTATTAAGGTCAGTGATCAAATCGGCTATGATTGTGTTCCAGACGAGCGCGTGAAGGCCAGCAGCGTGTTGCAGAGTCCGGCGGGCAAGTTCAAGGGTGACAAGAAACAGTTCCTTGACCATTTGCGAAAGGCTCTGTACGCGAGCAAGCTCATTTCGTACGCTCAAGGCTTTATGCTGCTGCGTGAGGCGGCCAAGGTAACTTTGTTATTGCTTTCATTGAAATAGAGCTAATTACATAATGTCCCGTCATCAATTTGTTTCAAGGCCTATTTACATGATTAAAGTTTTCAAGGCAATTCAAATGCCTGCTTTGTTTAACGCGATTTTAACGACACTGATGAAGAAGAGTATTGCAAAACTTGCATCGTGTAAATGGGCGTTAATAGTAGTCATTTGGGCACCTACAATAATTGGCATAGACATAAGACATTATATAGAATAGTTTAGTCCGTCGATGTAAGAATAGGCGGTGGCGACACTAAATAAAAAAACGCTTCTGTAAATCTTGCGGTTAAAAGAAAGCGTCAGCGTCAACGCCCAACGCAAATACTTGCATATTTTCATACAAAAAATATATTTTTTGTGTGAAAATATGTCGTCACGCTGCGCTCCGGTACGCTTGGCTTCCTGTCAACTGTGACTATAATGATTGTGTTTTTTTTCGTTATTCATAACAAGTTGACCCACTTAACTTTGCACCACCTTAGAAATAATCATCATTATCAATAACATCATTTAAAAAATCTTTTCTACTTAATTTTTGACATATTAACCGTTTTTCTGTTATTTGGGGCTGGGTGGACTCCATAATTAAATAAAATCGATTTACACGTTCTCGATTTATAAATGGCGTAACTAACGCGATTATATTTTATATCATAGGTATACAATAACATGATGGTAACTGTCTGATATATTTTACAGGCTAATTCATGGAACCTGAACTACGGCGGTATCGCTCTGATGTGGCGTGGCGGCTGCATTATCAGAAGTGCTTTCCTCGGTAACATCAAGGTAAGATTGACCGATTCCTTAACATGATTCCTTCTTCTTCTTATCGTGTCAATGGCTTGGTCAATTATACTGGCTTAGACCAGTAGGTGGCGACTTCAACCCCTTCTTTGTTTGCCTGCATGAGATCATCGCGGGTGCAAGTGGCGGGTAGTAAAGGACAAGACATCAGATGGGCCATACTCTGGCTAGGGCATCCACATTCGCAACTAGTATTGGATGAGTTGATAAATCGCCACTTGACCAGATTAGAGATGAATATAGAACGGCCGATCTGAGTCCGAAGTCTGTTAAGGGACTTCCACATCGGCCACTGCAGCTCATTCATGTCATAACACCAATCGACCGATCCTTGATCGATGGCAGAGGAGTCGACGTTGTTCGATTGCTCATGTGAAGTAAAAGCGATCGAGAGACATCCATTCTACCATCAATCAATCGTTGAAATAATACCACTCCTTTGAAACATTTTTCACTGCTGCTCCGCTGCTATTAGTTGAAATGTAATGTTATATAGCCTATGACATTTAGGCATCAAAAAATATAATATATTTGAAGATAACTCCTTATATCCAAACTCACAGAAATCCCATATATTTTCTCAAGTAGGTAATATATTATGCGTACCAGTCTTACTATGCACAAATATTATCATACAGCTGGATAACAACATTTAATAACAAACCGTGATTTATAAGATTACAATATGGGCCAGGCACTTGATACAAGAATGACATTGGTGTTATTACGGCGATAATACCTACAAACTACAAAGTCACTTACACAATTAATTATCTTGTACTTCAATAGTTTATTTTTGTATTGCTGATAACTATTATGCCTAGGTCATAATATGAGTTAATAACTAACGCGACTTCGCGTAAAAATAATTATTTTCACCACACCAGCTCGAAAAAGATCGTTTGCTTGCCAGAATTCAGTGAGTAAAAAACGTTTTTACTCACTAGTGAGGCAAAGTGATTCAAATTTCGAAACACAAAATCCTTCTAATGAATAGGAGCTGAAAAAAAAACAAAGCAGCCACCATGTAGGTTAGTAATAAACATTGACATCAATTTTATTAAATAACTACAAACAATACGTTTTTATTATTTTAAATTATATTATACACGCTTATTTAGTTTTTTAATGTTTTATATTCGTGATTGACCATTAAATTAATTAAAATCAGGTACATACTTAATTTAAATTCTATAAATAAATGTTACGGAATGAATTTTCGAACACATTGTTAAAAAAAAAGTCTCTGTCTGTGTCAGTCATCGCGGGCATCTTTTCAGTTTATGTTTTATTGTTTACTGGAACTTTTTAACAAAAAAATAGTGAATCCAGTGATGAAGGATTTTGTAGAACTCCAAAAGAGTTGCGACAACTTGACCATATTTAAATAATGGCGACTTACAAAAGGCCCTAAAACGCGTTCTGAATCGTTAAGGTTAAGCAATCGAGTACGAGTTTATTTAAATCTTAATATTTTCTCACTGGAAGAGGTGAAAAGTTTTGTATGTAACGCGGTAACGCGTAAGAAAAATTCAATTGCCAGTTCGTGACCTCTTAGACTTTCGCTTGAGAAGTAGTCTTTATTAGAAATATTTATTCAATTCTAAACTACTTCGCAAGCTCAAGATTTAAAATTGACACTTACAACAGAAATATAAACTTTTTCTCACTTGTACCATAAATACCTATAACCGCTTTGTAGCTTGTTACTCTACTGCCGTGGAGTTTATTACCCCGTTTGCGCAGTTTAAAGGATGTTATGTTGTAATCGTGGCTTGAATCCTAATATAATAACTAAATTGAGCGCTATTTTGGCTCCTGGTCTAAAGGTATAATAATATATGTGACAGCTCATACTCACCGTGAGCTCTCGGGTTTGATGCCTGGGTCGGCTAGTGTTATTTGCGACGATACCATTAAATGCCGGCATATTATGCTATGTATCGTGATTTCTTAGTATAATAGACGAAAGTGCCGGTAATATCCTAGGTTCGAAACACGTTGTTTGAAGTATTGACTCTTCACTCAACCTTACTTTTTGATGGCTACACTAACTTTAGGATGACCGCATACAAGAGAAGAAAGAAGAGTTGGCAGAAGAAAAAGCGCTGATCGTATGATTCTTACTTTCAGGAGGCCTTCACAAGGAATCCTTCGCTGACCAATCTGTTGCTGGACCCCTACTTCTGCGAGCGCATTGGCGCTTCGCAGCAGTCCTTGCGCGAGGTGTCGTGCGGGGCCGTTATGGTTGGAGTGCCCATTCCCGCCTTCTCAGCCGCCCTGGCCTTCTACGACGGCTACAGGTCTGGAGTACTACCCGCTAACATGCTACAGGTATAATACACTTTCAGAATCATTTTTTGTTCTATTTTTATCGATTCTAGGTTTTCTAGGCCTTTACCTACCTCAATATAATGTTTTATCAAGATTGGTTTAATAGTTTAGCTGTGAGGCATAACAGATAGTGTTATTTTTTATATTAGTAAGCTGTATAATTACATTAAGGATAAGAATGTTGGTATACGACCCTTAGATACACTATGCAGGGTATGAGCGAAAATGCAATGGCATTATAAAATCAAAAACATACAAACAATTGTCATTTTATTATAGGCAAAATACTGAATTATTCACAGTAAACGTCTAAGCGTCCCCCGGTTAAGGTAAGGCGCGCTGGTTGTCTAAAGTGGGTCAGCCTTAAGCCCGGTTTACACTTTGTTTAGTGCGAGTGCAAGTGATTAGTGTGAGTGCAGGTGTGTAGTGCGAGTAGTGTCCAATTCATTGCGAGTGCAAGTGATTAGTGCGAGTGCAGGTGTGTAGTGCGAGTAGTGTCCAATTTTGATTAGTGCGAGTGCAGGTGTGTAGTGCGAGTAGTGTCCAAGTGGCTTTGTTTCCGAGGTCGTGGGTTCGATTCCCACTTAAGAGAAATCTTTGTGTGCATGAACATAGGAGTTCGTCTTAGTCTGGGTGTTTCTATGTATAATATGTATGTATTTACAAAAGATAACATTTTTTTTTATTTTTTTTTTACATTTTTTTTTAATTTGTTTTTTTTTTCTATATGTATTAGTATCAGTTATTCTAGTACCCATAGTACAAGCTCTGCTTAGTTTGGGACTAGATGGCGTTGTGTGTGAGTTGTGAAATATTTATTTTATTAATTTATTTATTATGTTTCTGATACTCCTGCACAAATTTATAAGTTACGTCTTTGGTCCACTTTGCCATTTTGTACAACAAGCGCCCGACGCTACGCACTAAACGCTAAACACTAAACACTAAACACGCCTGTCCAAACGTGCTTCGTGCAGGCACGCTGCGAGTGAGGGGAAGGGAGGGCGCGCGGGACGTGGCTACTACGCAGTCCACTCGCAAAAAAATAGAACACGCTTCTATTCACTTTACTACACAGCCAACTAAGCACTCGCACTAATCAGTCGCTGTCCACACCTTGTCACTAAACACCTGCACTAATCACTCGCACTCGCACTAAACAAAGTGGATACCGGGCTTTAGTCACGATCTCACTAAGGTCAATTTGGACTCGACTTTCGACTCGACGACGCGAAGCTACCGCTACCTTGGCATAAACTGGCTTCCGATCTTAGACATCGATAGATTAGTCGTATGTATAGTGCTCGTCGATATTGCAGATCTGGATTACCAGAAGGGTATCTAGGTAAAATACACTAAAATACCTAGTTACATTTAGGTCCCACTATTGAAATAATGACCAGTGCATAATATACTTTGAGAAATCCTGTCCAGCTACAAACTCCATCTTTGTGCAAATTTTATATGTATGCAAAATTACAATTTGCACAAGTATGATAAGTGTGTAGCCGCAAAACAATGTGTTTGCACGATCTGCTCCTGCAAGTAAGATGGAGCGTATTATATTTAACCATACACGTCACCATTGTAATTAAAAAACGACTTTGTACGTCGTATTTAAAATTAGTTGAATGTTCCAGGCTCAAAGGGATTACTTCGGCGCTCACACCTATGAGCTGGTCTCCAAGCCAGGCCAATTCGTGCACACCAACTGGACCGGCCACGGGGGCAACGTCTCCGCTACCACTTACAACAATTAAAACAACACAAGTGACCTAGGGACCAATGTAGCGTAAAAAGTAAAAAACACTTCTCATCAGAACTACATGAATGGTCGAAAGCGAATATCCCTCGGTTCAAAATAAGTTATTTCATTTTCACGTGTAATTTGAAATCGTAAAGAATTATGGCTTTCATTCATCTATTTATATTCAGATTTTATTTTTGTGTTTTTATTTTTGGTAGAGAGGTAGGTTATGTGTTAAAATGTTTATTTTTGACCAAGTAACAATTACTTTATGAAAGATGAATTAAATAACTCGATCATATGGTTGTCATGGTGAAATTTTTCCCCTTTCTTTTTTAAATTATTGAATACGTGACTTAAGTCAACATGTATAGAATTAAATATAGACACTCTGTAATGACGTCACAATGTTAATTAAAATGAAATAACAGTGCCTTGAAATATTAAGTAGTAATACAGTGCTTGAAAATGTTTACTCATATTATTGTACTTTTTTGTGTGTTATCTTATAAAGTGACTCAAAAAAGTATACATGGCGCTGTTGTAATCCACTGTTTTTATTATTAAAATTCAACAAAGCACATTTTGTAATGTTCCGTATTTTATCTTTTAGATTTGTATCAAACAGTAAAGGTCTATATCATTTTACATAATGTTGGTGCATTTTACTTTTGTTATGTTTCTATTAAGTCTTATTTTATGTATAGATGCCTGTTATATAAATATTGCTAGGTGGCTGGGATCTGCCTCAAATATGTTATGTATTAAAGTGCTAGGACGTACTATGGCTTCATAAGTAGCAATATTTGTGACATTCCTATTTTTATAATTATTACATTTTGAGGGTTGTATTGTGATATAGTTTATATAAAAGTAACTAGACATTCCGAATGAATATTAACTAAATTTATATACCTTACGCTCTCATCAGTTTTATGTGAGCAAAGGGAATATCTACAGCTACAGATTTTATGATCCATTCAATATTTTTATCATGACTAAAGAATGCATACGTGATTTTAACAATAAGTATAATGTTGTTTTGTTATGACATAATTATTATAATTATAACATTGGGAATAATATTTTGGACATTTTTAATATACAAATAAATAATATTATTTTTTACTCGGGTTTTTTATTTCTATACTATATTTTTTATAAAATCTTGTTTCGCTTTTCTACCAATATCCAAATATAATGTAATATTACCGTAGACCAATATCATAACACGGCTTATTAATCAAATGACTTAAAATGGCACTTCCACGGTTTGAATGACAGTTGTATCTACTACCAGACCAGACAATAGATTAATTATTATCCTCTGTAAGCCTCAGCGCATACCTCAGGCGCACACGCACGTCTCGTTTCGTTTCGTGTCGGAACGTAAAATTCTACCAAATGGTAATTGTCTATGGTCATTCTGTCTGAACGTTACGATTCGTCACGAATCGTTCCGAATTGGAACGTTCGGACCAGAGATAATAGAGTGTACGTTACGCCAGCAAGAAAGTGTTACCTAGAGTGATATGAGTAGAACGTATAATTAGTGCGCAATCTGCTGTAAATGTGCGCCGCATAAAAAATTTGTGCGTCTTGTAGTTTTGAAAAAAAAACGTAAAAACGATTCCTGCTGGAGTAACGTTGTTCTAGCAAGAAAATTCTAGACGAATTATCGGAGAGATAAAATACATACATGGGCAGAGAGCTTATATTTGTGCAAATATGTGCGCCAAAAATATAATTTGTGCGTCTTCAGGTTTTCGAGATATTGCGTTTCCCGCTGGAGTAACGTTTTGCGAATTCGTGTATCTCTAAGACCATTTTATGTGCGCCTGTAGAATGAACATACACGCATAGCTCTTAATTTGTGCATATTTGTGACATAATTAGATGCCAGATAATATTTATAATTTTCAAGTAATTGCGCTATAGTGAAAAATTAAAAAAATATTGTAGCGCCTAAATGAGAAGACGTATAAGCTCGCTAAAAACTGTATTTGTTCCATCTTGACGTTTATAATTACCATAAAAAGTTTCAAAACAGAACCTACAAGCGCTAATGAATAATATTACTAAAAGTCAAAACGACTTCTCATAACTTTGACGCCATCAAACAAGAAACTGGCTCAACCTAAGATGTGTAGATGTAAACCAAAAATTAGTGCATTTATCAAATAATATATAGTAAAAATATCCAGCTTCAACTGTTTCGTATTAAGTAAATATTAATATTAAACCAAAACAGTTATTCGGCGCAGGTTATCCGACCAAATTCGAATGACTACAAAAAAGCGACGGATTCATACGTATCGATGACCTTCTTAACTTTACTCGCTAACTGGTTGCGCACAGCAGATTGCGCACTAATTATACGTTCTACTCATATCACTCTAGGATGTAGTCAATGACTCTAGGTGACACTTTCTTGCTGGCGTAACGTACACGATAATAGATATTAATATTAATCAATGATATTAATGCATGCTCTCTGGTTTAGACAGTTAAAATTGTGTCATTTTTCTATGGTCAGAGATATCATATCTCTGACCCGTAGACAGAGAATAGGACCCAAAGACCTAGGAGATATATGAACTCATTGATAGGACCAGACTCTTTCTGACAGCCATAATATGACAGATGTATCATATATTCATAAATTACCGTACTTAGATACAATGTGATCATACACAGTCAATACGAATTGATTTTTAAATGTATTTACTAAACCGTGAATAAATGCCCAGTACCACAAATTTATACGCTCAGTACCTACCCTAGATATTGTTATCAAGACAATGTATTGAAACTCAAGTGTGATGTTTCAGGTATGCCATATCTAAAAGTACATTAATATAACAGAATTGTAAATTCATATTATTTTACTATCCTATTATTGTAAATACTGTAGGCATAGGTAAAATCGAAGATCGCAGGTTGTAAAATGCACTGTCAGTCACTCGTACGCTTTCACGCTTCGGGTTCTCACTTTACTTATGAACATTATAATAATATCTTATTCATCTTATATTACTATCAACTCCTCTTGTAAGGCTAACCTGTATATGTAGGTATATATTATTATTATTTTAATTATAAATGTATGTATTTATTTATGTTATAAATTATTATATTTTTTATTTTCAATATTATGTATCTCTATTACGTATTTTATATAATATGTACCTACTCCTTCTATTTACATATCAATCACTATTCCTCTTTCTGAACTGCACCTACCTATACTTATCTCTGCACCACCCTAGGTTGACTGTAAGAGAATGCCATCAGGCATTAAGTCCGCCTTTGTACAACTTTTTTTTGTGCAAAAAGTTAAATAAATAAATAAAATAAACACTTCGTAGCTCTGAATCTCGCGAGTAACCAACGTTTGGTATACATTGAATACTTTTTTATAAGAATTCTTGCTGCGTGTTCCAAAAATGATACGGGAAAAGTAAAAGGTATTTATTAAAACGACTAGTTTCTGCCCGCCTGGTACGACGATAAAAAGTATCCTATGTTCTTTCTGGGGTCATGAACTATATCCATACCAATTTTTTTTATCATCATTGGTTTAGGAGTGAAGGCATAACAGACTGAGTTACTTACGATTTGTATTTTTTTACAGAACACTTGCTACTAATATACCAATAAATAATGATGCTTCTTGCGCTCGTTACGACGGGTGTAATTCTAGCTTTGTGGGCCCCGTGCATCAAGAAGGGTATGTACGCCGAGCCCGGCCCAGTGTTTGCAAAAGACAGGAAGAATCGTGTTTTTATAATTACACCCACTGGTCAGTGCTGTAATAAGTGCTAATAATAATGCATTTTTAGAAGACTCTTCTCTTGCCTTTTTATTATTTTTTACTTTGACGTGCATAAGTTTTTAATTAGGTACCATCAGACGGGTAATCTGCCACGTAGGTCTAGTATAGTAAGCACTGCTTATCAGGCGGTCCAAAGGTTCGATTGCCGCATCATCTCTCAGACGTAGCACGAATTCTTGGAACTGCACGGTAAATAGTGATATGCTGAAACCTAAAGCTAGCAGTTACGGTATGGATGGATTGCGGTCCCAAACCGTAGCATGTGTCTGAGCAGTAAATTCGATTCGATAAAGCTAGTTGGACAAAATTATTTACCGGGGTTTTTTTGCTTTGTACGTCGTTCTTATAATGTTTTAATGCATTTATTGCACAAAATACCCAAATAATAAAAGGAGAGGCGTACGAATAAAAAAAATACTAAAGATATTATGTATATTATTATTAAATAAAAACAACAATATAAAGATTAACAACGATTATAAAATAATAACCTTCTTACTAATTACACAATAAGATATAATTACTTTTAATTTGTATTATTTTGTTACTTAAATAACATGCAGATAAGATTGAATTACTTCTTTTACAAATAATTAAGTTAGATAAGACACACAGCTTAGAAATTCATCAGAAAAATAGTATTTATAATTACAATAACAATTTAATTATAAAATATACGTATAATAATTATTCAATATCATTTCTTTCTTCTGAAGAATCCGCTACATTAATGGGTCAATTTCAACAAGTGTCGTATTTTGTACCTTATCGGTGAACTTTTTCATTTATAGCTTTTTTGGATATTTATTGTAATCTATAGGATACTAAATGTCTCCAATTTTACGCACATGAACGTATTATTTAAGACTGAGGAGAAATTTGAGTTTGAATTTGGGTTGCTACCGATACGATAAGCCGACCACCGATTAGTTTTCTGTACACCGATATGAAATGCTTGAACACCGAAATTTTAAGTTTATCCACCGAAATGTTATGCCTATCCACCGAAAAGCTGTGCTTATCCACCGATATGGTAAATCTGACCACCTTTGCACCATTGTTTAGTCAATTACTTTGTCATATTCCAGTTACATCAGTTTTATACCTCATTTGAAAGATTATGAAATTTACATGTTTTTAGGGTTCCTTACCCAAAGGAAATGGAACCCTATTACTGAGACTTCGCTGTCCGTCTGTCCGTCCGTACGTTCGTCTGTAACCAGGCTGTATCTCATGAACCGTGATAGCTAGGAAGTTGAAATTTTCACAGATGATGTATAACTGTTGCCGCTATAACAACAAATACTTAAAACTAAATAATATAAATATTTAAGATGGGCTCCCTTACAAAAGACGTGATTTTTTTGCTCGTTTTTGCTTAATATGGTCACAATGGTCACAAATTTAGTTAATGACCTGTCATCGAAAACATTAAACTAAGGTTACGATTTTGATGAATTTATAATGTCATTCACTGAATAAACGTTGATGTACAAATTGTTAGTAGTTCATAACGGTGCATTTATATTATTGACGTCACTATATTTTTTCGTGATAATTTTTTCGTTTACTATTTTGCTCAGAGAGACTAAGTATAATATAACAATGTAAAAACTAATCATAATATAAAAAAGTGGCTTTGCAATCCCTCAATGTTTTTAAAAGAAGGGTTGTTTGCTTGTTCAATTCTTTTAAGAGTTGCGTAAAATGAGTGATAAATGTAGCTTTCTACCTACTGAACCCAATTCCTATGTGCCGCAGACACGGTGACCAGCACAACAATTGAGTCTTTTGATTCGATCACTTCGCGATCTAAGTACTCGGGTTGCGTTGCACAGAATGATCGACCGACATTGGACTGATCTCTCATGGGTTATTTGTGTTTTTTAGAAATTAGTTGACGTGATTTTCATTGTACCGAACACAATGTTTCGAAAGTTCAATTGTGCGATGCTTTTACCATCGATGCTTTATGGATGCGATATTATGTCGCTCTTCAAAATTTACTGTTTGTACAGTTATAATATGACTTTTTTTAAATACTATGTTTAATGTAGACAATATTTTGCATCTTTTTTAAATTTGCTTAAATTTTTGGCTATGAAAATTACGTAATCTTTTTGAACTATTCCCACACCATTTTTTATTAAGATCGGTCTAGTAAATTTGAATATTTTTGGGTACAAACAAACAAACGTATTTAACATCGTACAATTTCATTATCGACACAGTGTGTTCGGTATAGTAAAAATCGCACCAGCAACTTTCGAAAACTCATAGGGAACTCCTTTCTATACCTAACGAAATTACTGATATCAATAAAATGTTTTAAAAGCATAATAAATGACACAGGGTCCACCGATGTGATGAACCGACCCACTGACACGATAAAATGATCCACCGATACGATTGAGCAATCCACCGATGTCTTAAAACTGTTAATACACAAAAAATTAATACACCAAGCTGATGAATTATATACCGATTATTTTTTCTTGGCTGATCGGTGGAAAATTATCGTATCGGTGGGTAAAATGACCACCGATTCCACCGATAATGGTACAGTGACGAGATAAATTGCACACTGTTTTAAAAATTTCAAAGAAACCATAATAACTAGGACAAATTGAACTACAGCCAATAAAGCTAATTCAGTTACTATCTCTGTAAGAATCAAACAAATATAAAATAACAACATATTAAAATATAAAAAATAATCACCGATATGGTGTACTTACGTTTCTTGCGGGAAAATGCAGCAATGTAGAACGCGTCCGTCTTCACTGCGCATTAGGGCGGTACTAACATGAAATAATAATCAGGGAGGGGACACTGTCGGACTTGCCTATGTAAAGATATGTCTAAATTACTTTTTGGCACCGAAAAGCCAAGGATTTCGAGCACCAGTACGTTTGTGCCTCTCATTAATAAATATGGTTAGTTAATAGAATAATAATATGCTATTTATTAATGATGAAACTAATATCCTACGAAATAGGGTAGGTTGTAACCTTAATTTACTAATATTCATTAACTTATAAGCCATTTTGTTTCTAAAAAAAGTACGGGGACAGCACCGACAAGCGAAAATTTGGACTTTAGGAATTTATTTCTACCTTTAAATTTCATCCTTGCCCATTAATATTTTTGCCTCTACCCTATATCTAAAAATACTATAAAAATCAAATCAAAACAATATTCTTCTTTTCAAATACGAATTTCAGCGAGGACAGAAAAAAAAGTCGTTTGAGAAATCCACCCTAATAACTCATGTGCAAAAAAATCGACTCACTTCATAATTTCGCACGCAAAGTTTCAAAACAAGTTTAACTGGAACCTACTTTTAATAATTCAGTCCATTGATGACAAGGTGGAGGTCTTTACTAATAAGCTGATTGAACTCTACGACGTACATGCACCCATCCGTGCAATCATGTTGAAGCATCTGCCGTCCCCATGGCTAACCGACGAAATAAAAACAGTCATGCCTCGAGAAGTTGCAGCTTAAAGCCGATACAAGTGTCGCTCTACGCCTGCAAACTTTGAAAAATACGTAGCTGCTAGAAATCACTGCAATAAGGTGTGTAGAAACGCATCACGCCAAAATATTCATAACTCTGTTGAAAATGGAGACCCAACAAAAGTTTTGGAATATCTTAAAATACAATTCCTAAAGATATAAACATTAATTCACTTAATAAATATTTCTCTACGTCGTCGTCCAACTTTGATGGGCCTATTAAATCTAATACTCTTAATTATTTTTCATCACTTCCAGCTCCTACATATTGTCCCTTTGTCATTAATTAATTTACCGTATGTGATGTTAAAATAAGTGTACTCTCAATCTCGTCTAGTGCTATTGGCAACGATTTACTCAGTCGGAATATGATTCTCCCTATCCTTGATGAAATCCTACCCATCTTGTGTCATATCCTAAACCATTCCGTATCCTGTGGAATATTTCCCACTGCATGGAAAGACGCTCAAATATTCCACTCGCTAAAAAAGCCAAACCCGCATCTTTCGCCGATTACCGTCCCATATTAATCCTTCCATTAATTTCCAAAGCCCTTGAACGCCTCATCCATACTCAACTTACCTCATTCCTTTGTACGAACTCCCTCCTGAATCCTTCCCAATCCGGCTTTCCTTCTCGACACAGTACGGCATCAGCTCTAGTCCATATATCAGACTACATTCGACTGGCCATGGATACTAGCAATCTTACGGTCCTTTCTCTCCTTGACTTCAGGAACGCTTTCAATACCGTAGATTTCCGAAGAGATACTACGCTCTATTAACATATCTCCATCGATGATTGATTGGTTTTGGACCGGAAACCTCCCCCAAACGTTTCCAGTCCTCTCTATCTCCTGCAGTTTCTCACCAGTTGTGGTTGTAGGCATCTAGGTCGTACCGCTGCGCCTCCTAGGTCTACCCCGACGACGACGGTGTCCTCCTTGGGACATCGATTGTGTGGCAATCCGTGCCCACCTCTCCGGATGCATAGGTACGTGTAACATGTTATGTTATATATATATATATATATTATAACATATTTATCTTCTTCATATATATTATAACATATTTCCCATCTTATATATATTATATAATATGTAATTTTTTGATATAATATATTTAACGATAATGCTTGTTCAATATAAAATGCAAATAATTTCTTATAATCTAAGCAAAAACTACCGCTTTATTTTCTATTTCCAAAATGTCCATCCTAAGGTTGCCTGGAAGAAATCGCTTTAAGCGATAAAGCCGCCCTTTGTACATTTTTCTGTTATTTTTATTTTTGTTACCTCTTAAGTTTTTAATTTAAGTTTATGTACAAAAAAAAAAATTCTATCTATCTATCTATCTTGTCGAGAGTACTGCACCAGATCACGGTAGCTCGCAACAAACGCGAGCTTCGACCGAGTATGGCACGCCGGCCTCCTGTACAAGCTGGGCACGTCACCGACGCACTGTCGCATTGTGCAAGTGGTCTCCTCGTTCCTGGACTCACGGACTTTTCGAGTGGCGGTGGAGGACCACCTATCCCTACCCCACCGCATCTTCGCCGGCACCACCACTCAAACTCCACGGACACGACGTGCTGTGGAGCTCCACAACAAAATTCCTGGGTGTCACACTAGACCGCCTACTTACCATGACTCCACACGTTACGAACATCCGAGGCCAGATGCGCGCAGCTATGTCCGGTGCTCTTGTTGAGCCTTGAGCCTGAGCTGAACGTCAAGCTGGGTGTGTATAAATCTTATGTACGCACCCGGCTTACCAACGCAGCCTCTGCATGGTACGTCCTCACCAACGAGACCGCCAAGCAGGCCCTCACACATGTGCGTATATACCCTAATACATCGTGCTCGGGCGACGGCGGTCGTTCCGAGACTAATTGTTACAGACGTAACACCCAAACACGATCCAGGGGGCCGCATGTACTCGTAGTCGCGTCCCGAGGCGTGTCACTCGGAGTTACCTACCCCCTAAGCCGGCCCGCCGGAGGTCTCAGTCGGCTCGGGTAGACTGCTGGGATAGCGTGAAGACTTCGCGGCCCTCTACAAACCCTGTGACCACAGGATCTGGAGTCCGCCCTGAGGTCCTGCCCATATTAATGGGCAGCGATTGACACCACCAGCAAGGGGCTCAGCCCCGAACTAGTATCCATCCTCCTCCTTGCGGAGGAGGCGGTGTAGGCAGTGGTAGTGACAGAAGGAGAAGGGTATACAGAAGGCCGGGACAGCTATACGCACAATGCTGCATAGCAGAAACTGTTGCGTACCGAGGAGGTTCCTGCATGGTGTGGGTTGGCATATCAATGGAAGCAAAAACCGAACTGGTTATCATTGAAACTGGCCACCATGTGGGAGGGTTGATCGCAAATCACTACTTACACCTCGTAAATAAATGCTTAAGAAAACGTTACCTTAGCAAATTATTCAACATTAATTCAGATAATAGGTCCTATGAAATTGTCGTTCTGCAGTACTGGTCAATTCAAATCAAAATAATTTTTGTTTGGTTAAGAATTCTAATTTAAAATTAATTTTATTTTAAAAACATGGATTCAAACAATTCTTTTTCCAAAAGGAATCATTTGTTTATTGATTAGTGTTACATTTTCATCGCATTTCAATCTTTTTTATAATCATGGATACGTTAAAAATTCGAGTAAAATGGAATATGAGTACCGTCGTGGCAGCAACGCGGCACAAGCGGCACGCAACATCAACGACGTTTACGGAGCTAACACTACAAACCAACGCACCACCTGTTATTAGTTTGCTCCGTGGGGTTATTCGCTATTTGAGATTTTGGTTTCTTAACAAATAGTTTCTGTCAATTAGTAATTCTTTCACTCAAAACATGCATTTTTGACATAACGAAACCACGGATTACTCTCCTGGTTACTTGCCTGATATTAATACTTACGCTTAAAAACTCATTTTCAAAATAGCAAAAAATCAGAGTGCGTGTTATTACTAATGGCTTACGACAATAGGCAAAACTAAATGGAAATGACCAATTTGTAAATTATTAACTGATATTAAATTATTTCTTATTTAATAGGACGAGGAATATACAAATTTATCCACTTTTATTGTTGTGTTATAGTTTTAATAGAAGTAAAAATTATTTTAATTTACAGTTTTTTACTGAGTTGTGGCGCGCACTCTATTAGTTAATGATGTTTTATCTGTGGTTGAAATAACTTGAGTCGTAATAAAAGGTTTAATGGTTGTATGATTATTAGCTAATCCATACATATAATAAAATTTAAATTATAAATTAAAGACATTTAAGAAAAATTTATAAGAGGATACTAGAACAGCAGTAGAAGCCGAAACATATTTTTTGGATTTTTGTCTGTCTGTATAATATATGTTCAAAATTATGCTCATGAAATAAAATAAATTTTGTAGATGAATTTGGGATAGATTTTTTGGAAATTTAACTCTAGGGGTTGCAAGTGTATGAGTAAGGTTTCTCAATTTTAAAAGATATAATAACTCAGAAATATCGAACTTAACGGGGACGAAGCTACGGGCAGAAGCTATTTAACAATAAAATAATACTTTTTAAATTACATTTGAAATTGATGTAAAGAGTGAAATATAACTTCTACATTTTTTTAAATATATTTGCAGTGAAAAGACGCCATAAAATTGCTGACTGCCACTTAAAAAAAAAGAAAGATATTTTTAGTATTACCACAGAGGTAAAATTTGCGGCCGCTTACCGTGAGGTTTCGCCATGTAGCTATAAAGAGTATAGACACAAAATCATAAATTAAGTTTTTGGGCTTTCAATATTTAACTTAAACATCCTCCATATATTTAATTATATAACTACTTTGCCCGCCACCTCGTTTGCGTGGAATTCATTATATTAGTAATAGCTACGCCCACGTTTTGACCCGCATTAAACCTTACAGCTCCACTCCCGTGACGTTTAGCGTAATCTCAAATATCAGTTCAATATTCAGTAGTTCGCGAGAATAAAATAATAAAATTAACGAACTGACTTTCGCTCGCGGATTTGTCTGCGTGGTAGCTAAATAAATGAAAACTGGATTTTATAAATAACTATCGTGCAAATAACTATAACATATACTAAAAATATTGTTGTTTTGACATTAAAATAAAAACAGACAAATCAATTTTATTTATTTGTATTGATAAAACCTTCTTGTTAACACCTACTAAAATGCATTTTTACTCTGTGGCAACTAATGTCTTTGACTGAAGAAAATTGGAACGTTTCATTACAACAAAAAGCATATAAATAGCTTTAAACTGAATTAAGAAAGTTACAAATTCAAACAATAAAATTCAAATTATTTAACTGATTATATAAAAAGAAAATTGTACACATTATAACAACAAACACAATATAAGACATTATGTTAAGAGGTATTTTCGGAGAGATTTTCTCTTTAGTGTAAAACGAGTGCATAAAATTAAATAAAATAAGAATGGAACGCGATGTGATGGAAAAAAAAGTTATCCTCAATACAAAACAAATAGGTATCAAAGATCAAGATAATCTTTTAAGACAACTATAAAAACGATAATATATAAATGTGATTTTAACTCTTTGCTACTGCTATGTACTAGAAACAGTGAGTATGCGTTATAATTTCTACTTAGTCCTCCGTGACACGATGAAATCACATATAAATATCTCTCACTACTTGTGTTGTAATGTTTTTTGTCTTTCAGGTGCAATACACGAATATAGCACACCTATATTATAATAGTATTATGATAAAGATGATAGCGGCGGCTGATTTCACAGCTAAACATTTTATAAGACCTAAGTTTCATCAGTGCAAGCCTAGCGAACATTAGAAGAAATGTTCCTGAAATTCTGTGAAATAATAAAATTTTTCAAAACTTTTTAATATATTCTTATTTCTCTCACATAATTATCAAAGACATAGACACTACGTTACGTACATAAGAAATTATAAATGTAAACTCCAAATAAATTTATAATCGTGAATACAGAATGTAAGTAGTTACATTATCTGGTGCATAACCTGTATTGCCCCATTGTTGGGCAAAGGTCTCCACCATCCATGAATCACCTGCACTCGCAATGAATTGGACACTACTCGCACTACACACCTGCACTCGCACTAATCACTTGCACTCACAATGAATTGGACACTACTCGCACTACACACCTGCACTCGCACTAAACACTTGCACTCGCACTAAACAAAGTGTAAACCGGACTTTAATCTCAAGTAAAAAAACCTTTTAAATATCATTATTTTATCTCGCCAAAGTACAAGAAATCACTAAGAAACTGCTCCATGACCAGTTTCCGATTTTGACATAAGAAATTGCGTTACTTGCCTGTAAAGCTGTCAAATCTGCAAAAGGAAAGTAACTGGCAAGCTGTAAATTTTTTTGCCAAGCAGTTATCAACCGTATATGTATGGAAAAAAGGATGCACTAAAACCGAGATGAACCGGTTACTATCGAAATTCTTAGTCGATTTCGAAAGCGATGGGCAATTAAGCTTCGGTTTCCTAGGAAAGCGGTGTGGAATAAAGCGTCCGTAAAGATAACGGTTGAATGACGACACTAGAACGTTACCCATGTAAAGTAAATGTAGTGGTTTCCTAAAGAGCGGTGATCGACATAACGTATTACGTACTAATCGTGTTACGGCCATAATATTACGGCCGCATTATTTCACACCGCTTTCCTAGGAAATCGAAGCTTTAGTCACATTTATAGAATAGCATAGCCGTTCTGGGAATTTCGACCTGAAAAATGAACCTCGCGGTCGTCCGAAGACTTTGGTCGACAATTTATGAATTAAAGGCGATTGTGGAAGCTGATGATATACAATCTACGGCTGAATTAGCAGCAGCTTTCGACGTTAGCGTCAAAACAATGTGGGTCCATTTGCGTCAAATTGGTCAGGTAAAAAAGCTTGACAAATGGGTAATGGCTTGACGTACGCGTCGAGACGTGCCTTGCACTGCTTGTTACCTGCGATGAAAAGTGGATTCTGTTTGATAACCGCAAGCCTTTAGCAAGTTGGTTGGATTGGATCCTGGTTCAGCGCCTAAACAATAATGCCACAAAGGAAAACTTACCCCTAGAAAAGTGATGGTCACCGTTTGGTGGTCTAGCACCGGTGTGATTCATCACAGCTGAAAAAAATTCAATACCAGAGAGGCAGTACAAAATGCCTTTGAAGAATTTGTTGCCTCCCCGTCCAGCTGATTTCTTTAAGAAGGGCATCAATAAACTGCCACTGCGTTGGCAAAGATGCATTGATTGCATGGGTGGTTACTTCGATTAACTTAACTTCGATTAAACATGAATGATGAACTAGAATCTAATTTTGTTTTGGTAGAATTATCACGTTTTTTGCACTTGTTTATTAACTTTTTGCATGACATCCCAGCTTACTATGAAAATAGCCGGCTTAAAATTAAACTTTCATATTATTCTATATAGCACAGCAGCGATAAACAATCCCATAGTCGATTGGTCATACCCCTTTACTGACGGAATGTTTACAAATAACACTTTGCCCGACCCGGGAAACGATTCCGAGACTTCGCGATGAGAGGCGCATAAGCTAACCACTAGACCATCGAGGCAGCAGCAGTAATCACAAATTCAATAAATTTCCGCAGCACCAGATTCCATTATTAACTTTAGTGCTGACTCTCCCTTCAATTTCAAAACATCTAACGGAAAAGGATCATAACATTTTTTTTGCCGGTGGACACATTTCTTCAGAGTATTTCCCTTTTAATAGGCTAACTGTCTGCACTAGGTTTGCCCCAGTGCTGGCCCGAGGCCAAATTGTAGGTGGAGCGAAATCAAATGTAATTATTTATAAAATAATAATAGATACATTTATTTCAGAACATGTCCATATACAATAGTTGGCATAGATAATACGGTCAGGTTAGAGGAATCCATATAACAATAAAAATAAACATTAAAAAGTAATTGAAACATAGATAAAAGAAATATATTAATCTACTGAGCCTTATTGCCAAATTACATCGGGGGAGACTTCTAGTCTAACGGATTCAGCTGAATATAAGTATTTTACGTGGAGCGACTGTCACCAGACCTCCACAACCCAGTTCGAGGTAATACGATACTCTTTGTAAGACTATAATGCTAGATTTGTATGACAATGATTTCTCGTACCGACTGCATAGATAAATGTTCAAATGGCAACCGAGACCGACGGCTTAACGTGCTCTCCGGGGCACGGTGGAAAACTGGATGGTCACCCATCCACGGCCGACCGCGGTTGGCATTGCTTAACCTGCAAGATCGATCGGTTGTTACCATACATATTACAATTCCCACTCGTGTTTTTTTATTCATTTTAGATATTATGTTTAATAGCAAGATTTTCTACTTACCTACACAATCGATACCCAAATATTAATAACGCATTTTTTTCTATTCGAGCCGGTTCAATGCCCTAGCTGATTAAGTTATATTGATTATTTTTATAGCATTTAGCTATGTTTAGCAAATTATACAAAAAAACCATTGAAAACATATTGGAACCGGCAGGATTTGAACTCGCGACCTTTTGCACATAGGGCAGTCGCTTTAACCAACCAGCTACGGTGGCCTCTGGCCAGATCCCTAAATTTCTGAGCTGAATGTGAGTGGCGACACTGCGGTCCTGATTCCTTAGAGAGTCGGTCAGGGAATAGTCTCCGGCTTGCCTTTATTGGCCGGTCGGAGTGCAAACCCAAGAGCGCCCGCAGGACTCTTAGCTCTGTTCGTGCCTTAACCGGCCGGCCAGAGGGGTTGCTAGAGTAAAGATGCTTGGGGTGGAAGTGTCAATGTCAAGGGCATAAATCCGAGGAAACCTTAGGTGTTCCACCGAGAATGAAATCGGCGCCACCCCAAGCCACTCACGACAATGTTGCGTCCTGTCCCCGTATGCCTTAGGTGACTGTTTAGGGGGCCCATATAGTGAGTTGGCGAGTCAGCGTCTGGCCCTATTTCCGTGTACAACAAGTGTTTCAGGGCAGGGTAATTTAGATTATGGTAGGTAAAACTGATGTTTTACCTACCATAATCTAAATTACCCAACATATAATTTATTATCCATTTTCTGCAATAGGTCCGCTTAAACCGGGGATTGTCCTTGGGTGCATTTTTATAGTGTGTACAGTGATTAGCGCCGGTTTGTGCCTCATTACATTTAGAGTAATCGGGTCTCTGTGCTGTTGACTTCGGCCCACACATGGACTCTGTAGTCCCGAAATATGGTAACATAAACCACAAATAATAATAATAATTACAGACTGCACCATACTGACTGATATGAATGAGAGTATACAATATACCTAACATTTAACATTTTATCTATCAAAAAGGTTCCGAATAGGTTTATTAAGGACTTATCCAAAACCTGTAAAACTGGCTCTCAGTGTCCATTTGAAACTTTAGTATCGGATTTAGGTAACATATTTTTTTTTAATTCAGTATTCCGACGGTTTCGGTTACGGAGTTCAGTAATCCTGTTACGAATGAACGGATCAAGCAACGAGGCGCGCCGCCCATCACAATTACTTATTTGTATCGCAAATCGCAATACTTTAATTTGTGTTCTATACTTCTTCTATGCTTGTGCTTGACTATTCTGCTTCTATTTTCTGAGTGTGTTTCTCCAGAGTGTTAGCTTGTGTATTGTGATTTCTTTTTTATTTCTGTTACCTTCCGACTTACATTTCTTCGCCGTGATGTGACGTGAGCCGTTACAAGAGCTTTTTCCTTCGCACACAAATACCTATTTACACACCAAAGCAAGCACAGTATGATAATATGCAAACTCTTATAGTAATCAGGGATCCGTGTTTTTTTAACCTTTTAACCGCCAACGTCGGATTAATCCGATTAATATTTTCGGGCCCATTTCGCCAGAGTCGGATATTTACGACCAAAATATCACTGCTCGTTTAATCAGCTTTTTTATTTAATTACGCTGTATTCTATCAAAAATATGTTTATATTAGGTAAATAGTTAACTAAGTAATCATTTACAGTTTAATACACTTTAGTCTATTAATTAGAAGTCTTAAAAATAATGTCCAAAGTTAGATGAATTACTAACATTATTTTTAGAAAATTGTATTGATGTGCAACGCCCATGACGCCAAAATCCGACATGAGGGACGGGACATATGCCAAGATTTACCGATACAAAAATAAACATAAATCAAAATATTTCTCGTTATACTGACTAATTAACTTTAAAACAAATACAGCAATTGTTAATAAAACATTTTTTTACAAATATTTGTGAGTATTTCATTTAATTCCTTTAAAATTAATTAATTTAAATAAGAAATGTCAGCGATTGAATTGATGGTTCCCATCCCTAGCCTACATGTTCCGAAACTTACTTTGTTAGTACGCCCTGCGCCACGGTCGGATAAAGACGACCGCTTCTTACGTCATAAACGAGTGCCGACTTCTGGAATTTTCCATCAGTGTTGTGCTTGTGCATGAAGTTTTACGTTCGTATGTCGATAAATGTACATGATAGAAATGTATTATGACGACTACTGAAGAGTTAATACGAATTCTAGAAGGCGATGAAAAACTGAAACTCTTCTCTGGACTGATTTTATTGTGAATAGTTTAAGTAATAATTAATAAATCGTTCAAATTGTTAAACACTTTTTGTTTTACTGGCTTGCGAAAAATGTCGAATAATTTCGTAAGGTACCTAAGTAGTATTCAAGTAGGTAGGTACCTATATCTCCACCAAGCTAAGTTTACACCTCGCTGGAATGCGGCGTGTACCCGTGTACCTACGTATAATATAATGTTAAAAACAACAAATGCAAAGTAAAATCTAACAAACATTTGTATACTTTTTTAAAGTCATAGCGAATCCTTTTTTACAGCCCGTACCTAAGCCTCAGTGTGACGTAAACGACGCGAGGTGCAAACTTAGCTTGGTGAGATGTAGTCGCAAATGCAAATGTCGTTATTAAAACGAAATATCGACATCGCAAAGTTAAGTATTGCACATCCCTCTTTCTTTTAGGTATTTAATTTTCGATTCACTGTGCCTGGCGCTAGGGACAGTAGGGACACGCCAACTGTTCTGAAGTCTGGCGGTTAAAAGGTTAATATCGTGTCGATTTCATCACACATGCTGTATTGCCCCGGCCTTGAACATTTTGAACGAATTTGAAGAAGTTCTACAAGACATAAATTAATAAGAAGATAGATTTTTTGGCAATTCCACTCCCGAAGGGTGTCTATTTCGGCTTGAAAGTGTATGAGAGAAGCCCCTCAATGTTGTAGGAAATAGCAAGGAAGTATTGAATTCCACTGGGACGAAGTCGCGGGCAAAGACTTCTAAACTTTAAATATTATGAGCGTTTCGAACAGAGTTTAAGTGGAGTCGCGTCATAATTACATTTTTTTTGCACGATTCAAATCAAATCATTAATTTCCATGGGCCCAAGAGGCGCTTGAACACGTCAAAACAAACATCAAAATACAAAAAATATTAAATTAAAATAAAACTTAACTAATTAAATTATAATAATTATTCCAATAAAATGATTTGACACCGGAGCTTAGATTGACTTTAATTCAACTTAGAAATTTGAATTAAAATCAATCCAAGTACTAGCTCCGATGGGTATTGCTTCCGTACCATTACTTTACGTACATCCTTTGAGTTAGAACCCTAATAACCTATGAAAATAATGACTTGTATGAAGTTGTTAATGTTCAATACAAATATTTGACCCTATTTCAATATTTTGTGTAGCTGCTGAGTACGGCACCCTATTGCGCGTGACCCAACACGCATTTGGGCGTATTTTGCTGATTTTCTACAACATCACTTTTGTTCAAGTGTAGAACATAATTATGTCAGTATGTCCTACGGCAACGATGGAAATCCATTTCGTAAAAAAGATATGGATCCTCAGGAAATCTATAAATTTATTAATAAATGAATAATAGGTCGAGTATGAGCAGAAACAAGTATTTAAATTCTCAATGTTCAAATTCATTGACCCATAAGTAGTTAAGAAAATAAATAGCAGTAATAGCCGAGTGGGAGACTGGGACTGCAAAGGCACAGTATAAAGGTCTCGGGTTCGAGCCTACGACACACTTCAGTAAGGAAATAGATAAAAACCTTCTAGACATGTATGTAGTACCTATACCTATATATATCATTGCCTCGATGGTCTAGTGATTAGCATATGCGCCTTTAAGTGCGAGGTCTTAGGTTCGAATTTCGGGTAGGGCAGTGTTATTTGAGAACTTTCTGTCAGGAAATTTAGAATAGCAGCACGGAGTTGGAATTGTGCCCGGTGGATGGCGATAGGCTCACCCCTTATCCCATGAGACGTGAACATAACAGGTGCAATGTGGGTGTTGTACACCTCTGCCACACCCTTTTCGGTATTATAGGCGTGATATTGTTATGTATAAAAGATACTTTTATGCATGTCGCTGTTTTGTTACAGAGATCCATCCATCAGTCAATGTTGGTCATAAATATGATTGGATTAAATAATGGCATGTGGGTTAGCTTTGAAAGAAAAAGCATTATTTAAATAGAAATACTTTGTAATTGAATAAATTATACTTACCGAAAGTAAGTCCTTTGGATATATTTCTATTCAGTCAAATGATTTGAATCTTTATGGTAGTTTGTACAGAATATATAATATTATGTACAAATTGAATTACAATTATATATATTATGTATGACCAACAGGCATGGTGACTGATCCATAGCTAGTAAAAAAGAAAATTAGTTACAGCTAAATAAATAAATGAAATGTTGGCATGTTCTTTGATTAAAATATAAGTTGAAAACTTATATTTCAATCAAAGAACCAGGCCTTTTTGTGGAATCTCAAAAAACCAGGCTTACCAATTCCTCAAGGGAAAGCTATTCGAGGATTCATCACGGCTCTGGCAACAGAGTCAAGGGATGGATCACAGCAAAAGCCTCATCGAAGGCTTCTCGAACAAATTTACTACTGAGCTGCTGGCACTTAGTAGGAACAAGGTGTCCCTTGCCGTTTGATCCCTCACAGGACACTGCAAGCTAAATATGCACTTATCCCGTATGGGCTATGCGGACGATGACTACTGCAGATTCTGTAAAGAGGAACCGGAAACACCGCTGCACCTCTTTTGCGACTGCGAGCCACTGATCCATAGACGAAGCATCATTCTGGGAAGCCATATCTTGGATCCGGATGATGTCAAGTCACTCCCGTTCGGCCGACTGCTCCAGTTTATGGAGGCTATTGGCCTAAAGGAGAGTCTATAATGAGGCTACAATCACAATAGACCCACGGAGGTCGACGTGAACACCCAAAGCCTCTTCCCAACAATAATAATAATAAGTTGAAAACCTATACAATTTATATAGTTTATAATATTTATAAATTAATTGTTTTTGAATTCCGTAAACAGTAGCAATTACATATTTCATTGTTTTAATATGTATTTTTGAAGATGAAAAAAAAACCACAAATTATGCCACAAATGTACGTATTTCTTACTAAATACCTTGCGATTGCGAGGTGTTTGGCTGGCCGGTATTATGAAACTCGATCGATGCAGTATTTAGCAGATTAGCGACAGTTTTAAATGACCGGCGATCGCTATCGTAATTTTATTGACTTCTTGGTACAAGTCGGATCAATGACTTTTATTCTTTCCTTATCTGGCGGCGACTATAGTCCATTTTTAAAGTACGAAATTATTAAAAAAACAATTTAAAACCACTATCATAAACGCCATATTTCCAATAGCTATAAAAAAAAAATCACAACTGCACATACAAAATACGTAAGCGTGACGTCACACTTTAGTAGCCGTTTGTTTGGAGCGTTTGGGCGAGTCTTATTAATGTGAATTTCTAATAATAATTGTATTATCTCAGGCAGTTCATGTGATATCAAAGTAATTCTTTTAATTATGTTTCTTATACCGAGAGGTGTTTCAATTACATACAAAAATAAAAAAAATGTCATCATGGCTATTCTTGACAAGATATAATCTTTAACAGTCAAAAACTGGCTAGATATATAGATAGAGTAATCTTTATTGTACACCAATATTAACAAAGAAGTTTATTATGTAAACAAATGCACTTAAAAATTATGTTGCACAATGGGCGGCCTTATCGCTATAAGCAATTTCTTACAGGCAACCTTAGGATGCACAAGTAAGTAATGAGCAGAGGTCGGAATTAGGTAGAGTTTTTCATGTGCTTACACTGATTTCATACAGCGAAAGAATAAAGTGGATATGCCTCAAATCCCGAGATGAATTTTAAAGAACAGAAAAAAATCCCGTGATTTTTTAAATAAAAAAATATTTACTTTTACACAATTTAAATTTATTGTTTTTGCCCAGTAGGTAGCAACTTCTACTCCCTTGCTTGTGGCTTGCATTAGGTCTTCACATGCAAATGTAGAGAGAGACAACATCCACGAAAGCAGGTGAGCCATGTTTTGAATGCAGAATCCACAATTGCACGAAGTGTTATTGGTGTTTGTGATTCCGCATTTGGCCAGGTTCTCCCTGTAGCGACATACTTTTTTTTTTTTCTTTTTTTTTATGATGGATAGGCACGCGTTTAACCACGATCTCACCTGATGGTAAGTGAGCAGTCTACGGTGGAGCACGCTTACCTATTAGATACCTATTAACTCTTGTTTTGAAGAGATCCAAGTTGTACTCAAACGGAAACACTGACTTTGGCAGTTCGAATATGAAATATAGAGGCGGTTTTGCTTCCGAATGAACTTCCGAACTTGCTTCCGAAGGCGGCTTTGCCCTCTGTTCACCTCTGCCACACTCCTAAGGGTAATATAGGCGTGATGCTATGATAAGTATGTTGTAATGCTTATGCCACAGATGAGCGGGCTCAAAAACAACAATTAAGTAGGCAATAGAGGGGGAAGCGCGTATCACCCGCTATTGTGTACTTAATTGTTTTTTTTGGCGGTTCTGCGTTAAGGTACCGCTACCACCCGCTACCCCGCGCGAACTATGGGAGTGTCACCTACGAAGTGTCAAGTTTTATCATCACTGATGCTATCTCTGTCGAACACGATGCTAGATGAGTCGGCGCGCATTTTGGTCAGGCTCGCTAGCAAGTTGAAGCCCGCGATTTGTTTGCTCCTAAGATGCGTATAGCAATATGTAGCCTTTTTAGCGTTATTTAATAAATACCTTAAATGTTTAGTTACCGTCATTCGCAATGAAGATAACAAACAAAAAAGTGAAAATAAAAGATCAGTTTGTTTTTTTCTTCAGTTAACTCGGTTCAAAAGGATAATTCAATGCCATGAAAACCAGTAAGACGGAATGACCAAAACTTGTATCGCGGCAACGCGGCAAACCTTGTGTCGAGTTTTTAGATAGTAAATAATTCCTAGTTTATTATTTATTAGCGACCCGCCCCGGCTTTGCACGGGTACAATGCTGATACTAAATACACTACAGAAAAACTGTGAACGTTGTATACAGGGTGCATTTTTCAAGTGGGCCTTCAGGGCCAAATCCGAATCTTTATGGAATATCGAAAAATGCTCAAAGCAGTCGCGAGCCCGATTTTGACGAAACCAAAAACTGCATCATTTGATTTTGAAAATTCAACAATCCTAGGCAGGAATGATTTTGAAAAATAAAACACACCCTGTATTATTAAACCATCCAATAGTGTTGTTAATAAGGATTGATTTCTGGAAAGTAATGATATACGGCAAACTTATGACAAATGTTAAATTTTAATAAAATGTTTCTTATCCGCCTTGATTGAAGCGATAATCAAAGCGATTATCATATTTTTATTAAATACACACCCCCAGTGCCTGTAGAACGGTGCATTATGTTCTAATTTCAAATTTCGATTATCTCTTTGTGGTTATGGCTGTATTCTTATACTGTGGTTATGGGCCACAATAAAAAACTAAACATTTGAAATTAGAACGTAAAGCGAATTGGCGTCATTAATTTAAATCTTGTACGAGTCATTTTGTACAAAATACTACAGTCTTTTTCGTATTTTGTCGAAGTTTTCAAGCAATAGTTACTCGGACTACGTGTTATTTTGTTAAAAATCGGTCTTTCCTTAAGTTCCCCGTATATTTATTTATTTAATAGGTACATCAACAATATACATACAATAATATTACTGTAACACGTGGTTGAAATTGTTTGGGTCTTGTATGCATATCTTTTATAAATGTACACAACACTCTTTGTAATTTAAAGACACGTTATTAAAATAATGAAAAAGAAAGAAAGAATACAGATTATCATTTAACAACGCTATTGAGTGGTGTAATAATACAGGATATGTTTTTTTTTCAAAATCATTGGGTTCGAATCCTGGCTAGGATTATTACTTTTTCTAAAATCCAATGATGCAGTTGTTGTTTTCATCAAAATCGAGCTCGCGACTCATTTGAACACTTTTTGATATTCCTTATACTTTTCGATTTAGCCCTGAAGGTCCACTTGAAAAATTCACCCTGTATAAAAACACAGCGGCCCGCTCCGGATTCGCACGGGTATAAAATATATAGGCTATGCAACTCACTGAAAAAATGATTAAAATCGATCCAGTAGTTTTGATTTATTCATTACTGCCCGTGGCCCGCACGCGTTAAATTTGGAACCAAATTAGTTTTGAAAAACAATTTAGTTTTCCCTATACCATGAAGATTTCGTGCTATCTTTGGAATATTCATACACAACATTTTTACTTATTACATTTCTCAGCTGTATATCTATCCCGAAGCTGACTGAGTCGAGCCTCACGCTCTACTGACGATTCTCTGTCCCTCTGAACAGGCTCGCTCCCTCCGCCCCGACCGGCCGGTACCGCCGCAAACGCTACATCCCGCAATTTTTAAATCTGTAATATCTTCGAAAATATTCATTTAAATCACATGCTGTAAAGGGCAATTTTGATCTACATGAAATGTACAACGTATCTAATGTATTTAATTGGATAAGGAATGATACTGTATCGTTAAAAATAGCTTGGTAAATAACCCATATTATTTTTGTAATATGTAAAAGATAAAAATGGTTACTGTGGGTTATCCTTAGGAGATAAACATATGCTGTCGTGGACTTTTTCATTCATCTTTTTAAGATATACAATTCCGTAGTACATAAATTTGATCTATCTCGCAAGGTTTAGCCAGCGTTTGCAATGTAAGCGCAGAAAAATATGTTTGTTACGACATCACATTACAAATCTTTAAATTTATCGGCTTTTCTCTACTAAAATATGCATGTATATTCATTAAAAAAAAACCGCATCAAAATCCGTTGCGTAGTTTTAAAGATCTAAGCATACATAGGGACATAGGGACCGGGAAAGCGACTTTGTTTTATAATATGTAGTGATAACAATATCGCACTTACTTTTAGCGGGTTTTCATAAACAAAAATATTGGTCACTGAACATTGTATTCACGAAATATAAAACACCGTTTTTACATTTTGTTCACAAACTTTTTAATTAAACCCATCTTACCATTAAATTATCCATCTTAAAATTCAAAGTATTTGATATTCTTGATATCAGATAGCAGTTTCTATCTTATTTGTATTAAAACTGACGTGAGCTTGTAACATTATTCAAATTATGAAATACGGGTGTTACTCACGTAATGTTGGTCTATTTAGTCGACCGCGGTTTCGCCTATACAAGGCATTTTCAAGAGAGTGCGACACATCGCGCCTGAGTCACAGCCAGTCTAGCATGCGGTCGACTGAGTGAGAAACACCTGTATTTCATAGTTTATATCTTGACATACACAGAAAAGATAGCACAGCCCCGATAAAAGATCGCAAAGTCACTTGGTCATTTATCATGACCCTTTAAATATCACTTTAAACAAAATATACTTACAACTCAATTAACACATTCTATTTGTATGCTCTGCGAGATTTTTAATTTTTAATTTTTTATATATAACAACGAAAAACAATCGAGTATATTGCTTTATTCTTTTTCTTTTGATATCACTACCACAAATGACGGTAGATATATTATTTGGTATTTTTTTATGGAACTCTAAAAACGGTTATACAAATATTTGTGTAAAATTACGTAAAGCAGAGATAAATCTATCTACAATTGTAAAGTCTGTTTTGTTTCCAAGATGGCGGCAAAAACTGAAAGCTAGGGTATAAGCTCCTTTAAGCTTTTATTACGACAAAAGCAATTAACGCATATTTAATTTAAACACTAACGATCTATGATTTTGCTTACTTACTACTTTTAAATATTTCTAAATCATACATATTTACTATAAAAACATACATTCATAATGATCCTAGTTCTGCTGAGGATCGTCATACTATATTTCGTGCCAATGGCTGATAGCGACACAAGTTTAGCGGGCTTATGCTTTATTCTATAATACTTTGTTTTTCACCAAACAATTTGCCTAAGCGATCGCAAAAAGAATGGACTCTGCATGAACTGTGGCTGCAAAATTAGATGATATGAAGGTTAATTAGCGATGTAAAAGAACATAAATTAAATGGTACATAAACAAAATTTAATAAACATGATCATGTCGCTTTTACATTATAGCAATCGGCTTAAATAAGATAAAATATTTAAAAAACTTGAAGCTGAATTAGTTCTTATGTCTAAAGATTATTCTAAAATTCAGCACTGCGTATTAATTTTTACGTATTAATGATTACACTAAACTGTTGTCCTACTTCAATTTTACAAAAGTGTCTTCTTTTCTCACTGATCACGCGTGTTCGTCACCCCTGTGGAGAACGCCACGCACCTACAACAATGAACACTTTCAGTAAAACATTTCTTTGTCAAATCGCATGTTTTATTGTATTTAGCCGCAGAGCGCTCTTAACATGAATTTGGATCTGCCGCAGAGCATTGCTTAAATATTAGTAATGGTTTACCTTTTATTTCGTTTCTGATGACAAAAGGGCCTAGAATCGTTGACGAATTGATTTGTTAACGCAAGGAACTGACAAAACATTCTGCCAAGCCAATAGAGTATTACAAGATTTTTTAATTTTAGTTTATATATTGTTAAAGGCTTTTATTCTCATACCGTACATGCCGCAAGCAGTAACCGTCACACTTACCGTATCGTTTAATTAATGCTGCCGTACTATGCCATTATAAAATGTTGATTCTGTTAGGATAAGGTCGCTGTTGGTGCGATGGCGAGGAGGTCGTGGCATCTTATCATATATAACAATAGTAACGTACGGTTTACACTCTAGAGTAGTCTCTGTTCGGACAGAATGGTCTTACCAGATCATACTCAGGTGTATTAACGCGTGGATAACTGATTAAGTTATAAAGCACGCTAGCGGTTAACTTTCTATGTTTTTTTCTATGACATAAAACATTCTGTCCTTAATTCATTTAATTATGTACCTATTTCTAATTGATTATGTTATAGCATTTAGATATGCTAAGCGAATTATACTAAGAAACAGTTGAAAAAATCGGCAGGATTTGAACCTGCGATCTTCTTCACACCGGGCAGCCGCTTTAACCAACCAGCTATGGTCGCCTGTTGCTAGGAGTCTTAATTACTCAACTGTTAGTTACGTCATTACCTAGGTACCTATTGTTAACAAATCAATTTATCAGTGAAATCCCCGTGGATGTCCTTGTTCCTTTGTTCCTCACGGCACGACTAAAACGATACCACGATACACGGTAGTGTCCTGAGGATTCGACGAAATTCAAACGCACAGCATGGCATAGCATAATTTATCACTTATCAACAAATAACCTGAAAAAATCGTATACTTGAAACACTTTGTATGCGTATTTTCACTTTTTAAAAGAAAGTTATACGGTTTAGTTTTTTTTCTAATAATCTTTTCAACTCTCATAAAGGGTGAAAATAATGTTTTTTCTTTACTACTTTTCGTAGCTTAACGATTTTAAAGCTACACCAAAGCCAAAGCAACGAGATTAAATTATGTTATTAGAAATCATATAACTTGTAAAATGCATTAAAACCATCTCATTTGCAATAGATGTTAAACTGTATGACCTTAGAATTGGGTTAATGTTAAATAATCATATATTACACATTATCACGTTGCGCTGGCTGAAGTATAGTTTATGATGGATTCCACAAAACTTGTTCATTATATTAAATCGTAGCCGCATTATTGAAATTTGTACAGGACTAGGATACTACGCATGCAGGCAAATCATCAAAATCAATGAAACAAACATGATTATTGCATAGGAATTTCATTAATTTATTTCAAATTGATATTAACATCAAAACAACAGTCTTTAGGTAAATGCAAAGTATACTTAATAATGAAAATCATAAAATATTGCCGTAAAATAGTTGTTTTCTCACAACGAATGGTATATGTATTAGTAATACAAAAATGTATCAATTAGATTTGTATAAAAATATTATAGTTGATATTAATAGTTTCGTCTAGTATTATAAAAATAAGGCAGACAAATGCATTCGATACTTCGAGGCTTAAAGGGCGAGCGCCGAAAAGACAACATTCAATTTCCATGATGTCGTGTCTACAGTTGTATCATTTGCTCGATCTGATCACCGTATCCGTATCACCGAGGCGTATCATGATTGTCGATTTATAATATGGCTCAACCCATGTCGAGTCGATATACATAGGTATATTTTAGTGGGTATAAAAGCGTCCAAGCGACAGAAGATACGTGATACGGCGAAACGGATACGGTGATCATATCGGGGCAATGATACAAATGTTGACATGTCTTAACTTATACAACCGTTGGATACGTTAATATAAAAAACTGATTACGTTTGAGACTTTTTGGCGCTTACACCCTTTGAGCTTTGAGGTATGATGCACTTACAAAATTTGCCATAATGCATCTCTCATCTTATTATTTTTTTCGTCATGTATGTTATAATAATTACAAAATACAATAGCAATATTCAACAATCGCAACAGCACAGATTTTCTTATACAGGGTACGGCATGGTTACTTCCTTATTTAAAATAACGATAGAATGTAAAGTTTTGGCAATATAATTCTAATTCCTTTTGTATATTATAGAACATATCTTAATGATTTTATTAATTGCTTTTTGAAACTGGTATCTTGTATGTGGACATAGCTATACTCAATATTGGAAGAGTCAAGTTTTGAAGATTTTCACTTTCTACATAATCAATCTTGGCAGAATGACTCCACGGATATTGTTCTTAGCTCATTGAGGGTTTTCGATGAGCTGTTTGATAAATCTGTTTAGTCATTACTGAATCAGCTGCTCAAAAAAGGATAAGATACACCTTTTCACATGACACTATCCTCAATCTTGAGGAACCATAAGGCAATACAAATAAGGAAGTAACCGCACCGCACCTTGTATTATAACTTAAAATCTAAAGTACATTGTTTTCTTGTCTAAGGCACTTTACAGATTGTATTATAACAATGGTAGAATATAAACATTAAATTATACAATATACTACGCGATGATGTTCACGTCTTTGAAACCTAAACCAAATACAAGAATAGCAACACAGAAAAACGTCCAATACATGTATTATACACAAGAACAAGGTATTATGACCATTCATTATGTACCTATAATTAGTTTTGAAATGTACAGTCTGCAACAGAAGTAGCTACACACAACATTACTTCTTAAACCGTAATGCTTTAATGAATTAAAACTTATTGTAATCGATAAAAAAATCATTGTTAATGTCATTTGTATGGAAGTTTGTAAATTTTTAGGTGTTTAGCTACTTTAGTTGCTGACTGTACATAGATGAAAAAGTTCCGCAAAGCTTAGTCCTTTTATTGTTTAATTTGAATATGACTTACCAATTAAGTTTTCATTTTAGTAAGACTAGTATTAAAATGGCCAAAATATCTTGAACTTTTTAATTGGCATAAAACAATATTAAGGTTGAAAATTTAATGCATAGCAAAGCTATAATTTGCTTTAAAATAGTACACATATTTGGTATAAAACATTTCAACGATTCTGCAACTTGAGAAACATTGCATAGAACGCATAGCATCAGGTACTGTTTTTCTTACACAAGAGAGTAAAGAGGACTCCCTCCTTCCTCTCTAGTGCTGTAAATTAATAAATCTTATAATTACAGAGGTCATATAAAGAATAACGTCATTTAGTATAACGTTTTAACTAGCTTGGCATGCTTCAAATAATATCAGTCTGCTATAGAGCATAATAATCCAGTAAAACTTATAATAATCTAGAGTAAAGAGCAGTTTATCATTTGTTCGGCATATTTAAAACATTTACGAGGCATTTTCAAATTAAGTATACGCCTATAATTATTTGTACCATAAGTAAAAGAATAACTTGTTACTTTTACACAGAAATTAATTATTCAATTGTCAATATCGACTAAAATAAAGACAAATAACATACTAATTTATAACATGGAAAATATTTATAACTATAGGAACATTTCATTTTCTTAATAACTACAAATAACTACTAATACCCGTATTTATTTCAAGACTACTTAGATAATTAAATGGAGCACCAATGTTATTTGCTATGAGCATTTCTATAAAATAGGTAACTTGAGAATCTGTTTTTACTTTGACTTATCTCAAAAAAATACTGAGATATTAAAAGTTAAAGTACAAACTCGCACGAATACGCCTATGACATGAAGTAACTTTATAAAGTAATATGTTGATGTTACTGTCATCATGTCATTTAATTTTTTTTTAAATATTAGATTATAGACTAGTAAAGTTGGTATAAATATGGCACTGACTTGAACCTTATTAGTAATTATTTATGTTTGATAACTTGGACGTATTAAAATAAATTTGACAATTAAACATGTCATGAGCTATTATTATATTATACTCCTATTAAATGTACACAGCGCAAATTATATCAGGTTATTATTCTCTCTCTATTTTTCGTTCCTTTTATTTCTAGATTGAGATTTGCTAATGAAAGCTCAGCACGACAAAGTGCGGCAATTAGAAACTGCGCTCACAGATGTCCCTGGTCAGAGTGTACGAATGAACAACACATTGAGTACATATTAAAATCCTTAATTGAATGGTACAGTGGGCCAAGCAATTAGGTATGCAGAGCAAAATCTTTTACGGCATAGTGAAAACTAACTGCAATAAATATGCATTATGTGAATTACATATTTAATAAGTGTAATATACGCACTATTTAGATATATAACTCACTTATCCAAAACTGGTGAAGTATAATACTATAACTAAGAAGTCTTTGCCCTGCATACCTAACTTGTTGGCCCACTGTACATTCCTTCATCAAATTGCGTTATGGTCATGATACAGTGACCGATCAACTGCAAGTGAATAAGTCCTACGCTGGTTTCATTAACTAGCCCAGGTTGAATTGCTAATAGAGTGTGAACCTGTGGGCAGCAGACTTACATCATTTTATAAATCATATTTGAAAGTTGAAAGTTTTCCTGTGTGAACTTCTGATATAGGTAAAAAAGATCAACAAATATCGATTTTGGACTAAAATTTAAAAAAATCTCGTTAATTTTTGGAGACTTTGTTCATGTTGATGGTAGAAATCACCTTCCACTAATGACAGACATTTAGCATGGTTCCAACCCATTGACCTACACTCTTAAACTATATAAACTAGCCACTTTCAATGTTGCAATATTTAGTTTTTATCAATATAAAGGTCGGCTTTAGAGACATAATCATTTATAAAAGATTAAGAGTCACTTTCTCTATAGAGAGGCACCCTTATACCCTTGTTATTACTTAATCCTGTTTTATCCGGTAACTAGTCGTTTTTTTTTATTCGGGAATGCGCAAGTAGTACTAAGGGTGCCTGTATATACATATCTTTTACTATATCATAAATATTAAAATCTTTGAATGTAGAATTCATATTTTTTAAATATAATCTCAATCTTCTATCCACAATAATTACGATACTTTCTCTTAATGTGGCATGTCTGTGGGACACCCTGTAGGAAAGCCCCTTCAAATTATCTGTCAAGGAGACCATTTTCCAATTTTATCATACTTTAAATGTGATAAATCAACAGTGTGACTCTGATTAATAACAAGATAGCTAAGACCATAGAATCCAGCTCTAACAGTTAACTCTGGTTGGATCTTAAAAACAGGACTATTTAACATTACACGAAAGGAAAAAAAACGTTATGAACCATTAAAGATTGCTCTTTCTAAGCTAATAATATTCTTTAATACTAGTTTTATCCTAATCCAAAACTTTTTCTTTTAAATATGATGAGAAATATATAATTCATAAAAAAAATCAACAGTTCTGTGTTTTCTTAAGGACATCTATATCTGAAAATCTAAAACTGACACAGTAAATCCACTTTCAGTTTCTGATTACGCAAAGCAAACGTAACGTGACGAAACAAAAACAATTATGGTTGTACAAAAAATGACATTTTACGGGCCTGTGATAATTGGTGACCGTTCTTATCGATGATAATACACACAGCAAAACTTTAATCAACGCAAAGCCTAAACCGCGGGGCGAAGATAACGTAAGAGCGCACTAAGGCATTTTTAGAATTCCACCACGAGAGGCGTAAAATAAGGGCACAGCGATTGTGTGGTAGACCGTCATATTTAAAGTGTCATATAGTTGAGCTTGAATAAATATAAATAAATTTCTGTATCAGGGATTTTCAAAAATTTATGCCCACTAGTAAGCTTACCCAAAAAAATCGATAGATGGCGCTGTGCATATTTCTAACTAAAACGGAACAGAGTAGAGTAAAGTTTGACGCGGTTAAAACTGCGGGTGTCATCTAGTTTTTTATATTATGAAGTAAGTCAGCCGCCCGCTGGTTCTTGGGCTATAATCATATTTGAACAAAACTATAATTCCATTATTTATTGACTAGGATCCATCTAACAATCTAACAAACTAGTCTATCTATATCATTAGATACTTTCAGTCTTAAAATTTCAATTAATACTCGAAACTTCAGTCTTTTACAAGTTACATGAGGTAAATTCGCTTTTATATATCTATTTTCTTACAAACTAATCGCACAGAAAATTGTCAATAGAAAGTTCCATACCTCTCAAATGCTATTGGTACAGTGGATAATAATTTGAATGCGGATATCGGCCCATGCCATAGGGGTAGGAGTTAGGAGGCGCCGCCGCCGATGTAGAAGGTCTTGCTTGTGGTTGCGCTGGGGCTCCAGCCCGGGTTTGCATGTTGTATGATGTGCTGGGGTAACCTGAAACAATTTTGATAAGTTATTGAAAACACACATCTCGCATCAATATCAGATATTATTTATTATTAAGAAGTTTAAAGAGACATCTGGTTTCAAAAGCCATGCGGTACAATAGTCGCAATCCACTTTATACTTACTGTTATTAGTCGTCGCGTACTGAGGGTAGTACGGTCGGGGGAGAGGCGGCGTTGCACCCTGGTATGCCTGTGGCATGTAGGCGGAGGCCGCGGCCGCCGGCATTACACTCTGTGCACTCTGCGCTTGCGTCACACTCTGAGTATGTGATGCATTCTGTGGATGCATGGCAACTTGCGAATGTGCCGTAGTCGTAACGTACGCACGTTTCACATTCTGAGCATGGCTCTGTGCATGACTCACATTCTGTGCATTGCTCTGTGCATGATTCACATTCTGGGCATGGCTCTGTGCATGATTCACATTATGTGCATGGCTCTGTGCATGATTCACATTCTGGGCATGGCTCTGTGCATGATTCACATTATGTGCATGGCTCTGTGCATGATTCACATTCTGTGCATGACCCTGTGCATGATTCACATTCTGAACATGTTGTTGTGTGTACGCTTGTTGCACGTTCTGCGGATGCGCCGCACTTGGAGGATGTGCTTTCTGTGCGTGGATTACATGTTGGTGCGTTTGTGGCACATATGCCCCGTTTGGCGCATGCGCAGGAGCAGTAGATAACGCTGCGCCGGACGGAAGAGCGGACGTGGATGGCAGAGGCGTTGCGCTCTGCATTGCCGATGTACTAGCTATAGCCGGCGTCTGAGGTTCACGAGCCACAGCATTTGTAGTGGTTGTGGGACCTATTTAAAAAAAAATTGTCAGAATATGAGTCAGCATAATATAAACTAATAACTGAATTACAATTTCACATTAATAATTCATGAAAACATTTGTTTATTCAAATCAAAACAGAAATCATATTGTCATCATCAATCAGATTGAATAAACGTTAGTTAGGACTTTAGAGGAATTAAACAAAATTATTAGTATACTACCAAACAATACTTACAATTTTTTACCATATTGAGGAATGTTTGTATTGTTGCGTCTGCATCATTTCCAAATAAGTTCGAAGACCGGGGAGCCTAAAAGAAACATAATATCATTAAAACCTCATATCATATTTAAATGTGTATTTGAAATTATATTGTAAATAAAATAAATACAAACCGGTTCCACGATATTTCTCATCAAATCCATCATTTGAAGAAAAATATTTCTCGACGAATTAGATGGACTCTGTAATCATTACATATATGTATTAGATTTTCACACACACTGTCAAACACATAAAGGACTCAAATATGTGACCATGGAGCGTTAATGCACATCCAAGATTTCCATAATTTGTGCTCAAGTCAAAATGATCCAGTCTCTGGACAGATAAAATCATCAATATAAATCGAATAACTCCAATCTAGGTATTCAAGAACAAAGACTAATAGAAGCACACAATTATTGCAATATTTAAAAAAAAATATTGTGGCTTATCGAATTTATAGTTAGTAGATGACAGATATCCAATGGTCTGCTTTCACTTTTACATACCGAGATAAGGGATGTCCTTTGGTTGTATTGTGAGAGTATGTCTGACATCTGCATCGGCTGTGAAGTCGACTGTCGGATAAAATACACATAATGCCATTAATTAAGGATTTTTACAGTAAAACAATTTAGATTATCCTCTAGTGGAAGGTCGCAACATCTTTAAAATAAAAATTGTAATAATGTAAATGTGTAAATACACTATAAAGTAAAAAATATATAACGAAGTTTTCTTGTTTTCTTAATTGTGAAAATTACCACGACTGTATTTAAAATAACACGAAAATTAAAATGTCTCATGAATTAACGTAGCTTACTAAGTTAACTTTAGTGTATTCGTGGCCATACGTAAAATGATTGCAAATGACCTGTATTATATATAACTTCGTACAACTTTACAGAGTTGTACTTGAATAACAAATGACCATTATATATTAAATATGTATGTTCATTTAAGTGATATATATCAGTAAACTTAAACAAGTAAGATAAATTGTAAAAAAATATATTAAAATGATGCAGAGAGTAAATAATCTAAAAAAATAACACATATTCTATAAAGTTAATTATTTATATAATTATGTTGCTTAGACTTTTCGATATGTGTTCCTATACGTCATATACATGCAAGGTTGGCAAAACTCACAGTTAAAAATATCGAAACATGTTTAATTTAAAAAACAAACAAATAAACACGTTTTTTATCAATGCTTGATTACTGTTTAATTACCTCGATTAAAACATGTTTTGAAACAAGTTCATAAGTATAAAAAGAAAAAAATAATCAACAATCACAATTTTATACCCAGGGGGTGCAGGTTCGAGTCCTGCTGGATTCTTAATTTTTCAACTTTAATATTATATAAAATACAAAAAGGCATAGCAAAGCTAAAATTTGCTTTAAAATATTACAAATCACAATTTTCTTATTTTTTTTTTGTAATTTTTATTATTTATTTATAACAACAGTTAACAGTTGATATGCAACCAACTTTCTACCTCTTATCTTCAATTCAATTCAACTGTCAACTGCCACAATATTGTTTATAATTATTTTAATCTTTTTTAATTTGATTAAAACACTACAAAAATACAATCCAAGTTTAGGTGTATATTTTTGTGTTTAAAACAAAGGTTTTAAACACAAACATAAAACCCCGTATATAAGATAACAAAATCTATAAGTAAGAAAGCAATAATTTTAAAGTATAACTAGCTGACCCGGCAAATGTTGTTTTGCCATATACCTTATTTCTAGGTAATTTCTAGAGCGAAAAATATACACAAAAGACTATAATTGATGGGATGAAAAATTATTTAATTACTAAAATGGCTATTAAAAAATAGGGGTCCTACATTTTTACCCTTTTATCACTATAAAAGGGTAAAAATTTAGGGTTGTATGTATTTTTAATGCCACATTATAGAAAAATAAAAACAAAAATGTTGTCCGAAAATTTAAAAAAAATGTTAAGGGTGAACAACCCTTATCACTTAGGGGTATGAAAAATGGATAGTAGCCGATTTTCAGACCTACTGAATATGCATATAAAATTTGGTAAAAATCAGTAAAGCCGTTTCGAAGGAGTAAGGTAACTAACATTGTGACACGAGAATTTTATATATAATATTACTAACCTCGATGTATTCTTCCAAAATCCGGTACAGTTCTGGGCTGACAGCAGATTTCAAAAGAAGTTTACCATTTTCATATGACTCCTTTTTCTTTTCGTAAACAAAAGCCTGCAAATCCTTTTCACATTCCAGCTTGTGAAGCTCTTTACTGAAGACTTCAGTCCTAAAATGCATTGACCACATCAATCATTCTATCCATTCTACATTTTATTTGTATAGCAACAATATCTACTGCAGAATATAATTTTAATTTCCCTTTTTTTTCTAATGACGTTACGTGGCGACGACTGTTGTAGTGATTCTAAGTCGCTGTGCAGTTTCTTTCATGTGCATCATGTTTTATTTTGAAGTGGCACACATTAATTTCTTGTTATTACTATTAAATATTTAATTTTATTCTAAACTATACGAATAATATACTACTTTTAAGTACCCGAAAGTTAAGTTAAAACTGACTTTTAAAGCTCAGGCTACAGTATTATTTTATAATTCAAAAAATATCGCATTAGTATAATTTGTTACGGCGCTTGAAAAGTCTATAATGCCAAAGTGGATAAATCGCACAGCAAACAATATTCAAACCGCATAGTGAAATAAATCGAAATAGACAGGTAGATGTAATCTGCGCATTATATAATAACATAAAACATTGTATCTCTTAGAATTGTTAGGCTCAGTGTATTTTCATCTTCATTTCATATCCTGATTCATAGCATATTCATGAAATCAAATTACAGACACTATTTTGCAACTAAATATTTTCCGATATAAAATCTAATAACGCTCCCTTTATCAGGGAATTGAACGTAAATAATTATGAGATTAATAGACTTTAAATATAAACTGAGATAATTTTATAATTCGCAATGTTATATGACTTCAAAGTTATTAAAATGCGCTGGCACGTTTCGCGCATGCACTCGCAAATTTACTACCACCGTCTTTTCAAGTATATTCTTATAGCTTGATACATCGAAACAAAAAAATACACATAAAATATATTTATTTATATAATTATATAGAATAACGTCATGCATACAAAATATTATAATATTAAAATGTTGTATCTCTCATTTCAAACCTGAGCTCGCGATGGACACACCTTTCGCAGAGGCTGTTTTCTACGTTGGACTCCTCAGACTTTTTGAATTTGCTTGGTCCAGCTGGAAACAAAATCAACAAGCGCAAAGCAAATAACATTAGCGGCTCAAGTATTAATATATTAAAGTGCTTAATGAAACATAACTATGTAAATAAATTTGTCTTGGCAGTCTGTCCAGCGAAAGCAAATATGAAATAAACGAGCAATGATTTTAGTTTCGCTTAGCTAGAATATTTCACATAGTTTTTGTGGATAACGTTGTGAGTGCACATTTAATCACTGTTTAATTTGTTAAATTTTTGAATTTACTCTTAATGTTGTAACTGTTTGTTTATCCCTAATAAATAAAATAAAAAAAAAAAAAAAATAAAAATAGCATGAATGCTATTGCAACCATTAATTATGTATTCTTACTTATTTACTCTCTCTGGATAGACTTAAAAACTATAACACACCAGAAATATCTGTTACATCATATAATATGAATATCAATACATTAAAAATAAATGCAATAATAATTACATATTTCCGTCACATTATTATAATAATAATGTTAAGTTTATAATAAAAATGTCATGTTTGCAAATCAAGCTGTTATTATTATTATGGCAGGTTGGTTTCAGTAGATTATAGATAAGAGGCTTGTATGAATGTCGTCTCAGCTATGATACGCAATGCGTCAATGCAGCTATTACGTCTTTGCATTGAAGTTTTATGGGCAATGATATCATCGCCTTATAGCAAGTAAATCATTTGCAAATTGTTACACGCCATTCATGTCAATCTTTCATTATATATTATGATTAAATCGATAGTATTTCAATAACATAGCTGATAAATGTATATTTGCCAGAAATGCACATGTACTAAAAACTACAAACTTGTTGTTTATAATCTGCTATTTGTCAGTTCATAGTATTACATTCAATTGCTTTTGAGAATACAAAAATGCGTAATTTATTATGATTATATGTATTAATAATCGTACCCACGTCCAAGGGCTCCGTAATCAATAGCAATGATATAATTATGTTTTTAGTATTTGAGAATAATCCATTTCAGTCTGTTCAGTCTGATTGTCGTATTTTTGAAAAGAATGTCACTATTTAATTGGCTTGTTTACAAGTACACTAATCATTGTTATATTTAGAATTATCATCCTCCAAGAAGGAATGCATATAAATAATATTTCTAATTTAAATAACAAGGTAATCCTCCATTTTAAAATAAATCCTTTTTTCTGTGATATCCTTCAATCTACATTGACTGTAAATTATTGTATACTAACTGACTCGACAGACGTTGTCCTGTCTTAACTATGCATACATTCTCTGTGACGGTATGTGCAGCACGCATTATGTCATATCAAACCCCATAAAGGTTCATTCAAAAAGTTCATATTGTCAAAAGCGCTTTCGCTGATTCTTTTTTATGTTGTGTTTGTTATAGTCAGGAGATGGTTCTTATGAAATAAAGACTAGGCAACTTACGTTAGAAAATCATTAGAAAATTTAATATAGTGGTTATGTATCCTTAAATTTTATAATTTTGCACGCAAGTTGCCTAGTCTTTATTTCATAAGAACCATCTCCTGACTATAACAAACACAACATAAAAAAGAATCAGCGAAATCGGTTCAGTCGTTCACGCGTGATGATTATATATTTTTTTATAATAATCATTTATAATATATAATAATCATTTATAATATATAATAGTCATTTATATTTTTTTTAGATGGAAGATAGATTTCAAAAAATATATAAATGGGTATTTTATAATATAGCATGTCAATATGAAGACAATCAACTGTCACAACTTGATAGAAAGAAAATATTGGATACCCAAAGTACGGAGCCCCAATTTATGATCAAACAACCTTACATAAATGACATTTGACGCTAGCGAAGGATGAATATAAATAAAAGAATAGATAGGTTTGATTAAAATAACTATCAATTACCTTGAAGATGGTTTCCAGGCCTTTTAAGAGCACCACTAGTGCCTGCAGTAGGCATAGTTGGAAGCGCAGGCGGGGGTTTTCTGGCATCGAATCTATAAAAACATGATAAAATCATGAAATATAAATCAAACTTAAGCCAGCCAACACACATGTTTAATAATCTGCACAATATGGAGTAAAAACTAGTTTAGGGAAAGTGAGCATTACTTTAACATTAATTAATTTAATTTATTGTTTTTATATTAAGAAAAGGCTGGGATAAAATTAAATGCATTTGCATTTGTTAAAGTAAACTTGCGCTAACTAAAATGCACAAGTGTTGAATCAATATTTTATTTAGACAAGTCAAATATCCTCCCAAAAACTACTGTAGACTTGTGCAAAATTAAGAGAAGGTGATTTAATACTAATTTTGGTAAGTTGCTTGCAAATTGTTCATAGACTATTAAATTTTTAGCTCTGTTATAATTGACTTAAAAAGAATAGAGACTACTGAATGGCGTTTTTGCACTGCACAATCTTATTTGGTTGATGATTTTGACAAACAAATTACTTACAGCAGAAGTGGATCTGGCGGCTGACTGGCAGGATATACTGTCGAAGTCATGGTGGCATGTGCTTGTGGTGGTCCTGTAAAATTCAAACAGTATATTATAACTAGATGCCCTGCGCAGTTTCACTCGCATCAAACGTTATTCTAACCGGTGCTCACAAGTTAAAAAATATTAACAACGCCATCTATTGAATTTTAGCGTCATCTCGCTTCTTACTGAACAACCCTAAAATCTCCTCTCTTGGAAATAAAATTTAGAAAAACCCCAGTACAGAAATTAATTTATTTTTATTCAAGTTGTAACTTCAAAAATGACAGACTTCCATGCTAACTTTCGTCTCACTTTTCATCTTGTTAGAGGCCGAATCGCCAAAAATTGATTTTTAGTGCGCGCCTACGTCATGGAAGGAAGCTTTGTACAAAATTTCAAGTTCCTAGGCCTAGTGGTTTAGGCCCTGCGTTGATGAATCAGTCAGTCGGGCGTACAATTATATAAGTATATACACTGAATTTAAATATTACACTTACTTCTAATCATACTGTGATCGTACTGTGTACATTTTTTAATTTTTATATTTTTGTAGTATAAATAGTTTTTGTTATTAGTATTATAAATATTTTTTTGTTTGTTCTGAAACCCTTATACAGTAGTATACACACATTGTTTTTACTCCTTTATTTTCTGCTTGAAGTGTAAGATATTGCATATTGCTATATACTATGGATTTATTTATAATAATTTAATTGCATTTTCTCTTTATAACCATATTTAGCTATAATGTTGTTTTGGTTGCTATAACTTACACATAGAATTATTGTCAAAAAACAAACAAATATTGTATGAATTATTTGAAAAGATGGTGCACATGAGTTTCTCACCAGCTCTTCTCATGATGCAATACCCATCGGAGCTGGTACTTGGATTGATTTTAATTCAATTCTCTAAGTTGAATTAAAGTCAATCTAAGCTCCGGTGTCAAATCATTTTATTACAATAAGTATTATAATTTAGTTAGCTAAGTTTTATTTTAATTTTATATTTTTTGTGTTTTGATGTTTGTTTTGACGTGTTCAAGCGCCCCTTGGGGCCCATGGAAATAAATGATTTGATTTGATTTGATTTACTAATAATATAAAAGTAAAAAGCTTTTGAATACGCTACTTTTAAAAAGATGGAAAAAAAGGCAACGCGCGCGTGGGCACGTGGCCTTTTTCCGTGGTCATTTATTTAAGTAGCCTATTAGGCTATTTACCATCATGCATTAACTAATAGGAGCAGAGTAGCAACGAAAAATCGGGAAAAAACGGCCAAGTGCGTACGCGCGCCTTATAACATGTATAACGCGCGTGCGCACGTGGCCTTTTTTTCTACAGCCATTTATTTAGGTAGCATATTACGTAATCTTCTGTACAATTAATCATCATCAGTCATTAAAAAATTAAATGATATTGTGTGCCTATATATTATATTATATATATGGGCCTTTCTCCACTAACTGAAAACTTGTCTATTGAAAGTTGTCCGGACCCTATTTTTCTAGAAAATCAAAAATATAATATGTTAAGTCGATAGATAGTTATAATTTAAATACATATAAACAAAAAACAATTGTAATTTTCCCTTATTTTTCGAATTATAGGCAATTTTGTAAAAAAATGCGACAGAGGACTGTTTTGTCACACAGAGGACTGTTTTTTTCCACCTAGAGAACAGTTTATGGTAATGTTTATGTAAAGAAAAACACAATATTAACTATTAAATGCAATCAAATACGTACAGAATTTTAATATTTATCATGTATCATTATATTTATCAGGAACAAATTGCTAGCTTAGCTCTCTAAGTAACGAATTAAAATGATTATTATCAAAATTAAGCTTAGGTACTAAGAATCAGCCTTGTTTACTTATCAATGCAGACTTATTTCTCATAAACAGGTACAGGTATATTAAAATAATAAAATATTCGTTTCCCTTTTAGGGCAATATCTAAGTTTGTTAAAACTTGGTCAAAGGACACATCAGAAACATCATTTTCATCGACTCTGAAGGTGTGTCCTTTGTCATCACAAATTTTTACGAAGGTTACTGTTAGTTTACCAACCAGTGTCTATCTTATTGATTACTGCAGCATAACAATATTTAGTAATTCTGTTAGTTGATGGAGCTAGGTCCAGCCAGTCCAGCGTCGTCGTCGGTCTCCATTGTGGAATCCTGTGAGTTGTCCATGTTTTCACTTTCAGAGTCAGTGTAAATATCATCTACGTTCTTCTGAAATGTTTTATAAGATATTATTATACAACTATCTTTGCTTCGCCATAACTTGTACTTCTGTATTAGTTTACCGGACACGAATTTTCCGAATATTTGTTATTCTTTGCAGGTTTTTATATTAGCGTAGTTTTCTTTCAGCTGGGCATTCAACACTTCACCAAATAGCGCCTTTTTGACTAATTCTCTGCGAGTTTATGGCGAATTACACATTTTACTAAGTTTAATGTTAGGTGTGTCTACATGTTTCTTTGTCTTAGCTTTTTCCAAACGTTCTAATCTCTTCCTATATTTCTAGGATTTTTTTATGTAATACTCGATCTTTTTGTCTTTATCCTTTATAATTTAGTCACGTTTATTTCTAGCATTACGCTGTCTCGCATTACTTGCATCACTTCGTGGAGTGGTCTAGGTAGTATTGATGGAGAGACAGAACTGTGAGAAGAAGGTGAACTCTCTATTCGTATTTTGTCGTACAAAATTGTTTGTAATTTCTTTCAAAGCTTTTTTTTTTTGCGCGATAGGTGCACAGCTAGCACAGTGCTTTCTCCGTTCTTTTGTCACAGTTTTGTGTTCACGTCGACTCATATCTTTAACTGGCTTTCATGTCCCTTTTTCCATCTTTCTTTGGTAGTTTCGTCGTTATTTTCCGTTCAATTGCTCTCTTTTTACAGGGCCATTTTTTAGCCGTTCATATCTTAATCTTTCTGCAATTCGTTTCTGCTCTTGTATTTCTTCTTTGGTTTTAGGTTTCTTCTTTGGTGGCATAGCGACAACACTTAAACAATAAAAAATACTTTCAATATTTATAAAAAAGCCGTAAGGGTTTAAAAAAAAGGTAGTTACTAGGTACGTATTATTTTATATTCCAAAATCCATAATAATAGAAAACTTAAGACCTGAATTAGCGTGACAGGCCGATGTAAGAAAGACAGAGGCTATCGGCAAGCAGTAGGTTAGTGCAGACTATAAAATAAAATACGCGGACGTCAAATAAAACAGTCCTCTATCACATTGAACAGTCCTCTGTGTTTTAAATTTCCAGAGGACTGGTGTACAGAGGACTGTTATTTTTACGTAAAACAGTCATACCACGTATCAGTTTAAATATTACTTCATAACGCAGAAATAGCTATAATAAATTATTACACAGCAATCTTTTTGTTAAATAAATATAATTATAACACATAAAACATCGTAAAATAGACTTACCAGAGGAATGTTTACTCAACACAACAGAGACGTGGCTCCGACACAAACGCGGAGTTGTGACTGAGCAAAACGGCAGCGACTTTTTTAGCATGGTGACCGAGCAATCTTCACATTGTTAACATTCCGTTTCACGCGAAATGTAACCACAATAGTGTTTAACATTTTTGTGGCGCGATATTCAAATTGTGACAGAGGACTGTTCAAAAAATGTACGGACAAAATTCGAACACTAGTTTTTAGTATTAAAAAATTCTCTAAAATAATAATTGTTTTTTGTTCACATGCATTCAATATTCTTTATGTTTATAGAGTTATAAGATTTTACATTTTTAAATACAACTAATAAATACCGAATCGAATCATACTCAATCTGGAATTAGGACATAACAGAGGACTGTTTTTAGAGGCCTTTAGCCCGAATTTATGAAATGATTATGATTTCTAAATATTGAATAACCTTGGCGCCTTAAATAACAGGTCATGTATTATGTGTTTTAATAAATAAAACTATGAATTAATATCGCTAAAGTAAAAAAAAATGCTTGGACCATGATTTTCCTGTTAGTGGAGAATAGCCCATATACGTTTATATTATGTATTACCTGATTATATGTATTTGATATATTATATATATTATGTAATAGTAATATTTAGTATATTTACATTATATATTATCCTGTTTAAAATATAACTATTTGAATAAACATTAATTAGGATTGTAAATTTATAGATAGTACTTTTTTTTTTAAATTCTAAAAGCATCTACCATTATTGTCTCTGCACATCCTCATGGTTGACTGGTAGAGAATGCCTTAGGCATTAAGTCCGCCATTGTACTTGTGATGTGCATAAAGTTTAAAATAAATAAATATTAGGGCCTAATAGGCTTCCTAAATAAATAGGCTAACCAACAAAAAAGAAACATTAGGTTTAAACCAGTAAGGCCCTGAACTTAAAGATTAGCACAATCAACAAAAAACATTACTGGTACTGTCTAGGGTTGAAATGAAATTATCAGAGAATTATTTTCTTTGATAAAAAGCCATTGTGATTCATTACTTAGACTTCTTTTTTCCTACATTTCGCCTATAAAACTCTGTTTTTTTGTGACTAACACTTCAATTTTACGGATTTTATCGCGATATTTCACTTAAATTTCACTTACTTTGATTACCCGACGTTTCAAATGCTATTTCATGGTCGCGGGTAGACTGTGCGACAATGAATGCTGAAATAGCATTTGAAACGTCACATTTGAAGTGTTAGTCATGTATAACATTCGCATAAACCTTAGAAAATATTATATAGAACAGTACGGACTCTGTTTTTTGTTTGTGTGACCATAAGTTTTGTCCAAAATTGTAAAAATACATATTTATTTTTATTTATTGGCAATTTTTATTTTATGCACGAAACTGACAATAAACACTAACACAACACAAAATGTAATACTTAATATGACATTTGGATATTTCAAAATGGTGGCATAAAATTTCTTAATTTACAGAAAAGTTGAGACCCTAAGGCATATACATATTTGCTTTATTCTCAGTATGTGGTCTCTCGGGTGCTGTACATATATTAATGTAGCCTGAGTGCAAGGGTCAACTTTTCATGTACGGGTTGTAAGAACATCTGATGTTTGTTACTCTATTATGACTTAATTTCAGAATAGAATTTGATAAATTTTGGCACATACATAATTATGCTTATAGCATAAACATAATAATAATTTAATTATTGACTCTAGAGTGATTGTGAAGCAAGTTAATGCGAAGAAGATATAATAAAAAAATATTTACCAGTAAATATGGCTGGTGTCATTTGAATAGGTGTTGTCGCTACAGTTGGTGGAGGTGGTGGTGGTGGAGGTGCTAACAGTGTTGGCAGCGACGGCGGGGGTGCGCCTGCCGATGGCACCGTGCTGGCGGGCGGCGGTGGTGGCGGTTGAGTGATATACATATCGTTCATGTACATATTGTTTGGAATTGACGACATAGCGGCATATCTATCCTGCAAAACCTTCGGTATTGCTCCTGTTGTCAGAAACAAGTTCTCCTCTTCATTAGTTGTATGTAAATATGTACAACCAGGCCTACTGCAACCTAACCGATTCTGATAGTCGTGACAGAACTTCAGAATCGTTTTCATGGACTCCAAATGCAGTTCATGACGATATTTGCAGGCGGAGCCTTTACTGCAAATGCCCCAAACATAATCTCGGCAAATTCCTTCGTGGTGAGCGGTCGCTGAGGCATTCGCGACATTCTTGTGCCGTATCCGTGGGTCAGTTGGTGGCGCTGTTTGTATTGGTAAAGAGCTTTCTCTATCTACGAGGTAATGATTGGCGGCCATTTTATTAAATATTACTTATGTCATGAGCTGCAAACAAATACAAAAAATAATATTAGAGATATGCGCACATTAGAAATGTACAAATTTGGAAAACGTAAACTGAATGATAAATACCTTTATCGAACAATGGAGTTAACACTATCTGCTTTATGATTGTGCACATCATTCGTTCCTCCTTAATAACATGGCACCACCACCATACTCAATTTGAGTACATATGTAAATAAACAAAGAACGACATTACACACCGAGAAGAAGAGATAATATAAAATAATACCACATGCACATTCACAAGCTTCGACACACTTTATGCCATAGATTATTTAATGCTATGTTGCCAACTCAAAAATTTTCAAGTCGCCAGATTCCAGATCGCAGCACCAGATGACCTTTTTCTTGCAGTTTTCGCTCCCAACTATTAACTCATAATGTTTAAGTACTAACTATCCTTAATAAGTTTCAATAATCAGATATATCAATAAAATCAGAAAACTGCTGTATACCTCTTAGAATGGACATAAATAATTTATAAAATATAGACTTTTTATGTCCATGCTTCATTTTAAAGAAGTAATTACTTTTGGTGCACCCCGAAAGTCGCCAGAAAAGAAGCTAGTTTATTTGTCGCTAAATCGCTAATAATCACTATGCCATATCCAAAAGTCCCCAGATCTGGCGACAAAGTCGCTATGTTGGCAGCACTAATTTTATGTCAAGTCTTTCCGTCAAGTCAACTGTAAACTCAGTGTGACCATCACAAAACTAGTGAATCTACCACAGACCAGACACAAAAAATCTGTCAAATCTGCCACACAGACAATGACATCACAGCACAGGCAGGCAGGCACTCAGATAAATTTATACAGGTGATGAACTATTTTTTAGGTCGATAACCAACACGTTAATTTGACAAGCCGAGATCGCAATTTTGTAAAATCGCAATTTTCTTGGCAATTTGTTAAATTGTAAATTATATTTTTGGGTAATGTAATACTTTAAAGCAGAAAATGTACATCAGAGCCAAAAATCCTTTCTAAAATAAGAAAATTATTCTTTACTCCATAGAAATATATACTATAGAAATGGCTTGTCCGAACACATTGCCCTTCAAATTTGACATTATGAATAGCAGGATCAGTAACGCCATCTGCATTGAACTACCATGTAAATGACTTTGCATTCACGCGATGTGAACCTTGTAAGGGCGTGATGAAATTTCGTTAGCATTTTTTTTGCCGAAGGTACAATAAAATTGTGATTTTTTCAATAGTGTAAAATATTTATTATTACAAAATTAAAAATACTCCTATTATAGTTATATTATTAAAAGAACAGTACATCACGGGAATTCTAAAAGTAGGTCATATTTTGTTTAAGGAATAAAATAAAATGTTTGTTTCGAGAAATATTTTTTTACTAGCTTCTGGTCGTAGCTCCGCCCACGTGGTATGTTTATAAATGACTAGCTGACCCGGCGAACTTCGTACCGCCGCGCCTTAGCGTAAATTTGATGCACTACTTTATTTTGTATAAAAAGTAGCCTATATGTTAATCCAAGCTATAAGCTACATGTGTGCAAAATTTAATCAAAATCGATCCGGTAGTTTTTGCGTCAAAGAGTAACAAACATCCATACATCCATTCTTACAAACTTTCACATTTATAATATTAGTAAGGATTTAAGTACAAATGTAATTTGTACTTAAATCATTTGGTGAACATTTTCTATAATCCGTGAAAGGCCAAAAGATCATTGAACTTTTGTTACAAGCTTTTATTTAGTTTTTTCAATTCATCAACTTTAACAAAATTATAGACTATTCTTGACTATTAAAATTAGGTACTTACTTAAAAAAATTAAGTGTTTAGCTACTTTTGTTGCTGACTGTACATATATTATCTCTAGCGTTATAACAAGTTTACGCAATAACAGTACATTGCACAATGATATGACAATTCATAACAAATACTTTTTTAAATTACCAAAAATATTCTCTTGAACGCCCGCGGCATAGTTCAACTAAGCGCAGTTGCGCAGTTCCAAAGTCATGTCACGCGTATATTCACGATTAAGGAATATGGCGTCGGAACGAAAAATTTTAGCAAATAAAATTGATAAAATAATGTAAAGAGGTGGATATAATATGATATTTGTGACTTACCGGTGATATGTAATACCATAATCTTTTTTGTTGTGTCTAATTTGGTAGTTCGTACAACTTTTCAGTGCACAATTAGGCATTTTGTCGTGTTTGACCGCTCACGGAGGCAGCCAACCACAGTCAATTTCACTACGCGCTTTTTGTAGTCTCATTGACTCCAAAAAGGTTCAGTTCATTTATCGCGCGTTAGCCGTGTCCTTACTTTATCTTTACTCATAATTATTTATTAAAAATTTACTTACCTATTCTTCCAAGTCAATTATTACCAGAATTTGTGTTCAGTTATTTTCAAAGAACTTTAAAACGGAAACGGCTGTTAAATGTGAAATTAATTTATGTGCGTTCATCCTACCAATAAGGTTTTTATAACACCTGTAAAATGGAAGCTCACTGTTTTAAAAATTTTATTATTATGTAATTCTCAGTAGGTACTGTTATTTTCATTTTGATCAAAAATGCAAAATTCGTTGCAACCAATTCTCAATAATCTTCTGGCTGCATCAGCTAAATCTTTATTCCATCTCGTATCGAAGCTCTCATCGAAATTATTATAGAGAACTCTTACAAATAATTTGATATAATTATGTGAAAAATATTTATAGTTATTCTCGCAAACCGCTATAGGTTCCACCTTTGCAGCCAGATATTTGCGGAGCATGTCTTTTATATATGGGCGTGATCCTTGATAAAGAGCTCACCTTCAGAGCCCATTACGATCAAATTATTACTAAGTCATATAAAATGTTGCGATTTGTTCTGAGACAGGGCAAGGAATTCAGAAAAGCGCGTACTTATATGATGCTATATAACGCTTATGCTAGATCGCGTCTTGAATATGCATCTACGGTGTGGAATCCACATTACAATATACATTCTTATGGTATAGAACGAATTCAAAACAGATTTAAGAAACATCTTGAATATCGTACGAATAACTTCGATCCAACCTTTAGTTTTCAATCGAGCAAGTTGGTCTCTCTAACGGATCGCCGCTCCCACAGTCCCACAGAGATGTAATCTTCTTATATAAAATTTTAAATAATGTTATTGATTCTTCATATCTCCTGAGCAATATAGGTTTACGTTGTAGGAGACCAACCTCACGAAGTGTTGTGGTTTTAGATGTTCCGTACGCTAGAAACGCACACGGTAAAAACAGATTCATAATACGGGCGTGTAGCGTGTTACAATAATAAATTTAACGATATTGATATTTTTCATGAAAAATTAAATAAGTTTATTTTACAACTATTTTCTAATGCGGAATAACTCTAAAAAATTATTTAGGTTACTTTTATTATATTTAATGTTCTATTAAATGTGTTAAATCTTATATTAGGTATATATTATGCGAATATAAATACAAATATTATATTTATTTGTATATTATCTTCTTAAATTGTTAAAATTGTAATATTTATTATTTATCTGTGCGATTAATTAAGCCGTCGAGTGTAATTTTATTATTAGAAACTTTGTTGGTGACAGTGTTAATTATGTATGTGTTGGTAATTGTTCTTAATTATAATACTGTTTGTTTCTTGTACCACAATAAATAAATAAATAAATATACTCTTTAAGCCGTAGCCTACATTGAAAGCAGATTCGTTGTAATCATAGAAATCTTATTAACTAGTCAATAGAAATGCTATCGACTATCTTTTAACACTGGGACGCATGTCGCCGTTTTTCAAATACCACTTTTTGTATTCCTGCAAACAAAATTATTCTTTTGGCGATGACATTAAGACGACAATTCCTCAACTCGCACTTGTGTTTGACTAGACAGATGCGCGGCGACAAGGTCACGCGTCTTTGACATTTCTATTGCCTTATTAATAAGATTTCTATGGTTGTAATAGACCTCCTGTGGGTGTAGCAGACGGTCTTGTCTGCCAGAAAAAAACATATAATTCGTATTTTTTACGAATCTGCATGAAGTCTAAATCGATACTGTGTGTATTTGCAAACCATACCATTTACCATAATAAATAAATTTGTACCTACTCACATTTTTAAAAATATTATTATAATAAAATAAAACCTCATACATTAAATTTAAATCATGTAATTTTATTTAGTCATGCTTATTTTGAATAATAGTAATGGCGTAACTTCGTGACATTAATTTTGCGCAGAAAAAAAAGCTTCAAAATAGGTAAAAGCGTTCTCAAAATACTTTGCGAAAAATTGCCAGATTGGAGCTTTATACGGATATCCAAGAGTTTAAAGTTAAGTAAGTTCTTACCTTGCAATATTTCAATACTAGTTTCATAGAAAAATGGTCGGTTTGCCGTATTACTTACTGATAAGAGATTTGTGGACAACACTAAGAGAATGGCTTAATGTATCAGTGAAACTACCTACTTGGACCCTCGAAGCAGCCAGTAGGCTGACCATCAAAAGAATTCGGAGAATTGTGTGATCGAAGCAAGGGTCGAAGTACAAAAGATTTACGGGACCGGGTACCTGCTGAGGAATCGACGTACGCTGCAAGCATGAGTCTAAGTATAACTTCAACATCAATATTAAGTTAATATTTTATTTATTTATAGTAAGTAGGATACTTACAAGATGCCTTATCAATATGAATCGCCTGAAAATAAATGGAGTTGGAAAATGCGTTATATGACATTATAGGAGATGCTTTTAGATATCTGAATTAATTATAGATAGGTAGATAGAATAGTCTCTAAATAGCAATGTCTTACAGGCAGCCTTTGGATGAATAAAAGACAGTTAGCAGTTTAAAAAGGCAGTTTAAGGTGTAAGAAATGAGATGGAAATTTTAATTTGAAAAATATATTTTTTAAGAAATACTGTTTTCAGCAATAGGTAAATATAAATAAATAATGTTAGATAATTTTGTTACGGTAACTACGTTTTCCCGGACTCCCCCTTGTGTCATTACACGATTTATATTAGTTTTTGTGTGTAACCGACTCCTTTCAATTTCAATTTTAATTTATTTATTCACACATTATAAGTTTACAGTTAATAACCAAGTCGCTTACATGCAAGTCATACAGTAAAAGAAAGAAAAAATAAAGCCATTTATAAACAAATTACATACATTGAAAATACAATTAAAACATCTTAAAAAAGTAATCTAACATAAGTACGTCATCAAATTATTACATTAAAATTAGTCAAATATTATATCACATTAAATAAGAAATAGATTAGAATAAATTAGGATTAGAAAAAAATAATAATTATAGCAATAAATGTCAGACACAATATAATCATTAATTACAATTAAAATTATTTAAATAAAGCGCGACAGCTCCAGCTACATTGCCAATTTGATCAAAGAAAATGTCAGTGTGTTTTTACCCGACTGCGTCAGAAGGAGGGTTATGTTTTTCGAGCGTATGTATGTATGTATGTATGTATGTATGTATGTATGTATGTCTATTTCTTTGGCACGCCCTACAGCCCAAACGGCTAGACGGATTTTGACAAATGAGGTGTCGTTGAATTCGTCGAAACAGTGATAGTGACATAGGCTATATAAATTTTCAAAATGGCGCCAGAAAATGAAAAAAAAGGGGGTAGGTATGGATTTTCTTTTCATCATAGTAATATGGGTATCAAATAAAAGGCCATGAAAAGACCATTTCAAAAATATATACTTCTTATCACATTTATATTACTGATTAAACACAATTTACCAATTTATATATCGGCACGCTCGCGCGCCCGAAGTGGGTGGAAGTTAGTTTGTATGTTCGCTCACGCTAATCTTGGAAACTGCTGGTCAAATTTGAATAATAGTTTTTGCATTTGATAGTTTAACTCACGATTAAGGCTCATTGATCTCAAAGAGATTTGATTTCTACAAATTAATAGATATAAAAAAACATGTCGGTTAAAAGAACTAAAAAGAGTAAAATAAAAAGTAATTATTAAAAAAACAAAAAACGCGACTGCTTAAAAAAAAGAACTGAAAAGATAAAAACAAGTATAGCATTATCTACATTAAATTCATTAACAACAAATGAAATATGTCAAACTAAATTCTTTATGATGTTGCAGGCGGGGACAAACAATACTTTGTTACTACTATATAACTTCGTTTCTTACCGCCTGCAACATCATAAAGAATATAGTTTGACATATTTCATTTGATGTTAATGAATTTAATGTAGATAATGCTATACTTGTTTTTATCTTTTCAGTTCTTTTTTTTAAGCAGTCGCGTTTTTTGTTTTTTTAATAATTATTTTTTATGTAAAAAGTTATTAATTGATTCAATTGCTCCACCTGTAGGGCTACTACTGGCGCGGAGTGACCGCCATGTTACTGGGTAGGCGAGTAGCTGGTGTCGTCGTCTACCTGTAGCAAAGAATAAAAAGGGACCTGTAGCTCTAAGGTATTGATCAGCAGGTACATATAAACTAATGCATTCCCGTACCGATGGGTTATCCACTTGATCATTAAGTAAAAGATAATAATGCATTATATTTGTAAATTGCCGCCTGAATTCTAAAGTATTTAGATCGACCATCCCAGAAACGAATATTAAAGGATACATATATGGATAATATCCATACTGTCTTTTGTACAAATATCTAGCAAATTTACGTTGTATTCTTTAAATCATAAGCGAGTAAAGCTTTTCTTGTGGACTCCATACGATTGCATTGTACTCTAAGCGACTACGTACATAAGCATTGTATAGGACTATTATTACACGGACATTATTAAATTGTGACGAAGTTCTGATAATGAAGCCAAGTGCTTTATTAGCAACCTTACAAAGTCGGATCATATGCTCATGAAAGTTGAGTTTGCTATCGAGAGTCTGACCTAGGTCACGGATGTTGGAGACCCGATCCAACGGTGCACCAGCTAACTCGTAAGTAGTCGGGATCGAGTGAATGTAATTGTTTTACATTTTGCCGTATTAAATGATAATTTGTTTTTTATACTCCAATTGACCACTGCGTCTATGTCACGCAGCACAGTCATTGGTATATATCGGTTATCGAAAGGTATACCTAATTTTAAATCATCCGCGAACATCAAACATTCTGCTCCATGAAGAACACTTGGTAAATCATTTATCATAATAAGAAATTGTGTGGGCCCCAATGTACTACCTTGACTTATGCCAGAACGAGTGTATACTCTTGCGAAGAGAAATTGTTCATTGTTACATACTGCTTACGATCCCGAAGATAGTCCGCCATGAATGTTATTAACTGTGTAGAGAATCCGATCGAGTAAAACTTAGATAAAATCCTCCTTTGGACGCTATTTTAAACGTTCAGATTTCATTAAAATTTTGCACACCTGGCAAAGACCGATGATAATTGTAGCGTACGACTGCTGACGCTACAAATGGTACTTAGGCGCAAATGCGCAGTTGCTCGGCTCGGCAGTCGTCTCTCCACATTCACGCCGATAGGTCATTAGGATTAGTTAATAATATAAGTATATATAACTGGTACCAGTGAATAAAATATATAATTAACACGCAACCTCTATCAATTAACAACATTGAAGACCCCCTACATTGGTGACCCTTGACAATGAATATGTAACCTTAGCAAAAGATACAGAATATCGTGTTTTCGGAGTGGATTGGAGCGTGCATACCGAAAGAACGGACATCGTGGCACGCGCACATGGTCAGCGATTTGGACAGCGCATGTGCGGCGGCTGAGCAGCTTCTGGATAGAAGATACGGAGTAGTATGGAGGTAACCTGCACATATTTCAATGGGAGACGACTCGCCCTGTTTGCTTGGACCAACAGGGCTACTGACCTCGGCAAACAAAACATAATAGAAGCATCTGGACAGACACTACCAGCGGTGAATGACTCGAATATTTGTGGCTGCATTGTTAAGCTTACGATGAAGAAGCAACCAAAGCAGTCCACTGCGGAGTTCGGAGTGTACGAGCGACATGGGGGCAGCCAGGGACGGACGCGTAAGGCGACTGGAGCTGAGTGCGAGGAGACAAACCGCATTAGTCTGAAGGTCGCAGCATACCCTGTGGATCAAGATGGCATGGGACACGGCGGCGGCACTCTGAAAGTACAGTGCGCGCGTCGTATTCGCGTATCACACCAGGGGCGAGGCAGATTCCGCATCGGTGTTGGATGGCGCAACCTGTCATACTTCAATAATGGCCCATTTTTCGTGTGTAGTGTACTGGTAGATTTATGAAACTTGTGATTTTGCGTATAATTGAATTTTTCGTACGAATAGCTCTATAAATTCGCGCCATACGGAAAGTTAAATGTATAAACTGTTTGTACCCTTTATATTGTATAGCGTGATGATAAAAGTTAAAACCCTCATTATAGTTTGTGCTTATAAATTGCGTCAGGCACACCTGCACGGTGTTAAGTTACGAAGTTGTTATTGTGTAAGTCATTTGATCATTTTGATGTGTAAGCAAAAGTGTAGTAGAATTGTTATCGATAAATACTTGAAGGAACATTAGGTCCGTGACACATTAGAATTTTGTTATAATTATTATTGTAAAATTAGATAGTAATTTTTTTTTGTATTAAAAAATTCGAAAATAAGGGGGGGAGTATTGTAGCGTACGACTGCTGACGCTACAAATGGTACTTAGGCGCAAATGCGCAGTTGCTCGGCTCGGCAGTCGTCTCTCCACATTCACGCCGATAGGTCATTAGGATTAGTTAATAATATAAGTATATATAACTGGTACCAGTGAATAAAATATATAATTAACACGCAACCTCTATCAATTAACAACATTGAAGACCCCCTACAATAATTATGTGAATTATTGCATTGTCATCGGTCTTTGACAGGGTGTTAAAAAAAAAGAAAAAAAGTATTTTTTTTTTATAAAATTTGAAAACAAAACGCTCTCGTAAATAAACCAATCTAAAAAGTAGAAAATAAATAATAGTTAAAAAAAAACAAAAAATCACGCTTGATGCTATAGAAAACCAAGCTAAAAAACAGAAAATAAAATGTATCTAATAATTTTGAATTAAGAATAGTGTGTAAATAAGAAAGAAAATATTAAAAAAAAAGCGTGGGTGCATGGGTCAATAGTTATAAAAATATTTCATTGACAGACATAAGAAGAAGGATTATCATTTCGATAATATCTTAAAAAACACCCCACGCTTTTTTTGAAATATTTTTTTTTTCTTATTTACACACAATTCTTAATTTAAAATTATTAAATAAAATTTATTTTCAGTTTTTTAGTTTGGTTTTCTATGTAAAGCGTGTTTTTTAGTTTTTATAAAGTATATTTTTTTCATATAGGGTAATTAATTATTTAACATTTAATCTACTTAGGCAATTTAGCCTAGATTGCCTAGATTACTTTACATAGAATAAGAACTTAAAGCATAGAACGCACGTTGATAGGAACGACCTAAAGGCAACCGGGAAAATATTCTAGATGCTTATTAATTTGAATAATCTGCACTCTTCTCCAGCTCGCCACTTCGCATGCACCTTATAACTGCTACTTTGCTAATAAGCCAATTGCACCAAAAATTACACATTTTACGCTACAAGCGCGCCAAATTACGTCCCACGGTTGCGCTTGAAGCGCGCCGCGGGTGCGCTTGAAGCGCGCCGCGGGTGCGCTGCAGGCACGCCGCGGGTGCGCCCCACACGCACCGCAGCACCTCAGTGAAGCTTGCGCCTAGAATACATACAGAGGGAGCGACTTTCATAATGTAAATGATGTATGGAAAACTGTCATCGCATTATACTCATATTGTTTTGTTTGCTATAACTTACTCATAGAATTATTGTCAAAAAAACGAACAAATATTGTATGAATTATTTGAAAAGATGGTGCACATGAGTTTCTCACCAGCTCTTCTCTTGATGCAATACCCGGAGCTGGTACTTGGATTGATTTAAATTCAAATTTCTAAGTTGAATTAAAGTCAAGTGATTTTTAACCGACTTCAAAAAAAGGAGGAGGTTCTCAATTCGGATAATTCTTTAAATATAGGCTCCTTGAGGCCGTTTACTGTATTCTTTCAAGTTATACACAGATGAGACGAGACGTTGAATATTACTTATGTATATTTATGATATGAGGTCATGATTTGATGATGGGATCCTAGAGAAATCATGGGTAACCCTCAAATTTCAAAGGCTTCTATATTGTTATTTGTATATTACCTAAAACTACTTGGATATTTGCATTTTAAGTTGCTGAGCTGATGCTGGAAGGTACATCTCCTCAACGGTTAGGAGTACGGGGATTATTATTAATAAGTTTTCTGTCTCAAGTAACCGTCGTCTCCTCATTCGAGAAAAATTCTTGCTCGGTCTAGCCATCACTTAAAATCGTAAAATAAAATAATTAAAAAAAAAAAAAAACCTACTTCAAAAAGTAGGTAAACTAAAAAGCAAAAAATAAATTTACTTCGCACAAAATAATACGTTTTTTCATTTAGTTAAATAGATATTATTAAATAATTATTTTATAATTCTGAAGTCGGTGCCAAGTAAACAATAACTCTGTATAGATAATATCAATCTTTCTAACAACTATTTTCTGACTGAATATTAGTTCTTAATTATCCGATTTACTTGGCACCGACTTCAGAATTATTAAATAATTATTTAATAATATCTATTTTACTAAATGAAAAACGTATTATTTTGTGCGAAGTAAATTTATTTTATATATTATAAAAAAACCGACTTCAAAAAGTAAGTAAACTAAAAAGCTAAAAAGCCTATGTCCAGCAGTGGACTACAAAAGGCTAAATGATGATGATGATGAAATTTATTTTTTGCTTTTTAGTTTACCTACTTTTTGAAGTCGGTTTTTTTTTTTGTTAAAAATTATATTGAAATAAGTAGTTATTATAATTTAATTAGTTAAAAACTAATAAAAGTACCTACAATAGATGTTTATTGCTATCGACATTATGAAGGTGAATGCTTCGAATTATGAACATTAGTGAGAGAGTAGTTAGGAATTGTAATTGTTAGGATGAAAAATGTTAGGAAGAACATTTTCGGATTGCCAATTATCGGAGTTGAAACTTTAGGTGAACTTTGGCGCACCCACGTTTTGTTTTCACCACTTAATAACATAACATCATGCAAGTGAATGCCTTAAAGAGTAAGCAGATGTATCGCGTATACCTTTATCGTGTCACGATACCTTCTTTGATTTGTATGGGACATTCTACAATTTCTATCAGTAAACCAAATCGATTATTTCAATCGTATACCTTACAGTATTTCTTAACACTGAAAAGATAAAAATAATTATTATAGATGTTTTGGCGCCGAAACTTATTGGACCCGAACTTGGCAACGCTATTCATTGGGCCACTGGCACATATTGCAATTAGTTATTATAGTAGTACCTAGTAATTAAAACAATATATCGTATAGCTTTTGCCCGGGACTTCATCCGCGTGGAATTCGTTGTAGAATTTGGAATTTGTTTCATAGAGCTCCCGCGCTTTGACCCGCTTTCAACCTTACTGCTCCGCTCCCGTAGAGTTTAGCGTAATGTTAAATATCTTAAGAACTTTATTGAGACTTAGACTATCAAACTCAATAGTAGGTAATTATCAAAATTCGCCCAGTAGCAAAACTTTCATCTGCGTGGTAGGTACATTCCACCAATAAAAAACTCAATAACAGAAAATAAAATACCTACCTACCTAAATAAACCTATTTCTGATGATAACTAATCTAAACTCAATAAATAAGCAAAACCCCTATAAACTAATATCTATACGAATGTCTAATCTTACCTAACAAGTAATATAAAATAACCTACGGTCACTACGTACAATATCAGGTATACTACCTATACTTTAAAATTAAAATCTATACTTATGACGACTTATAAAAATAAACCTAAATAACTCTTCCTTAGTAAAAACTAAAAGGAATAAAAAGGTCGCACTGAAAAGCACGGCTTAGAATTGCAAAAAGCAGAACAGTTATAACATACTTAGCCGTGTGCAGTGCCCCTTAGTGAACTCCACTGCGGGTGACCTACGACAAACTTATTTTTTGCGGTTGGTACAGTAATCGGGTCAGGGGATCGAACCGGAACATTAAGTTTGTTTTTTATTGTATATAATTTTCCCGGGATAAAAAGTACCCAGTGCCGGCCGGCCCGGGATATTAAAGAATATTTATACCAAGTTTCATCTTAATCGAACCGGTAGTTTTTGCGTGATGCCTGAAAAAACAGACAGACAATATTTTTTCAAATCACGTCTTACCATATTTTTTTTTGATATTTACGTACAGATTTTATGTACAGAAATTTTACTTTTACAGATTTGTTAAAAGTATAGATTACAATCCCCTTACAATAATGTCTCAGCAGTATAATGATTTGATAAAAAAAAAAATGATATTTGCGAACAACACTTTAATAAGTTTATACATAATTTAAAGGACATCCTCCATGTAAGTATTGGTTTGAGTGCGTCAGTCCCTCCTGTAGGTGCGTCTGAGACAAACCAAATAATAATCTTGCTTAGTTGTTGATTCATCTATTGAAACCGCGTTCCTTACCTATTACTTTAAGTTGTTACAGCTTTTTGCTTTTTAAATATTGTATTTGCTGTGTGCACATACATTATATTATGTGTTATGTTACGTTCCAGATCTGAACTGTATATTATCTACTTTTAATGTAACCATTATTGTAATGTGTTTTGTGCACCTAATAAATAAATAAATAAAAAATAAAAGTAAAAAATTAAGGTTTTCACTCTGACTTGTCGTATCCTGTTTTTCCGACGATCCTGGTGGTCCAAATGACCATTATCAGATGGAAGTACCTATTGTCATAGGATTTACATAAGTATGCAAAGTTTCAGCTCAATTGGAAACCGGGAAGATTGTCAATTCAACTTGCAAGACTTTATTACAGACAAAAACTGAGACAGATAAAGCGAAATAATGATTGTAAAAAAAAACTGTGAAATACATATTGTGGCACACCAATATGTATTTCACAGCACGCTCAGGGTTTCGTACCAAATATACTTGAAAACGATTGCCTCGATGGTCTAGTGCTTAGCGTATGCGCCTCTCATCGCGAGGTCTGAGGTTCGATGTAGGTCAGGTTATCACATTTTACGCTACAAGCGCGCCAAATTACGTCCCACGGTTGCGCTTGAAGCGCGCCGCGGGTGCGCTTGAAGCGCGCCGCGGGTGCGCTGCAGGCACGCCGCGGGTGCGCCCCACACGCACCGCAGCACCTCAGTGAAGCTTGCGCCTAGAATACATACAGAGGGAGCGACTTTCATAATGTAAATGATGTATGGAAAACTGTCATCGCATTATACTCATATTGTTTTGTTTGCTATAACTTACTCATAGAATTATTGTCAAAAAAACGAACAAATATTGTATGAATTATTTGAAAAGATGGTGCACATGAGTTTCTCACCAGCTCTTCTCTTGATGCAATACCCGGAGCTGGTACTTGGATTGATTTAAATTCAAATTTCTAAGTTGAATTAAAGTCAAGTGATTTTTAACCGACTTCAAAAAAAGGAGGAGGTTCTCAATTCGGATAATTCTTTAAATATAGGCTCCTTGAGGCCGTTTACTGTATTCTTTCAAGTTATACACAGATGAGACGAGACGTTGAATATTACTTATGTATATTTATGATATGAGGTCATGATTTGATGATGGGATCCTAGAGAAATCATGGGTAACCCTCAAATTTCAAAGGCTTCTATATTGTTATTTGTATATTACCTAAAACTACTTGGATATTTGCATTTTAAGTTGCTGAGCTGATGCTGGAAGGTACATCTCCTCAACGGTTAGGAGTACGGGGATTATTATTAATAAGTTTTCTGTCTCAAGTAACCGTCGTCTCCTCATTCGAGAAAAATTCTTGCTCGGTCTAGCCATCACTTAAAATCGTAAAATAAAATAATTAAAAAAAAAAAAAAACCTACTTCAAAAAGTAGGTAAACTAAAAAGCAAAAAATAAATTTACTTCGCACAAAATAATACGTTTTTTCATTTAGTTAAATAGATATTATTAAATAATTATTTTATAATTCTGAAGTCGGTGCCAAGTAAACAATAACTCTGTATAGATAATATCAATCTTTCTAACAACTATTTTCTGACTGAATATTAGTTCTTAATTATCCGATTTACTTGGCACCGACTTCAGAATTATTAAATAATTATTTAATAATATCTATTTTACTAAATGAAAAACGTATTATTTTGTGCGAAGTAAATTTATTTTATATATTATAAAAAAACCGACTTCAAAAAGTAAGTAAACTAAAAAGCTAAAAAGCCTATGTCCAGCAGTGGACTACAAAAGGCTAAATGATGATGATGATGAAATTTATTTTTTGCTTTTTAGTTTACCTACTTTTTGAAGTCGGTTTTTTTTTTGTTAAAAATTATATTGAAATAAGTAGTTATTATAATTTAATTAGTTAAAAACTAATAAAAGTACCTACAATAGATGTTTATTGCTATCGACATTATGAAGGTGAATGCTTCGAATTATGAACATTAGTGAGAGAGTAGTTAGGAATTGTAATTGTTAGGATGAAAAATGTTAGGAAGAACATTTTCGGATTGCCAATTATCGGAGTTGAAACTTTAGGTGAACTTTGGCGCACCCACGTTTTGTTTTCACCACTTAATAACATAACATCATGCAAGTGAATGCCTTAAAGAGTAAGCAGATGTATCGCGTATACCTTTATCGTGTCACGATACCTTCTTTGATTTGTATGGGACATTCTACAATTTCTATCAGTAAACCAAATCGATTATTTCAATCGTATACCTTACAGTATTTCTTAACACTGAAAAGATAAAAATAATTATTATAGATGTTTTGGCGCCGAAACTTATTGGACCCGAACTTGGCAACGCTATTCATTGGGCCACTGGCACATATTGCAATTAGTTATTATAGTAGTACCTAGTAATTAAAACAATATATCGTATAGCTTTTGCCCGGGACTTCATCCGCGTGGAATTCGTTGTAGAATTTGGAATTTGTTTCATAGAGCTCCCGCGCTTTGACCCGCTTTCAACCTTACTGCTCCGCTCCCGTAGAGTTTAGCGTAATGTTAAATATCTTAAGAACTTTATTGAGACTTAGACTATCAAACTCAATAGTAGGTAATTATCAAAATTCGCCCAGTAGCAAAACTTTCATCTGCGTGGTAGGTACATTCCACCAATAAAAAACTCAATAACAGAAAATAAAATACCTACCTACCTAAATAAACCTATTTCTGATGATAACTAATCTAAACTCAATAAATAAGCAAAACCCCTATAAACTAATATCTATACGAATGTCTAATCTTACCTAACAAGTAATATAAAATAACCTACGGTCACTACGTACAATATCAGGTATACTACCTATACTTTAAAATTAAAATCTATACTTATGACGACTTATAAAAATAAACCTAAATAACTCTTCCTTAGTAAAAACTAAAAGGAATAAAAAGGTCGCACTGAAAAGCACGGCTTAGAATTGCAAAAAGCAGAACAGTTATAACATACTTAGCCGTGTGCAGTGCCCCTTAGTGAACTCCACTGCGGGTGACCTACGACAAACTTATTTTTTGCGGTTGGTACAGTAATCGGGTCAGGGGATCGAACCGGAACATTAAGTTTGTTTTTTATTGTATATAATTTTCCCGGGATAAAAAGTACCCAGTGCCGGCCGGCCCGGGATATTAAAGAATATTTATACCAAGTTTCATCTTAATCGAACCGGTAGTTTTTGCGTGATGCCTGAAAAAACAGACAGACAATATTTTTTCAAATCACGTCTTACCATATTTTTTTTTGATATTTACGTACAGATTTTATGTACAGAAATTTTACTTTTACAGATTTGTTAAAAGTATAGATTACAATCCCCTTACAATAATGTCTCAGCAGTATAATGATTTGATAAAAAAAAAAAATGATATTTGCGAACAACACTTTAATAAGTTTATACATAATTTAAAGGACATCCTCCATGTAAGTATTGGTTTGAGTGCGTCAGTCCCTCCTGTAGGTGCGTCTGAGACAAACCAAATAATAATCTTGCTTAGTTGTTGATTCATCTATTGAAACCGCGTTCCTTACCTATTACTTTAAGTTGTTACAGCTTTTTGCTTTTTAAATATTGTATTTGCTGTGTGCACATACATTATATTATGTGTTATGTTACGTTCCAGATCTGAACTGTATATTATCTACTTTTAATGTAACCATTATTGTAATGTGTTTTGTGCACCTAATAAATAAATAAATAAAAAATAAAAGTAAAAAATTAAGGTTTTCACTCTGACTTGTCGTATCCTGTTTTTCCGACGATCCTGGTGGTCCAAATGACCATTATCAGATGGAAGTACCTATTGTCATAGGATTTACATAAGTATGCAAAGTTTCAGCTCAATTGGAAACCGGGAAGATTGTCAATTCAACTTGCAAGACTTTATTACAGACAAAAACTGAGACAGATAAAGCGAAATAATGATTGTAAAAAAAAACTGTGAAATACATATTGTGGCACACCAATATGTATTTCACAGCACGCTCAGGGTTTCGTACCAAATATACTTGAAAACGATTGCCTCGATGGTCTAGTGCTTAGCGTATGCGCCTCTCATCGCGAGGTCTGAGGTTCGATGTAGGTCAGGTTATCCGATTTACTTGGCACCGACTTCAGAATTATAAAATAATAATTAAATAATTTCTATTTAACTAAATGAAAAAAACGTATTATTTGTGCGAAGTAAATTTATTTTATGCTTTTTAGTTTACCTACTTTTTGAAGTCGGTTTTTTTTTTGTTAAAAATTATTTTATTTTACGATTTTAAGTGATGGGTAGACCGAGCAAGAATGTTTCTCGAATGAGGAGACGACGGTAACTTGAGACGGAAAACTTATTAATAATAATCCCCGTACTCCTAACCGTTGAGGAGTTGTACCTTCCAGCATCAGCTCTGCAACTTAAAATGGAAATATCCAAGTAGTTTTAGGTAATATACGAAACACAATATAGAAGCTTGATTGACCCATGATTTCTCTAGGATCCCATCATTAAATCATGACCTCATATTATGAATTTACATAAGTAATATTCAACGTCTCGCCTCATCTGTGTATAACTTGAAAGAATACAGTAAACGGCCTCAAGGAGCCTATATTTAAAGAATTATCCCCGTACTCCTAACCGTTGAGGAGTTGTACTTTCCAGCATCAGCTCAGCTACATAAAATGCTGGCTACTAGATGCAAATATCCAAGAAGCTTTAGATAATATACAAAAAACAATATAGAAGCCTTTTAAATTTGAGGGTTGCCCTCGATTTCTCCAGGATCCCATCATCAGAACGTGACTGGAAAAAAATGGGACCACATGACAAGTATATCCTATCAAACAAAAAAAGAATTTCTCAAATCGGTCCAGGCGTCTTCGAGTTATCAGTGAACAAACATAAAAAAAGAAAAAAAAATACAACCGAATTGAGAACCTCCTCCTTTTTTTGAAGTCGGTTAAAAAAAATCCGTAACTATCCATTTTGAATACTTTATTTTAAATTATTTATTTAATTTTCGCAGTAGACCCTTGCTCTGATAGTTCACAATAGTATTTATATAAGTATATACATTATAACGAGCCTAAACTCGATGTGTCCATTATGTAAACCACAGCGGAGAAAAATCAAGATTTAATGTCAATTTCTGAATAGTACCTATTAGCATAAGTCCTCAAGTATTTGAGCTCAAATCATGCTAGAGATCTACGGTCATCTAATAACAGACTGCTTTTAATGATGTCCTTCACACACTACTGGCTTTGTTCATTCTTCTTTCTTCGTTCAATCCGTTCTTCTGTGGAATGCGCTACCTCTGGAAATCAGGATGGCAACAACACGTTACGGATACGTAACCTTTGAAGAATGTAGAAGAGTTAGGTATTTTGAACTCTAAAGTTAGACTGCTAAAAAGGTTGGGTTGGACTGCTAAATAACTCATGGAATAATAATGTTAATTTTTCTACCATAAGCGTTAAAATCTCGTGCTTTTAAATCTCTCATTACGCTCAGGATTTTAGAAAAGAATCACTCAATCTTTCAAAGTCAAAGTCAAATTCAAATCATTTATTATCACAAACCCCAAAAGGCGCTTCATTACGTAGACAAACATTATAATAATTTTTCTTTGTGTAAATTGTTTTCAGAATTTGTTAATTTATATGATATTTATATTTTAAGATAACATAATATGTTCTATCTGTGCCTATCTAAGTTAATTATTGTAATTGGCTCTAAGCCGTTGTAATTAACTATAAATAAATAAATAATTCCAGAGCAAATATAAATAATCTAAAAGAATTAATAAATTAAAATGTTACTTATCCAAATAATATAATTAGAATTGCCGAAGTTAAGATCAATTTAAAACGAACTGTATAGGTTCAAATTAAAATCAATCTAAGTACCAGCTCCGATGGATATTGCATTTTAAGAAGAGCTGGTGAGAAACTTATGTCCGCCATCTTTTGCTTATTCGGTACTCAAAATAAGCACTATGCAATTATGTACTTTGCTCTTATCTTGCACAAATAACTGTTGTGTTTATATTTATGTTACTTAGGTACTTAAGGAGCGCTAGATTCGTCAAATCTGCTTATGACAATAATTTTGTTTTAACTTTACTGCAAAGGAAGTGTTGCTTGTATAGGATACTGTTTATGCGTAGATAAAAGCTAAATAATTGCTGTACATTATTGATGTGATACCTTTTTTCATATTGTATCGTGTAATATGCTAATATTCTGTTAGATGGCAAAAACCTAAATTTTCCACAGTTATGGATAAATAGCACTTTGTTGACCTAATAAATATCAGAAGCTTTACAACGTTTATAGTAGCAATTACACTCATATTAAAGGAAATTTTGTTCCTATTATACATGAACAATCTTTGTAAGGGGCAAGCGTATCATCCTCTATACAAAAAGAGCCGAGAGGTCGTGTAGTGCGGGTTTGCTTGGCCGGTCGGGCTCGAACTCGAGATGTTTCATTATGATCATTCAATTCATGTCGGCACCTTGAGCACCCCACTAACTGGGCCCCAGTTATACGAAGTGAATAAAGCTTCGGTATGTGCTACAGAGCTGCGCCATCTAGGTTAATTAGGTTGAACTACGCAGCTAGCTTCACCCTCAGTCGTCTAAGAGGGTTTCAGAACTTGCAGGAATTATGTTTGGTGACGTAACTTAACAGTTCTCATGTTATTTCATAGATGGCGCTTTATGGAAATTGAGTTCAGCGCTATCTAGTAGGTTTTATTGGAACGACTTGTAGCCTCGGACGACTGATGGTTTTTGAAATGACTTAACATCTGGTTTAGATTGTAAGCTCTCACTTGGTTAGCATAGATGGGGTTGCTTATTGGAATAATGAAACACATTTTTTGTAAATGTGAATTTTTTGGTTTTATTTTCGATAATATTGAGCAGTTATTCCGTCATTTACAAGTATCTAATTATTTCATTTCTTTTTTTAATTTCTTACTCATACAAGTAACTTTCTCATTTTGATTAGATCTTAAGTATGCAACAACTTTTAAATATAGTGATTCATGGGAATAGTTCATTTGTATTACTCAGTATAACTTTATTGTTTAAATAACCCGGAACAAAGCGATTGTAGGTTATGAATAAAAAACAAGGTTTGTAATTCTGTTTGACAAATGCTGCCGCAGCGCGCTCTAGATGGCGGTATTTGTTTTGAAATCCAGATATGGTTTCGTTCGTAGTGATGCATTTAAAGGCGGTGAGTTAAATTGTTGATGGTACCACCTGCCACTGCATATCACGGTTAGATAAAAAATTTTTTTTTGGAAAACGAAACAATTGCAATGTTAGACGATACACCGTCTATCAATGTCATTTTAGGGTTCCGTAGTACCTACTTGAAACCCTTAAAGCTTCGCCATGTCCGTTCTTTCGTTTGTCCAAGGTCGCTTACCCCATAGCATGGGGTATTGTTAGACAGGTATTTTAAAAACATTAAGGGATTGCTAAGATAGTTTCTTCATTTAGATATCCGTTTGCGAAATAATTAACTTTGAAGAGAGAATTGATGTTCGAGTAGGGTGTTCCCCTCCCCTTCTAAAGGCTAAACCACTGCCTCGAAAAATATGAAATAAATCTTGGTGATAGTATATGTAGTGAACTTTTAGGGAGAACTATAGAATTCTTCGTGCAAAATACAAAACCTTTGAAAGTAATGACTTGTATGAAGTTGTTAATTATCAATATAGATATTAAACCTGTTTTGAGGCCATAATTATGTTGTATGTAACGGCTGACTACGGAAGCCTATAGCGTGTGGCCCGACACACACTTGGCCGGTTTCTTACTCGGTTTCAGTCCGTTTAAAGTGGGTCAAAATCGAGTCCAAAGCAGTCTAGAAGCTAATATAAGCGTGTTAAAAAGAGATTTTATAAAAAAATGTACTGTTAAAATAACCGCGAGAGAGAAGCTTAGGTTAATTTTCAGAATTCTCAAAGTGTCAGTCACGGCACAGTAACCGTCTTATGTGTCAGTCAGTTCGATGAAACACATTTTGAGAGTCGTCCCCTAACAACATAATAATATTTAAAATCAGCCTTTATCCTATGACGTAAGTAGGGTCATAATTTTGATACTTTGAGGTTGTCTGGCAAAGTTTTGGAACCATGCATGGTGTCAGTCATTTAGGAGTATGAATTCTACTATCAACATGAATAAAATATTCAAAATTTAGCTTTAATACCATATCACGTAACGGGCTATTTTTATACTACTTTGATACCTTGTAATAAATGGCTAAAACGCGCAGGAGTCGCTACGCAGTTACCTGAGGACTGTTATTAGTGTTATTGAATCAGTCCATACATATTTTGGCAGGCTTAATCCTTACATGATATGCGAAGAGAGCGTTGTTGGCAACAAGAGTGCCTTGTTTGTCTAGTGGCAGGCGAATGCAAACTCTCACTGGGTGGTCTCGGCTTTTATTCCCAGGTCGGGCTAGTGCTATTTGGGGTTTTTCTAACCTAACATCTAACCCTAACTAAACATAGACTCACCTTGCACTACAGGTGAAGTTTGGGTATTATCTGCGACACCCTTCTAGGTAATATAGGCATGATGTTTATGTATGTATTTTTCCTTTTTTCAGGTGTAAATTTATTGCAAGTTATAAAATAGGAAATATCTAGGTACTCTCAAAATTAAACAACATTTGGTCTGTTTAGCATGTATATTGTTTATTATTATATTCAATATTATTAATACTTTTAATACAATAAATGAAAGTGCCAGTAATACATTATGTTATCGCATCTTCCGTAGAATAAGGGCACCATTTGCACCTGCTATTCTACTGAAGGTGTGATATATTATCATTACAAAATTAACCACACCAGAACTTGCAGATGAAGATAATTAACAGTCGCTACTCGCACCTTACTATGTTGTTTCTTTTCTGTTTCGCTCAAATCCGCGTGCTTTCTGTTATTTATCTTAACTGATTTATAAACAAACTATTACTTGCCAGATGAATAATTTACCTATATTAAATTCTATGACTTGAAAGAATTAATTAATTAGTCTCTACACCAAGTTATACAATTGCCATTATTTTAACATCAAGATTTGTAATGAAATATTATATTCTATTGGACCAGGTTTAAAAGACCGTTACTAAAATATGTAGACTGCATCATGAGTATGGAGTTATTACTCCAATCGATTGATCGGCTCGTCGATATCGATTGGAGTAACAGCTTTGGATCAAAAAAACTGTGGCAACGACATTAAAGGAGGCTGGTTCCTTTAGTCATTGAAATTAAATACTTATGTAGCAATTAAAATGATAAGGGTTATCTTATCCTACGTTTTTATAAGAAGCTTTCAAATTATGATAGTCCTGCCCAAAAGATGGCCAGGATTATCATATGTTTAAAATAATATCTCATTTTAATCTACATATTTTTGTATCGATTTCCAAACGGGAGCCTGGCTTGCATTATGTACCTATTTATTGAATCTGTTTTAATAAGTTTGACTATACTTCTATGAATCAAAAATGTCCATTAAATAATCCAATCGGATACTTATGTATGTAGTTGTCACCAAATTTCTAGGTAGTTCTGAACCGAGCTGAGAAAAAGTTTGGTGTCTCACTCGCTCGTTTGATTTCGTTAATTGAAACGACTTAGATAGGGCATTTTCGCAGCTAACTCCAGAAATGTCTAGATAGAAATTTGGTAACAAACAAAGGAGTCATTCAACAGTGTATTTATACATATCAAGACATTCTTTAATATAACCGGACTAAACTCATTCGGTTCTCCTTTGCTCCTAAAATAGTTATTTACTATGACAACAATGAATATTACAAGAGAGCTGGTTGTAGATTGTCTTAATGAAGTCTTACATGTGTGTCTACCTTATTAATTTAACAGATATCTAAAAAGTTTAGTGCGTTGAGAAATTATAATTTAAAAGAATGACAAAATCAATAATTAAACTGATAAAATCTTAGCAAAATACATACATCTTGTTTTTCTAACGATGCATGTTTGTAAATTGATTATAAAAATGTTTTTTAGATTTTAATACAAAATTAGATAGTATCTAAATAGAAGTACAAAATAAACAGCTTTTAATTGTCAGTACATTGTTTTTATAATAATTAAGTATAAAATTAGAGCTTAATATTTTTTCCTAAATATATTTTAATTACACGTACCGAAATACAATGGGCCGTTACAATAAGGTAATCAGATAGGTGTGCATGATTAGAATATGTGAATTTAGTAAGTTGATGGTTATCTGTGACCGATTTTTTTTTTTATAGGTCTATGACTCTTGTTAGTTGTCTGGTCCACTTGATGGTAAGTGGAGTACAGCTCATGGACATCAACAATCTACAGAAGGAGATTGTAGATGCATTGCTGCAGCTAAAGACTACGGTGTTGTCTCATGTGCCAGTCAGAACCTGTGGTCCACTTGATGGTAAGTTGAGTACAGCTCATGGACATCGACAATCCGCAGAAGGAGATTGTAGATGCATTGCTGCAGCTAAAGACTATGGTGTTATGTCTCATGTGCCAGTCAGAACCTGTGGTCCACTTGATGGTAAGTGGAGTACAGCTCATGGACATCAACAATCCACAGAAGGAGATTGTAGATGCATTGCTGCAGCTAAAGACTATAATTATGGTGTTATGTCTTAATGTGCCAGTAATTTTAGGGCCTGATCTCGCCACCAAACCGGAACACAGTAATGCAAGCACTACTATTTGGCGGCTGGTTTAAGGTGAGACGGTGGTGCTGCCGCCCGCGAGCTCGTTCACAAGAGCTCTACCACCAGTGATTAAATAAAACATGTTTGTGAACATCAAGTGTCTTTAAGAGCATTTAATACACTAGATTTAGACTACTATTTACATTAGCCACCTCAATTTATCAACAGTCTCTATTCAAAAATTCCCCTTTCAATTCCAACAAGTTATTTTCATTTATTATAAATAATTTATTTCATTTTCATCATCATATTCGCTCTTAAGCACCGATTCTTTGCTACCTCGCTTTATCTTACATGTGTTAATTGAATTTTTCTCACATGATGGAGTGTGAAGCCAGTTCTTAAGAAAGACAGTAATTTCAGGATAGAGCAGCAAATATGGTAGCAAATAAATTAATTGTTAGGCCTAGCTACCAAATTAAACTCGAGTCAGTCAGTAATGTGTTCAAGGCCTTAGAGGCCATTCTCGTACTCCGTTGTAAAATCGTACTTTTATAAGTATTTGTCTTTGGTTAAGGCAACAAGGTTGGCATCCTGGTCCTAATAATTAATATCTAATGCAATAATTTGCGATCATTGTATTTAATTGCCATAGCACAGTCGGCGGTTTGGCGTCTGTTTCTAAAGTATTGTACTTTAGAAACAGTCGTCCAAATCGTCACTTAAAAGTAGCGTATAATGTAATGAATCTATGAGCTACGAGGGTGTTTTATCATTCAGACATATCCGTAGCACTATACATTTACTAAACACTATAAATGTCATAAGCTGGATTTCCCAATACACTTTTCGTCATGTCTAGGACCTTTTATTTTATTTACAATGGAGTCAACTTAAAGTACGTGGCTGAATATTAGTATTTTACGTAGATCGGTTGTTGTCATATGGCTTTTAATATTTTTTTAGAGCTGTGTGAGGTCCTTTTAGAATCATTTAACATTATCAACAATAATCATTAACTAAGTGCTTAATTAACACAATATTATCACTAAGTAAAACACGATTTTATCAACAGTGGTTATTTATTTTACTCATTAATTACAAAATGTATACATAGTTTAATTACTTAAAATTAATTTTGATAATAGCTGCGCCAAAAACCTATTCTATTTATTAGTTTCTTGCACTAATTCTATAAATAAGTAGTTTAATTATTAATTATTTACGCCACTTAATCTAAGTAAGTGTAATTTTTGACTTACATGCTATTTAATGACTTTTTGATCATATATATTTTTAATGGAATGTCAAAAAGGTACCTTATTGGATAAATACGAAATGCCAGGTAGTATTCTAATACTCTAGATATATCTTGGCCAACACTACATTTTAAAGATTTCATACCCAGCTTTGCATTTGTCGTTATTTACATAAATTTTACAATATTATAATTTAAATAATGTGTGAATTTATAATTATCAGGTACAGTTTCACAAGCGTAAGATAAACCTTATTGATAGGATAAACATAATTGAAGGACACAGGCATTAATGTGACTTGTAAGTGACTGTTGTTTTATTTTATAAACTTACGCGTTGCATGATTAAGTAAAATCTAAAGGGAATTAACGTGATCATGCATTATTTACCTCTCAGACTTGACGTTTAGGCAGACAGGTTACACTGGCCGTGGTCGCAAGCAGACTGGTTCTAGTGGCGCGCCGTCTCCGATCTTGAGGCCGATGATTCTCCGTCTACCCTCAGTTCTTGACTTTTTGCATTGTAAAGTCCTGTATAAACTATACTGACCGTTTCCGTATTCGCGGATTTCACCGACTGCGAATCAACGAGCTCTGCAATCGTCGATTTGTTGATCTGACGGTTCTTGTATATATGTTAATTGTCTACCACGTGGAATCCGGTGATTACAAAAGCAAATTCTCGCTTTGATTCGCAGTCAGCGAAATCCGCAAATCCGGACACAGTCACTGCAGTGTACTGGACTTGAATGCAAAAAGTCAAAAAGTGAAGGTGGACGGAGAATCATCTGCTTCAAGAACGGAGACTTCAAGACGTTAGATTTTACTTATGACTGTTGTGTTCTATTTTGTGTCACTTTTATATTTAATCATGTTATTTTCTCAATGGATAATTAAATTTATCCGGAACTGGTGAAACTCGCCCTTAATGTACCGCTTTGTTTAAGAGAACCAGTACGCACACATTTAACGTACCCACGTGTAATAATTTACTTACTAACGTAAAGTTTTAGGCTTAATTCTACAATCGGCACTATAAAAGCACTATGAATAATCACTATTGAGTGTCCACAGCCTATATAGGCATTATTTGTCTTCAAAGTCATTTCCTAGCGCAAAGTTATAATAAATACGTAGTTAAGCTAAATATAGTTAATGTAAGTGTCCGACGCGAAGGTGCGTAAACTGGTAGTTATCCAGAATCACTTCGGTGGTGCTTGGCGTGATGGTCGCTGATTTACGAGCACCATCGGTACAGCCAACGCCACTGGAAGCGATTCCGGGCCATTACGCGTTCACGCACAGCCCTCCAGCGCTGCCGTCAGGGTGGCTTGTCACCTTTGCGTGAGTCACCAGCACTGTCTGATCCACCACTCTTGCTCCTGGACATAACATAATCGTCAGTAAAATAATATAAAAGTGCTGATAAGTTTCTAAAAGGTAAAACAAAACACGAGTGATGTACAGTGGGCCAAGCAATTATTCTACGCCATAGTGAAAACTGACTGCAAAAGATATGCGTGCGTGAATTACTTATTTAATAAGTGTAATATACCCACTATTTAGATATATAACTCACTTATCCATAACTGGTGTAGTAAGTATTTACGATGACTTTGAAGTTTTTGCCCTGCATACCTAACTCGTTGGCCCACTGTACACTAGTGTTACAAATATTCATAGGCCGAGAGGTCGGCATCACTTATCGTCAGCGAGCTTCAGTTTGACAGCTAACCAATAGGACGAGGAGTGTGTTGTACAGAGATATTAGATGTCAAGATGTAACATGAAGAAAATTGACAGTTATTCTTTTGCAACAATTGGACAGTAAAATTTCATAGAAAATTATACACGAGCCGGTTCAAAGCTGTCAAAACCCATACATTGCTAAACTTTTATGTGAATATTATCTGAAACGCACAGATGTGCTCGCGCAGTGGGAATAAAATCATTAAAAACTTATGGCTGCCTCTGGTTAAATGCATGCTCTATGGTTTCGTCTATTCCATATCCTATTGGTCATTTGCATTAAGTTTCGGCTATTGCTGTCGGGGATGAGTGATCGCGCGACGTGACGTCTAATCAACGATTGATCATTGGAGCACTATGGAAATAGCAAACTAAGGGCCCACGTGGGCCGCAAGCCAGCTTGCCACCTCAATGGTATTAATAATATTTACCAATGATTAATTATTACACGCAGAAGAGATGAGTTGTTGTGCAATTTGGAATGTTTATGCCGTTTTTGCTGCTTTAAGCAATACGATACTTAAGTTGAACTAAATACTTACCATAATTTTGATGGTGACGTTTTCGTAACTTACAATCTTAAGAAAGGAATAAAGGAATTATCTTTTTAAATGACAGCATCGGCAGATCAAATTTATGATATCCGTTAAATTGCAATAAGTAAATTAGATGGACATATTGAAATTGATGAAATATAATTAAATTATCTAGAAATCTAAGCAAGAGCTTATCAAGGAAGCATATGAATTCATATGATTATTATTCTTCTTAAAGCGTTACTCTAAAGCTAAAAATATTTAAACAATTATTTGTTAAAATATCTGTAATGGGAAAAGTGAATATTCATACCTATGTATACTATGTAGATTGTAGGTACTTACAATATTCCAGTACCTGGAGTCCGAGCATCGCTCTGTTTTATATCTAGTTAAAACGTAAATGACTCGAAGCAAAATCGAGTTTGTGTGTTCAGTGCTCATTGAAAAATGTAATGAGCCTAAAATCGATGGGTAAATGTAAACCAGTATAAGAAAACCCCTGGATACCTTCCGGCATCCAAGATTAAGCCCTGATCATCTTTTGTCTTGCAATTGCTTACTAAGACAAAGCTAAAGAGCCCAATACAACAGTATTTTTTGCTTTTGTAGTATTTTGGGTAACCGACATAATATTTTCATGAAGATTTTTATCTTGTATACAATTATTGTATACATATATGAGCATGTTCAGGTATAATTTGGCCAAGCAGACGGCTCAAAATGCACTAATAAATTACGTTTCTAATGAATTTGGGTCAAGAATTTCGTCAGTTGCCGAATTGTTGCGGACACGATCTACTACATTTTTATATAGTTGCACATTATTCAAGCTGAACTCACATAATAATATTACTTCTTTTAAAACAATTTTGGTGTATTTGTCCTCCAGTTAAGATTTTAGATTTCTTGTACATATTTAATTGTTCGTCATATTCACTTTAAAAATATTTACTAGTCGAGACTTAAAATAGCACAAAATTGATGACACGCCAAAAACGCAATGTACAAAGCGCTGTGAAATCGGTAAGCAAAAACGAATCACGTATTCCAGTAAAATTCCAGTTCTGCAATCAAAACTAGAACTAAAATGAGACTGAAAAATGCGAACGGAGAATAAGTTTCTACTACTGATGTATTACAGGCAATTTCAGCTACGCCTACATGACCAATTTAGATAAATATTCTTGCCTTGTAAACGTCATCGCCCGCCAGCATCTTATTTGTCATCCCTCTATTTTGGAGTGCCAGCCGCTCGAACTGAAGAATGAACTGACAGAAGGGTAAGCCAGGCTGTAAGTTTGGGGGCACAACAACGGAACGGTGAAAACATAGATTAGTGAGTGGAGAGGATGCAAGGAAAAGAAAGAGATGATCTATCTACCTAGCTGGACATTTGAGACAAATGAGCGTAAACAAAGGGTAGAATATTTGTTATTTATTTGCCAATTGGTTGTTAAAGTTTTGCCAATTCAGTAACACATAGTTTAAACGCTGACTATATAATAATATGCATTACCTGCTGCTGAAATGCTTCTTTGACTTTTTATCTGGCTTTGTGTCCTGACTCGAGCTGTGGCCTGGAACGGGGCTACTTCCTCGATCCACCTGTACTCAAACAATTTAATTAGTTTGGTATACCTTTCTTTCGTTTTGAGTACCATTGAAGGTTTGCTGATTATTTTATGTGATTATTTCCGTCTTACCAAACTCGCCATGAAAAGAAAAGGGATACAATAAAGTAAAAAAGTATAGATTACCCTTGTTATTTGGCCTGATGGTCCTGCTTCGGCTTGTATCTGCGATTGACTGTTCACGTGGCCCATTTTAGACAGCGGTGGATTCTTGAACGAGTAGGAGAATGCGAGGCCACGTCTCAGGGAAGCTCTGGCAAATATACGTTGTTAAATACTTCAGCAAATGTAGCATTATAAACACTCATACTAGGCTCTAAGACTACGAAATACGGTATTATCAAAGCCTCGTAATGAAGAGGAGTTGGCTGTTGCCTACTAGCCAAAGAATTTAGTCCGTCTCGTTATTTTTTCGGCGGTCAATCCCAATGTGGAAAAAAAGCAGTTGTACACCCTTCTTTCTGAATATCAAGGTAAGCCCTGATATTCTGCAATGGATATATTGTTTTCTATCGTGATGAAAATTCAAGAAGTCTTTAATATCGTCAGAAATACCCTTACCCGACTAACGTCTCCATATTTAATGTATTCTGTAGGAATAAGGCTGTAGGAAGTAACAGCCATTTTGAACTAAAAACCTAAAGACGGTTCTGATTAATCAGATTATCACTTAATCAGAAAGCAGTCTCTGGACTAAGAACACCTGGAATACCTTGAAAACCGAGGGTATGATAGAGAATGGGTATTAAGTCCTGTGCTTACCTTGTTGGACTTGGTGGTGGGTAACTTTTGCCTCGATGGTGAGGACTGAGATAATGCTGGTACTGTTGTGCAGACAGACGATTGCGTTGCAGTAATTCTTGATGGCTTTGGTACAGCTTCTCAGAGGCAGATTGTGGACTGGGTCTGCCAACAAAATTGTGCTGTCAGATGACTGCCAATGTCGAAGTGTTGCAGGAGATGAAGAAAGTTACAAAGAGAATATTAAAATACTTGATATGAAATAAGTCCATTTAACTATCCGAACTATATATATTAATATAGGAGTAATATACTATACCTATATATATAGGGGTAACCTCCGGAACTACTAGCTACGTCATCCCTGAGTGCTGTAGCAAATTTTTACTGACGTTACATGCGGGCCGAGTCACTGGCAAAAGCTAGTTTGAAATGAAGCGAGGCCCACGGCAGGTAAAATAGAACACCATCAATAGCTTACATGAGTTTTGGTCTTTGCGGCGGCGGAGGGGCGACAATGCTGAGGTCTGGCATGCTGTTAATCATTGCCACCACGACGTGCTGACCCTGGACCTGCAATGTGTTCCGGCTGGCACTCGAACTCCGTGAAACGTTTGGCGTTGGCGTTCTCTGCAGCATTACAACAATCATTAGACTTTAAAAGGTGAGTCATCTGTTATGTTAAAGTCCCTTGTGCGAGGCGGTGATCCTATTGTCTCTCTAGAATTGATTAACGGAAAAATACCAAGCAACACTTTGCCCGAGTCAGGAAATTGAACTCAGTCTGGTGGACCGGTGCAGTCAGTAGTTTGTAATTAATATTCACTAGTGACTTGAATAAATTTGTTACACTGAACAACAGAATACCAAACCCCTAATAATACCTATATTTAGAATCAAGAAGTAGATGATTTTAACTGCCAGCTACGATGGGTAAGATACGTGATCTATCCATTTTTAAATCGGTATTTTTTTATCAATCTCTTAACACAACTAAAACCGTTGTTGTTGAAAATTTGCACCGAGAGAAAAAATATGTCCCGTAATAGGGTGGTAAAGGTATCATCCTTTACCCAGGCAATAAGTAAACGAAGCTTATTAGAGAGACGTTGTAGACCCCAAACTACTACCGTAGTAAACTACGAAGCCCCTAAATTCATGTTTCATTCGAGTAATAATCGTTAATATGTAACAAACTTTTGTTTACCATGCCGCTGCTGTGGTCGAGTTCTGGTCAATGTATACTGTTAGAACGGTGTGCCAATAAACAGTACTCGAAAAGTTGCAGTGCATGAAAATGGATGCTATTTTGTTTTTTTTATCCTTCTGGTAATAAATATTAATAAATTAATGTTAATTTAAAAGAAACCACGTAATTGCGAAGATACTATATGATTCCCCCGAGATAGATAATAATATTACTTTAATTATTGTAACCCGAAATTGTAAAATAATGTTATTTAATATTTTTCATTCAAATCGAAATGTACCATTATCCTAATTTTTATTACCATAATTGAACAGTACTTACCGTTGCTTGCTGTTGTGTCTCGATAATTGTTTCTGATCCACTTTCACTGACCACATTGACCGTGATCGATGTCACACCTGTGTGGAGAAACAAAAAATTTTACACTTCGGCTAATTCCGGTGTAGAAAATTTGAAAAGACGTTATACAGTTCCGATAATATTTTATCTGAACTGTATAACGTCTTTTTAAATTTTCTATTTAACTAATGACGTAGTAGTAGTCGGCATAATGTAAAGAAAACAAAATTTCTGTACCTATAAATTGAATTTGAATTGTAGTAATTATTATCATAACTTGCCAATTACCGAGTGCGTAAGTTTTAACTATCGTGTACATTTATGTATGACAATTGAATTAGTCTCTGGATTACAAAAAAACACCATAGATTTGTCACGCTTCGGTGACAAAGATTTTTCCTGATAAGATCTGTGTAGGTAGGTAGGTAGTAGGTATCCTTTGATAACGCCTACGGCATATCGTAGCATTTCTCGTAGCTAACGATTACATCTAAATTTAAGTTGTAGTTTCTTACATTTCGACAAATATCTAACGAGACCCTTTTTGTGACTATTTTTACAGATTTTGTGAACAAGAACGAATGAGAACTAAAACAGTACCTACATAACTAGTAAATTTAAAAATACGATTGGTTTTAGGTTAATTGATGTCTTACCCTGGGGTTGTTGATAACTTACGTAGCCTTCTCGTATTTGTAGGGTTATGCAAACATTCATGTTCACTTGGATTCTATGCTTGATTGTATTAAGCGATGAAAAATTTAATGGACGGTAAAAAATGGAAGTGTTATTAATCGTAAAGTTGTAGTGTAATATGTACAGGACTGCCTCAAAGAAAAATAAACCTTTTTTGAATTACTTTTGAGCCGTGACTATAATAGAATGGGCGATTGCTATCTTCCTTTTTATGCAATTTACCTAAAGTCTTAAGAAAAAAATCTGAAAAGCTCAGTTGATTGACTAAGTAGGTATTTAACTGAACACGTACGGAAATATGCTGTCGGGTGTCACGCTATCATTTTCTAATATATCATTTTCGACGGGCACATAGTTAGCTTGTGATGGTACGAAGATTGCTGATGCCTCTCATACAAGTTGTACTAGACTCTTGGCCGTCTAATAAAAGGCATGTTTGCTGAACCATTAATTATGTGTTTCATGGAACCGGGAACGTGTTATGATCCCACCTACGGTCTACCGTGGAATTATCATCCAAGCTTTGAATTGGCCCGGAATTTTATCACTGAAATTTAAAGGTGGTAGTGCGCTGCATCACTTTTCTTAAAAATTGTGTACACACACTTGTATTTGAAAATAACTGTATTAAGAATAATTTTATCAAAAATATTAATATTTGATATTATTTAATTTTATGTTCTGTATATTTTGAGTCGTAGGTTTGGCCAGTCTATTTAAAAGATGAGCAACCTTAATTAAGAATATTAAGATCATAAATATGTACTCACCATCATCCGGGTGAAGCGGTGGTATGACGTGTTCCACGGAGCTGCCGGCTCTGTAGTGATAGTTATCGGGCCTGCTGCTGGGTCCTGCGGGCGGATCGTCGTGGGACGCCGCACTGTATTTACCAATAACACTATTAAAGACTACCCTATTCCGTCCCCGCAAATAACTAACGGAATGGAACCATCTCACATCTCATTGGTATTGTATGGTATTGTATGCCTTGTCACAATGCATTGCGATCAGGTTCCATCGCTCGGTTACATGCGCTATAATAAGTCAAAAAAGTTATTTGTGACAAGGCGTCATCGCATTATATCAATTTGTGGGGTCAAATACATAAATAGAACCCGGTATGTATCTGAATTATTATTACAGTATTTTAATTATTGATATCGAACAATCCAGAATGACGATCTGAATTTGAGTCTATCGATAACCATCTGTGACTATAGCATTAAGACTCCGTGATGGAATCTTACACTTTTTCGGCAATTGAATCTGACACCTCGCGGATAGCATATATTAACTGCTGCTGGAATAAATCACGAGTTTTCCTGTAAGGATATAGATGATAACATAACAAAGACTGACCTGGTCGATTGCTGAAAGCTGGAGAGGCGAGAGTTCCTGGAGGTCCCACCAGTGGAGTTACGTTGCATGGGGTATCGATGGCCAGAGGGTCTACTGATGCTTGTTGCACCAGAGGGATGCTCACCTAGTGACAAAGCAGAGGGTAACCCCGATAAGTTCATTAGGCATTTTTTCCAAAAAAATATTAATGATTCTTATTGATCATAATGTTCATCCTAATATACTTGGCATATATTTTACAATCGTCTTATCTTTTTTATCATATCCAATTTAAATCGCCTGCACTTAGTATTGAACCATAATTGCAAAAGGTTCGACACGCTATAGTCCGGCTTTTCCATTAAACTGCAAAAACATGCCATAAAAAATTGCCATAACATTAATCAAAACATGTTGTAAAACAATGGTTATTTTCTTAATCTGTTCTATTCTTACCTTCAAAAGAGTCGGTGGCCATGGAGGCCGTTATGTCGTATTCGGTTGAGGCACCAAAGCCGGTGTGCATCATGGCTGCGCATGTCTCCCGGGCGTCCCGCTCGATTTGAAGGTCTTCGGATGCCATCCTTTGACCCTATGTTAAACACGTCAAGTATTAAATTAACATACTAGGGAAAAGGGATAAATGTTTCCATAAATTATTTGCTTTACATAAATACTGGATGAAGAATTACCTGTAGATGTGAGAATATTGCTATCGGAGACTTAAACTTCAGAAACTTCCCTCACGCGAGTTCCTGATAAAAAAACCCAATTATTCCCTTAACCACACCGGGGAATTGAACCCTGGTCCTTTTGATAGTGTTGTCTCTGTATGCCTGTCTTTGAAAAGGGCAATTAAATATTGTAGCTGAAGTATGATGTAGACAGTTACACTCATTCCTAGCTTTGAATAATATAAATTACTGTTAATAACTAGAGCGTTTATTAATGTGTGGTGTAGTTAGAATGGTTAAATAAGGAATGAATGAGTATCTATAATACAGAAAGCCTGAAAGGGGGCGCCTGTGACTGAAAAAGTTAAAATGTAGCAATTATCGTGACTTGAGTTTTTTTTATAAAATATGAAATGTTATTAATATATTTACGTGAAAGGCTGAAGGATAAAATAGGTGTTTTGCGGCGATTCCAAATAATTGGCATCAACAATTAATTTAAGGTAAACGAACTTATAACAACAATGGCAAAATAATTATTGAATACTAACGATTACAGGTCGCATTACAGTCGGCTGGCTGGCATATTCTATTGAGTAATCAAACTCCATGCCTGATGCATCTAGCGATAGGTTCTTAGTAAACCACACGGCAAGCTCGTAAGTGAGTTTGGCCTGTCGGAATTTATGCTCCCAAATCTAAAACACAGTCATAATATATCAAAAATATCGCCAGACATTAAACAGTGTCGAATTTGTTCTACATCTACAATGACTTATGCTGGATCTGTCTTTGCTCCGAATGCCCGTTCTTTTATTGTCTTTTATACCTTTTCTTTAGATTCGCTACCTGCATTTCAAGAGATAATATATAATAATACAATTTCTTTATGAAACGTACCTTTAAAGCGGCTGAGTTAGGTTCCTTAGCCGTATCCAGGAGAGAAAACGCGACGTATGATGTACCAACATCGTCCAACACAACGAAAACCAACCCGGTGATGTCCTTAGGGTTAGCTCGCGTGGTCTTTGGGAAGAACACCATCTTTTCAATAAAATATTTAGGCCTAAAATACAATCGCTATAATGTATTATCGAGGTATCGCGAAGCAAACGTATTTGAAAAAAAAATCCGCTACCTGATTAATTTCCACATAGTTTGCCCGCCTCTAATAACTTTTTTGCAGACCAGTATCATATCCGTCAGGATGAACACCCTGGCGTCAACCTGCAAAAAGTAAAACTGCTTCGATCACTAGTTCTATTATTAAATTTTGTCGCATATTCGCATGGAAAAACAATTCGCTTGACTGCAAGCAATGCTTTTAAATAATATATAACCAAATATTATGATAGTTAAGTGAACTGGACTTCTTGCTGTTGAGACCAATTCACTTTTGGGGTAACTGATTGGATGCATCCATTAATCTAGTCGCAAAGTCCTTTTTCGATTTCGGAGACAACATTGACTGTTAAATTGTGATGAAATAATGCGTACGAAGGCTTCGGTTATTTGAACCGATATTTGTAAATGCTATGAATAGTTATTTTAGTCTCCGAATTCAAAACTATTGATCAGAAATCTCTCATCCATGATCTTTGCTGAGTCATTTGAGGTCTTTGAAGAGCACGAGGGGACCGTGAACTTGGTCCTGAGCTATGTCTACTCGGGGACTCATTAGTTAGAGAATAATTCGTTTAATTCAGTTAGTAGTAATACAGTAGTCCTGCTATATCAGGTGAGGTCCATAAAGCTCACAGGTAAATCCAGCTCTGGTGGAGAGGGTCTGGGAGTAAATTCAGCGATCATGGAGGAAGAGATTGTGCAATATTCTTGCCTCTTTTATAGTGTCCTTGAAGCGGATATCTCCCTGGTAGATCAGAACTCGGCTGTGGTTGGGGTTGCAGTTGACCATGGGTGCTTTCAGATTTACCGAGTTAAACATACGGAAGAACTTTTCGATTTCTTCATCCTTAATATCCTGCAAAATTGCAATACGTGTGAATTGACAGTTCTATAAAATAGCTTTATATACAAGGTACGGTGCGAATATGCCCTTATTTTACCACCAGACAGTCCTAAAGAGTGGGAATAGTCTCATTCAAAAGTAGCCACTTTACATTGGACGGGCAAGGGCTTTTTTTCAGAATAGTGATGTATGATTTCAATCGTCTGAAAATCCCCGATAAGCTGAGAAACACTCTTCGTGGACAAAGAAGTCAAAAGCTTCAGAATTGGCAATTTAACAGAACGGTGACCACCTTCAAGATATTAGATATAAATAGAAATAAATCATCATCTGCCGAACTTTTTTTCTACTTAGTTTGAGGCCGGCTTCTACGAAAGTTACCAAAAAGTTAAAATAGTGCCCGGTGGATGGTAATAATAAAATATGGGTGTAATACACCTTGCCACACGCTTTTGGATAAGATATGCGTGGTGTTTTGAATGTCATTGTTATTTATATTAGTATGTTGCCTTAGTTCTTAATTATTAACGTTAACAAGGATTACAATAGTGAATTTATTTATTTTCTGTGTAAGTACTAGTACCACAGTAGACCTTTAATTATAACAGTATTTTTGACATTCTTTAAGACTATTAATAATCTTGAAACGAGCTGAAACCAAATAAGAAGTTAAACTTAATAATTTAATAAAGGTATTCAAACACAATGATATGACATCAAATGATTGCACAACATCAGGGCTCACTCATCGTGCTGTTAGTGAAAACAATGTAAGGTCCACAGGTTTGCAGAGATATTGCAAAATAATGCAATATGCCTACAAAAGACTGGACTTAATAACAAAAAACAATCAATTTCCGTTTTGCTTTCGCTACTCAAACACAGACGGTTTTGTATTTTCCCGCGCAATTTGTAAGCGCAAAAAGTGCCGCTTACTGCGTTTATAAGTTGATTAGATGTTTGAAATTGGATAGCTGACAAATAATATCTATTGGAAATAAAAACCCGTTTATTTCTATCTTCATTAAAAAAGCGAAATAAAATATTTTTCTAAACAAATTGTATTTGGGACCATACAATTTGTTTAGAAAAGTATAAAATTTCATTCCTTTCATATTTGCTTCACTACTTTTATAAAAAGGACGGCAGTATTTCTCGCCGTCGTCACGTACGAATTCATGAACCACATGCCAGTTACTCTCTGCGACCTCGAAAAATACAATCATGTATTTTGAGAAATCATTAATTTGTATTTATTAGTTAAGATGATTACATACTACAATGATGGAAAGCAATACATAACAAGCGGATGTGATACGACATAGAATCAGGGGCCTATAGTACGAGATTTATAGATTGTTTAAACTTTGACACTGACAGTTGGTGTATGGTTTATTTCCATACAACATTTTTGTAAGTAATAGTTTTTGCAAGAGGCGATGGTGTGTATTGCATAGAGAAAACTGCTAGTTTCGTCGTTTTGGAAAACGGGCAAATCTCGTACTAGACCCTAGTTGTAAAACTCCACACTTCAAGATATAAAAGCAAGGCCGAATTTGACGCACCGTTTCCTTGGATCAGCTAAATACAGTAGATGCAACTGAAAACTACAACAGTACATATGATAAAAACATTAAATCGTCTTTTAAAAAATTTCAATCTTTTCATTTATTTTTGCGGTGACATTACACGGTAGTATTTACATTTTTATAGAATATTGTATATTATGATAGCAATTCATTGAAAATTTGCCGTTCATCATTTTTAAGCAAGGTGCTTCTATTTAAGTTTAAATGAATACAATACAATATAGAAGGATTTATTGGTATTATATAATTCGAGAATCCTATCTATACATAAATTTTCATCAGCTGGTTCCCGTGGGTGTGTTGGCGTATCTAACTTGTGCAATATCCAGCGCGGGTTTTTTGCATCTCGTGGTTCTTCAGGGTCTTTTAATGGCGATGGAGTCTCCTTTAATGGGAAAAAATAGACAATTCCTCTGCCCATCGGAGAATTTTTTTCGTTGACGTATTCAGAGTCTCTCTTTCGAGTGTAAGAGCTCTCGCCTCATTGCTTGGCAAACGTTGTTCCTAGGTCGTCGATGAAATACCAGAACCGTTGAGACAGGTTCAGTATAATTTCTGCTGACTTGAGAAAATCAATGCCGATTGTCATATGCCTCTGGCATTGCAGATAAAGACAGGGAAAGGATACGTTGTCCAATCACTACGTCCACTGTAGCCGGACTTCCTAACGCTTCCATCTGCTAGGGCTACATCGGCTTCCTTTCCAGTGAATTGGATTCCATCGCGAATGATCTTCTTATATAAATGAGTTCCCGCTATACTTGTTCTAGCAGCCGTGTCAATATAAGCGTAACCACTTTCCCTTTAAATAAATACCTAATGGTTGCCATCTTCGCACGACTTTCAAGTGTCGTTTGTAGAGTGTTATAATTTTAATTTTTTTACCAAATTGTTTTCAAATTTAATTTTTATACATGAATTTCATTGTTTCATTTCATTCATGAGTTTCATTTTTAGCTTGTTTCTTTTTTAGCAAAACTAAGCGATCTATTGTCTGGATACGTTAAGGAATATGTTATTTATTTGGATTAGAGTTATTTAAATAAAATGCGTCATAAAGTTTTAGCTAAACTTAAAATGATCGAAAATGGAATAAAAAAGGATATTGTACCCTAAACAAAACTAAATATTCAAAGTTACCTGATTCTCAGTATAACTTTGAACAGTTTGTTTGGGCAATTTTCGGGTAGTTATAAAATAAAGAGGTACTAAATACAATAAGATTGTAATTTATAAAAAACACTTACAAAAACATCAAAAGTTGATTTAAATTATGTTTTATGTTTTTTTTTTACATTTTGTTTGCGACACATATATTTCCGATTCGTTTTACACAGTTACCATGTTATACATTTAATTTCAGTGGAAACCAATTGTCCGCCTGAGCTGTGTCCGCCTGCGAAGGGACCGCAAAAACGACCTCAAAAAACATAATTTTAGCATCAAACGTACCAGTTCATATGGTTCGAGTGAGTTGATCAATTGTTCCAATGCCTCCAACTCCTCGCGCTGACGAATGGACCGGTTTAGATCCAGCACATAATGCCTGCAGCAGGACTCCTGTGTATCAGACAATAAAAAAAGAAATTTAGAAACTAACTTATAGCACAGAATAAGCTTATAGTAATGCTGAATATAATTTACTTAGTTGTTAAATCATAGTCCTTATTGTTTCTACCGAGATCGGGTCAATAGTTTACTTGGGATAGCGAAGCAAACGAAAGAAAAATTGTAATCCAGGATGGACTTACTTGTAAGCTACTTTTAATCGATAAGATTAACGACAATATATATATATTTGCCTGATCAAAATCCATCTTTTAGATTTGCGTGAAAGATAACAGACACACAGGTAGTATTCCCACATACATCCTCAAGAACTTTAGTGCCGACTTTATCAACAAGTTAATCTCAAGTTTTACACTTAGATACAGCTTTTAATCTCTCTGTCTCGAACAAAAATAGATTGAGAGAGAGAGATGAGAGGTTGAGAGATTTGGTGTAATCGGGACTTGTTATAATAATAGATAATTAAGCCGGAAAGTTATTTTAGCATGTATGTTAAATTTCTTATTGATTATGTTTATAGAATTTAGCTATGCTTAGCAAATTATACTAAGAAACAGTTGAAAAATTATGGGACTGGCAGGATTTGAACCTGCGACTGCACACCGGGCAGTCGCTTTAACCAACCAGCTACGGTCGCCACTTACCAGGAGCCTAAACTTATCAACTGTATGTTACGTCATTTCGTGACGTCACGTTCATCCATTTGTTCCTATCTTATTTTTCAACTGTTTCATGTATGTTAAAGATTAGCACTTACCATCATTTGCAGATGGGTACGGTCGGGTTCGGCTTCAGTGTTATCAATAATGCGTTGCAAGATCAAGCTGTACTTGGTCAGCCGCTGCATTGGCTTCGAGAGCATATCACTCAGTTGGAGCCTAAAAGTATAGCTTTAGTTTAGTGTATAGATCTCTACAACTGTACAGTTGAGACACTTGATCTTCTATCTAGTTATTACCTGTAAGAATTGAGCGGAAAGAAGGAGTGTAAAAATGAACGCGTCGATGTCTTTTTCAGGTCCAAATCGCGTTGATACACGCTATTTCTCAAATATGTTTAAAGCATTGAGTAATTTGTGTATTTTATTTCTTTCATTTAATAACTTTTCCCCGGAGACCATTTTTTTTTCATAATATTATTATTGCCTTTACATTTTTTTTTATACTACGCTTACAGCGAACGAGCGTGTAGTCCACCTGATGGTAAGTGGACTATTAATAATATTAATTATGAACGCTACTCTGTTGTTGCTTTTATTTTAATTCAAGTGCGTGTGTTCATGGTTAAGCACGAGAAGACGACTCAGGGCCAAATTAGTAAATTCCTAATGCAACTGAACCACTAGGACTGACGATATGTTGTTTGTAAGATTGCATTTATTTTGTTTTTTATTATTTAACTTCATGCTACATAGCAAAGGCGGACTTAATGACTTTTCAGTAGTTAGTATAATCCATTCAAGCTTTTGCCTGTTGCTGTTTGGCACCGACTCAAAATTAGTTAAATATAATATTTTATAATTTATGTAACTAAGTTCAATACCCAAGACTTAAAATGTTGACTTATTTTTACTTTTTAGTTCATTTTCGTCAGTTAAATTTTTTGTTGAAAATATTTTTTTGAGATATAACTCAAATACGAAAATGTATATTACTTTTAAGTTGCGAAAACTGGAAGAGATGTAAAAAAACGGGACGAAAAATTAAAAAACTCACCGGTTGCAGGCCTTCTGCGAGTAACACCAAGTGAGATAAGTCATGAACTCAGCATTGCCGCTCAACGAGCGCAAGTAATCCAAAGCTTTGGTCTGATCGTTTACATACTTCTCGTATGGAGCTAACAGGTCTCGGAAGCGGCAGAACCCAGCGGCCATCAGGTTGGTGTTAAAACTGTTAAAAAAAAAACAAGTGTTAGAAACCAATAAACGTAAATATATTATATAAGTTTTCGTCCACGGCTTCATCCGCATGGTATGTCGATAAAAAGTAGCTATAGGTTTTGTTTGGGTCTTGAACTATCTCCATACTACTTTTCATCACGATCCGTCAAGCAGTTTCGAAGCCTATTCAGCACCAACCAACAAAAGAAAAATATTTTGAAGAATACTTAAAAGGTAAATTTGTTTTAAGTATGACATGTAAAATCTAAATATATGCTATGGACAAACAAGAGAAACTTACGGTACGGTGTGGTTCGCAGCATTTTGCAGCATAGGAAAAATTGCAGTTTCCCAAAAGTTAAGGCTTGCGTTGAGTACGTCTGGAATGTTCGTGAAGAGCTTCTCCGTGTCCACATCCAGAAGCCTGCCTCCATCTTGGAGGGAATGAGCGCTCGCCATAAACAGCTATGGACAAAAACAAGGAGGATTAAAATTTTTTGCTTAAAATAGGTAGAAAATAAAAACTATAACTAACCTATAGTTATAGTTTTTATTTTCTACCTATTTTGAGGTTCCAGAGTGGTAAGTAAGCCTTCTTATTTGTAAAAACCCACAAAATGCAGCAATCGGGTTTTGTTGTTATTATAATAATAGTTTTATGTTATACTTTTAGTTTTTTTACAATTTGTGTTTAATTAGTAATATAAAAGTGATAAGACACAACTATTTATGGAATGGTCTTTTTATGACCTGTCATTTGATACCCATATTTATGAGGAGAGAAAATATATCCCTCCATGTTTTCATTTGCGAGCGCCATTTTGAAAATGTTTATAGCTTATGTCACTATCACTATTTTGGGTCCTTCATTTGAGATTTTGACGAATTCAACGACAACTCATTTGTCAAAATCCGTCCAGCCCTCAGAGTAAGTTCTAGATTCATGGTCCAGCCGATAGAGCTGTAGGGCGTGCGAAAGAAATGCACATACATACACATACATTCATATATATATGTACGCTTGAAACGAACGAACGCAGTCGGGTAATTAACAAATAATTATTAGTCAATTTAACATCTTGAAACTCGATTTTAGTCTCTCTGATTTTGGTACAGTATAGCTAAATATATTTTATTTAATATATTTGTAGTATTGGCATGACTTTAATCCTAATATCTTATTTACTGTGAATTCATATAAGACAAATAATGATTTAAAACCACCCTGATAGACAAGTTCATATAACAAACTGGTTCCACCAAGTTTGCCTCACTTGAGACTCGTTTTCATTCCAATGCATGCAATTATCTGCCTGGCTAAAGTCCAATTAAAGCAAAGCATTAATAGCAATAATAGCTTGCCATCCCGAAGACTATTTAATTTTCTTTAAGTTTCAATAAAGGTCGCTTCACAGTTATCTAGGCGGTGTAACTCCACGTAACACATTTAAGTTCTTTAAAGATCCATTAAATATGAATGGTATTCTAAAGGCACTGCGCGATCAATGAAATGCTTTAAAAGAGATTCTCTTAATTAGAATCACTACCTTACCTAAAATATGTCAAACAATACGCTAACATTACCGGAAATTCATTTATTTGTATCTTTTACAGCATTCTGCATCGTTGGTTTTTTCATTATACAGTTGCGTATTGTATATTATATATTAATTATCCATGTTTTCTCTTCCGATTTTAAGTCTCAATCATACAAATGTGACATCAACCACACATCAGATGCCCAACGTTGTTTATTGCAGCCGCTATTATCACATAAGTACTAAGCGTGGATAAATGAGGCACGACCATTATTCAGAAAGAAGGCCTCAGAGATTTACGTGGATTAAGTTAAGCTTCATTCTCGCGATATTAAGTTAAGATTGAAATGGAAATTGTACTGACTTTTAATTAGTTTCTACTGGATTGCTTAGCACATAAGATGGAGAAATTAATAAGGCTTTGTTATTGAATAAGTCAGAAGAATATATTTCGATATAATTAGTTGAGGAGGCGGTACAGTTTTAGATTATTAATCAAGAGTTTGAGCTGAGACAGTATCTACCACTTATCTATCATGCTCAACATCGTAGATTTTCTCATTTCATGTACCTACTTTGTATATACCCATAAGCTAAACGTGCACAATAAAAAATAGGAAAACTGCACACAATGGAAACGCACTCTTGTTTGTCTAACGAACGGTTCCGTTTTTACCCTTTGGTTACGGAACCTCATAAATGATTTGATCTTTATTTATCATCGCTAAATGTGATGTATATCTGATTGATTACTGTCATCAAAAAAAAGTTTTTAAAGACATTATAATTTCAACCAGTTTAGTCTGACAGTGTAACAGTGCTTCCAATATTAGTATCTGATTACAGGCACTTACAGCGCATGCACTTTTTTTTTACACAATTTCTCAATAAACACTTCTAAGTTTAAACTTCAAAGTGTCACATCAAAGTGTCACTTCCGTCAAACGCGGGAATACAATCCAAATTTACACAGTTCTATTCGCTATCAATAAATCAGTCAATATTTACCTCGTCAGAAAAGTTAAAAGGCCTTTTCTGCCTCAAACGTCCATAATAAATAAATATAAAAGTTAATTTATGGCTTCTGCTAACTTTAAAAATGTTTTCTCCCCCAAATGTTATTCTGTACAATATCCTTATGTATTCGGAATGCAAAAGCTTCTTAAAAGTATTGCAAAAACTTTGCGTGGATTGTGGAAGTATTTGACTTGTGTGAGAGCGTGAAAAATCGATAGTAATTCTACAATATTATAACGGTAAATAATAAGTTAGAACTTAACATTTTCTTAAGCCTGTTTTAAGTACATATAGGGTGGATGCATCATAGCAACATCAATTGAAACCACAAATTCTGGTGGTCAGGATATTTTCATAAAGGGATAAAGGAATGGTTTTATGTATGTACTAGCTGTCCACGACTTCGTCCGCGTAGAATTTGCTGTATAAGGTAGTAGCTACTACCGCGCTATAGCCCGCGTTCGACCCTACTGCTCCGTTCCCGTGAAGTTTATCGTAATGTTTAATATCTATTAGTTAGACTATCAAACACAAAAAGAATTATCAATATTCGACGATTAGTTCTCGAGATTCCCTAATCTCGATATAATCTCTTAATCAAACAAATAAACTAAGTTGTTTCCGCAGTTTCGTCTGCGTTGTAGGTTTATCGATAAAAAAACCTATGTCACGCGCCTTGTAGTCTGTTATCGGTACCTAAAATTTTATTAAAACTGGTCCAGCCGTTTAGTAGATTAGCCGATACAAACAGAGAAACAGACAAAAATGTTGAATACTGTATTTTTAGGCAAAGCAATTTTTTTACACAATTCGTGATTGTTTGTCAATATTTATCCACTACGAGAGATTGCAACCCTACCCCAGGTTATAATGAACTTATTATTAATTGATTTTTCTTATTATTAATTTAAAAGATTGGAAATTGGTATCTACCAATTTCCAATCTTTTTGATTTAATCATAGTTCGTATCACAAAAACACGAACTACTTTGAAAGAAAATACGTCAGCCTGTTTTACTTATGTTGTATCAAAATATAAATAGTAGGTTATAATAATACCCATTGTGGTCCCGTTTTCTATTACACGGGGAGTTGCACTCGGAGGCGAGTCCGATTTATTTTGTTGAAATAAATGAACAACGGGAAGCGAGACGGATAACATTGCTGATTTCGGAACCTTTCACTCTGTGCCGAAAAAAGGACTTCTTGAAAGAAAATAGGACGCACAGCTACACATCAATGGATGGTCTCCCATTGTATAGGGGTCCTATGTCTTTTTAAAACCAGCTTCAATTGGAACTGTAGGTATAGCTTGATATATAACTGTGTATACATCTATACACCGTCGCTAATGAGTGCATCATCGTCTTGTGTACCGGTTGAGTGGGATGAGGATAGGTGCCGTAATTACTGGCACAGAAAGCATAATGTTTTCGGTATTTGAGAGCCCAGTAGTAACCACTTAGCATTTTTTGGACTAAAAGATTCAACAAGTTTAGCAACGGCTTACCAGTGATTCAGAACATGATTTAGAGGATCTGACAAACAAAAATCACCGGGAATTTTAGGGTGATGTAATGTTATGTTAAGTATAACCGACATAAGATTCGAACTTGAGATCCCACGAGTAACTTTCGTACTTGCCATAAAACAAGGGGATAAACAAACAATGTTGAGCAAACGTTTTACATCAGTAAATTATCAATATCAGCACGGTGCCCGGTGGATTGCGATAGGCTTACCATCTATTCCTTGGGATGGGACCTTAACATAACGGTGAAATGTGGGTGTTATACGCCTCTTTGCCCACACCCTTCTAGTTACTATGAAGTTGCGTGCGTGATGATGTTACGCGACCTAAATGAGATAATATTTGATCCTATTGGCTGACGCTATCGGCTGATAACGATCAGATTATTAGTTTTACTTTTACTTTCTATCTCGCTTTCCGGGTGTAACTGGATAGCAAGCATATTGAAAAAATCTATGAATGATGTTTTGTTGTTTTTATATACTACTACATTTTGTTATTGCCAATAGTTACGAGTTGGTTAATTTTAGGTGAAATGTTTAAAATAACCTACAAGTAATTACACACGAACATAGAAGTAGCCTCAACCTTTTTTTCGTGGGCAGCAGAAACACATTTTTATCAATACAGATTCTACACAGAATTTTGCACCCGTGGCCTCGTTTGGTTCGGTGGGCTTGTCCCTGCTGCGTGTAATATAAATCAACCCTCATATGTTCGAATCGCGCATATATCGAAATGGTTGTGAAAACCACGAATCAAATTATATCGCTGACTAATCTCCCGCAATATTTCTATTGCCGATCGTAACATTCATAACCGTGAAATCGTTTCGGATCCGAGATCACGGCTGTTAAAATCCTAATTGCATTATTCTGGTAAACGTAATCCATGAGATATTTAATTCGCAAGTCTTATTTGTTTATCTTTGAAGAAAGAAAACGTTTATCGAACTTCTACGTAGTTGTCTATGGTGAATGTCGTAACATTTTATTCCAAGAGAGTAGGCAGAGACAATGAAGCGCCATGGACTACGGTTTTTACGTTTTTACACACCTCTTTTGCTTATTTAACCTTCATAATACTCGCCGGCATCGTGTTTTAAGAAGTTGTTATTCCTTTCAGAAAAAAGAATACTATTGTATTTATATCATCCTGATCAGAGTAGTAGTAGTTTTGCATTATTTTTGGTTAAACTTGCATATTACCACGAAAAGAAGCTTTCAACGCGTAATTACAGTCTTCCAAACTCTTTCAAAATAAGCAATCTGTCAGAAAATTTGGAACTAGTTTTCCCTAAACCTAAACTGAAAACTATATGAAATAATCGAGTACTGAATAGTTAAGTACTTGGGCGACTGGCACAGCGACAGTGTATAACAAAAGTAGCAGGACAAAGATTTGAAATAGCGATTATGGACTGTTGTGGTGAATTTCAGCGCTTTACGGACTAATTAATTTTAAGGCAGCTAAGCTTCCTACTTTATCCACTTATCTCTTTTCGATGATTTGGATTATTTTGTCATTAAAGGCAAAGTAGTCCCGATTTCATCTGTTATCATTATAAAGTAGGTACTTTTAAGAAGCTGGTGAAACTGTCTCAAATATTGCTTTTGTACGGTCGATGAGAACAATTGCTACTGAAATAAATAAATGGAACAAATCTAAATTGATTTGATGAACAGGACTTTTCTCTTATGTTATAACTAGAGACCGGATAATATGCAACTTAAAAAGCTTGAAATATGCATGCAAATATGCATAAAAAATGCCTAAAATATGCACGAAAACTGACAGAATATGCAACATTAAATGAGTTTTTTTTGTTTTGTAAATATTATTCCTTTAGATTTAAGTATTTTGTTAGTAAATACTTGTCTTATTTATGTTTTACTTTATTATGTATGTATCTTTTTAATTTATTGTTATTTGATAAAATAAAAAAACTATTAAGTTTTATATTTTTTATTAAAAAATCAGCATACATTTATAGAAAACTATCCACGAAGACACACTTTTTTTTTCGGGAGGCATTGTACACACACAAAAACTTTTAACTGCAGGTGAATTATCCGAGCACGAGCGTGTCAACAATCAAAGTAATAATGACATGCATAATAGGTGGGAGTAGCGCGGTAGGCGAGCGCGCGGCGGCGCGATCATTTGTCTCTTTCATTTTTTGAGTACCTACCAAAACAAAATACGCGCGGCTGCCGAGTGCGCTACGCTCGAAAAATACCTACCTACTGTAAATTATAGCAATAATATGCATCATCACTAGATATTAGTAAAAATATGCTATTAGCCTTGAAAATCGCTTAAATATGCAAATGCATATGCAAATATGCAAATGCATATTATCCGGTCTCTAGTTATAACAATGTTCGCCATGACTTAACTGAAAAGGTGCTCAACTAAAGTAAAGAATCGTCGGTAAATTTAAGTAAAATGCGTCATTATGTCATCAGGTCCCCTCTTGTGCCTTATCGCAGTGTTGAAGGGCACTGCCTTCGGAATCCCTTCCGTAGGCAGTCTTTCTGTCTCTGATCGATATCTTTAAAGATGGGTACCTGCTTGGTAGAGATAAAAGCCCTGATTAGCTTTAAGGTTGTAGTATTTAGGTGGTTTAGAACTCAATTCAGTGATTTAGCTTTTATTGGAACGTGTGTTACATAGATGTAAACTTTAATTCTATTTAGATTTTATCTATTTCTAGAAACGAATCTGGTTTAAAACAAATACATTTTTGTGGTAGCCATTTTGTTTTAATCATTAATTGAGATACAAACAAACTGAAAAATTATAATTAAAATTTTGAAGAAATGGGCGCCAACGAACATGCATTTAAGTGTTTTAAATATCATTTGTTTATAAAAATAAAATAAAAACTGTAAAATATAAAAGTAACACCCATATTCATTTTGTACAGAAAACAGCCAAGCAATTGTTTCCTCATAAGGTCTTTATACACGTGTAAGCCACGTCACGCTCCATGACTGGCATAAACATGGCAAAGGATAAAATATCGACGAACACGTCTTTGCGATTAATTTTATCATGCGCCATAACGAAGGCAACTTCTGTAAAACGGATAATACCTTATTAATGTACCGAGAATACAATTCGGGAAAATCCTAGAAGATTGAAAATAAACTCATTAATCAATTAAATCAACTATAAGCAGGACAGTCAATGAGAAGTGACAATTGGTAGAAAAATATACCATAGAGATGGTGTATGGATGTTTGTTACTCTCTCACGCAAAAACTACCATGTCATTTTCATTAAATTTTGGACATAATGTAGCTTGCTTGGATTCACATAGGTATAGGCAAGCGGGCTGAGCCATGGGCGGATGCTAGTTTTGTTATAATAAAAAGGACGTAAAATATCCATCACCATTAGAGCATCGTCTCCTAAACCATCCACTTTTTAGGCAGGTATCACATGACTAAGACAATTTATTCGGTACCGCCTTTTCTGAAGCCTTAAAACTAGAGATGGTTTAGGTTTAGCACTCGATCGCCTAGTTACTGGTTTATCGGCGGCCACATGCAGTATATTACAAGGCGACACAAATGATGTAGTATTGGCATTATAATTATCATCACAGATAGTCGGCGTTATTTGTCGATTACTCGGCGACTACAAAAGCGGCCGACTATTCAGCTTTCCGGCACATCTGTACTTTAAACACGTGTAAGCCACGTCGCGATCTATGACTGGCGCAAACTTGGCAAAGGATAAAATACCGACGAACACGACTTTGCTATTAATTATCACGCGCCATAACACACCCATTGTACTACGGAAGGAACTGCTACAAAGCAGATAAAACCTTTATCTAATCAATGTACTAAAACATTTCAGTCAGATTGAAGACTTAGGACTGACCTCATCAAACTTGCTAATCTACGGTTTAAACCCGTATATTTATTGCTCTCCCTCATTCAATGTTTGTATGGGACAGCGAGATCGAAACCTATAGCTTAGCGTTGACTTGAGTTTAACACGTTGGTGCACTAAAATACCTCTAAAGTTAACTGAATTCAATTTCTATAGCAAGAAAAACTGATAGATATATCGAGGATGAGACTTATAGTTAGTTGGTAGACATTGACATGAATGCCTGAATGAACCATAATATGTCATATAAAAGATTTGTATTGTACCCATAAAATATGTCAATAATTTACTTTTAAGTGTATCAATTAACTTTCACCGAAGTATCGAAAACAAGTCGCATGGCGTCATGAATTCAATTGTGATTTAACATAATTGCTAAATTAGCGTTCATCATGGATATTAAAGAATATTTCTGAGAAAACCGCGGTACACAAAACGCGCCAATGAGTATGAAATAATTAAAATATCGTAAAGGATCTGAGGGTGTATATTTCTCGTTATTCGTTCGTTCTAGCTAAATTTTATAACTTTTAAAGTGTTTACTCCATCGTATTGCGTCGTCTTTAAGTATTTTACGTAACTGCAATTTGATTGCCACTTGATATACTAGCTGTCAGTCTTTTTGCCAGACTTCTCGTACGGACTGAGGGATTAACTCTCAGGGAGGCCGGGAGGAAATCTCGGCCGGTCACCCCTCCGGGGCCGACCACGGTTGGCTCTGCTTAACCGTGGCTTAATGAGCCGCATCATCTTCGACCTACATTCCTTAATATTAAGTTAATTTGTTTTCTACTATTTGACACCGAGGCTGGTAAAGTTTAATTTAAATTCGAAACTCAATTAACACATTTATTTTCTGCTTTGGAATTATTCCTGTAATTGCCTTGTGAGTTTTGTTCAATCTTGTTTCTAAGCTCTCGAAAAGAAGCGCTGGCTTTATTATTACAAAAATAAGGCGATAAGTTTTTGAGCCGAAGTCCCAGCCTTTATATCAGTACTAGCCCTTACCCGCGAGTTTGTCTGCGTGGATTTCGATATAATTGACAAAAAATGCCTCGTTGGTGTAGTGTTTAGCGTATTCGCCTCTCACCGCGAGTTGAGATTGCTCCTTCAGGCAATTCAGAAATGGCAGCACAGAGTTGGAATTGTGCCCACCGGGTGGCGATAGGTTCATCACTAATCAATCAGCGCGCTCCCGTCACCCGTTTTTGCAACTTATTTCACTGGTGCCCCGTTCATTTTGATACTAGCGTAATGTATTATAGCTTATAACCTTTGTAATTAAATAGCTATACAACAAAAATGCATTATGCAACCGACCAATACTTTTCGAGCTTAGCGTATTAAAAGGAACAAACTAACTTTAGCCCGAGGTTCCACCCGCGTCGTTTATTTCGGATTAAAAGATTGTTACTATGATTAAACATTGAAGGGACTACTCCCATGATAAGTTTCATTAGAGTCCGTTCAGTACCTTCGGCGGAAAAGTGTTGACAGACAGACAAAAACATTTTTCTTTTATACAGGGTGTATTTTTGAAACGGGGCAGTAAGGGCAAGTACCTTAACCGTTGCAGTTACAGCAAAACGTTCTTAAAAGACCTTCCCTAACTTTTTGGGACATTTTGAACTGCATTCACAGATTTTGTAAAAAACTTACAGTTAGCAAAAAAAATGCAAAAAGTTCAAAATTTTTTTTTTTATGTCAATCGATTCTATTTCATGTGGGGATCAAAAAACTCTATGGGACCATTTTAGCTTTCAGTACTAGAAAAGACAGAAATCGCCAAAAACGTTTCCCATACATTTCGTACGGAAATATGATAAATCAACTCGAAACTCATAGGTCAGGTAAAATTTTGAACTTTTATAAATAAAAAAAAACATTTAAACATTTAAGAAATTGGTTTATGAAATAAATTGCTCAAAATGATTTCCATTTTCACGAATACATAAGTCTATCCTTTTTTGCACTGAACGAATGGCGGCTAATAATGTTCTGGGATGAATATTACGTAAAATGGTCATTAATGCATCCTTGAGCTCTTGAACACTGGCGTACGTCGTCTTATACACCTCGTTTTTCACGAAGCCCCATAAAAAAAAATCAAGTGGTGTTAGATCGGGGCTACGAGGTGGCCACTGTGTTGGACCATGTGTACCTATCCACTGTGTACCGAATAGGCGGCTCAAATTGGAACGTGAAAGGTGACTGTTATGTGGCGGAGCACCATCTTGTTGAAAATGAACTTTTCGCAATTCCGACAGGGGCTATTCGTCCATCTCGTTTTCAAGATGGTGTAAAATGACTTCATTATACATGGCAGAATTCAGTTTCCCTTCATAAAATTCCACCATTATGACTCGATTGGACATTATACCACACCAACAGTTGAATGAGAAGCGAACCTGATTATGACTTGCCGTAACTCTTAGTGGATTTTCTTTGGACCAATAGTGGTGATTTTTTCTGTTGTACATACCGTTATTGGAAAAATTCGTTTCGTCTGACCACAGTATGTAATGTAAAAATTCATGATCTCTGCTTATTTTTCCTCTTAGCCATCTGCAAAAAGTAAGCCTTCGAACATCATCACCCGGATGTAACACTTGAACTATGCGCCCATATCGATAGCACTTGTAGCCGTATTTCTTCCATATCTTTATCACAAGGGAGTGGGATACACCTACTTCAAGGGCGACTTGCCTGGACGATACCTCTGGATATGCTTCGACATAAGTCAGAACCGCAATCTCCGTGTCCATGTCCACACGAGGCTGCCGCTTTCTTTTGAAAGAACCCTGCAATTCCAGGTTTTTCAAAAGATTTGTAATAACCTTTCTTGTTGGCACGTGCCGCAACGGATACTTATTGCGGTACCACACTAATGCAGCTCCCGCATTTCGATTATTGACAAAATACGATTTTTCACGATTAGAAGACATTTTAGCGAAAATCCTTAATTAATAACTCATACGAAGTTTCTCAGCTGAAACTAAGTATAACACACAGATTTTCGAATCAAATTCGAAATTTGAGGGTAAAAATTCTTTTTATTTACTTTACAGTCAATTCTACCCACTTCCAGGCCATAACAAAAAGTTAGACCATCGTAGAAATTCGTTTCTGTTGCCGAAATGTATGGGAAACGTTTTTGGCGATTTCTGTCTTTTCTAGTACTGAAAGCTAAAATGGTCCCATAGAGTTTTTTGATCCCCACATGAAATAGAATCGATTGGCATAAAAAAAAAAAATTGAACTTTTTTGCTAACTGTAAGTTTTTTACAAAATCTGTGAATGCAGTTCAAAATGTCCCAAAAAGTTAGGGAAGGTCTTTTAAGAACGTTTTGCTGTAACTGCAACGGTTAAGGTACTTGCCCTTACTGCCCCGTTTCAAAAATACACCCTGTATATTCCTTCTGTATAGATAGTAGAATGCCCTCCAATAAAAAAAAAACAAAATATCTTCAATGTACAGAATTGCTCCCTCAATAGCCTTATTACGAGTAAAGTTATAGAAAGAATAATGACGTGGCCAGGTGACATATCGAAAAATAAGGCCACAACCACCACATAACGATCACATTTCACTAGATAAGTTTTCATCCCATGTTATAGGGAATGAGCGCATCGCCATCTCCCGGGCATAATTCCAAACGCCTTGCTTGCCTTGCTATTTTGTTTAATATTGTTCAGCACGAACTATACAGGCAATAAGTTGTTCAAGGTATTATGGAATCCCTTGCGTGCGAATCGTGATGGATGACACTTTAATTAGCTCTTTTACAAAGGTAGATCGTTCGAAATATAAGTTTACTATGAGCTTACCTTTGATGAACGTCTACAGTTACTGGCCAAAGAATATATTAATATTAGTTAATGTTTAATGACGAAAGCCATTGATTAGTACTTCATAAATATATCCATTTTTTTAGGTTCTATGTGTTATACGATGAGACTATGGCCATTTCTCGGGCACAGTCCCTTCTGCGATTTTAATCTGCTAATCAGAATCAGAATTTTCTTTTCTTTTCAATAACTCAAATGCCAAACTCAGGCATTGAAATCATGACCTTGGGGTGAGCACTGAGCAGTCCCATAAGCCGGCCATACTCAACCTTTTATTAATAATAGGGGAGCACATGATGCTAAATGTTGATTTACTCAGGCGCCCTGTAGACTTATTGGGTTTTGTACAGCAGATAATAGAAATGATAATTTGTTATTAGGGTTTATTATATCAGTGTTGAAGGAAGCGTCAACAGGTTTTTATAAAAAATACGGCGCTTATACGCTTAAAATATTAATGTTACAAAAAAGTTGTTAAGCCATACCTTGCACATCTTTTTCATCTTAGAATGAGTCATAAATGGGATATTGAGAAGTTTTGTTTTGCAAGTTTGTGACCCTCTAACTCTCTTACGTCTGGCTTAAATCCTATGATTTTCCATATCCACATTTTTGGGATAGAAAATAACCTACCATGCCTTAATCTGACAATCGCGAGTATTTCTGACAATCTCGAGTATTTCTGCCAAACATTTTACTTGAATTCTGTTGTGTCTCAAAATATAAAGGGCTGACTTGTTGGGAGTACTCAATAGGATGTCCTGTCCTATCTAAATCTACCCGAGTAAATCCAAAAACCCCTTCTATGGCTCCCCTACTTTAAGGGACACATTTAATAGCTCAGTGGGCCGTAGATTGTGTGTATAGCTAATCTGGACTAACGAGTATGGTATGTAAGTTGTCATGGTATAAAACTACTCACCTCGACCAGCGCCATCAGATCCTTGATGTAGTTAGCCTCGGTCGTCACCAGCTCCCTGATGACCGCCTGGCGGGATGCCTCCTTCTCAGCGAGTTCTGTGAACAAACGATTAATATAACTTTAGGACATAGTGTTATAAAATTGGAAGTAGTTAATAGTTTATTCTAATTGTTTATTTTTAAATACAATGCAATTTATCTTATAAAATATTATTGTAGAAATATTTGTAAAAAAATCGACGGTTTAGCCATACATAAAGTACAGTACCATGAAATGTTGTAAATTAATTTCGTGCAATAAATGAAACGTGTTGTACTAACAGTACCAATGACACCAAAAGTTTTACGTGTTTTATCTATATACCTCTGCCATACTTTTTTGAGTAATATAGGCATAATGTTATAACATAAATATATCTACTTGAAATACCATCACTCTCTCGTTCCAAACGTTCCAGACGTCCGTTGATGATTTCGTAAATTTTATTGGCAGTACATTAACATCTAAGACCTCGTAAATTCTAATTGATTAACGAGCCATTGCTCCAAATACAACCTTCAGTCTTACAGCGAATTGTTAGAAAACCATGGAATAACCCCCAGTATATTGACAATATTACTTTTCCTACAATTTAGACAGTGTTCAAAGATACATGTGGAAATAATACTATCAAAAGCAACATAAGTCTAGCCTAAAAATATATATCTATATATAATAGTAATAAATAAAAACAAAAGTTTGAGCCGATCTCTTTACTATAGTTCGCACGCCGAATGATGATCCCTATGACGTTTCAACTGACAGTTGTATTAGTTATGCTAAACAATTTCGATAAAATACTGTTTTTTCAGGCAAATGTCATGTCATACAGCCAGGTCATTCAACATAATAAGCAATATTTATTTATTTTGAAAAAAAGATTACGCGCATTGATGGACATAAAACACTAGATAAAAAAGTAACAGCCTTAATATATTTTATTATTTTATTGTACTATACTTTAATTTTTATTCAAATTGCATAATTTAAAGAGTTTAAAATTCTTTTTTTTAGAATTCTTTTTAGTTTGATTTTGAAGATCCGCTTGACCCTGTATCAGATTTCAGATTATAGAAATAAAATACAAACTGCAAAGCATTTGTTTAATTTTTCCAACAAATTATCGATATTTTGTTTATCGATGTGTCCCTTCTTTGTCGATAACAGCTAGACGACGTAACTTTTGCAGCACGTACCATGTACATATAGTTTTTTAACACGCTTATATTAGCTTCACCTGTATGTTTGTTTGTTTGTTTGTATGTAACCGACTCCTTTGGACTCGATTTTGACCCACTTTAAACGGACAGATTTCATTCAAATTTTGCACACCTGTCAAAGATCGATGACAATGCAATAATTCGATAAAAAAAATTAAAAACGCTCTTATAAATAAACCAAACTAAAAAGTAGAAAATAAATAATAGTTTAAAAAAACTAAAAAACACGCTTTTAAAGTACTTCTAACTAAAAAGTGAAAAATAATTCCTAATATAAGCTGAAAAAAGCGTGGGGCGCTCTGTGCCATATTTTTCGTCTATCGAGCAACCCACGCTTTTTTCAGCTTATATTAGGAATTATTTTTCACTTTTTAGTTAGAAGTACTTTAAAAGCGTGTTTTTTAGTTTTTTTAAACTATTATTTTTTCCATTATTTCCGAACATTACGTAATAATTTCTTAATATTCATTTTTATAATTTACAAATGTACACAATTATGATTTTTTCGACTTTTTAATGGACCTCTAAAGAACTTGATGAGACAGGACGTCAGTACAATGTTAAGCGCTAACGAACTGTCATAGGGATCATCATTTGGCGTGCGACGTATATGAAGCATTACCTAATTTATGCTGAGCTGTACTATTCCTTTGTAAGGCAGTCATTATTGCCCATAATAATTGTTATATGTTACTATTAACCGATAATGGAATCTTGATACGTTATGAATGGTCGACCCATCATCGGGCACTCCGCGTGGAGCGTCACTTTACCTGACTATTTATCTATTTGATCAAAAAGAAAATATGAATATAAGCCGCCTATTAGCTCCGTAAATTCCGTATCCGCTGCGCTCGTGTCTATCTCTAAAATTGAATATTTATGCACGATCAATCAACTTATCATTTTGTTTAATCTTAACTTAATTCTGAAATTGTCTGATGTTTTTCAAATTTAAGATTAACTAAGGTTGCTACAGACTTGCTTCAAGTTCAATAAATTTATTTATACGTCATCCTCTTTGGTAAGACATCGGTCTTTGTTTAAATAATATAAAGTTTTTAGTTACGATAATTTGCAAAATAAAACATTTGGAGACATCTGTAATATTTGTAAGAATCTACAGCAAATTGTCTCAATCCAATCATAAAACTGTAGCTATCTTCTTAAATGTGATAATACTACAAAAACAATACATTCATGTAATTATGTTGCTGTAAAGTACGCCGCTGAATTTCGGGGGTAATAATTTCATTTTACGATTGAAAGTTTCGCAACCGTTGTAATCTGATACCTTCAAAGCCAAGTTTGGAAACGGTTTTAATAAAATGAAACCGTATTGGAAATTACAAGACCAACGGGCTGTTATAATTCACTATATTGTTTTATTATTACATAAACTGTTCATGTAATGTGAAAGTTTGTGAAGTTGTTTGATTGTTTGTTACTCTATCATAGCTGTCCGGCTAGCCTAAAAAGAACGAGGTAATTTATATTATGTTTATGTATGGCGAAACTTGATAAATCGCGACAAAATCTATCATGGACTTGTTTTTTTAGCCCTTTTAAATGGATTTCCAAGAAAAGAGAGCTGAATATTCAGATTAAAAAATACGAATAACTACATGCAATTACTGTCATTACGATTGTCTGTCAACATACAATCTAAAACTTGCTTTGCTTTAATAGAATCAGAGATGACTGTTAAAATGAAAATATTTCTCCAAAAACATTAATAAATCGTCAAGCCAACAGTCAAGTGACTTGAGAGATTATTTGAATCTCATTTCAATACTTCGGTAATGTAATCTATTTAAGAAAGCTCTCCAAATACTTGAGTCGGCAAACAAACAACTCTTGTATTTATTAAAGAGTGTATATTATGCAAAGCGGCGGGGAATGTTCGAACGTTCGCTGAGAGACGGTCTCATTGCGAACGTCTCATCTCCATAAAGGTCCAATACGCAACTATGCCAACAATAACAAAATGGAAAGAATTCCTCTGCACCACAATTGAGGTAATTTAATTGATACAAAACGTTTTGCGATTGCATTAAATAATTGTTATAAACGATATTATCATGGTTGTAGAAAATTATTTGATAAGTATTGTGTTATTTTTTGACTCGTTGTTTTATGTCAAATAATTACTTTTTTTAACCTCTAGTAAATAGTCACATTATTAGACAAAATATGTCTCCTCCGCGGTGTTAATTTATCTATCTTTATGGAAATCTACGTGTTAAGATACTCGAAAAACTTGATAGTATAGTGACAGACTCGTTGGTCTAGTGGTTCGATTCCCAGGTTGCTGCTATTAGTGTTATTTGTTAAATCACATTAGCAACATGGAGTTGGAATTGTGCCCGGTAGATGGCGATAGCCTCACTCCCTATCTCATGGGTACTAAATATAACAGGTGAAATTTGGGTATTGTACACCTCTGCCACACCTTTTTGGGTAATATAGGCGTGATGTTATGTTATAATGACACGCTACTAGCTTACAGCGCGATTGGACCTGCACGATATCATTATATTGGGATACCTATCGAGTTTACTAATACAGTAGTATGTTTTCCTAAGAGGTTTACGGGATTCTTCGAAAATATGTTATAAGATTCTTGCTGAGTCGGGATCTCTCGCAGTGGTTATCTATATAATTATAAAAAAATGAATCCTAATTTTCCTTGGTGATGACGTCACGCGTGTACGGCTGCATCGATTTCGATAAAATTTGGAATAAAGGTAGATGGGACCTTAGAGCCGGACATACTCTACTACTCTGCTACTCTTTGGGCGAAATCGTGAAATAATAAGTTTTAATTACATCGAGTATATGTGAATAGCACAACTACGAACTACAGTTCACTTAATACTAATTCTTTGATAGCATGATTTTGCAAATTCTCGTACCAACTAAACCAAACAGTAACAAACATCATTCAATCCCGATAACAAAAACTGATCCAAAAGCTGTTTGCTGAATAAAAATATATTTTGTACATAGAGTTTCGACTAGTCTACGTTAGTAAATACGTTTTTGTTCATTCACTTCGACAATATCTCTCTTTCAATTTGCATAGTTGAATTGGTACTCCAGTGATTCTTTATGCGTTACATTTTTCAATACAGTATAAAAATGAATATGGCGGGTGTTCCGGCTTGAGAGCGGATATCCGGTACCAAAGTTGTTTTTATAGACGCACATTTAGGGTAGTCGAGGAAGGCCGGAGGTCGGGCAAAAAGGGTGCGCACCAAAAACTACACTCATGATATCATATGCTTTATTAATACAGAGGTATTGATTGTTTGATTCTTTTAGTGCAGCGATAGCCGATTGGGCGACTGTAGGAATGCGAAATCAAAGATCTCTGTCAATAAATCGTTAAGATTCGTCTTTTCGAAGATATGTGTGTATTTATCATATAAATTATCGCTCGCTTACGGTGTAGGAAAACATCGTGAGGAAACCTGCATGCCTAAGAGTGCCTAAAAAGTTCTTGAGGGTGTGTGAAGTTTACCAATCCGCACTTGGCCTGCGTGGTGGACTATGTGGTGACTATGGTCCCAGCAGTGGGCAGCATATTCTGTTGGATCCATTAGACTAGAAGAACTAGACCTCAATTTGATTGAGAAAAAGCTATCGGTCAGTATGTTAAAGATATGCACAGCCCTGTTAGCACGGCTTGCGCCTCTTGACAATTAGATTTGAATATGACGTAGATATGTATCAACAGAAACGTCAATTTCTTTCGTCTGACGTTTCTATGTTGATAATTACGTCATCGCCGAACCTTAATGTCATGAGTGACAAGCCGTGCTAAGGGGGCAGACACCATTGAATGGGCCGGTGACTAAAAAGTTTACAGCACCCATTACATTAGCGTGATTGGTTTCCCGCCTGATCTATTGCTAAAATGCGATGGCTCAAGACGGACACAAGAAGTTAGTGGTTATTTTTGTATAAATAGTCTTGCTATTGAATGTAATTTTACTCAACAAATTAACATGATTAATATAAGTTTTTTTTAGTCATGAATTTTATTGAACTACCCGTTTAATTGAAGTTATTTTCCTTACATAAGAGAAATCTTCTAACTACCTTTGATTTTAACGATAAAACGTTGTTTCTGTAGAATTGAATATTTAAAATCCACACAAGCATGTACTCAGTTGAATATCATCATTATGGATGGAGAAAATTTATTTCTGAAGATGGAAAATGTCGTGGCCACATTTCAATACCATCCATTTTCACTTGAATACGTTGCGAGATGTTACAAATCGCTATTGAACATCTGAAAATACAATTCATATTTTCAAGCAAATATGGTAAATATGCGTGAATATTTTATGACGTCGAAAAATTTTATACTATAATGCCCTTCAAATTATATTTTAAATATACGATTTTCTCCAAATTGACGGACTTAAATGAATTGTTGAATTTAATTTCTCTAGGAACAAAAGAACTGAAGCAATAATTTTCGCCTATCTGAAAATACCGTCACATGAGATTCAAACATAACAGGTGAAGTGAGGGAGATATAAACATCTGCCACACCCTTCTGAGTGATTATAGGCGTGATGTTAAGGTATGTAGTCTACCAAAGAGTAAAGTCTTGCAAGGTTTCTATTACATACTGAATGTATGAATGTGAATGCCACCCCACTACGATTAAACCAAAGTTTTAGTTAATTAGACCAGCACAGAATAGGCACAAGGAAAGGGATATGAGATTCCTATTAATAGTAAGACCGCGGGTCATTAAATAATAGTTCTGGAACCCTCTATTCTCATTATCATAACATTGGTCCCATTATACATCGTAATATCCGGCTACACAATCCGTCTTCGCTCATAAGTAGTGTAAAAAAATGTAAACGTAAATATTTCGTTTAGCCCATAGAAATCTTAATAACTAGTCAATAGAAATGCTATCGACTATCTTTTAACACTGGGACGCATGTCGCCGTTTTTCAAATACCACTACATAACCAAACAATAAAAACACAATTTCGCCTACACATGCATTTTGTATTCCTGCAAACAAAATTATTCTTTTTGCGATGACATTAAGACGACAATTCCTCAACTCGCACTTGTGTTCGACTAGATACATGCGCGGCGACAAGGTCACGCGTCTTTGACATTTCTATTGACTAGTCATTAAGATTTCTATGGTTTAGCCAGATACCTCACAGAATATGCAATTACACTCCATTTTACTTGCGCACATTAAGATTGAATGTGTAGCCAGGCCATTACACACTGATATCTTGACCTTAAGAACTATCCTCTATAGAATATATCCTCCTCGCATTCAATCAAAGTTATTTACTAGTAAGATTGGTTTCTTCGGTGGATAAGATATTTAGAACATCGCGCACGGAAGTACTCTACCTGATTTTTATTAAAACTGACGTGAGTTTGTAACATTATTCAAATTATGAAATACGGGTGTTACTCACGTAATGTTGGTCTATTTAGTCGACCGCGGTTTCGCCTATACGTCTAGGCATTATCAAGAGAGTGCGATACGTCGCGCCTGAGTCGCAGCTAGTCTTGCACTCTCTTGATAATGCCTAGACGTATAGGCGAAACTGCGGTAGACTAAATAGACCAACATTACGTGAGTAACAACCGTATTTCATAATTTGAATAAAACTCTACCTGAGTCTGTGTTCCGCATGAGTACAATCTGGGCGTCTTCAAAGCAAGAGTAATAGGCATCTTATAGGTAATCGTGCTCCACCGTAGACCGCATCATCACTTACCATCAGATTATATCGAGGTCAATCGCGTGCCTATCCATCATTAAAAAATAAAAATAATCTTTTAGACCACAAATAGTAAATTATGAATTATTATAAAGTATACAAAATCAACTGGTTTCGATGAAAATCATTATAAAGGTAGATTAATACTTGAAATGACCTGAGTTACTTGTTATCGGCCTAATATGCAAATGGAGTTGCCGTGGAAGCCAGTTTCTTATTAAGTAGACTGCCACGCTTTATACCATGTTAGGACAGGTATGGTTCCAAATCAATGTTATTGGGAAAACAAGCCTCTTCCAACAGGGACACCCTGCATAGGCTTAGATGGAAGATTACTGCCATAAAATGGAGAATGCTATTTATTCGGATTAAAGTCGGTTCGATTCCCGGTTGAGTATGCATATTTTCAAAAATGTTTTCCTGTTGTTTTGATTGTAATTTAAAATAAAATAAAGTCTTAATTTAGTTAAATCTTCTATTTAAAATATTTCCCCTCCATGCAGCATGGCCGTGGGACGCTGTATATTATCTCAAATTAAATTAGAAAACAGTCCGAATTGGTCAGTAACTGCGACCAAGTGCTTGCATTACTGTGTCAGTGGTGATATCAGGTTCGGAAATTACTGGTACAGGAGGGATACGAAAAAGATGACGCAATCTCATGTATTATTTGGTTTTGTGAATTGTTGACTGACTTATCATCAGGTGGATTAAACGTCCGTTCGCTACATACGTCGTAAAAAGAAACAGAACTATCTTCGTAAAAAGTTATACCTACTTAGTGTTTTCCAAAAACCACCTAAAACTAATAGAGATACCGGTTTGAGGTTACTAAAGTTTAGTTAGATCGCGATATCCAAAAAGAATCAAGAACTTTATTTGCATAAAACACGAAGATAACTAGTAAATAATAATATGTATGCAAATATCATTTAATAGTTCGTAGTTCGTTTCACTTTGTAATAAAATACGATGAATGCTAGAACAACTGTAGTAACATAACCTAACATCATGCTTGCACCCAGAAGGGTGTGCAGAGTTGTTATTACACCAAATTTTTACCTGTTATGTTTATGTCCCATGTAATAGGGAATGAGCCTATAGCCATCCACCGAGCACCATTCCACTATTGAGAATTTTCCGACGGAATAACACTTTTACCCGACCCGGAAATCAAACGCGAGACCTCGTTGTATGAGGTCACATACACTAACCACTAAGCCAACGGGGCAGTTTATATGTCTAACTTAACATTTGATGAATTATTTGTTGCCGAATATATGAGGATATGACCTTCGTGTGAGTTTATTTATCGATATACAGGTACACAGATATACCACCTGTGTACCTGTACACAGGTGCAGTATTCTTGCTGTCCCAAACATGATGATCGATGAGAAGCCCTCTTGGGAGGGAATGGGGGTTTGGGGGGTTAGGAAGAGGAGGCTTGCGGCGAGCAGATGTGTCCCACCCATCCACCCCTCTTTACTCTTAATTTACCGTTTTATTTATTTATTTTTATTTATTTAACTTTTCGCACAGATACATGTGTCGAAGGCGGACTTAATGCCAAAGGCATTTTCTACCAGTCAACCTTAAGGTGGTGCAGAAATATGTTTGGGTAGGTGCATAAGTATCGAAAATTAAATGATTTTTAAATAAAACTTATACAAAACTACACTGCTAATACTATATAAATGATAATATTAATAGATTGCCGGTAAATATGATTATAAAATAAATAAATTAAATATTTACTAAAATAAAATAAAGAAATGTATATTACAATATATACATACAATACATATTAATATTAATATATTCCTATACCCATATATTATATAGATAAAGATACAATATATATATTATATATATATACATATAAAAAACTTAAGGGAGATACATTATTCTGATGGTTCCGCCAAATAATTGTTGTATAGCTGCCGTACTCTGGTTCGAAAAACGTCGCGGCTTGTTGCCATCCTGATATTGAGGGGAAGCGCATTCCATAGAAGAATAGATTTAACAGAGAAAGAAGAATGAACAAGAGTGGAAGAATGAGAGGGACAGAGAAGAAGAAGATTATTAGAAGAGCGTAGGGATCTTTCGTGGTTGGAGCAAAGAAATTTAAAATCTGGTGTTAAGTAGGCAGGTGCGTTGGGAGAATATAGAAAAGTAAAAAGGAATGTCAACGCACGCAAGCTACGACGTTGACGTATAGGAAGCCAATTTAATTGAGTACGGTAATTTGAGACATGATCGTACTTACGGAGATTAAAGACGAACCGAATGCAATTATTGAGAAGTCGGTCAAGTTTATTGAGTAGATCTGCATTCAGGTCGAGATAGCACACATCAGCATAGTCGATAACGGGGAAGAGTAAAGTATACACAAGCATTGTCTTGGTCTTAACAGGGAGAAAGTTACGAAGGCGATAGAGAGACCGCAAAGTCCCTGTAACCCGTTGACTGACATGTCCAACCTGAGTACGCCAGTCGAGATTGCTGTCCAAGTATAAACCGAGATTCTTGACGTTAGAGTTAATAGGGATAACCGAGCCATTAAAGATGATCGGGGGAAGTGCTGTGTAATCAATTTTGATAATCATGCGAGAGCTGCCGATGATGATAGATTGGGACTTGGAAGGATTAACAGATAGCCCAAATCTTGCCGACCAGTCTCTAATGGTCTCAAGATCTCGGTTTATACTCTCGATAGCCACGGGAAGATCTTCTACCTTGGCTTGAACATACAGTTGAAGATCATCGGCATACAAATGATACGCACATCGAAGTTCTTTTGTGAGGAGATTAATAAATAGAGAAAAAAGAAGTGGAGAAAGAATACCGCCTTGAGGGACTCCAGCACCAAGATCACACCAACTAGACATAGCCTCATCGATGCGAACCAATTGCCTTCGGCCCTGAAGATAAGAAGAGAACCAATCTAGAGTATCAGACGAGATCAAGAGATGGGATAGGATACCAAGAAGTATTTCGTGACTGACGCTGTTGAATGCGTTCGAAAAGTCAACCAGGGTTAAAACTGTAACCTTGGAATCCTCCACGCCCACCCTCACATCGCCAGTCACTTTAAGCAGGGCAGAAATGGTACTGTGCCCTGGCCGGAAGCCGGATTGGAATGTGGATAAAATGTTATTGGATAGGACAAACCTGGAAAGCTGTTGGTGCGCACATGCCTCAAGTATTTTTGACAGGAAGGGAAGAATTGAGATTGGGCGGAAGTGAGAGGGAAGAGAAGGATCACTGATTTTAGGAAGGGGTCGGACATAAGCTTGTCTCCACAAGGAAGGAAACTGTCCCGAATAGAGGGAAAAGTTTATGACATGGGAAATTGCGGGTAGGAGTTGGTCCAGGATGGTGACAATCATAAACCGGCTGATGTTGTCGACACCAACAGCTTTTGATTTAATGGAAAGGATCATTTTCTTGATCTCGTCCGAGCCCACAGGAGAAAATTTGAAAGGAAGATACGAAGGTTTGGACAACCCGGAAATTGAGTCTAATGTTTGACGCCTGGTTGAGACGTCCAACGCTGATGAGGTGGTGAAGTGGGTATTTATAGAGTCAAGACTTATAGTGGCTGGTATACCAATTCCAGGTTGCTTCCCAATGCCTAATGAACCCAGGAACTTCCAAACCTCCGCAGGCGAAGAAAAAGAAATATTGTCAAGAATATGTCGGCGTTTACTGTTGCGTATCATTTGATTACACCGGTTTCTGGCGATTTTGTACGCAGCCCAATTGTCGTCACAGCGTTCGCGTCTGAATTTGCGGAAAGCACGATCGCGACGCCTCATAGCCATACGGACACCTGCGGTGATCCAAGGGGCAGGAGGCCGCTTCACTTTGATTTTCCGTATGGGTGCATGGGTGTCGTACAGTGATTTTACAATACTGTTGATAACGGTGACTTTATCGTCAACAGTACTAGCCTCCTCCAAGGGCACCCAGTCAACCGCCGAAGCATCTGAGCGAAGTTTCTCAATATCCATACGACCAAAACAACGCAGGTGTAACACTTTAGGTTTAGGTTTAGGAGGTTTAAGGAGGTAGGAGAGGAATATTAGGTCATGATGAGAGAAACCAGGAGCGGGTAGTTGACCGAATGATGATACTAAGGAAGGATTGGATGTAAGGTTTTATGCGTTAGGTGAAGCAAAAAACCGACCGGTTATTAAGGATGATAAATCTAAAAAGTTCGTAAAAGTTTCTCCGCAGATGCACCACACTATTTTTAAAAGTTTGCTATGATCTAAGTGCTTCTTGTCGTTTTTGGAATATCGTTCCATCGTTCGACGTATATTTTGTCACCAATGTTTTTTACAATAATTGTTGAAACGAATAATGTAAAGGAAATAATCTCAAATCCCTTGAAATTCTAATGTTACCATCAACTGTTTACCAATTTTGTTGTAAGATCAAATTCTCAAACTGCAAATACAGCATACAAAGATTCTATTTAACCTTTATGTAGGTTTATGTCGGTACAACTAGAACTATAAAAAGGAGATAACTCATTCGCTGAATAAATAAGAGGTCTCCTTTGTAAATTTCAATGCCTAGATTATTACGCGCATGAGTTGATGTACGCGCAATCGCTGCGGCTGACAGTTGTAATTTGTCGCCATTCCTTGTAAAGTTTGGCATTACACATATACCTAATACGTGCCGTGTGTACACAAGGGAGTACAGAGAGGCCGGAAAGATGGCATGGGCATAAAAGTACCGTTACGTCGTCTCTGCCCTGTCGTCTTGGCACATGGCTAAATCATAGCCTAAGTTTTTCACCTAAACATATAATAAAATAGTAAATTTGCCATGTCTGTACATGGAATATATTTAAGAAAATTAATACGAGAAGTCATTATAACAGCAGTAGAAACCAAAACATATATTTTTAGAATTTTTGTCTTTCTGTCTGTCGTACGCGCACAACGTAAGAACGGTTGGCACAGTTGCGTAGTTGAAGATATAACTTAAAAATTGGTTCACATGTTTTATCTTTGTTTGTAATCCCTCAGAGGGTATATTAGTGAGAGTAAGTTTAAATAGGAAGTTATGGAAAGGAAAATACATGAAATTCTGCACATAGGTCCCTTACATGACTTATATTTACAATAAATGTTTTTTGGTAATTCTTCTGCGGTCAACAGCTAGTAAAATATAAATAGCTACGTGTTGAAGATTCTTTGCGAACTCGATTTTAGGTGTTCAAAAATCTGTGTTGTATTTACAATTATGTTGAGTAGTATAAAAAAATATCAAGTGAAATTGAAGAGAAGAGTGAAAGAATACAAAAACTTAATCCTAAATCCTAACTAAATCAAAGTTGATTAATATGTAACGGCCTACATTATTTTACTGCATACATTTATCGCAATATTTTAAAGTATATTATGTATAAAATTAGGGGTTTAGACCCCCAATAAGGGGTTTAAACTTTAATGTCGAAGTGTTACAATTGAAACTATGTACAAATGAATGAATCAATGAGCACAAGGGATATATATGCATCATATCTCACGTCGAATATTGGCGAAGCCGAGCTGAACTAACGAAGTCGAAACAACAGTTATGACTATGAGTGAGAGCGTCACAATATTCACGAGCAGCGGTGCAAAAGAGGCAACGAGCCGTTGACGAAGCGGTGGTAAAACGATGCCTTTACGGACCCGGTTTTGAGACGGTGGTGGTGTGGCGAGGCGGTGTGCTGCGACGTGGACGGCCTGGCGTTGCGTGCTCACGGGGCGCTTGCTGCTTATCAGCGCGGTACCGATTAATGGTGGCGCACAAATATTGCTCATTTCAATACACATTTAATCGGCCATTACATAAACCCTCGTACATTTAATCGCAATCTTAATTCGCTCTCGTATAACAATTAGTTAAAACAAAAGGAAGTATTTGTTCGGTAATTGAGGGGCTTTATCCATTGTGGACATATTTGGTTTAATAGTGTTGGAAAATACCGATGTTTTGTATAATAAAATATTTTTACATTAATTATTGTATTTCTGTCATAAAAGAACTTGTTGTTTACTTAAATGTTCGTACTGGACTTAAAACAAATATTAAAAAAAAAGGAACGGCTTTTTAAAATGTCTTTATCTACCAACGGTTTAAAAATCCAAGCTTGAATTGGTCTAAGCTCAATGTGAACAACACTCTAGATATTAAAAAGCCGTAAAAATGTACATTATACATCCAGAACTTGCCTACACATTATTAGATACATACATGACAAGTTTAGATACAAACTGACTAAAGATTTGATTATAATTAGATACAAATTAGTTACGACAGGCGTATAAGACTAGAAAGCGTTAAATCTTTCAGAATAAACGTGTATTTTCATTACTTATCTGGCATTTCTTGCAGACGACGTGACAAGGTCTGACAATCTGACGTGGATTACGAACAATGTCATTGGAAAACGTAGTGATTATACTCTCGTAGGTATTTCTGGAACAATTTGTGACGTTTCCAACAAGTCAAAATTAATGAGGAGCATTTGTTCCGAAAAGTGAGCGTAATCGAATTTCTTATAACAAAAAACGTCTTATGTAAGTATATAAATTATGTTCAACTCTCGTTTTAGGGTAGTAGTATAGTCCTTATTTTGTATATTCTCGTAAAGAACTATGTAGTTAGTTCTACGTTTTGACAGATCTTATCAATGTTTATTTTTAATAAAGACCTTGTTTAATTTCGATAAGTATTCTGCTCGATGTATCCACAAGTAATCATTCATCCATGAGCCATGCTCCATTAGCAGATAGCTGGCGGCCGGAAGCGAGTGTATTAATTAGAAAGTGACTAACTGCGAGGCAGTCAACTGAAGGTGATGCACGCCTTTCGTACTCACTAGGGCTACCAGCATATCAGAAGGGTGTGCCACTTAAGGAAAAACTTAGACATGATTTTCATATTTGCCCATATTCCATTAACATTGGGATTGTCTTCTAGTCAAACGAATTTAGCTGAACCGAGTCACTTATCGTCTTTCTGGTTGTTCGATTTTTGACTGACAATCTCCTTTGAGACGTGAAGGAAACTCATTATATATTAACTCTATTTGATTAACTAAAAATCAGTAAGCATTGCTTAACTAAAAAGACAGATCACGCGCAGTTTTGACCTTCTTCTTCTTTTTTTTGTCGTGTCAATGACTATAGTAATTCTGTTGAATAATTTATATCTATACAGTTTAAAACCAATAGGATGCGACAGGAACGCCTTTTGTGGTTGCCCAGCATAAGATCTTTTATTGTACAAGGGGTAGGAAGTAATAGGCAAGACAACAGATGGGCCATATTTTGGGTGGGCGATCCACATTTGCAACTAGAGTTGGATGTGTTTGTGAATCCCCACTTGGCCAGCTTGTCTTTGCAGCGACCAACTTGGGTCTGAAGATGGTTTGGGGACTTCCAAATCGGCCACAACTATACTAGCCAAGTGCCATAATTCACTACTATGATATAATGCCTCGTGTACCTTATGATAATTTTGATAATATCATAGTTTTTGTAGCAGTATGGTACTATTCGCTAGCAGGATAAAGGTTACAGCTAAGTCATATCAAGCTCATTTAAAAAAGCTCTGTCGATGCACTTTCCAGTAGCAAGTGATGACCCTAGCAGTGATGTATTACGGCGTAGGTTCTATTTCCGGCTGCAAGTCGTTACTCGGGGTAGTTAACGAGATTCATTTCATTCACTCGACATTTTACTTACACTTAGCTCTCTTAAATCACTCAGGTGAGACGAGCTGATTTAGCATAACCGGCTTAGATTAAGTAGTTAGGCGATACCTGATTGGATTTTGAGTTTACAGCCAGGCTGTATATTATGATGAGGTGAAGTGGGGAGTGTAATAAGGTTCTTAGGAATCTGATTATGTTAAACTTTTGCTCGCTGCTTTTGCGCAGAACTCAGGTGAGTTTATATCCGTTTAGTTTTAAAGCGGTTACTAAAGTTAAATAAGTTAACCCTGCCTCAATGGTCTAGTGGTTAGCATATACGCCTCTCACTGCGAGGTGTTGGGTTCGATTCCTGGACCGGGCAAAGTGTTATTTGTGATATTGCCGTCAGAAAATGCCCAATAGCAGCACGTAATTGGAATTGAGCCCGGTGTAATAGGCTTACCCCCTATCCCATGGAACCTAAACATAAGTGTGGGTAACATTTCCATTCTCATTTACCAATATAGGCGTGATGTTATGTTATATTATATATTCTTTAATATGCCATGGAAATTAGCAACAAACCTATCAAAGAAATTGAGCAAGAGCTGACTGTAGAAATTGTAACCATAACTAGTTAAGCCGCTGGAGAACTGTTCAACTTTTTAGGTAACAAGGGTCCATCTGGTTTAACATTGCAATTATAAAAATGAATTAAACCGCCCGGCGCGAAGCTTTCATGTCGGCTCTCGTCTGCCGAGCGGCCGGCGGCGGCCCTTTGCCGGCGGAGTGTCACGAAACCTCTACAAACATAATTTAAATAAGTCGTGTCAGAATCCTTTGCAAATGATAGCTATATTTCATCTCTTTGGCAAAAATAGTCGCCGCTCCTTCAATTTCTCACCCTCGCGCCTTTTACTTTGAAAAAGATGACCTTTTAATCATCTTTTTGTAATTACTGCCATCATTTCAACTTATCATTGGTTTCCATTATTATTTTTGATGTATCAATTTGTGCTTCGCTAGCGCTGAAGGCTATTATTATAGAGAAGAAATCTGAGAGTAAGAATTCGATAATAATAACATCACTCAACACGCCTATATTATTCAGAAGGGTGTTGAAGAGGTGTACAACACCCACACTTCACCTGTTATGTTTAGGTAACTTGGGATAAGGAGTGTGCCTATTGCCATCCACCGTGCACAATTCCAACTCCGTGCTGCTATTGTAAATTGCCCGAACACATCACTTGTCATGAAAGAGCTCATTGTGAAGTCTGAACTCAATGGGTTTACGTGAACTAAAAGCACAGAACTCTCTCGCTCTCCATAAATATTGTTTTAATAAAACTAATAATTGCTTCCTCGTTTTAAAATGTTTCTGATTTTTAAGAGCATAAAATTTCAGTTAATAGAATTTAGAGTTGTTCTACCGTGTGTGTTTAATAAAAGGACTATTACATATTATCAGAGGATTTTAGCACAGCAAAGAGAATTACTGATACTTATTCTAAGCTTCTTAGTCTGGTGTAGCACCGCTTCTACAATTTTAGCTCGACAGTTTAAACATGACATAGAAAAGGCTTAATTTCCTTTTGCCCGTATACATTCCAAGTAATCGAATCGGATTTTGTTTGTTAAGACTTAAACTCTCTAACATACTCGACGTTTTTAAATAATATTTCACCATCGTGAACGTAAATCTTTTCAGAATAATATAATTATGTTTTTAAACTTAAAAAATTAGTGAACGAAACAAACAAATCCAGCCGTCCCTAAGGGGGTAAAATAAGTGTTGAACGGTTGTATTGACCTCCGTCATTTTTTAAGTTTGGTAATTTCGTATTCTTAAACATCAACAAAAATAAATGAACTTCTAAAACAAGGTTTTCCTGAGTTATTCCCAAGAGTGTAAATTTGGATAAAAGTGAGTAAGAAATTTACATATAAGCGCCATGGCGCCACGGGAACAGAGCAACGCGTTAGCCATGGGCAAAGCTGCGGGGATCAACGAATCCCATCCGAATGAAGTCGCGGTCAACAGCGACTAAAGCCCATAAAGAATCTAACGGCATACATCATCTTGCAAGTATACCTATAGTAGATCCATTACAAATGGTAGTTGTAACTAAGAACGGTCCGTTGCTTTTAGGCGCCGGACATCAATTTTGCAAAATAATAGCACAGAAAACAGAATAGGACCTGGAATTACGGTTATTTTATGATGTACCCAGTTTTCCTCCGGTGTCCAATAGCTCTGGTATTACCTATAGGTTTTTATTGTAATTGTAGATTGTCTTTGTGAACCGTGCCGGGTTTATGATCCGTTAAAATATAAAGAGAAATAATATGACTTCGAATAATATTCGTCATATTGTTCTTATCTGGTATGTTAATACTTATATTTCATTTTTCTTTATAATATCATCATCTGCCGAGCATTTTTCTAATAATACGGGGATCGAATTCTAGCTGAATATCAGTATTTTTACGTGGATAGACCTCCACAACCCAGTATGGGGTGACACGACAGTTTGTTAGACTAATTGTCAGACTTTCTAAACTCTGACTACCCGAAACAACTGCCATAGATCATCAAATGGCAACCGGGACTGAAATCTTCATGTGCTTTCCGAGGCACAGAAGCAATCTGGTTAGGTATGTTAAGATGATCACCCATCCAACGGCCGAACACGGTTAGCATTGTTTAACCTTTTAGATCGATCGGTCCGCGAACTTCTTATTCTTTATATCAGAACCAAAAAGAGAGTTGATTAAACCTGTAGAGTAATAATAGCAGCCCTGTATCTAATACATGTGTCCCACTGCTGGGCTCGGGCCTCTTCTCATGATGGGAAGGGTTAGGCCATAGTCCACCACACTGGCCAAGTGCGGATTGGTAGACTTCACACACCCTGAAGCACTTATTAGGCACTCTCAGGCATGCAGGTTTCCTCACGATGTTTCCTTCACCGTTAGCGAGCGATAATTTATATGATAAATACACACATAATATTTTCGAAAAGACGAGAGGTGTGTGCCGTGGGTTCGAACCCGAGACCTTTAACTTCGCAGTCCTACGGTCTCCCACTCGGCTATCGCTGCTGTAGAGTAAATTGCCTGCTATTATAGTGTTTTTATATTTAAGCGGTACAAATATATTACTAGTTTTGTGTCCGGCCAGCTGTTTGGCGCCTTGGACATTTTGCCTGGTAACCTGATCCTGTCCATCCGCCCATTTATCACTTTCACGTTATAAATGTATCCGGGAAAGACTCCAAATCAAACAAATGTTGTATATACAAACAATGAAGGTGAATAGAGATCGGTAGGTTGACAGGGAAATCAATTTTACGCGCGGTTTGTGACTTTGAAAATTATTGTTATACTAGCTGACCCGGCGAACTTCGTACCGCCTTAGCGTAAATTTGATGCACTACTTTATTTTGTACAGCTGACCTATCTTATGTATGCGTACCTATTCAATTTGAACTAAAATCTATAATATCCTCCATATAAAAATGAATACTTTTTTTTTATTTTTTTTCCCGTAAGATCCTTGTACGGAGTATTAGAAAACAAAAAAAAAAAATCAGCCAATTCGGTCAAGCCGTTTTCATGCTATCATGACAACGAAAAACGGGTTTCATTTTTATATATAGTATAGAAGATATAGATTCACCTAAACATAACCCTAGACTAAAATGTAAGCGCATTTATTTTATTACTTATTTTCATAACATAATATCACGCCTCTCTATCACGGGTATCGAACCCGAGACTCGCGGTAAGAGATCGCATGCACTAACCACTAGACCAACGAGACATTCTCTTGTCTGTATTTACGTAATAATATTTGTGATTTCAGTCGACACTCTTGGATTTATTCAAACTGATCTACATTTTATTCAAGCATTAGTTTATGTGCGTCTATTTTTATGGCAGGCTGGCATAGAAATATATACTAACGTCAATGCAGGCTGGTAAGAAAAAGGGACAGCTGTCAGTTACTCGTAACAACAATCGATATATTTTGTAACCGATTGTGCCACTTTGTTTGGTAAACAAAACAGACTGAAAACTCAACTAGGCTGTGAACGACGCTGGTCCTAGTTGCTTTTGAAGATCTATGCCAGCTGTAACGGGTTGTCAGAAGTCAGGCAGTCCAACAATAGTCTAACATATTATCTTGTACTAAGATGTGGAGGTCTGATGGCTGGCGCTCCACAAACAAATCTGTTAATCGGCTAAACATGAAGCGGATCCCAAACTAAATTGTGAAAAAGTTCGGAAGATGAAATCTCTTGAAGTCATCAGCTACCTAAATGCAATAAATTAAACAAGTTCACGGACTTTAAAGTAAGCGTTAGTGGCTCACCACTAATGAGATTGGCCGCGAATGGCTGCAATTCGGTTAGACTGAGGCCATTACTCTTAGCTTTTAAATCTAACTACGATTTATTCGATCTAGTTTTCATTCCCCGTAGAAATGTTACCACTATTAAAAGTTACATTTAATTTTTTAAGAAAACATTTACCTTTAGAATCTAAAGTAAAAGGTACCTATATTTTCAAACGTTAAAGTACATCACGACTTATATTCGAGGATCTAGTTTCTTTAGCTACCATTAATCCCAGATGCAAATACTGGGACCGAAAATAAGTTCCAAGCACACATATTTTTGCGGCTTTGAATGTTTAAGGCCATTTCAACCAGTCGAGTTCATCGCTGAACCCGAAAGTCAATATCTCTCTCGTTGAATGTTTGAACGGGACGGGCAGATCGATAATCCCGGTTCAGCGTTGAACTCTAGCCGGTGTAATGGGCGGTGTAATGGGGCCTTAGATAACTGTTACGGAATATGTGTTCAAGTCACGGACTGGTATCAATCCCGAAGAGTTTTGTGAGTTTTCGCTCGCGATCTATTGCAATTTTTTAGTTTCGGACAGATTTATATGCAGCATAATATTTTATGGGACAGTTTGAGGAATTTTACTGACGCTTTACGAGTTTTAGTACAATTTATTCAGAAACTTCGAATAAAACCGAAATTTACAAAATATTTTTCTTTCCAATAATGTTTAGTCAACAACAACAATAACAATATAATTCTAAAATGTTATTTGCACGTCTCCAGCATTGGTTTGTATCATTTTAACCGATTATTAAATTAGAATTGCCTTGGGTACTTTAGAATCGTTTATAAATTGGGTAATACATTAGTGTATAGTATTCTGTATCATATGTTATATAGGTATGGAGAGATTATAAATACCATATGAAGATTTCACCATTATTTCACGTTTAGATTAGCCGATGAGATCTAACAAAACAAAACATTATATATTACTCAAAAGAGAGTTGCAAAGTTGTTAAAAACCATACTTCACCAGCTATGTTTAGGATCCCAGTGATAGAAGGTGAGCTATTGAAAAATCCCTGATGGTAAAAATCCTAAATAACAATTTTGCCCAAACCGGGCATCGAACCCGAGACCTCGCTATGGAAGGCCGCATACGGTAACCACTAGATCAACGACAGTCCTAAAGAGATGTAATTAAGCAAATAAGTACTTACTCTTCCAGTCAAGTAAATCCTCAACGTTTTTAGTATTCAACGCCCACATCATGTAGGCGAACGCCTCATCACGGATGTTGCTCATGTGGTATCCCACCAGGGTCGGTACCCCATGCTCCTGGAAGTGGGCCAGCCGAGCCACCAGGTCGGCATGGGCCTATAACAAAAAAAAAAACATTTATTACAATCTGCACGTATATTAGATAGATTAATAATGAAAAAGGAATCATACTCGTATAACACCAAGCCTATATCACACAGACCGACTTGGCAGACGTTGATCAGCAACCAGAAAAGCATAAAAGCAAGAATATATTTTTTGTAGAATGAGAGTTTATTTCAATTAGAGTAAAATGAACTAAAATAAGCTATGTGTTTAAGACTGCGATACGTTCTAACCACTTTTTCTTATGTCCTACTACGAAGTACTTAGTCCTACGACTAACAAACGATTTCAAATAAAGGGAGTTGATTTTTTTCCTAGTCAGGGTTTTCACAGTCTTTCGTATCGGGAGTGTAAACTGTACTTAAAATTGCGATGAAATGAGGCAACAACCGTCTAACTTTTAAACTGCCAAATAGTATTGCTATCACTTCAGTGTGCCAGCTTCTAACTTTTGTTGAAACTTTCGTGTATTTGGCATTTTCCATCAAATTCAAATTCAAATTCATATCATTTATTTTCATAGGCCCCAGCGGAGGCGCTTGAACACGTCAAAATATTACAAACAAATGATATTAAAATAAACTATAAGTAAAACTAAATTATACTGATTTGAATAACCGGGGCTTAGATTAATTTTAATCCAACTGTTTAGAATCAGATTAAAATCAAACTAAGTACCAGCTAGAAAACACGCCCGTTTGTAAGCTTGTCGTTTAAAATATTTATACCAGGGAAACTATTACGGAGCACAAATACTGGTATTGTATATGGTATGGTATTGTCCTCGATACAGTGGGCCAAAGAGTTAGCTATGCAGGGCAAAAACTTTTGTGACGTCGACGAAATTTAGTGACGGGAAATCCAAACCGATTCAAAGACACCGATGCCGCCGATGCCAATCCGCCCAGTACGTTCAACTGGAGCCGTCCGCTATGATTTTCTCTGACAAAAGACGCGCCTGGACTGAAGTTAGAGGCGACCAACCTCGACGCTTGGTCGGGGTTGAGATACGCGAAGTACATGCATATGCGTTATCTATGTAGATCTATATCTGTGTCGACAAGCTTACCAAGAGAAACGTTCTATCGCTAAGCTAAGTTTGACAAGTAAAGTGACGCCTAAATACATATTGAGCGATAAACGTCGAAGTTGTAATCAATGTTGGCGTTACTTGACGTATTCAATTATAACTTGATGTGTAAACTAAATAATGTGAATACTATTAGGGAGATTAGATGATGTGTGGCGACGTTGTGTGTATAATTATCAGATTTTCGGTCAATGTTTGTTTATAATAGTTATACTGCCAATATATTACGACATTGTACTTGATTAATGGAAATAGTGAATGTTTTATGTATTGTTAAAACAGGTTTAATATCTATATTAAACATTAACAACTTCATACGAGTCATTATTTTTTTAGGTTTTTGTATTTGATGACACATACAGTTGAGAAATTTAGGGTCCTGGCAAGAGGCGGCTGTAGCTTAGTGGTTAAAGTGGCTGCCCGGTGTACAGAAGTCGCAGGTTCAAATTCTGCCGGACCCATTATTTTTACATCTGATTCTTGCCGGTGTAAAATCACAGACATAACATCACGCCTATTTTACTCAGAAGGGTGTGGCAGAGGTGTATATACATTTCACACATCTTTAGGTCCAATGTTTGTCCCATATGATAGAAAAAAATAACATAAATATTTCTATAATCACAGACATCTCAATACAAAATGAATTGGAAATAAGTAATGAGTGACGTAATGAGTTTCTTCAGTGTAGCTTACTAAGAGAACACATTACACATATTAACATCACTTCACAGAGCATAACAAGATTATATCCCAATTCCCTTACGAAGAAACAATAGTTTGTTGTTATTCTAACTTTATCACTAGCTTATAATTTCTAAAAAGTATTGCAAATTGTCGTTATTTAGTCATCTTGTTATTTTAATAAGTTTGTATTTTTTAAAAGTATTTAATTTGACTTCTGTGTTCTCATTGGTCGCGCGCCATTAAGCTAGCCAATGAGATCACAGTAGTAAAATCGTGGTAAAGTGAAGCAGGAAGGTATAGTGCGGTGGCAAGGGCCATTCGCTGCCTGGATGTTAAAAAATAAGGACGTTTTAAAGTGATAAGTGTGTTTAGTATTTTTTTTTTTTTTTATACCACGCCCACAGCGAACGAACGTGTAGTCCACCTGATGGTAAGTGGAGTACAGCCTATGGACATCAACAATCCACAAAAGCAGATTATAGATGTGTCGCTGCAGCTGAGGACTACGGCGTTATGCCTCAACTCGAACACAGTAATGGAAGCACTACTATTTGGCGGCAGGTTAAAGGTGAGACGGTGGTGCTGCCGCCCTCGAGCTCACAAGAGCTCTACCACCAGTAATATAATATAAGTACTGCAAGAAGTAACACGTGTTAACAGTTAACACGTGTTAAAGTGATAAGTGCATTAAGTGTAATTTATGCAATAAAAGGTGATTTTCATAAAGTTACATTGTTTCGTATTGTTATCCCTGACTTCTGAGGTAACGGCAAGGTATCGCCTCAAGTTATTTTCATTCATGTTAGCCTTCAGCGATATGAATCCGGCTTGTTGTGGCCGGGCGTATGTAAGGTCAGCCTGAATGCCTTGCTTAATTAAAATATCTTTATGACTCTGCCTTGATGGTCTAGTGGTTTGCGTATGCGCCTCTCATCGCGAAATCTCGGGTTCTATTCTCGGATCGGGCAAAGTGTTATTTGTCAACTTTCCGTCCGGAAATTCATTATGTTTTATCGTCATGATGGATTATTATTCCTACAGAAACCAACAATCCTCCACTCGTGTATCGCATACAATACTTTTTGATATATTTTTCCAGGAATTACAAATGATATCAAATTATTTTCCAATTGCGATGAATTCATTTCTCACATGAATTCACGTAAGAGGTCCCTAATGATATCGTTTTGAGTCTGTTATTGTTAAACATAAAGCTTTTATCAGAAAGTATATTATATTGTTTAGTGAGGACGACACGTGTAAAACCAATTCACATACAAACACAATTACGTTATTTCCATGAAATCTACCTCGTTGGTCTGGGGATTAATGCCCAGCCTGACCAAAAGTGTTATTTGAGAGTTTCAATAACGAAATTATCAGTAACAGCACGGTGTTAGAATTCTGCCCGGAGAATGACGATAGGCTTACCCGTTATCACATAGAACCTAAACATAACCGTTGAAGTGTGGTTGTTATACTTCTCTGTTTCCTTTGAGATATAGGCAAGATGCTATGGTATGTTATTTAAAACAACCCAAATCATAATGTTATTATGATAATTAAATAAATAAATATTTCACAACTCACACACAACGCCATCTATTCCCAAACTAAGCAGAGCTTGTAATATGGGTACTAGAATAACTGATACTAATACATATATGTACATATATATATACTTTTCTTTTGTAAATACATACTTATTATACACTAGCTGACCCGGCGAACTTCGTACCGCCTTAGCGTAAATTTGATTCACTACTTTATTTTGTATAGCTGACCTATCTTATGTATGCGTACCTATTCAATTTGAACTGGAATCTATAATATCCTCCATATAAAAATGAATACTTTTTTTTCGTAAGATCCTTGTACAGAGTATTAGAAAACTACAAAAAAAAATCAGCCAAATCGGTCAAGCCGTTTTCATGCTATGTCGTGACAACGGAAAACGGGTTTCATTTTTATATATACAGATAGAAATACCCAGACTAAGACAAACCCCCATGCACACAAAGATTTGTCTTAAGTGGGAATCGAACCCACGACCTCGGCGTCGCAGGCAGGTACACTACCCACTCCGCCATCTGGTCGTCGAATAAGATTGCATTAACAAACAGGAAACCAGGTAAAGAGTTGAAAATATATTTTTCAAATTAATGCGATTCATAATTACGCAAAGATCGAGGAAAAAGCTCGGGTTTTTAAGAAAATTAAAAAATCTGGAGGCGCGACACCTTGCTTAAGAAATCGCTTCGTTCGTTTTTTGCGTCAAGTGCCGGGAAGATCTTTCGGAAGTTATTTAATATCGAAGGTAGTCAGCCAGCCGCGCCGCATTTTTATAAAATGGCTCCGGCAGAGTTTTATCTCGGCATTGAATTGCTTTCACATAATTTCAAAAAGATATCGGTCTGAATAAATATTTTGGTTTTATAGGTCGTAGAGATGAGTAGTGATGGCCGTGTAGTAACAAGGGAAGTAGTAGTGTATAGTAACTAGTCTTGGTCTATTAAAATCCTAATTTTGACGTGGATATATGAAAGAGAAATTAATATAATCTGTAAGATTGCGTATATTTCTAGTCTTCCTAGTTAGATGTCTTTAGATTATCGAAATATCTCAATCAATACGCTGTGCACTTGCTACCAGGAAGAGGAAATAAGCGAACCCACAGTACCTACGAACCGACGGAAATTAAATGTGTCGCAATGTGAAGAAAACGTTCCAATACTCAATACCACAAATAAACAATGATGCATTGCGATGTACAATAATGTACACAAAGTAACAGTACCTTTTTTCACAACACGAATATTTTAACCACACTGGATTTTTAACACGCTTATATTAGCTTCACCTGTATGTATGTATGTATGTATTTATGTATGTATGTATGTATGTATGTAACCGACACCTTTGGACTCGATTTTCACCCACTTTAAACGGACAGATTTCATTAAAATTTTGCACCCCTGTCAAAGATCGATGACAATGCATAATTCGATAAAAAAAAAAAAAAAAAATTTGAAAACACTTATAAATAAACCAAACTAAAAAGTAGAAAATAAATAATAGTTTAAAAACACTAAAAAACACGCTTTTAAAGTATCGAGCAACCCACGCTTTTTTCAGCTTATATTAGGAATTATTTTTCACTTTTTAGTTAGAAGTACTTTAAAAGCGTGTTTTTTAGTTTTTGTAAACTATTATTAAATTTATGATGCTGACTATGAGTTTTTTTTATAAGAATTCTTTATCACAAAGACATCACGGACCTGATACATAATTGCATTCCTTAGATTGGACAAGTACACGAAACTGGCGAGTACATTAAGATAGACTAAGATGTATGAATTTTAAAGAATTAATAGAGCTATGAATGTACTAATCATAGCACATGACGTTATTTTGTATTTGCCATGTGATAGATAGTCTATCCTATGGCAAAGACATGCCTTAAGGCAAAATGTATGTATAAAAAATGGCTAATAAACTGAAAAAAGTTTCTTTCGGTAATATTTCCACAGTATTAATTGTCACGAGGCCCCAGTGCCCCGAAGGGTTAAGGAAAGGTGTATTAGAGAGTAGCGTTTGCTAGAGAGTACCCCGGCCCCGGTTGGTACAATTGTATGTGTATGTATATTAATACGTGAAAAGAAGACTTTGTGCTGCCCTGTGGGTGCAATATGCCTATTATTTACACGCACGACTAGTGTGGGATCTGAAGGAAGAAAGGTAGAAGGAACTGTTTGAATGGCGGGCGAGTTTCGTCTACTTGGTGACAACGTGACGTTTTTTAACAATGAGTATGGCCTGCAGGTAATACTCGTAATATGTTTAATTTCTCCGTTTCAGGTTCTACCTACCGTCATTTGTAGTGTAATTAAGAGCACGTGTAATACTTATCACCTTTTTCTACTTCTGAGTACCTATGCAGAAAAACATTACTTTTTAAACAAAACAGTTTGTAACTTTTCTTACTTTAACATTATATTTGCATGCTGTTTAATGGCTGAATATGCTAGAATCATTATACTATTGTACCATCTTAATGTACCATATTCTTGGCAAATAAAATATTTAATTTCATTTCAAGAAAATTTGGCTTTTTTATTGAATAAGAATATGATCTCTTTATATTTAAGATATTTTGTTAACCTATATTTATAGGAACACTGGTTGATTAAAGGTTTAATTCGACTCCCAACCACAAGGTTCAAGTTTTGGGCAACCATGGCTATACCCCATTAGATAATCTATTAGTAGTGTGGTAAGAAGAAGCACTCTACTAGTAGATTATCTAAGAAGCTAATCTACAGTACATGTAAAAAAACTTCCAGTAGCAGTTACGAAATTTAGAGATTTCGCAGATGAAATTTTCATATTCAATTCATATTTTCCGTCCTCCGGAATGAAAATTTCTTCCGCGGCTTTCATTTGCGTCGAGTCGGCTTGCGTAATTGGTAATTATAGTCATACCAGACATAAACCAACAGTAATCTTCGCCAAATCACCGCTAAGACGTACTTAGGATGAAATTTATAAATGCAATCAATGAGAGTCTAGATTTATATTTGCTTGTCATTTAGGTGAGTTTGCAGCACTAGGGTTCAGCATAATATGGTCGCCTCGCCGCTCTCCACTGCACTGCTGTTGTGGGTTTGATCCCCACATGGGACAAATTTTTGTGTAATTCGCAAATATTTGTTCTGAGACTGGGTGTGCTTGAGTGAGTGAATGTGTGTATTTGGCCTTGTCATTGGGACTATTGGATAGTGTTATAGTTTCTGGCGTTATATCTACTGTAAAAAATCCAAAGTTATCTTTTTATCTTTATGTTATGATTTAAATTGTTAAAAGTAGATTTAATTCAGTCGATAACTTTGTCTTGATTCTAGACTATAAGCTAGTTCATCCAGTCAATTTGGCGTCAAAGAGCAACTAAGTCATAATGGATTCGTATTAAATAGAAACATCCACTGACTTCTGACTTCCAATGCCATTGCCATGCCATGCCAAAATAATTTAACAATAATAGCAGCCCTTTACACATGTCCCGCAGCTAGGCACGAGCCTCTTCTCATGATGAGAAGGGTTAGGCTTTATTCCACCACGCTGGCCAAGCGCGGATTGGTAGGATTCACATATCCTGAGGCACATTAAGGCACTCAATTTGTTAGCGAGTGATAATTTTCATGCTAAATACATACATATCTTGGTAATAACTAATCTTAACGATTTGTTTAAGAGATGTCTGTCGTGGAGTTAGACTCGAGACCTTCGACTTTAAATCCTATGGAAAATACTGCTTAAAAAAAATAAATTGGTAGAATCTTCGATCATAAAGCTGAGTACACAGCGTTAGCATCTTTGTAAAACAAACGTCTCCGTGTGTACCCACTTTCATTTACACCAGGTGCTAATAAATTGAGAGAGGGTGAAAAAAGGTCCAATCGTTTTTTTCCACCCGAAGCATATTATTTATAGATTAATAAAAGAGATTGAGTGTCGAAACTTAAGCTGGTAAAATGTTTATAATTTATACCTACGTTTAAAACTGCCTAGTGGTTAGCATATGCGGCGTCTCACCGCAATATCTCGGGTTCGATTCTCGGGCGGCAAAAGTGTTATTTAAGATTTTCCGGCCGGAAACTCTCAGTAGCAGCATGGGGCGTTTCAAATGGATCCCAGTATACAGGGTGTATTTTTGAAACGGGGCAGTAAGGGCAAGTACCTTAACCGTTGCAGTTACAGCAAAACGTTCTTAAAAGACCTTCCCTAACTTTTTGGGACATTTTGAACTGCATTCACAGATTTTGTAAAAAACTTACAGTTAGCAAATAAAATGCAAAAAATTCAAAATTTTTTTTTTATGCCAATCGATTCTATTTCATGTGGGGATCAAAAAACTCTATGGGCCCATTTTAGCTTTCAGTACTAGAAAAGACAGAAATCGCCAAAAACGTTTCCCATACATTTCGGCAACAGAAACGAATTTCTACGATGGTCTAACTTTTTGTTATGGCCTGGAAGTGGGTAGAATTGACTGTAAAGTAAATAAAAAGAATTTTTACCCTCAAATTTCGAATTTGATTCGAAAATCTGTCGGAATTGCGAAAAGTTCATTTTCAACAAGATGGTGCTCCGCCACATAACAGTCACCTTTCACGTTCCAATTTGAGCCGCCTATTCGGTACACAGTGGATAGGTACACATGGTCCAACACAGTGGCCACCTCGTAGCCCCGATCTAACACCACTTGATTTTTTTTTATGGGGCTTCGTGAAAAACGAGGTGTATAAGACGACGTACGCCAGTGTTCAAGAGCTCAAGGATGCATTAATGACCATTTTACGTAATATTCATCCCAGAACATTATTAGCCGCCATTCGTTCAGTGCAAAAAAGGATAGACTTATGTATTCGTGAAAATGGAAATCATTTTGAGCAATTTATTTCATAAACCAATTTCTTAAATGTTTAAATGTTTTTTTTTATTTAAAAAAAGTTCAAAATTTTACCTGACCTATGAGTTTCGAGTTGATTTATCATATTTCCGTACGAAATGTATGGGAAACGTTTTTGGCGATTTCTGTCTTTTCTAGTACTGAAAGCTAAAATGGTCCCATAGAGTTTTTTGTACCCCACATGAAATAGAATCGATTGGCATAAAAAAAAAAAAAATTAACTTTTTGCATTTTTTTTGCTAACTGTAAGTTTTTTACAAAATCTGTGAATGCAGTTCAAAATGTCCCAAAAAGTTAGGGAAGGTCTTTTAAGAACGTTTTGCTGTAACTGCAACGGTTAAGGTACTTGCCCTTACTGCCCCGTTTCAAAAATACACCCTGTATAGTCCACATAGTACCAATAGTTCTATCTTCAACTGGCGTGATACCTAAATCTCTCACCCAGAGCCTAAACATCCTGAATATGCCAAAGCACTCGCTACATCTTATGCAAAAAGCCACCATTTTAAACACCTGTCGGATCAGTCGTAAATTTCTCACATCTTCATCAATTTCATCAACCTGTCCTAAAACCGCCTGTCATAAAAGCTTATCTTCTTCTGCATCGTGTCGATGGTTGAGTCAAATTTTGACTCAACTGATTTTAATTTTTTTTTTATTATTAATTTTTATTTTATAAAAGCTTATTATCTATCTCCCTATAGATCGTTTCTATGTACTACATATTCACTTCGAGTTGGCCATATTTTCTCGTCTCCCATCACCATGCTTCACTGCTTGTAAGCTCATAGCATGTCAAAAATGATACGGTCAAAACTGTCAAATGGGGTTTGTTAATAGGTGGAGGTGAGGTATAAAGAAGATTGTTTGTTAGAAAATCTATATAAATAAAAATGAATTGTTGTTCGTTAGTCTGATTAAAACTCGAGAACGGCTGGGCCGATTGAGCTGATTTTGGTTTTAAAATGTTTGTCGTAGTCCAGGGTAGGTCTAAACGGTAAGCAAATAAGGAAAACTTGCGAGTAAGATAGAGTAAGACGACAATTCCATTTTCCCATATAAAAGTTGACCACTTACTTTCTGTCAAACATTTGACGGTATTTGTACTCTCAGTTCCACTCGAATTGAAGAACGCATTAAAACAAGACATTTGAATCGACAACATAATATCAACTTTGCTCATAACATCGTGTATTTAAATTTCAAAATATAAAAATAATTAATGTGTTGACATGTTTGATGGGTGCCAACCTGTGTTACCAACTCTCAAAAATATTTTTATTATAATAATAAGTGTATCCGAACGTTCCATTGTTTTGTCATCTCATGTAAAAAAAAACCGGCCAAGTGCGTGTCGGGCCACGCACAGTAGGGTTCCATAGAAAAATTCTTTTTAACTAAATGGCGTCCTTCAGAAAGGAAATGTTTGTAGTACACGAAACCAGCTAGCACGTATGACGAGATGTATGAATGTTGAGGAAGCGAAAGAAGTATGCAAGGAGCGAAGCACATGGCGTACCATCGTCTCTGCCTACCTCCGTGGGATAAAGGCGTGATTTTATATATGTATTATGTATGTTTATTTATGTTTCAAGAATTTTGAACGAAATATTCTGAGTAACTGCATCTGACATTTCGGACCCCTATTCCTCTTGAACTAATGAAGTGAACTTATCCGCTATAGTTTTCCTTTAAAGTTCATTACATGTACTACCGACACAATTTTTTTCAGATTTTAGGATCCAGTAGTTTAGCTTTTAGAGGGGGAGGGGACGCCCTACTCGAACAAAAATTTGCTCTTTAAAGTTAATTATCTCGCAAACGGATCTCTAAATCAAAAAACTGTCTTAGCAACCCCTAAACGTTTTTAAAAGTCCTATCTAACAATACCCCACACTATTGGGTAGGCGACAAAAAAAAAACATCCCTACTTTACATGTAGGGGAGCTACCTGAAAAAAAAATATTTTTCCAAATTTTACTCTACGACTTTCTTTGTTTAGTTAACATACATGTTTATGCAAAATTTCAGTTTTCTAGCACTAACGGTTTCGTCGCTATGCCGTGGACAGACAGACGGACATGGCGAAACTATAAGGGTTCCTTGTAGGTACTACGGAACCCTAAAAAACCGTGTATCCGAACGTTCCATTGTTTTGTCCATAGATTTAGTGACTTTTTGCTGCGCTCCTACTTAAAAAAAAAGAAACATTTAATTGGAGAAATACTGAAATACTGCTAAAAGTGATTTTCTTCTCGCTGCTTACAATGCCGAGGAAAAGAAAACGACCTGACATAGGTCGTCGAAGTCGTGTAAATGTGCAACGAGCTACTTTACGCTCCAACCGCACTAATGACCAGCGAGAGGCTGATAATGATAACAGTCGTACAAGTATGGGAGAATTACGTTCAAGAGTAAATAACTATGAAGTGGATAGGCAGAGAATGGAACGAGTTCGTGCACATCGATCACAACAGCAGCGAGCACGGGATAATATTTTGTTTTTTATTTAATAAAATTAGTAGAGTCCTTCCCAGGTATGACGAGACCAGGGAAATAGGTATTCATTTTTATATGGAGGATATTATAGATTCCAGTTCAAATTGAATAGGTACGCATACATAAGATAGGTCAGCTATACAAAATAAAGGAGTGCATCAAATTTACGCTAAGGCAGGCGGTACGAAGTTCGCCGGGTCAGCTAGTATAATATAAAATTGAATTTTTAATAAAAATGTTTACTATGGAAGGAGTGCCAAGGTAGTTTCTTGGCACATGGACCAAGATGTGTATGAATTGGGACTGTTTGCCTATAGGATTAAGTAAGGTCCTGTTTGTTCGCCCAATTATACTTAGTGTGCCAGTCTTCTTCTTCTTCTTCGTCGTGTCGATGGCTAAGTCAAATTTTATTGGTCCAATAAGTGGCCACTGTTATGGCGCTCTCGTCGGCGTTCATGAGCGCCTCTCTTGTGCAGGTGGTAGGGCATTTTGGACGGTCATTAAGGTGGTCCAGGTTTTGACTTGCCATCGTGGTGAAAGGATTAGCCAATTCGCTTTGGAGAACTCGCGAATTGCCCAGGGTGCGCCGGACGTAGGGAATTGTTGTGTACGTCACTCGGGGAGGCTCCTTTCATGCACCCCAGTGTGTGCCAGTAAATATTTAATACTTAGTATAAAGTTGAGAAATCCTATCCTACTCATAACTGTAAACGCAAAAGTTAGTGGATGTATGAAACTTTTTCACAAAAAAATACAGATCCATGAAATTTGCCACACATAAAGGCATAGATTTAAGACACCTAGATAGATAGTCATCATTTAAGCTTTTATCTAAAGTGAAGCCAAAAACCTATTACGCACACAGCGAAAATTAGCATCCGCCGCTTGGCCGACACGCACACAAACATTTGATGTATCGTCGTATTAAGCCAAAACGTCTCATAAAGTGGCTACACTTTTCATGCGTGTTCTCTGCTTTTAAATGTAATATTTCTATGCATAAATGATTCTTTTTTATGTATTATATATGGAACTGTGCATTTATATACTTATGTCATTGTTGTTCGGTCCTAGTAAAACAAAATGGCTATGTTTCGTAGACCTTGCTACGTATTCTAAATATTTCGAAGTTCGTAGAGCTTACTACGCCGTAGCGAGACGTAGCCGACGACAGTCAGTAATGATCAACGATGTTTCTAAATATAAATATAATTCAGAAAGTTGCAATGTTCTGCGCGTTTTTTAAGCGTGCAATGGCAAGATTATATGGTAGATGGTTGGAGGAAGACATATTTATGTTTTAAGTTTAATACAAGCACGTTTATATAGTACTTATATAGTAGCAATAAAGTTTAGTGTTAACAAGAAATATGACGACGTCTCGTGGGTACAGTGCAAGCATCTGCTAAAGCGTCCAACCACAACAATTTATACGTTTCTAGGGAATATACAAAATTACTAGCTCGTTGCACATAATAACGTGTACCAACCGTGTTTAAATTAAAGCCCGTCTCATATGGTAGCAGGGAGTTGGAAATATACAGGGTGGTTGAAACATAGGGGCATTCAATTTAAACACAGATAGTTGAAACACTGACCACGTCTACAATATGTGTTCAAAATTAAATACCCCTATGTCACATTCACTCTGTATGAATAAAAGATTGAAGTAAAATCAACAGGTCATTAAAAACAAACTTTTAATGGTGGAAGCGGTGGCAGATCTCGTGGTTAAGTTGATACCGCGCAGATCAATCGATCTTGTAGGTTAAGCAATGCTAGACGCTGCCGGCGATGGATGGGTGACCATTTTAACATAACGATTTTTCGTTGTGCATCGGAAAGCACCTTAAGCCGTCGATCGCGGATGTTACTTAAAGATATATGGCAGTCGTTACTGGTTGTCAGAGGCCAGAAATTCTAGCAACTACCCAGACAAAGTGTATCGTACCGTACACGATACACCTCGTACTAGGTTTTGGAGATTTAATGGCGGTCGCCTCACGTAAAATACTGATATAGAACTGAATTCATTAGACTAAAAGCTAACCAATGTAATTTGGAAAAGGCTCGTAGGATCAGAGCTTTTGAGAAATAGCTCACCACCGTCTCACAATAGACAGCACACTAAAAGGACTAGGAATCACACGTAATTTGAATTTCTGTTAATCAAATATCGACCGTATTTATGTGAGGTGGCTCCTGTAGACCCGAAACATAGGCTGCGTGCCGCCGCGCCGAACACCCCGGTGTTTATCTCGCGCCTGCACTACACCACCGAGGCAGAGGATATCGCGAGATATGTCAGCCAGAAGCTGAATCATGTGCTAAGAGTGCAGCTGTTGGAGTCGCGCCGCAACGTCAACTACTAGGCGTTCGTGGTGCGAGTGCCGACCTGTATACTGGAACAGGTGTATGATGAAAGTTTTTGGCCGCAGGGTGTTGTTTTGCGTCGCTTCCGCGGAACTATACCCCAGGAACGCACAAAGACTTATAGGAAGTGAATTTATAATTATGTATTTTTAGGTTAAGGTATTGTATATGTATTATTATTATTATATTTTATGATTTATTTGGACACACTGTATAAACAATCAAATAAATGCCACAATGTATTGTTAGCCGCGTGTTTTGATTTTTCTTTGTAATTGTGACCACTTCAAAGAGTCTCGGGCACAAAACAATATTAAATGTGACATTCTTTATGCCATTGTTGTAAGAGTCAAAGAACGTTTATATTGTAACCTTTGTAAAGCCTCCATTACTCATTTTAATTAACTGTGGTTGAAGCCGTATTCAACCTTTGTTTGTCAACGGTCAGAAAAAATGTTATTTAGGGCCCATTCAGACTCGGTGAGAACCGGTCTAAGAATTCACGGGGGTCTTATCATCATCCGCCTGACGTTATCCCAGTTAGGGTGTTAATACATTCACATCATCTGCCTGACGTTATACCAGTTAGAATTATCGATAGGTAAATTTAAAATTAGATTATGTCAAAAAGGTTACTACAGTATTTCAGACTACATGAATGATAATAGTATTTGGAAATGAATTGCTCTTCTTATGTGACTTTTATATGTACTTTTATATTGTTATATTTTTCATTTTAAAAGATGGTGCACATGAGTTTCTCACCAACTCTTCTCATAATGCAATACCCATCGGAGCTGGTACTTGGATTGATTTTAATTCGATTCTAAACAGTTTGATTAAAATTAATCTGAGCCCCGGTTATTCAAATCATTGTAATTAGTATAATTTAGTATTATTTATGATTTATTTTTAGATCATTTTTTGTAATGTTTTGACGTGTTCAAGCGCCTCCTGGGGCCTATGAAAATAAATGATTTGAATTTGAATTTGGGTGTTAATACATCTGCATCGATCGGCCATTGATCAACGTTTGACGTTTAAAGAACCAATGAGAGCGCACCACGCTGTTTTGCGTCAATCGATGTAGATTTGAAGGTAAATTTATACATATTGAGCTTAACCCCAGTTAGCGATCATCCTAACTGAGGATCAGCTCAATATGTATGTTTTACCTTTCCATACTTGTTGCACCCACTTCAGGCTCCATAAGCGTAGTACGTGAATTAAAAAATTGTCTTGGAACGTAAACATAAAAATCTCTGTTTCGGTGGAGATCGATGACCAATACTGTGATACGAGATTTTAAATATTAGACATAAACTAACTAGGATATTCCTGCAGAAACAATGTAGTCCTCGCGTGTCTGGACAGGCTTTTACAGTATTTTTATTTCAGTATAAAGATTTCTTCTGTTCAGGAGCAGCAAACTTAATTAATTGGTGTCATTACTAAAATTGGTCCGTATTAATTACAATGTTAAGCCATGTGTAGACTAGCAAAAATATTGCCAGGCACTTTGCATATATACTGCTAGAGAAGAATTCTTTAAATTTTGTTGGATACGTGGTTTTAGAAATTACTTAGTCCTTGCATTTTTAAAACACTTTATTTTGTTTTGCTCCATGTTTTTTTTTTAATTGGTGGAATAGACTTTGGAATTAGACATTTTTTAATGTGCAACTAATATCTAGACGAAACCCAGCTCTATACGTGTCCGTCCTCACAAAGGTTTCAGTCTATAAAACAATATAATAAAAGAAATATATCACTTTTTATTTAATAGCAAACTGATAACCTACATCAAATTATGATTAAAACATTTGATATAATGGGTATATCGACGGAGAGCCTTGGTTATATCGTTATGACCCGGTACGGGCCACGGTGAACTTAAGAACTGCCCTTTATTTGACATTTACTCATAAACGCAGCATTTCGGGGAAACCCATGGATATTTAAGGTTGCAAACACAACCATCAACACTTAGTCTAGAGGCATAATTTGCGACCACTCTCCATGAGGTGCCGGGTTCTATACCTAAAGGGGTTCTTTTACATTTTTCTATAGCAATACAGTCTGGATAGTGGACGATAGATGGCGAAAGTTGGAGGTGAAGAATGGGTGTTATATACCTCAGCTTTATCCTTTTGGATAATATAGGCTAATGTTATGTCAACTTATCTTAAACGCAACTATTGGTGACAATTAATACATTACAGTATTAATAGGCCTACTGTTTTTATAGTTTGCACTATGCAAACTTACTCATAAGAGGACGTCGGTATAGGGGATGGTTCAAATTTGGCTCAGGTCCAAAGTGCTAAATATTGTGACTTGAGGATTATTTACTTGGTAACTTTCGTGATGCACACTCAAAATTACACCCATTAAGTTATAAAAATTCATTTAATATTTAATAAATTATTAAGTTTATGCTTAAATTACATTTTTTTTAAGTTTCTGAACAAAAGTTATTGCAAAAGCAAGAACTATAAGCGAATTTCTAATTGATTATTTTTATAGCATTTAGCTATGCTTAGCAAATTATACAAAGAAACAGTTGAAAAAGATATGGGACCGGCAGGATTTGAACCTGCGACGTTACTGCACACCGGGCAGCCGCTTTAGCCATCCAGCTACGGTCGCCTCTTACCGGCACCCTAAATTTTTCAACTGTATGACACGTCATTTCGTGACGTCACGTTCATCCATTTGTTCCTATCTTAAAATTCAAATCCTGCCGGTCCCATATCTTTTTTAACTGTTTCTTAGTACCTATAAATAAGCGAATTATCCCGATACTAATAAATGAATAACAATTTTGCCCCCGAGATTTCGCGGTGAGAGGCTGCATTTGCTAACCACTAGTCCAACGAAGCAGTTACATACATAGTAGTTATTTCGCACATCCTAAGAATGTAATTATACCAGCAGCTTCACCATGCCATACAATGTATAAAAATAATGTTAATTTTAATAACCTTTCAACATCCGATTTTATTTTACTTTATACTTGCCACACTAATTGCACTTTAAAAGATTAATTAACAAGGGCTTATTGTAAGCTCAACCAGCCCGTATTGAAAGTATTCCAATTGAGTTTATCTTGCCATAAAATGCATCGAAATGTTTCTGTGTAGAATGCAGGTCGACATTATTTCCTCCTCCGTCGGCAAAAGTAGGTGGCTTGTTAGAAGACACGGTGCCTGTAGGTGCTTGAGCGTGGTGGCTTATATCGGCAATTGTTTTCTCTTAAAATGACTCGCGCCTAGTGACAAAAAACGAGCACGTTGTTTGCTTCGATACTTGCTGAGCGCCAAGCGCGCAGCGCCGCTGGTTGTACAAATTTTAAAACGTTTCTTTGACTAACATATACGTGGTGACCCACGAAGCCCTAGGCGAGAAACAAGAGGTAGCCTTTGAAGTGTCAAAGGCTACGTTAGCACAGGCGGGCAGCCAAGTCATTGCCTAAAATATCTGAAGCCAATAATTAAAATCAACTGAATTTATCGTTTGACAAAATGATATTATATACATTTGGCAATATTTGGCTAATAAACGCATGTGCTGTGTGCCACTGTGTGGTCACTCAACGATTCACACGATATCATGAAATAAAGGAATTAAAATGTTATCTGTGTTATTGCCAACAAGAATAATTGTTTTTTCTCCTATGAACATTGATGAATTCAATTGAAATCGGATTTATTGCTCAATTCATATTGAATACCTTGATGGTCTAGGGGTTAGCGGATAATTCGCTGTGAGTTGTCGGGTACTATTCCTGGGTCGGTCAATTGTGTTATTTTTGGGATTTTGCCGTCACGAATTTCTCAATAGCAGCATGGAAATGTGCCCGGAGGATGGCGAAAAGCTCACTTCCGTTCATAGGAAGTGTGGGTATTATACGCTTCTGCTACGCCCTTTTGCGTAGTAAAGGCGTAATGACGCTATGTTGTTTGAATATTTTACTACTGTGCTGATAGGTTGTCAAAGAATTCGATGTCAAGATTGAGCAGATTTTTTTCAGAAATCTGTTTTCAAACTTTTAACAGAGTACTCAAACTTTCTACGCTTTTCTAGAAAGTCTTGACGTTCGATACAACTTTCAAGAGTCATTTATAAGTTTTGAGACTGATCCAGAAAGTTCCATCAAAGTCGTTCTGTGCGAGTTAGTTGTTAATCAACGATCACTGCAAATATTTCTGACAGTCGTTATCGCTTTAATACCATCGTAGTCGTATGTTTCTACTTACGTTGTATAAAGAAACGATCGTGTAGTCCACTTGATGTTAAGTGGTAACAACAGTTGTTTGTTTTCTTTAAACAACAACACCGCAAGTTTATTTGTGTGTATCAAGAAAAGAATTCCTTCAACAATAGTCAAGTTATATCAACTATTTATTATTGACTTTTTCGTCTAGCTAGTATAAATGTGATGTGGAGCTGAAAGTTTAGGAGTAATCCTCAAGGTAAAAGCGTTATGGATTTATCTGTCATGGGATTGTCTGTGGCAGTAGATGTCGGTACAAGTCAGACGTATATCGTTTGCCTGACATTATACCATGACGTTTCATTTAAATATTATCTTGCTTCCCACTTGGCGCCCAAACTTTTCTTATTTGCGCTCTTTAGTTTTGATATTTTGTCGCGGCGCACCTATGCACAATAAGGCTTGCTGTAGCGGCGCACTTAGGTATCAAAATGAATGCGAACTTCTAGGTCTAGGTCAAAAATGTTATGTTTAGGTGCCATGTAATACGGGATGAGCCTTGGCATACTCCAGATTCCGTGCTCTTACTGAGGAGTAGCAAATAGAAAATTGCCAGTTAAAACTTTTGTCCGACTCGAGTATCGAACCCGAGTTATAAGCAAATTATACCGAGACCTGAAAATGAATTTCTATGTAAAAAAAATCCACACGCGAACTCAAATTGCGTACATACTTGTTAGTAAATATCGAAGCCTACCTTTTAAGCTTTCGAGAGGCTACAAGCATTCTTTTGTCAAAGAGGCGTTGCCATTCTTGTGCCTATTGACATTTAAGTAATGACTGTTGCCGCTCTTAATGTAAAGCGTATAAATAATGAGTTGGAAACAAAGGTGCTTTGATTGTTACGTGCTTCAACGAAACCTACCATTTTGGACAATTACCTTCTTGATATAAAATTCTGAATTGATGTGCCTCTGAAAATGTTTTAAAGAAATATATTGGTGACTTTCGAATGAAATAAAGTATTTTGACTAACTTAATTGACATATTATATTGAGAAATATTACATTACTGTGTCTCCCTAAAGAATAAGGCGTAAATCATGTTTGTTTCAGCTGTTTTGATTTAGTCGTGTTTGCCTTTCAAAACATTGCTAACAAAAAATACTTAGAAATATGATATATTTTCCTATATCCAACTAATGTAAATGTATTTTTTACATGGGTTATTTACCTGAAATAAAAGATTTATTATTATTATTATTAGCAACTTAAATCTCAATGATAGCTAAGCTGTGTCATTCCTATTTGAAATTGTTATATCACTAAACAAATCCACCTCGAACAAAAATATTTTTTACGTTTAGGCCTAGAAATAACCCATTCACTTCTTTTCAATATAATAGCAAAGGAAAACATGGTCTGTAAATTTTGTCAAGTGCTAAGATCTTTTTCTATTACACTAACGGCTGATTTCACAAAAAATCCTAATCTACGGTTTTAGTAAACTCGTATTTATATATCTCTCTCTCATTCAATGTTTTGATCGAGACAGAGAGATCGGAAGCTGTAGCTCAGCGTTAATCTTGAGTTCAACACGTTGGTGAAATCAACACTAAGATTGAGAAATCCACTGGCATTTTATTTCCTTTAACCTTATCTGGCTTTGTCTTTTCGACGCATTGTTCAGTTCCTTTACGCTCGCAAACACCGATTGTAGCCATTCTTCCTTTTATGTGTGTACTGAAAATGTTCCAACTAGTGTAGCTAGGTCCTAGATGTCAGTTTTCGGGACGGAGAGTAAAGTAATCGGGACTTTAAGTCGCAAAATCTAAAGCTTTTTGCTTTCGACCACATGGTACGACGATATTATTCAGCCTTTATTATTTTAATCCAGGCTATTAATTACACAAGTGTATTTAGTCATCTAAATTTGGTTGGATATTGGCCGCTGACTTTTGAATTCTATTAACCTTTATTGATAATTTAATTGTAGAATAGTGAAATTTAATTATAAACATTCGGGACAGTTAGCATCCCACTTAAGGTTAAATCGGGACCATAAAAGGGATGTCCCGCGAAAATCGGGATACCTGGCAACTCTATTTCCAACCCTTTCCCCCGCGGCCCCATAACAAACATCAAAAGGCCGGGTGGTTCGCCATTTCTTGTTATTTGTCTATTAAGCAAATAATAACCGCGGCCTGTGACTATGCTATATAGTTCTGTATTATCAAACTATCTACTAGACGACTAGGTCAGTAGCAAAATAAATAGATAAGCAGTATTTGGCGTGTTAATTAGTAGACTACCTTTTTCGATCTAACCTTATTTGTATGTATTCAAAATGCTATAAACTAGCATGCCATTTTTTTATCTCTGAGAAATAAGTTAGGTATCATAATGAAAACTATGTTGAAAGATGCCAACGAGAATGGGATAAGCTCCAAATATATAGATCTAAAGACAGTGCACAAATGGTGCGCCGAATATCTAATCGTAATAGTGATATCCACCTGAGTTTCACAATCTAAGTTTACATTATTCTGCAAACTTGGGCCTTTTGGCATATGCTATGACACAATGGTCCTAATTTTATATTGCCACCACAAAACTAAATTAGACTGAATGCTTTTTTTATGGCAATCAGCCGATACTTTCGGCAAAGTTTGCCAGCGTCATGTAATAGCTACACATAGGCAAAGCAATCTCTTTCTTTCTAACTTTATAAAATAGGGATAAATAACAAATTATAGTTTGACAGGACAACAACTCACTAAAAGTGTGAAAAACGTATCATTTTTGCTTAGTTTTAGATGCTATGTTTTATTTCTAGTTTAAACATTACACGTTTGTTCAAATTTCGTTAGTTACTTAACGAACAGTATTTGTTACGTCACGACTGTCAACTGATCCCTTTATATCGCGATGAATTACCGGACCGTGTAAGCCCGGCCCATTTAATACAACTGTGTACTTTCGGGTCCTCTCTTCAAATTTAATAGCTTTAACGCTTATATATATATATATATATATATCAACCCTTACCACCGGAAAACGGTCATGTTTGTAATAAAAATACGAGCATGAATGATTAGAACGCGGGTAAAGTATTAAGATTAGAATCCTATTATTTAGGAATTCGAAAGATATTCCATCTGTGACATGTAGGTGTAATAAACATCTGCGACACCATTCTGGGAAATTTAGTTGTGATGTTATGATAAGTTAACTGTTACGTCATTGTTTTTTTAACTCTATCTGTTTGTTACGCTTCCACATCTAAACCATTGAACCAAATTTGATGTTTTTTTTATAGAGATGGTTAAAGGTAACTTGTTATTGACCCAGTACATAACGTAGCCAACGTATTTGACCTATTCGCGATACGCTGATTATAGAAACGGGGATGAATAATGTAGATCTAACTAGCTTCCGTCTCCGGCTCCACCTGCATGGTATGTCGATTAAAGTACCCTTTGTTTTCCTGGGGTCTTAAGGTATCTACAAACTTATTTTCGTTGAAATTTGTTCAATAGTTTCGGAGCTCATTCAGAACAATCGCATAAACAAAGTATCTCAAGTTTGACTACCGAAACGTATGTGTTGTATGATACCTCTGCATTACCCTTCTAGGAAATACGGGTGTGATATTAGGTCATGCTGAATTTGTTGTGAACATATTTTTTCAAATATGAACACAAAGGACATAGCCTAGGCAGATATGGCAAAACGAGCCTTCATATAGAATACATGGCGTGGTAATATTTTATATACCGGTATGCCATTTAATATTCTAGGGACGAAAAGTGGAGATAAAACTCGATAATAGTTTCGGTAATTGAACAGAGGCGCTGTTCCCAGGAGGTGGCGAGTTGGAACGATATGGCACGATGCCAAGAAACACCTATAAACCTGTTATAAGTTGGCAACAAGGCAGGCTAAAATTGCCACTTTTTGAACAAAATATGTACCAATCGCTAAAAAACTTAAAATTTCACACTAAAGTTGTAGAGATAAAGTGGTTTGTCTGTAAAACTTAATTTCTGCATCCTCCGATTCGATTCTAAAAATGTCCAAGTGACTTAGGCGTTTTTTTTTACAGAAACACTTACTTACCTCTCGAGGAAAGCTAGTATTTTACATAATGACCGCCCATATTCTACAAATTCAGCCACAGCAAAAGACACAATACTGTCCAATGCATTAATCAATCAAGGAGCGTTTGGTATCCAACAGCAACTGATATCTCAAAGAGCTCAAATGCTTCAGATCACGATTCATATGTGACCGGCTACCATCGAAAAATCCTCCGGCTACCATTGATGATTGTCAAACGATTGCAACCCTCCTTTCTCACAGCGGGTACATAGTTCGTCCAATTTGACGAGCGAAGAGCAAATTGAGTAGCTAGGTACAACATCTATGCATGCAGTTCTACTACTATTATACACAACTTACTTCAGCGTTGCCACGGCCTCCCACGGGTGAGTGCGCTCGCGACATATTTAATTAGCCTTCAATTTATCACTCAAAGTGAATCAACCGCTAGTTGCCTTTCTTGAGCGCAGACCTGAGCACAAATTGATACAATACGTTAGACTCTAATTTATTTACAGTGCATACTAATAGCGTAAATTGGCATCCGGTAGCGACACTGGCTTTACTGGCAAGCCAGTTAAGTGGGAACTATTTGTTGGCTGTTTTCTTTAGAAAATTCTTTTTTATAGACATATCATATTCGAAAATTAAAATGCATGTTTGTATGTGGCCATTTTGTCAATATTGTTTTAATTATTAATTGAGTTACAAACAAAGTGACAAATTAAAATAATAATTTTGAAAAAATTTGCTCAAATAAACATGCGTTTTAGTTCACACATTATATTAAAATTAAACCAATACTAATTTTCTATAGAAATCAGCCAAGTTCCTTCTTAATGTCGCTACCAAATCCAGATATGTAGTGCCGAAAATATTCCTTAATTCGATAAAAAAGAAAAACTGAAAGTAAAAAATATAAAACTGAACAAAATGTTTAACAGAAGTTTATTGTTTTTAAATTTAATAATTTTATAGCTTTTGTTTTTGTTTTCCCCTTTCAGAATCATGCGAGGATCTAAGGAGATGGATATTGAAATTTGGCAGCGGAAAAACATCGTTACAATGTGTTTTCTAAACATTTGTAATTGTAAGAATTTCTCCTTTTGTTTCTTTCTTTTTCACTGTTATTCTTACTGATTTCCCCCTATCAGTTTTGTTGTTCGGTATTTTTATTTGCGCTGTATGAATGTGTTTTAAATGTGATTTGTTAATGGACAATTAAAATCTGTACGGTCTCTATAGACAAGGATTTTTTTTATTATGTTTAATGTTAAAGAACACCGCTCAGATTACTTTAACGATAAAACATTGAGTTAACATGAGATTATGATACTATTAAGCTTTTAACTGTAACCAGACGAAAAATCAATCTTTAAGATAGCGTTACATTGAATGATTGAGCTCTATATTTCATACCAATACAAATATCTTTATCGAAATAATAAATACTCGTAGTTATTGTAATGGATATAATTGGTCGTTCGTAGCTCCTGCGGGGCGTGAGATAGAGGCCGTATAGGCTTTTTTGTTTTCAGTAAGCACGTTAATTGCTTTTCTTCTGCCGAAACCTTTATTGCTGCCGAACTATAATTTATTTTATTGCCTGGTAAACCTTCGGCAATTTCAAAGCTACTAAATGTTGGTGTTTTAAGGAAATAAGCATTCAATGTAAAGCTAATTTAAATACAATTTGCAAGCCATAGTTTGGCATTAATTGAAATCACTTGTGAAATGTTTAATACGGCGATTATAGCGAACGGGCGTGTATTTAAGTGTATATCTGATAGTAAGCAGTAGGTAACTACAGCCAGGCCTATGATACCAGGTCTTTTGTTAGCCTAACCTCACCATTAAAGCTGAAGATATTGTTTGCAAGAATTATAATTGAAAAGTTAACGCCGTTGCTTCCTGCTTTGATATCAACTACAAAAGTTCTGCACAAAGACTTTTTTACAGCTAGCATAGATTTTTCGGGCTCCATCGTGACTTTATTGCAATAACTGTGTCGTTTATTTGCATTTATGTTTGCGTATAAAATGACGTCAAAGTATCGAAAACTCAAAGCAAACATTGGGATATTTATATAGACCAAAAATGATTGCTTGTTTTTCGTTTTAAAATTATTTATTTCCTTTATTTGCGATGAGCGAAAACGTTCAAAGGGATACCAATACCCGGCTGCCGCTTGGTCACAGGTGAGCAAACAAATGAATATCGTTCAAAAGCACTGTGTTTGTTTTGTATGAAATAGTGAATATTATTTGAGGTTTTAAAGACCATTTATTTTTTTTAAATCGATTCTGAAAATGCTCTTTTTTATTAGCAATGAGTGATAAAAAGTAATGTACACCGTATAACTGTTTTAATAGGTACTCATGATAATTTCCATAAATTATATTTAACATTAGATCAGCGATAGCCGAGTGGGAGACTGTAGGACTGGGAAGTTAAAGGTCTCGGGTTCGAACCCACGGCACACACCTCTCGTCTTTTCGAAGATATGTGTGTATTTATCATATTAATTATCGATCGCTAACGGTGAAGGAAAACATCGTGAGGAAACCTACATGCCTGAGAGTGCCTAATAAGTGCTCGAGGGTGTGTGAAGTCTACCAATCCGCACTTGGCCAGCGTGGTGGACTATGGCCTAACCCTTCTCATCATGAGAAGAGGCCCGAGCCCAGCAGTGCTAAGTTAAGATAATTATGTTAATAATAGCAAAATATAGCACGATTGAATCCCGCAAGGTAAATAACTTTTGTGATGCAGTCTATCTTTCTCCAACTTTTGAGTCAATGCTCAAAGTTTTTATACCACCCCGATGCAGGCGGTGGCCGATGAGAACAATTGTCGGGGCAATTGGGGCAATTAAGTAGATGTCTCATTGTTTGCTGAGGAGCACCACAGTCACATTTCGCTTGGCTGTATTATACCCCATTAACCAAGTTATATGTGCACCGGCCAACCTGAGCATCAACCGATTCAAGGATTTCCATATGAGCCCCTCTATCCTCATCCTATCCTAACTAGGCCACTAAAATTATAATTGTGAAAGTTTGTAAAGATTTTCGAATGTCTGAATGTTTGTTACTCGTTCATGCAAAAACTACTGACTCGATTTTGATGAAATTTGCCACACAGGCGCAAGCTAGTTTTAAAATAATCTAAACAAACTTGCTATTCAGCAAAAAGGCAATAACTTTTCAACCCGTTCGCCAAAATTATCCTGAATCATTAAATCATTGAAACACATTTGGACCAATCATTGCACCTTGCGCAAGTCATTACATTTTAATGGCGTATCATTGTAACGGCACTAATCATTAGTTACCAATAGCGTTTAACCAAAGCATTGAATGAACGATGTGACGTGTCTGATATGAAGTAGTCAACTCATGGTGATTGATGATTCTATGATGCCGACCTGTTAGCCGAAAATACAATTATAAAGTGCTCCTATTAACTATAATATGAATTAATGGATTTATATTCCAAGAGCTTAGTATTTTTTCGATACTATATAAGTATATGGTTATGATCGTTTGACTACCTCATTGATCTATCGCGAGGTCTCCGGTTCGACCTCTAGGTCGGGCAAAAGCTTAGTTTTGGTCTTTTCGTGGATAGCAATAGGCTCTTATTAGATAGGGGTGAAACATAACAGGTGAAATGTGGGTGTTGTACACTTCAGCCACAACCGTCTGTCGAGTTCATTAATATAACTCCTACATACAGGTTATTCAGTAACCTAGTTATATTAGGAGAACAGAACCACACCCACTAAGTAAAACTGTAGTCCTAATAATTATTACTCATAACGTTATATTTAAAAAGGGATTTGGAAAATTGGTCAAGTTGGTTTTTGAAACTGTTTAAGCTGGATGCATGTATCACAATTTCTGGGAGTTTGTTCTAAAAGCTGTTATTACACGATTCGGCAAGAAGTGTGTCAGAGGATTTCCTATATATAATAGTAGCCAGTTTTAAGTATTGAGCATAGTTATAGAGATAACGAAGTACAAAACTGTCAACATAATTATAACGAACTTAACGGTACCCATCTACACAACTGCCAATAAGCATACCATCGATACATTACTGATGTCAGCGAATGATTCGATCAGAATGCAAATTACCTAAATAGTTGAGTTCACACACGCATACGGAGTAGGATAGTTGTGCCAATCAGATAATGTAATGTGCACTGACCCGTGAAGCTGATAGTAATGTGCAGTTACACGATGATATGTGAACTGGCGTGTTAGGTTTAAGGTATGCTAAGTCAAACTGTGCTTTGTGGCAACGAACACACTCGATTTCGAAATGTTTAAATACGGTCAATATTTCATTAGCAAAACATTTTTTGTGTGATTTTAGTTAGGGAATTCGTGGTCTGGGTACAGTTACAAATTATTAATTGTTTTTGGTTGATATTGCTAAAAGTATTGACATTTGCCTCGTTGGTCAAGCGTTATAATTTGTTTATCGCTCACCGCGACGTCTCGGGTCCGATTCCCGAGTCGAGCAAAGCTTTATTTGTGAATTTTCCGTCAGGAAATTCACAATAGCAGCATGGAGTTTGAATTGCGCACGATGGATGGCGATAGGCTCACCCCCTGTCCCATGGGACTTAAAATATAACTGTTGAAATGAGGGTGTTGTTCACCATTGCCACACCCTTCTGGGTGATAATGGCGTGATGTTATGTTATGTCGTTTATTGTTATGTTAAGTGTTAGTTTCAGCTGGCCTATCCCAAATGAAAAAGGAGCCTAAAATGTAATAATTGTACTTCGGTTAGCTATAATTATAAATACGCATTATTCACTATGCAAGTCTCACCAATTTTCTTAAAATATGAAAATAAATATTTTGATTATAAACAAACTTGTTCCAACTGCTACCTTTTTATTAAAAGTGTAAGCTTTTAGGTTAAAACAAAAGTTGATACGTTTTTGTTTCAAACAAACTTCAACTGGTTTTACCGAACTCCATATCATAATCGACGATTATAATAAACCCGTATTTGCATTTCTCTCTCATTCAATGTTTGTATGGGACAGAGAGATCGAAAACTGTAGCCGAGCGTTAGCTCGAGTTTAACACGTTGGTGAAATCGGCACTTAGTCGACGAAGTACCATCTTATTTTATCCAGTAACTAGTAATTAGAATACAGTGTGTCCCACGGCGGTACCACATAAGAGAAATAATTCTAAATAATGTAGATAGAATAATGTACTGATAGGAAACATAATTTTGTTTTTAAAACTAATTAAGCTAATCGCTCTTTATAATAAACTAGCTTCCGTTCGAAGCTCCGTCCACTTGGTACATCGGTAAAAAGTAGCTTATATTTTTTCTGAGATCTTGATCTATCTCTTCACCAATTTTTATTAAAACGGGCCATTAGATTCGAAGATTATTAGATACAAACATGCGAATATTTTCTCTTTATATTATTAAGTATAGATAGATACTCCATAAAGTCAAGCCATGTACGTATATTGCATAATAATTGACCTCATAAATGCGCACCATGATTACCTTAGGTGTGGATTATTATTATGTGGTGGTTGGCACTCCAAGCGTGATACCACCTTGGAATCGTGCATGGATTACTAATTTCCATAACTATGTCAATATTATTTTGTTCAGTATATCGTAATCTCTAATGAGGATCGTATTGCCTGCCATACTGGGTTGTGGAGGTCTGATGTTTGTCGCTCCGTGTAAAAATACTGATATTCAGCTGAATTCGTTAGACTAGAAACTGACCTCAATGTAATAAGGAAGAGGCTCAGAGAATTATAATGATTGAATGTTTAGTCTCCTATACACTCCTATTCATTACAAACTTCACGTTGAATTATTTTGATTTTTTACATTAGATAGAACGCCAGAAGCAATTACACTATCCAATGGTCCCAATGACAAGGCCAAATACACACATTCACTCACTCAATCACACCCAGTCTCAGAACAAATATTTGCGAATCACACAAAGATTTGTCCCATGTGGGAATCGAACCCACAACACCAGTGCAGTGGAGAGCGGCGAGGCGACCGCTTGAACCACTACACCACACGTGCAGACATGATTATGTTGTTTATTTCTTCGCAGACTTCGTTAGTCTAGTGGTTAGCGTATGCGCCTCTCACAGCGAGGTCTCGGGTTTAATGACTGGGTCAGGCAAAGTGTTGTTTGGAATTATTCCGTCAGGAATTCTGAAATAGCAGCACGGAATTTGATTTGTGTTCGGTGGATGATAATAGGCTAACATGGGACCTAAACAATCCAGGTGAAATGTGGGTGTTATACACCTCTGCCACTTCTAGATAATATAGGCGTGATGTTACGTTTTGTTTGTTCGTGTCAAACTGTTGAGATATTGTAAAAGTCTACACAGACAAAATTATAATATAATAGAAGTATACTGAAAGTGTTTACGTACGTTTGCGTAACGTGTTTACCCAGGAAAAGAAGAATAACTGCTTCTAATTTATCGTTAGTTATTATTTTTATTCTATTTTGTTATGAATGCGACAGTTTGCGATGATGTGTGGTTACAGTCAACCCCCTTAGGCAAAAACTATTGAATTCATTTCGATTAAATTTTGAAAATTATAGTTTGAGAATGACAATAATGACGACCTCTTACCGCGATGTCTCGAGTTCCATGCCCGGTATTATCTAAGTTTTGCAGCCAATTCTCGATAGCAGCCCGGAGTTAGAATTGTGTTCGGTTGATGACAATAGGTTTATTCCCCGATCACATGAGCCCTAAGCATAAAACAGGTAAGGTCTAGGTGTTATACACGTCTGCCACCCCCTTCTGGGTAATGTAGGTATGATGTTATGTCCATATTATAAGCTGACTGTAGCTAGTAAACGATATGTACATACTTATAAAATCTATTTGACTCAATTCCATAACAGAAGAACAGCAAACAAAAACACGTCAGCTTCAGCAGAAGTTAAGATCTGTATCCCCATTAGAAGTGTGGAGATATTCTTACTATAAGTATCAAATTTATGCCTTTTCCTTATTTAAGCGGTCGTCTTAATGTTTAACGAGTTCAATTTATAAAATATTTATCAAATACAGAATTTTCTATTTTGTGCGTCGACTTTCTGTCGACTTTCTTTCGAGTTTTTATTTATTAGCTAGTTTGTTTTGTTGAACGCTCTAATCTCATTTATGTTGGATTGCCGAATCATTGAAATAGGCCTATGCTATTAACCACATATTATACCTGACTATTCAGCTCCCGTAGCGATTTTCACTGTTTTCGAAACGTATTCATTGCTGCTCCGCTCCTATTGACCGCAGCGTGATTTAATATATCCTATAGCCGTCCTCAGTAAAACGATTATAAAAAAAATAGTTTAGCAAGTAGTTCCTGAAAAAGCGCAGTCATAGATAGTCACGTAATAATGTCTATGAAATTCTTGGAATTTATTTTTAATTCTCGTGCTGATAAAATGATTAACGTGAAGCAAAGTCAGTCTGTAACTCTGCAACAGTTTGTATGTGTTAAACTTGAGCGTTTAGAATTAATATTTAGCTTCGCTTGCTCCTACAATTGCCAACAATACTCAGGTCCGTGGCGGCCACATCATTTGTCACTGTCACGAGATTCATCTCCAATTGCAAGTGAAAACCACCATAGAATAACTAACCAGACCGACTGGTGGCCTAACAGTATAATTTTCTACTCGGTATCGGTCTCGAGCCCTGAATAAGGCAAAAATGTTAAATGGGATATTTTCATTTCTTGGTGGTGAATTGTCCTTCTGGGTAAAATGAGTATGACGTCACATTAAGGGTTTAAAACTGTGCAATTTGCCGGTAAGATCACTTTAGTAGTTTAGTCTACATAACACCAGAGTGCCTGAGTTACTTTCCAATTTATTAGATGGGTAGTGATTTGGATTCTCTTCTACAGATATCGTCATTAATGGTCGCGGGTTCGAATCTCACTCAAGACTAATACTTTGTGTGCATGGAGGTTTGTCTTGATCTGGTTGCTTCTAAGTATAGTAATGCGTATGTACTCACGAAAGAATAGTATTATAAATGTTTTAGTATCAGATATTCTAGTATTCATAGTATAAGCTTTGTTAAGTTTGGGACTGGATGACGTTGTGTGAATGTTGTGTGATATTAATTAATTAGTATTCCTTAGTTTATAATTGGAGTACAAAGGATTTATGAACCGAGATAATTTTTGTACCCGTTCATTTCAGTAGTGTTCTCAAAGATCAGAATAGAAGCCCTTTTTGTGCTTGAACACTGATAGAAATATTGTTTCGAACAAATCGTATCGGTTATTAATTACACTAGAAAACAATTAAACCATACTAAGAAACAATTGAATTTCTTTACGTTTTTAATATATTGATGACCTAAAACTTTTCAACTGCAAATACATAGTAAACTGTCCTATAAAGGGTATTAATTACATGTTAATGTATACGCAATGTTGTATTGGTTAACGCTTACGCAAAGAATATCAGAGAGCAAATTGGCTCAAAATATGAATCCTTTTTAGCTTAAGATGTTTTAGTACGATCACGAGTTTTCAGTGTTGAAGATAAAGGAAAGCAGGGTAACAGTAAAAACTGTTTTTAAAAAACAGAGTGCCCTAAAACGGCTTATGTCCATAAAAACCTTGAAAAATGCAAATTTTTTACTTGCCAAGTAAGTTAAAAGATTCAACCTAAGCAGTGTAATTCTGATAGAACCTATTGGGCATAAAGGTGCTCGCAAAAATCGGTCTTACAAAAGGACAAATTCCTTTTGTAATAGTATTCCTTAGTTTATAATTGGAGTACAAAGGATTTATGAACCGAGATAATTTTTGTACCCGTTCATTTCAGTAGTGTTCTCAAAGATCAGAATAGAAGCCTTTTTTGTGCTTGAACACTGATAGAAATATTGTTTCGAACAAATCGTATCGGTTATTAATTACACTAGAAAACAATTAAACCATACTAAGAAACAATTGAATTTCTTTACGTTTTTAATACATTGATGACCTAAAACTTTTCAACTGCAAATAGTAAACTGTCCTATAAAGAGTATCTATTAATTACATGTTAATGTATACGCAATGTTGTATTGGTTAACGCTTACGCAAAGAATATCAGAGAGCAAATTGGCTCAATATATGAATCCTTTTAGCTTAAGATGTTTTAGTACGATCACGAGTTTTCAGTGTTGAAGATAAAGGAAAGCAGAGTAACAGTAAAAACTGTTTTTAAAAAACAGAGTGCCCTAAAACGGCTTATATTCATAAAAACATTGAAAAATGCAAATTTTTTACATGCTAAGTAAGTTAAAAGATTCAACCTAAGCAGTGTAATTCTGATAGAACCTATTGGGCATAAAGATGCTCGCAAAAATCGGTCTTACAAAAGGAATTTGCTTTCTCCGTAAACTAAAACAATATGACATAATATCACATCTCGCCTTTATTGCCCAGAATAGTGTAGCAGAGGTGTAAATATAACATCCTCATTCCACCTGTTTAGATCCCATGTGGCAGGGGTGAGTCTATCGCCATCCACCGGGTACAATTCCAACTGCGTGCTGCAAGAATTTCCTCAACAGCAGCACAGCAGCCAAATGTCACTTTTGTCCTACCCGAGAATCGAACAGTTAGCGATTGAGCCTCCACCGTTGGAGCAAACGAGTCCTGGAATGGATACCGCGAATCGGCAACCGTAAGGTAGGACGCCCCCCTGCCAGGTGGACTGACGACCTGAAGAAGAAACGTAACTAATACTATTTCTAAATAAAAACTTTTTGCTTTTACTTAGGTACTTTCTAAATGAAACCTTCGTTTTGATGAATTTAACCTCCGACGCACAAAGGCTGGCAATGGCTGGCATCGTTTATTTTTATCCTACTCTTCAAGTCTCTCTTCAGTACTGTACAATGGCCCTAATTATTCACTGAGTACGTGTATTTTAGGAAAATATTCCATTAAACCTTATGTAGTAACTTTATCTTGGCCGGGTCGGTTAGCTCTTTATATATATTTGCTGAAACTCGGCTGTACCGGACCGCGGGCTTTCCGTTGCCTCGTAAAAAGGGTAGTCTGTTTGTTCATTAACTAATACCCGCGAAATTCACCTTTATCCTAAACGAATAGAGCACATATTCGCTTGAAACTATTCAAAGTCAAGTAGGAGATATTATAGGCCGCACGAATTGTTCAACGACCTCATGTTTAAATAATTGTGGTTGGGTGGTATTCGTGTATAGAATGTAGTAAAATGTCTACTAAACGCTACATGATAAGGGAATGTTGTTATAATTCGTGGGTATCTATTTAACTACACATAATCACGGTTGTATTTTATAAAGGAGTAATAAAATTAGAAGTGTAGTTAACAAGTTAACTATTACAGTTTATTGTGTTGCTAATGAAAACGTGAACATGTCGATTGACATGGACCCTCTCCATCTTTTTAATACTAACATGACAATGCGCCTATATACCTAGAATATGGTTGAGGTGTACAACACCTAAATTTTACTTGTTACGTCTAGGTCCTAAATGATAGGCTGCGTGTCTATCGAAATATACAGTGCTGCAACAGAAACTTGCTCCATCTTGGCATCAAACCGAAGTATTCACTATGAGCGGTCGCAAAATTAAACAAACCACAATTTTGCGAGGTGCTATTTGAATACTAAGCTAATAAATGGAAAAAGCCGGCGTTAAGGCTGACTCGGCAATCCTAGCCAGTGTGCGATTATCAGTTTTACGCCTGACAGTTCTAGAACATGGAGTCACTTGTATTTTATTGGATGTTGTAACAACGACATGCGACATTTGCGACATTCCTTTTTGTGTGTTGCCTGATAAATATTGGATTCAGTTGTTAAATTAAAAACATTTCTTCTGTCATTGCTAAACCTCTTTATTTTTTTTACGAGTTAAATAAGAAATAAACACACCATACATTTATTTTTTTATTCATTGATTACATTGCAGATTTGTTACAGTCCAACTGCCTGGTTGGTCTAGTGGTTAGTGTATGCGACAAGCCACCGCGAGGTCTCGGAATCGATTCCCGGATCGGGTACAGGTATTATTCGGGGGTTTTCCGTGACTAAATTCTCAATAGCACCACAGAGTTGGAATTGTGCCCGGTGGATGGCGAAGGCTCACCCTATATCACAGGGTACCTAAACGTATAGGTGAAGTGTGGGTGCAATACGTCATTTAATGTTATGTAATCTCTGCACTTATTATGATGATCGTTTCTGTATTGAGTAAAACGTTTGTATTAAAATTCACAATTGATATCTTACACGAGACTGACTGATAATATTTATATATGAAATCGACCACTAAAGCTCTATTCTCTTTATAATGGCTTCTTTAATAGAGGTTTATAAGAGAGGTATACACTGTTGTGATAGACATAAATCTGAAGGTTGCGGTCAAGGCCTGAGCACGAACCATGAAATATATCGCTCAAGTTTTGGGCAAATTACCGATAGGTATCAAGTATTGATTCCAAAGCGAATCTGAAAATGTTCCGTAGCGTCACGTTCGTGATAAAAGACACTTTACTTCTATTTACCGTATTGTTAGCGGCCGACGAGGAGTTGGCAAGCTAGATATTACAACAGAGGCTAGGTAAGTGTGAAAAGCGAAGCTAGCTTTTTATGCATTATAAGTGTAACATTTTGGAGGCATATTGCCATATTATTATATTCTCCTTTTTACATTCCGTCATGTATTATATAGGTGTATCTGTATTTAGTAAAATGTTTTGCCCTGTTTTCCAAGTTGCGACACTCTCCTTGGGTAAGCCTTTTTCATGGTAATAAAAGTTTGTTTATAGATGCGATGGTTTCTGATTATTTTTTCACAAAGTCAGCAGAAACCCGCAAAAGTTCTAAGTACCGGATAAATAATGAAATTCAATCTTAATACCGACACAATCATGAGGCATTGTGCATACCTATTTTTAAAATGATACATTTACACATAACACCACGCCTGTAGGAGTTTTGCAAACAAATTTGTGTTGCAAAAACGTAGCTAATTTATACGCTTAAAGCGACGAGGGCAACAGCTAGTATATATTATATAAGACACATATATTACAAAATATCATTACACTCTAATGCCCCATTTAGTATTTTTAAAACGACGAAACGTTTTCTATCGTAGTATACATAAAGTCTCACAAAGATTGTCGAATACTCCTTTAACTCGAAGGGTCAGGTAATTCATGAATATATTTCTTTGGAATGGGAAAGCTCGTACGCTTTGACATTACACAACTGCTTTAATCTACTAGATGGCATAAACTTTTGTTCGACCGACTTCTAATTCATTTAGCTTCAACTAGTTTCTGTTCGAGATTTTACTTGTGATTGTTATTTCGATTCAAAATTATTGGGAACACAAGGCTTCAATCCAGTTTTGTATTATACATATGATTAATGAACTGTCGAATGCATTATTTTAATTATATGTTCTGTTTCACCCGGTATGCTATCTAGATAATTGATTAATTAATTAGTTTTAATGGAATCATCATTATTTGGTATATGTATACGTCAAACAAAACGATTACTGATATTTATTTACAGTTGAAAAGCAAACCCGCATAGTTAATTATATACAGCAGTAACTAGAAGTATCAAGTTATAAATTATTTTCCAGGCTGTTAAACTTGTGTTAAAGGATAATTTAACACAAAGCAAAGTCTAACCCGCGTTTACCAAATTGCTCGCCAAAATATTATTAATTTATAAATAAGCTAGTAGTGTCCCGCGACTACATTCGTGCAAATTGTCTAGCCTCCCCTGGATGGACAGTAAGGTGTGAATTCCGAGCCGAGCTTTGTTATAAGGTGCCTTGTGAAAACATGTAATTTTATTTATTTATTCATGTTACTGCACATCTTATTTAAAAGAACGCCCTAGTGAAAGCAGTGTGTAAAGTCAGAATAAGTAATCTCAATCGTAGCTGGACTGTAGATGGATGATCATTCGGAAAATGATGCAATGCCTCTGTATCTCAAAAAACACATCATGTCGTCAGTCGTGGGTTTCACTTGAAGATCTAGGAGTTAGTTGTTAAGAGAAGTCAAATAACTGGTCTAAAAGTATCGTATTACCAGTATTGTTAACTTTTGCTCGTAGTGTAGCTACACAAAATTTTTACATTATGTAAAAAAAGCCGAGCCTATAATTCTGTGTTCCGATTGGGAACTAAAGTCTTCCTTACACGTCTGCTATCCTTTGTTACAAGTGCGTTGTACTCGTAGTTACCATTTATTACCAGATAAACAGGCAGTTCGTTTATTAACTACGAGCTGAAAAAGAAGGCACAAAAAATATTCTGTGTAATATTTGACTTCTAGGTATATCTCGGTATGTCAGAACTCGATCGCATTGGAACGAGGATTCGATATAAAAAGTGCCTTTTATGCAACAAAACATCGATTAAAAAACGGCGGAGGCAGTATCGATTACACGGTGACTAGCGAAATTTAAAACCTTTCTCATGCAAGAATCATGCTCACGATCCTTACTATGTATGTACAAATTGGATTGTTCAGGGTGTGGTAAGATGTAGCTTGAAATTTCAAAAATAGAAGGCTTAGTATATCTGCTGTACCATTTTTTGGATGGCAATTTTGCAACTACAACTATTAGTTTTATTATATTAAGGGCCAATTTCACCAGGTCTTGATAAATCCCTGGTAGCCTATCCGAAACTTTATTGACAGATAATTATTGTAATTATTCTGTATATATTTTATTATCTAGTTCCTAAATTCGATTTATTTTAGTTTTGATTATAATTTTTAATGATTTGGTGTTCTAATAAATAATTTTTACTTTACTTTACTTTTACTATAAAATGACAAATTATTATGGAAAATTTATAGAATAAACTAGCGCTTTACTATCCGAAACCTTATCGGGAGCAAGTGAAATTGGGTCTATACGAAGTACGAGGTTGTCTTTATAATTTCCCTTGTTAGTTTTAGTAATAGCTCCGATTTTCTGAAACCTTTTGTTTCTGTATGGTTTCTACGACTAAGTTAATTTTTATAATTATTGCGCTTGCCTCTTTCATAAAAATTAATCATCATAATGATTAATAGTGTTTCAGTACCCACGCGGGGCTAAAACTAGTTAGGTTTTTAAACTTATAATGTTTCAAAAACGTACAGCCAATGCGCCAGAATTTGATCTCTGGTATTTTATGAGAGATAATTGTTCCATGGAACTATAGAGGCGATTAAAAAGTCTATTACAGAATTTGAGCTGCAATTTTCGTGTGTAACTGTGTAACTTAATGTGTGCCAATCATTAAGGTACGCAGTTACACACGAATTTCAGTCTATTTTGATCCCTTTATTATTATCCGTTTCCAAAATTTGTACAGGTTTTATAGTTTTATTTTTATACCTAATTTAAATAACATGGTTTTAAATAAATTTTGACTCGCCTGTTTAAGGCCACATGATCACAAAATGCCGGTATTTATTTCGGCCAAAAGTTTAGCATTGCCATACAACGTGGCAATGCTGCTGTCTTTTAGATTAGGTATTTTACATAGTTATTTACTTTTGCTCTTAAGTCATTTATTTTTAGGCTAGTAGAAACTTCGTTTTTTTTAAACATCAAAATACAAAATATAAAATAATTTTGAATATAATTATCTAAATTGGACTCAATAATTAAATCTTAAGATATTCATAACGTCTTTGTGTGAATTGCTTAAATTAATTTCTCTTATTTTTTTTTAATATGCAAGTGATGGTATAAATGTTTACCATTTTATTTTATTATATTAATCAAAAATAAATTTGATAAACAGTTAAAATTATTATTTATTTAAATATCATCGTTTGATCATAGTTTTTTTTACCTTTACGTTTTATAAGTCAGTCTTTGGAATAAAAATAAACTATGTTGAAAATCTCGCAGTTCAAATTTCTCATTCATTTAATTTAAAATAAATCTAAGTTCCTCATTCTGAGTGTAAGCTAAACGAAAAGAACAAAGACTAATTGCCTTACTTCCAATGTCTATGGTACAAGTTTGCTCCAAAAGCAATTGTAAGTTGCTTTCTATTTACCGTAAAGTTTCTTCTAAAGTATGGAGTTCCTAGATATTGCGGTCATTGGTTATAGTTTCGTAATGCAATGGATTAGGTAATATGCATTTCTAGGAACCTCTGGCATTTTATTAAGAAAAAGGCAAGGAGTGAGCAGTTTTATTGATTACGTACATCAATGAGTGATCAGTGATCATGAATCAACAATGCATTTATAATTTTACATTTATTTGCTTCGGCCACTAGCTCATGTTGGAAGTCGATAAAAAGTGGCATACTGTAATAATTAGTAAAAATCTATTTGATTACTTATTAAAATTATGATAAGTAGTTTAAATCTAATTATATTATTAATCTCTAAGTCTATTTAATTAACTCTACTAATTAAAATCTATTTAATTATCTGTTGAAATTATTATTATGTAAAATACCTATTGTAAACCGCTATGTAGATTTATGATAATTAGTAAAAAACGATTTGATTAATTATTTTTTTATGTTGTATCTAAACAGTTAGATACTTCATAAATATTACAATCTAGTCTATATTGAAAATTAGAGACTGATGCGTAATTGGATTTTGACCTAAGCTACTAAATTAATTTAGTAGATAAACTATTAAAATTATTATTATGTAAAATACCTAATGTGAACTGCTATATAAGTATTATGATAAATAGTAAAAATTAATTGATTAATTAGTAAAAATATTATTATTTAAATTACGTTTTTTGAAATATTAACTTTCTATCTTTGAAAAATGTACGATGTTTTTTTTCGTAATATTGCCATTAAGATCTCGCAGTAATATTTCTCCTCCATTCTAAATTTCTACTCCCGAGTGTGTGTGTAATGAACAAAGACTAATTGCCTAATTGTAAAGAATTTAATTAATAGATACTGCAGTTATTATTATTAAAATAAAAAAGCATATGGTAATATGCATTAAGTAGGAACCTCCCACTCTTCAATAAGAAAAAGGCAAGGAGTAAGTGATTGGTTCGTTTGATTGATTATGGTGATTAATAAGTGATCATAAACCAACAGTGCATTTAATATACCTATATTTATAATTCCGTTATTAAAATAAAAAAGCATATGGTAATATGCATTAAGAAGGAACCTCTCACACTTCAATAAGAATAAGGCAAGAAGTAAGTGATTGGTTCGTTTGATTGATTATGGTGATTAATAAGTGATCATAAACCAACAGTGCATTTAATATACCTATATTTATAATTCCGTTATTAAAATAAAAAAGCATATGGTAATATGCATTAAGAAGGAACCTCTAACACTTCAATAAGAATAAGGCAAGAAGTAAGTGATTGGTTCGTTTGATTGATTATGGTGATTAATAAGTGATCATAAACCAACAGTGCATTTAATATACCTATATAATATTATTAACTCCGGCCTGTGGTTCGTTCGGTCTAAAAAGTAGTATATTATTGTTTTAATTTATCCAAGCTATAAGCTTTAATAAAAATATTTTGTATTCCGTGAAAAAAAAATAACTATGTCCATATTTTCGTGTAAAATTTTCGATCAGGTCTCGCAGTTAAACTTCTTTTTCATTTAAATTATAAAAAAAAAGTAGTTACTAATACCGAGTTTAATGCTAAATGAAAAGAACAATACAAATATAAATTGCTCTAATTTAACGTAAAAGATTCTTTAAAAATATTGAGTAAAGTGAAATAGGAAAAAGTGATAGGTTTTGCAGTAATTGATTTTTTAATTCCGTCATTGAAATAACAATGCATTTAGTAGGAATCAACACTTGAATAAGAAAAAGGCAAGGAGTGAGTGATTACTTAGTTTGATTGATTATGGTCATCAATAAGTGATCATGAATCAACAATGCATTCTATAAATACTCTCCTAGCTTCAGTTTGTGCCCCACCCGTGTTGTTTGTCGATAAAACAATTGATTATCGTTGTTTTCCAACCAAAATCGGATATGTACTTTCTCGAGTGTTCTATTTTTTGTTATTAGCCAATACTCTTTTTTATCGTATAAAAAAAAATTCAAGTGCTACTGTATCGACGATCTACGACCTTTTCATGAAATACTAGCGAACTGCCCTCTCTTCGCTCCGAGGACCATTTCTCGGCTTTTATCTTCTATAAATGCATATATTATACAGAGAAACCTTCCTCTTGAATCATTCTACGTATTGCTGAAAATATCATTTAAATCCGCTGCGTAGTTTGAAAGATTTAAGCGTAAAGACTGCGCAGAGTGGCTTTACGGCATTTTTTTTTTGTAACATTTTGGTTTGATAACGACGATATGTGCATGCGGGTAACCGACTTGTGTGCAAAAATTAAAATTGACCCGCCAGTTTTTGCGTTAAAAAGTAACATCTTTGCCATTTATGAATTTCCACCGACGTCATCTGTATAGTCTGTCCACAGCTTATAATTCAAGTCCTTTTCAAATCTTCTATTTTCTTCCATACTTCTATTTTTTTTATTAGGACTTTATTCTTAACGCAAAAATCTTTATAGTCTTTTGATACATTTTAACTGTAAAAACCTGTTTCATAATAGTATTTCTGTTTGTAAGGAAAAGATGTGAACGGAAACGATTATGTCAAAATTATTTAATAATCAATCTTCAGACTCTACATTTCAGCTATTATTATTTAAAAAATAGCAGCGAATCTGGCAGCATTTTGGCAACTTTGCACACTGGTTGCGCTCTACGAGACAAATTTTTGTTCTTTAGTTTTCTTTTTTTATCCAAAGGTTAAGATAAGTAAATAATTTATATTAATGTTTGTTAAAAAAAAGATTTTTAATACGAAAGATTTATTAGAAGGAATGGAGCAAGATATTTTCGAGTGGAACTGAAAATTACTTGAACGAATATCGTGGACACACGATTTAGATCAACACGGGCTGATACATTGATCTCTCTTTGAGTTAACTCTGAAACTTGACTTTGTGATAATTACTTATAACGACTTTGATTTATTTTATACTTTACTTAACTTTGCACTTGGTGACGGTAAGGGAATAAATAAGTGTCGACGGCAAATGTTTATTTTACTAGTTTTATTTTCAGTAAGGTTTTATTTTTTCAGACTTACTAGGAATACTTTTTGATAATATGATTTTTTTTTTAATTAGTTTTCATCTTTGCCATTTTGGTGACGCTTATTTCTTAATATCGCCAGTAAAATTAATGCAAATGTTATTTTTGTGTTATAGATTACACATAATTATTTTAAACCTTAAGCTGTAGATATAATTTTATAAATAATTTTAAGTATGCAATAACTCAAAAAATAATAAATTGGAATCTTTATAAAATCTCTACGTCGTAGCTCTCCCGTAGCCCTCCCGTAGCGCTCTCGTAGCTTACGTATTTATTATAGTCATTACCTGACTTGCAATCTCTTTTGCTCATTATATTTTAAGTCAGCAATTTAATATTTAAGTATTTTGTCAAGATTTTGTATTATTAATTTCTGTATTACGATATAATTATTTTCAGGTATTAGGACGTACGACGGTAGAACTTTTTATGGTAAAGAAATATTAAATTGTTTGACGTAAAAAAGTAAATGGCAATAATAAATAAGATAAAAAGTATTTTTTTAAATCATAGATTAAGTTATTTGAGATAATGTTTTTTACTAAGTAAAATAAATGATTAATTTTGCAATTTTGTATCATTTTTTAGCACGCTACTGTTTATGAAAATTAATTTAATTAGAATTGAATTTAACCATTGTAATTTGAATTTTTTTAGACAACCCAACGTATTTTTTCATACTTAGAAATGCGACCGTCCCAAATAAATTGCAATTCTCGGGCCCATTTATGTGCGTTACGAAAGTCGTAGACAGGTAATTGAATATATGTAAAAGATGGTATAACTCCAGAAATGACGATTTTACGATCTGAAGGGCGCCGCTCACTGAGCTTGCCACCGGTTCTCTTATTACTTTAATTTCGAGGCTTCTGTTCAACGAATTCTATCAAAATAAGATTTTTAATTTTGTAACATGAAGGCATTACAGTTTTACGTAAGTCATTTAATTAAACTTTGTAAATTACCATTTTAATTTGAAATTACTCGAAAGTTTGATGAAATATTAATTTTGACTTCTTTTTTTTTTGGTTTTCTTAGATTTACCGTTTACATATTGTAAAAAATATTTTTTTTATTTATTTGGTTAGGACAGTTTTAAATTTCACAAGTGTTTCATTTTGTTTTGTAATTTCAGAAATAAAAAATATTTTATTTTGGTTTCAACAAAAGCGATGTTTACTTAAAATAAACTATTTACCCATTTTGAATTTTATGATTTCTCACTAAAATAGCCGCAAAATATATTTTTGAAATTTACTGTTAGTATGCGGATGAATATTTGGGCAAATTCTATAATTTGCCCAACGTCAAGATATCGCGTGCGTTAGCGAGCGCAAAGTTGGCGGTGTTGTTAATGAAACACCTTGGCCCGAATCAATATAAAGCCTGATTTTATCGCGAGCCACTAAACTTCATTACATGACCCTGCGCTAACTGCGCTGCCCCAAAAATTATCGCGAACATTACGAAAGAGAACTTGAAATTAAAGAAAAAATTTTTGGTTAACTGAAATAAACAAAAAAAAGAACGGAAATTGAAAAAATAATCCCTACAGATTCTTACCTGGCTCTGCAGCAGTCTTCGAGATCGCGGATGACCGGAAACTTTAAACGCGCGCGGAAAACTTATTTATTCAAAGACAGAAAAGTTTATTGAAATGGTAAAACCGCAAGAATTTAGAAGAATTTAGCTTTTAAAGACTTTTAAAATCAAAATTTAACAGTCTCGAAAATTTTAATGGAAATTAATGGTGCACTCCAAAGTTAGAAAAATTCTATATACTTTTGATGTAAGAATATCAGGAGAGATTCTCTAGGCTGACCGAGCTTTCGAAGGATCCTCGACTGAATGTTAAACCTTCGGCAGCGCCCGCAAATTTATAAGAAGATTTGCACCTGCGCATTAGAGCCCATATTTTACCCGCCCACTATGCCCCCACTCTATTTTAATTAATATTGCGTATTAAAATTTTAAAATTTACGTTTAATAAATGATTTAAAAAATCACGACAATGATTTCTAAATTGATTTAAACCTACTTTTCAGCTTCAGAACTTTAGATGAAATCTTTGATATTTTTCAGGGACTTCTTCGAAAAAAATTCAAAATAGTTTATGTAATTAATACAAACTGTTCAAAAGGGGTTTAAATTAAATTAAGAATATATTTTTGATCTAGTTATTATAAAGACGTTTCATTATAAATCGTATTTGTTTAGTATTTAGGGATAAAAGGAGCGGGTAGTTTGCCGACGGCCGACGGACCGGACGCGCGTTTAGTCCTACACGATGTCTCGCTCCGTCACGATACAGAAGTCGATTTGATTCAAATATTGCGTTAAAACTTTTGGCACACTTCCATTATTGTGTACATTAAACGGGAATTAGGCTACAATTCAACTCATAGCAACGAAGTGCCGTGAAAAGTTAAAAAGTGATAGTTTTTAAAGTGTAATGAGACAAACATGTTCAAACTCTGATTTTGTATGAAAACTCACATGCCAATGAAAAATTGCGTAAACGCCAGCTATTTTAAGTGTAAATATTTTAAGTGTAAGTGACAAAATTCCATGCAAACTTTAGTTCTCTATTTCATTCAGTGGACAAATATACAAGAATCGTTCTTTAGAAAGAACTGGTGTATTAATAATGGTGTTTCATATCAACTATTCAGTGTTCAAATATTTAACGTATTTTGTCATAACAGTGAGTATAATTAAATTCAGTGATAGATGAATGTGATAAAATTACAAGTGCATCGGTAAGTTTTACAAACATTAACTCAATTAAACTCTGCTTTCACCAGTTCCTGTATAAGTTTTAGATAGCTAGCCGCCTGATAACTCTATATAAATTTAACATTTATTCGTTGAAAAAATCTAATAGTTAGGCTTATCGAGGACTCATTAGGGGTCACTATAACTGGCGCTTCGTGTCCACATTTAAATCAAGTCCTATGAGCTTTGACAGTAATATAAACATAAAAGTAATATAACTTTCAAGATACCAACCGTTAATTCGACAAAGTTTCACCGAGCTATATTCACTATGGGATCATTAAATGAGGCTGCACTGCAGGCCGTAAAAAATTTGATAAGGTTTTAAAATGTTGATGAAAGAAGTAATTTTTTAATGACTACTACTGCCGATAATGACAACAACTTTAAAGTAACGACATGTTTTAAAACTTAATTTTATATGAAACACGACGAACATTTCTCACAGATTTTAGTCTTTTGTAACTTAATGCTCAGTCAGTTTAGTTAAACACATTTTGATTCGATAATAGCCTCGTTCTTACCGCATGCCCATTGCATATTTTTTAAATATATGTGTGCCTTACAAGCGTTACTTTATTGATCAAGTTTTGGTATTTGTATGCGGCTAGGATAGAGCAGTTGGATCCAATGCCTGGGCTCTGGCTCTATCATGTGCGTGCCTCACGCGATTGCCACATAAACAAACTTCGATTTGACGTCAAAACATCCAACATAACTATTTAAGCAGTACGTATATGCCTAGTAGAAGAAATTGCTTACGATTTTTTATACGTACCTGCCATTATAGAAATATTAGAAGTATAAACATCAAATAATGTAAATCCATCATAAGAATATTTAATTAAAAACAATCCGCAACAAATTGAGCAGTAAATTTTGATCGAGATATGTTAAAGTTAATTTTATAGCTGTTATTTACTTTGTCTGTTTGTTAACGTATAATATGTAAAAACGAACGAACTGGGTTTAATGCAATGGTGATAAATAATTAGTTTGGATCTTATCTGAAACTATGAACCACATTTTATTAAATTTTGTTTTGTAACACCGGAGAAATGATCATTAGATTCACGCGGGATGTAAAATACAGTTTAGTTGGGTGGGCATTAATTTTAATGATAGTGAAGTTCTACCTTGCTGCGTATTGTAATACTTATTAGTCATAAAAAATTAGTACCTTATACTGCAATGACGGGGCCAGGTAAGTAGGTGTAATAATTTAGACAGGGTATTTTATGGTGTGTGTCTTTATAACGGTGCTTTAAACTCGTTATGATAAGATGGTCGCCCATCCGAGGCCGAGCGTGGTTAGCGTTGCTTAACCTGCAAGATCAATCGTTCCACACGGCTTCGACTTACCATAATACTTTGCAGAAACAAACGTTCATATCTTTAACATTTAACCTTACAAATGAGAACATATATTATTAGCTGGCGTAGCAAACATTGTTACCATTAGAAATAAATCCATGTAGTGCATTTTATAGTTTTATTAATAATGATAATTGAATAATTGATTTAAATGAGAATATTTCATTTAAAAAGAATCCGCAACAAATTTGAGCAATAATTTCGATGCAGGTATCATAAAAATAATTTTCAAGCTGTGATTTACTTCGTCTGTTTGTAACTGTATTATATGCAAAAACAAACGAACTGGGTTTAACGCAATAGTGATAAATAGTTAGCTTGGACCTTATCTAAAACTACGAACCACATTATATTAATTTTTGTTCAGTAACATCGGAGAAATGACCATTAGATTCACGCGGGGTGAGTTGCATGCCAAAATGTGTGTGAAATATACTTTAGTTGGGTGTGTTTTTTATTTTAATGACAGTTACTTGGTCACTCAGTGAATTGTATGTATTTTTATAATACTTATTAGTCAAAGAAAATTTGTACCTTATACTGAAATGACGGGATCATTAATAATGGTGCTTGCCCACAGTATCATGATTTTGTCAACCCTCAATTGAATTATAGGACACCGATATTGAAAAATGTTGTATTCATTGTAATATGCTTAAAATTATACTTAAAATGCAATTACTTTGGGGTCGGCTTTTAGTTTAACGGATTTAGTTGAATATCAGTATTTTACGTGGAGCGACTGCCATCAGATCTCCACAACAAATTACGAGGCAATAGTTAAGATACTCATTGTTAGACTAGTTGTCAGACTATCCGTCCTCTGACTTAGCCACAAGCTCCACAAATATTTCATAGTTCTTTGCAAGAACAAAATATCCTATCACTTACATTTAACCTTGAAATTAGAACATCACTAACTTAGCCAACATTATTACCCATAAAACGCAGTGCTGCCGCTTTTATTCCAAATAATTTATAGTTTTTATTAATCATTATAATTAAACAATGAATTTAAAAAAAAGTATTAAAAGTAAACAACCAGGAACCAATTTGTGCAGTGCACCGGTATCGAAACATAATTTTTATTATGTGATTAAATTAGTTTGTTTGTTACTATTTTTACGCAAAAACTAAAGAAGTGAGTTTAAATCAATGATGATAATTAGTTAGTTGGGACCTTGTCCTAAACTATGATCCACATTTTATTCGATTTTGTTGAGTGAAACCGGAGAAATTAACGTTAGATTGCGCGAATCTGCTGTTAATTGCGGGCTCAGTTGCGGGCAAAATAGTGTTAAATAAGCAGCGAGTGATATTTAATGATAGTTTATCTTCTTATTAATTAATTAAGTAAATTATGCATACATAGAGTCATGCCTTAATCCCACGGGGGTAGGCAGAGATAATTGATTAAGTGTATGGTATACATTTTATTATGACTTATTTCTGACGTATGTTATTATTATTTGGGTTCTGCAATTATGCGACTTGGTAAATAGGAGACTTGGTAATTTAGAAAGGGTTTTACCATGTTTGTGTGTATCTTAATAATGGTTCTTTAGTCCAACATGCTTCTGCTAACTGTCAATTGTAACAGAAGACACCGATATTATTTTATTGGCAATAGTCTGTTCGATTTAAATTTAGTAATGCATAAAACTACATTCATAATGCAATCAAGTTCTTTGCAACAAAATAACTTACAATTTACGTTAAATTAGAATGTATTTAGATACATCGTTATAATCATTTAGTGAAGTATATTACGTGAACTAGTTAATTCATGAATAAAAGGGGGAAGATATTTTTTTAAATCGTAAAGACTGATATATTTGTAATGAATAATGGGAAATAAAACCGGTGAAGCACATGTCAAGCCCCACCTCGTGTAACGTAGGGTTCCGTAGTCAGTTTACACTTAAAAAAGGGTCTACTACATGTATTAAAGGCACTCTTTGCAATTTTATCTAAGTAACTGTATTTTCTATTACTCGTGAACTTACAAATGTAACTTAGTCGATATAGTTTTCCATTAAAGTTTATATTATTATGATAAACTACCATCACAATATTTGACAGACAATGGTTGAGCTTTTGGAAAGGGAGGACTTACTCAAAGAAAAATACTTGTTAAAGTTCTAAAAATCTTAACTCCTAAACGGATCGAATGTTCTTTAAAGAACTATCATACTCACCGCACTATGGGGAAGATAAAAAGAGAAGTACCTAAACACCCAAAATTACTTAACATACATATCCATTCAGGTTTCTAGCACAAACAATCTCGACGCAAACAGACAGACACTCTTACACAGAAAGTAACGGTTCTTTCTCTTTGCTACTAAATTAAGGTCTAATCTAACTAAACCCTAAACAATTTAGAGTAGCGTTATAGCAAAATTATAGAATTTAGTCCGTATAGAATGTCCATGCAGTACTCAATGTATAAGTTATAAAAGAGAAGTCCAGCTAATGTTTGTAAGGCCCAAGATCACCATACTTCTTTATCCAAGGATTTATTCAATTCGAATTTGTGTCTCTCTCTATAATTCAATGTTTATACGGGACAGAGAGATAGAAAACTGCAGCTTAGCGTTGAATTTGAGTTTAACAAGTTGGAGAAATAGGAACTAAGGCAAGTTTGTTATATTTAATGTTTGGACGTCCATTGCCGACGGCCAAAGGGATCAAAGAGAACAAGATAAAACATACTTATCTCATACTAGGATTTTATACAAACGTTTTATAGGTTAGTAGCATATTAAGTCTAGTTAATGCGTTGTACCTCATTTCTTTTAATTTTTTACATCATATTCCTGTATTTTAATAAATATCGCCTGGTATTTTATAGTCATTGTTAAAGACAGTTTTAAACTGTACTTAAGGGGATGCATGCATTGCTTAGTTCTTTATTCACGTTTTAGATAGCATACGATCGTGGAGTTCACACAATACTAATAAAATACTATAGTCGCGCTGCAACATGACATATCGTGTTTTTACGTTAAGTCTCATGTTATAGTGATTTCAGTACCTAATTACACCACCAATTTACAGATCAGTAGATCAAACACTACTTTTATTTTTGGCGGCAGCTTATAATAGTTGAGACGATAGCGGTACTTCAAGAAAATTAATAAAAGTATACATAAGTATAAAATGTGTAAAAAATACAGAAATATCCCACATGTTCTGTAGACAAATACAAATTAAATTAAGGCAGAATCTGGATGCGTCTATTGAGTATATTAATGTTTTAACACGTTCCGTGCTGATGTTTCACTAATGACTGTTTCAAGCGTAATAAAATGCTGATATTACAACCGAGATCGTATTTGAATGTGATGATTTACTTTTTCAGAATTAAATAACATCAAAATACATAACACTTTCTATAAGCATGGCCTTTTGTCGTGTTGATAAGCAGAAACAATGAGACAAAAATCAATATGCTACAATATCACACCTTTTGTAATATGTCTGTTCGTCCAAGTTGGTTAGGTCCGTGAAAGGTCGAAGCAAAATTGTATTGCATGACATAATTAAAAAACCTCTTTCGCCTAAAGAGAACAAAAACTTAAACGATTTGTAGAGGGACAGGGTGTGATGTTCCTCCACCACAAAGGGAGGATCCTCCGACCAGGCTCGGTGGTATTGCCTGGCGGACAGCTGTCCAACGGTAGCGTATTGGATGTGGTATTTATAGTCACTTGCTGTGAACATTTCGTTATCGCGATTCAGCACTTGTCGACATATGTCACGTGTGTGACATCCGTCATTTATTATGTGCGGATACCGCCACAAATTTATAAATTTTTAGAGTCACTTACCTCTGAGCACTCAGGAATGTGTTGTTTTCTTCTGAGTGAAGAATCATAGTACCGATGGTCTTCTCCGGAGACAGCTCTCTGGTACGACAGTCTCCTGCCCTTAGAATCAGTCTTGGAACCATAGGGGTTGTTCTGAGGTATGGCTGAGAAGTCTTGGAACGAATGCGAGGCCTGGATCTCGTTGCTCTTCTCGTCCTGGATGATCCGTCTCAGGTAGTTTGTTAAGCCTTCGCTTGCTAGCCACGTAACTCTGCAAAAATGTAACCAATATCAGCTTTGTATACCATTTACATTGCATCATATAACATAACATCACGCCTATATTACCCAGAAGGGTGTGTCAGAGGTGTACAACACCTACATTTCACCTGTTATGTTTAGGTCCCATAGAATAGAGGGGGGGCGGGTCCGTGCTGCTATTGTGAATTTCCTGACGGACAGTTTAATCGAACCCACGACCTCGCGGTGAAAAGCGCAAACGCTAACCACTAGACCAAAAACCACTAAATACATTATTAGATATGTCGGGTATTGACAATATTTGGGCACTGTAGGAGGTGTTTTGAAATTAGAAACTTGCTTCTATAAATAGGTACATTACTGTACAGTGGGCCAACGAGTTAGTTATGCAGGGCAAAAACTTCTAAGTCATAGTACAGACTTACTACACCAGTCGTGGATAAGTGAGTTACATATATAAATAGTAGGTATACTACACTTTATTAAATATGTAGTTCACGCATGCATAACTATTGCAGTCAGTTTTCACTATGGCGAAGAAGTTTTTGCCCTGTAAACCTAATTGCTTGGCCCACTGTACGTGGTATATGTTCTTTCTTCTTTGTCGTGTCGATGGCTGAGTCAAATTTTATTTTGACTTTTGCCTTTGTGGTGAAAGGATTAGCCAATTTGCTTTAAAGAACTCGCGAATTGCCCAGGGTGCGCCGGACGTAGGGAATCGTTTTGTACGTCACTCGGGGAGGTTAATTTCATGCAGGTATATGTTGATATATTTAGAGGTAGGTTTAATTGAAATCTCGGTATCTTTATACTCAAGCCTCTTTTTTAGTTAATATAGAAAGTATGAAGAAATTATTTTAATGATTATTGAATTATAAGGCTCTTGATAAAATTAAATCTCAACTAGTTGCTCGGCCAAAGGAAAATGGCAACATTTTTGTGGTTTTAATCTGCACATATAGATGCTATAAGGTTCTTTAGATTAGGTTGAATCAAAGAGTTTGGAGAGGTTCTTTTACAATAAGGATCGGCTTTAATTATTAGTACATGCTCAATAAGCCTATAATGTTTCATCATTAGCTTAATAAAAGATTAGGTACATATGACAAGAAATAATAATAGCATTTGTATGAGATTCGGGCGTAAGAAGAGAATATTTTTCAAAACACTCGAAATTACTAGTACATACTTTTTTAGTTAATTAACCGACTTCAAAAAAAGAAGGAGGTTCTCAATTCGGTTGTATTTTTTTTTTGTTGTAATACGCACAAATCATTCTATTAGTTAATTTTGTATAATTTTGGGTTAAGACACTATACGTTGTTTATTTCTGTATTCTTTATCTTTTATAATTTCAACTGTCATTATCATGACCTTTAATTTTATAATTTTATATTTCTTTAATTAACGCACCAACAACTGCTCGTAATTTTTGCTCATTTACTTAATTGTCCATCCTAAGGGTGCCCGTAAAAAAATTGCTAATAGCGATAAGACCGCCCATTGTGCAACATAATGTTTAATGGTGCTCCCACATTGCCGTTAGAAAATGTTTGTAAACATTTTCTGACATAAAAACATTTACTCACAAATGTTGTCAATTGACAACATTTCAAAATTTGAAAGTGTCTGAAATAAAAATACCGTTTCTTTATTATCCTATCCGGAGTACAAAAACATTTTTTTTAATTAATTTGGATCAGTAGTTTTGGAGAAAAAAAAATAAAAACGAAAAAATGCGTCGTGACGTCACATATACGGCTTAATAAAGTATTACCTTTGCCCATGCTACGACAGAATGAAGAGTAATCGAAAATGACAGTTGTAATGTCAGTATTGTCAGTTGCCTGTCAACTAACGTTATACACATATTTCGCAATAATGAAAATATAAGCAATATTTATTGATTGCAACTATTATTCTTCCTAAATCGAACTGAATCCAAGTGAGGAATATACACCTACGATGGATTTAAAATATTGTTTTGTACGAACATGTAAAAACAAATCTAAAGACGCCAACTCAAACACGAAAGAATAGTGTAATGCACTGGATGTAGTTTGTTCGAAACGAGTTCTATATGTGTGTGAAGAAGCTATAGACTACATAACATTACACTACAGCTTAAAGGAACGCAGCAGTAATGAAATAAGTAGCAAAAACTGGGAACATTTCAGAAACGGGACTGGAAAAGTAAAACCTTGGAGATCATATTAATGTTATAATGTTATTAAAATAATTTAATTTACTTTTATGTTCTCATCAGTAATGTTTAGAAGTGGACAAGACCTGGGCCATGTGAAAATAAATTATTTAAAATATTGTATAAGTATCTTTTTATTTATGATTGCTGTTTCATATTTTGTTTATAAAAACTAACACACATGTAATATAACATAACATCAACCCCATATCACTCAAAAATAAGTATTAATAAAAGTATTTATTTGTTTTTAACATGAGAGAAAAAGTTATGACATGTGTGAGTGAAGCAGTTACATAGCTACACATACACTGTATAACTAAAATACAATTGTATTCATTGAAGAACACAAAAATAAACATAAATAAATAATCAAAATTTATTTAGCACTTTCTAAAATATTTTCAAATATAATATGCTTCCAAAAATGTTCAGCTTCTTGCACAATCTTTGCTGTTTAATCTTTATCATACTCAACCTAGTATTTGTGGATTAGCTTGTTCTTCTCATAATCTGGATCAGCAATACAAAATAAGACCATAGGTTTGTTTGCAGCATGCATTTGTAACATTATTTGAGCTTTACATTTCTCTTTAAGTTTGCCATCCTTGATGTAATTTTTGATAGTGTTTTTGCTAATAGGGTATTATATTTCTATAACAAAGTCTGCACAAAGCCCATCTGGTAAAACAACAATAATAGGGGGTATAAGAATTAGACCTGTGCTTTCAATAACTCCAAAATCTTTTTCTAAAATATTAATGATGAGTTTTTTAAAGTTTTACTCCGTCGTATGGCTTTTGTTTAAGGCACTTTGTAACTACCTAAAATGCATTGCACTAATACACCTTGTTCTGTTTCGCAAGGGACAGCTTTATGAATTCTAGACCCTCTCACTCAACCTTGACGCATTGGATGCCATAGTTTGGAATCCACTTGATTTGTTGTAGCTTTAGCAATACTGTTAAATACTTCTTCACTGAGCTTTTCCTGGCAGAATCATATAAAATTATGTAAGTATTGTCTTGTTGGATGTGTACAAACTGCAGCAATAAGTTCAAAGTCGGTTGACAGTTACCACAGTACTTCATTTCCTGTCCTCATCTTCTGCCTGTTGCACTCTTCAGTAAACATGGATAAACTTATATTAACATTTACATTGTCAGGGGTAATTTTCCTTTTGCCTATATTTTTGCTAAAATAAACTTCTGATCACCAGCACTAGCTTGTCTTGGTTTACCCCAATAACACGCAGTAGATGTGACAGAAGGTTCATCTGACAGTTTTATCAGCCACATGGCAAAGCAGATAGCGTGTTTGCACCCTCCTGAACACGCAGTATAATCATGACACTGAACAGAAATGATATTCACCTTAGACTCGTCGATTTCAGCAGTTACCATGTACAACTTGGCTCTTACTTTAAGTTCAGGTGTCACCCTACATTTAATGGTGCACGAGTTGGTATCACGCTTTACTTCCACACATATCCTACAGGAATAGAGAGAATAATACGATTTTTATGCAAGAAAATAAAGATAAACAAATAAAGTTGTAAACAAGTATGACATGACAATTATGACATATTATTATGTAACTTCAAAAAAAAAAAAAAAGCAAAGGCATATCATTATTCCACCGTATATGTGACGTCATTTGGCGCTTACGTCTATTTAGAATGCACAAACTTTCAAAAAGGAAATAATGAATGAAAATAATAAAATTTCGCAAAAAGAAAAAATATGGGTCCGTTTATTTTACATCTAGTTTCAATTAAAATAATAATTTATATATGTTAAAAAAATGAAATGTTGTCAATTGTCACATTTTGTTAGGAACTGTTACATGTGCTCCTACACTAATAGAAAATGTTTACTAATGTTTACTAACATTTTAAAACATTTAAATCTGGTATTGGCTTGCAGTTTGATTTGCGTTCTAAGAGCGTGTATACGAAAATGAAAGAGGATTTGCTCATTGGAATAGCTTTTATTTTTTGTTTAAAAAAGAAGAAAAAGCGCTTTTATTGGATGCGCCAAACGCTAAAAGCTAGAGGAAAATATAGTGCCACAGACTATCTCAAGGATTTGGGCATTGATGGTTGCTTAAAATATTTTATTAAAGGTTTACAAACAAAAGGTAACACAACATGTTTTATTTTGTTATAATTTAATTTGTTAACTTAACGTTACTAAACATTTTCAAACATGAAAACATTCTTTAACATTTGTGATTAATTGTTTTATTAAACATTTTCTAACGGCAATGTGGGAGCAGCACCATAAGTGTAAATGTTTACAAAATTTTTCTTTACTTATATTGGTGTACAATAAAGATTAGCCTATCTATATATCTAAAGAGGCTAATGATGATTAGATTTAGACATGACTTAAGTAAAAAACAAACATTTCACAACAAATACATTTTATGCTAAAACCTAAGAGGTTGTAAAGTTATATTAGATGCCTTAAAAATAATCTAGCATCTAATCGTCAATTTTTTGAAATAGGTTGTTATTTTCTTTAAATTGTAATAAACAAACACACAAAAAAAACAAATCTTTCCTCTATATAATATTAGTTAGATGTAAAAAATCGTTGAAATCATTTTTATTTTAATCGAAATAAATGTTAAGAGCTGAGATTTTTACGCCAGGTATTAATCACGTCTTGTTGCTCTAGCGGTATTATTCGAGTTGCTCGCAAGGTTTTGGGTTCGATTCCTGGGTTGGGCAAAATTATATTTGTCATTTTTCTATCAAGAAATTTTAATATCAGCACAGAGTTGGATTTGAGGGTGTTGTACACCTCTGTCACCCCCTTCTGGGTAGCAAAGGCCTGATGTTATAAAACAGTGCAAGTCTCAACCCAATGAATTATTTCTGACTCAACATAAACATCGGTAACATATAAGTCGGTTTTCATTTGCTTTTAACTTTTTATAAAATTTACTTATTGATACAAAGTTTGGCATGCACATTTATCTCAGCAAAATAAACGCATTAGACCGTGCAACTGTGAGAACAGAGCAATGTCTCGGCAATTAGTATATTGTTGATATAGAGAAACCTGAATGCAACTAACATGAATGCAATATAATTTCAAATTGACAAACTATACAATGTAATTGGATTTGCATGTTACTATGTACGCACAAGCTGTTCAAATGCTGAAGGTGAGTGTATAACAATATATGTAGAGATGTGTGTACAACAAGGTTTGCTATACACATACACACATAGAATCATGCCTTTCTCCATATATGCAGGCAGACACAATAAAGCGCCATGTCATGTACTACGATTTTGACCACCACTTTTGTTTCTGAAACATTCATACATTTTTATATATTCTTGCAGGTTTTCTATAGTATTTTCGTGTTCTCTTTCAGGATACTAAATTACAAGTCCACTTATATTTTCTGAGAATGACTTCACCCAGTTCTTTCGCCCACGTCTATATTGTGTGTAAATCTCTTACGCTAATCTTCTTTCACCCAAAGCACATTTAAACTCTTTTTGTCAACAAAATAACATAAAATCACAAATATAACGTAATTACATAACATTCAGTCACGCTAACCCTGAAGGGAGTGGCATAGGGGTATATCACCCACACTTTGACGACCGGATGGCGGAGTGGGTAGTGTACCTGCCTGCGACGCCGAAGTCGTGGGTTCGATTCCCACTTAAGACAAATCTTTGTGTGCATGAACATGGCGGTTTGTCTTAGTCTGGGTGTTTCTATGTATAATATGTATGTATTTACAAAAGAAAAGTATATATGTATTAGTATCAGTTATTCTAATACCCAGAGTACAAGCTCTGCTTAGTTTGGGACTAGATGGCGTTGTGTGTGTTGTGAAATATTTATTTATTTATTTATTATTATTATTAGTTAATTACTTTAACGACTATGTTTAGGTCCAAAGTTTATCGCTATTCACAGGGCAATATTCCAACTCCGTGCTGTTTTTGAGAATTTCCTGATGGTAAAATCCGAAATAATTATTTTGTCCGACTCGGGAATTGAACTCGAAACGGAGGTGAAAAGTTGCGTCCGCCTAATGGTTTTTAATAAGTTTTTATCTTAAATAATTACTATTTAGTAATATTGTTGTGAGAACAGATCGGTACAGATCTGTTATAGATAACTAGCTTCTGACCGCGACTTCATCTGCGTGTAATTTGCTATTACTATGCTATTTCCTTAAAAATTGAGACACTTCTCTCATACACTTAACTCTCAATAAATATTGAGTTAATTATTAGCCCTTAGGGAGTGGAATTGCCAAAAATCTATCTTTTTGTTATTTTATGTTCTGTAGAGAATCTATGTGCATAATTTTGTGAAAATCCTTCAAAATTTACTAACTTCGCATTTAAAAATACAATCCCATATATTTATCCCCATGGGGAGTAAAAATCCAAGAATCTATCTTGTAGTTCATTTACGTCATGTAACCATACCAACATAATTTTATGTATTTTGTTTTTAAAAAAATACGAACCTGCCATATAAACTTACACCCTCTAATTGACACCCTTAGAGATAACACACAAAGATTAAACATATAATACCAGGTTTTAAGTAAGACCTTTAGCTACACAACTTTGAAAATTGCATCCAATTCCATGCAGTAGTTTTAACTTGATGCGCGTTACAACATACAGAAAAACGAAAATGTTTAATCAATTTGTTTTTCTTCTAAGGCTGTTATAAAGACCCCTCGTATTATTTTTCTTAAATATCTTCAATGTACTGACAGTGCATATTTTCGATGTCACGATTTTTAAGAAATGGAATAATTATTATTGCACCAAGCTTCGAAGATTATGCCCAATGAGCGCTAATTAAAAGCAGCCACTACCCGCTCGTTTTAAGTAAGACAAATCTTTAAGTCCCGCTTCCATCTAAAATGTTTAATGTATAGTTGTAATTAGCCGCATGATTGACATTGACATGTTATATTGCGCTTTTTAAATGTCGTAACATAAAGCTTGCACATTTATTATTTTCTCTTTAGTAACAAAATTACATGGTTTTGCAGGATATGAGTTAGGGTAGGTAAGCCAATACAAAGCAAACAGGTACTATGTTGATTCAGTAATCATCCTTGTGAAACAGGTAACCGTAAAAGTATTATCGTGCAATATAATTGATCGTTTGTTCAAAGCGCCTTCGAAAGAAATGAGCAATGGTATTGTGAGTCTGTCCCTAGGCTTACTAGGGGCAGCCTAATAGACGCCGCTGTCAGGCACACAGTGGCTTGCGCATTAAATATTTGTAATGATAAGTGGCTAAGTGGTATTGCGTACTGAATTGGAGGTAAGCCCGTAAGCCGGTAAATGCACTTCGGCAATTTATTATTCTGATGAGGCCCTAATATGTTTGAGGCAATGAGCCATTAAGCGCCAAACAAACTAGGCTAAATTAATGCGTATGTGATCTTACGGCCATCAAGACATTTCATGGTAAATGTATAAAATTACAATATTTAGAAGCCCATTTTATCTTATGTGACGCCACTGACACGACCAATTCCTAGTCTCCGTGTATTGCATTCGCGTCATGCGTCAGTGTTTTAAATACTTAAATATTGTATAGGGTAATAAATACCAAAAATACTGCAACAACAACAACAACATAATAAATGACGGTCGACATTGACAACGTCAAGAAGTGACACTCGTCACAACTGTATAAGAGCGCTGAATCGCGATAACGATATGTTCACAGCAAGTGTACATAAATACAACTTCCAATACGCTACCGTTGGACAGCTGTCTGCCAGGCAATACAACCGAGCCTGGTCGGAGGATCATCCCTTTGTGGTGGAGAAACATCACACCCTGTTCCTTAACCGTACCATAATGTACTGTGTTTTCGGGTAAGTTCAGTGTGTTTTAACATAACAACAAGTAAAGTGACGGGGATATCAGCTTATTGTGCAGCTTTAATGTAAAAATTCATATTTACATCTCGATACATTTAATTCCATCGTTCCCAAGAAATTGACAGGTGATAAGACGCGACAGATATATTGTATATTTTTAAGTCTCCGTATTTTGACTGAGATCAAACAGACTTTTGGCAGACTTATTGCATAGATATATGCTTTAATTTCCTCTCCATATTAATTTAATGCTCTTTGCATTTTGACATACGAAATTGTAGCAAAAGGTATATCATTTACGTTATGGCTGCCGCGTGTGAAGCCCATTATAGTCAGGCACACATATCATGAAAGTGACGTGGCTGACAGCAAAAATCACTCGTCCAGCTGAATGCGATTAGCATAATGGTGTTTCACGGTTTAAATAAATATATAAATAAATATCTCACAACATACACATAACGCCATCTAGTCCCAAACTAAGCAAAGTTTGTATTATTGGTACCAGAATAATGATCTCATTCTTGTTTTTATTTTTATAATTTATATTGATGGTGATATTTAGATTTTTTTTTTTAGAATGACTGCGCCATTTTTTAATTTTTCTTTTCGATGACTGTGTTTCTTTATTACTTTTTCGGTTTACAGTATTTTTTGTGCCCATGCAACTTTCATAGTTTTCTTCACACTAGAACATTTGCTTTTTCGACAAGCTTAGAACCGCCTGGCCTTAACATTATAAATTATTCGCAAATAGAAAATTAGCATCATTGTTGAGGTAATAAATCATCCAGCCAGCAAGCAAAGCCGGTCGATAGCTCCGATGCAGACTAATAATGTTCTCTGGATATTCCTAACCACGACTTACTAATTAACGATGTGTTGATAATGACGCAACGCAGCGGTGACATGGCACCTGATATATATTACATTTAATATATCCTTTTATTAGTAGCCCTGTATCTAATACATGTCCCACTGCTGGGCTCGGGCCTCTTCTCATGATGAGAAGGGTTAAGCCATAGTCCACCACGCTGGCTAAGTGCGGGTTGGTAGACTTCACATTACCCTCGAGAACTTTTTAGGCACTCTATAAACTTCACCGTTAGCGAGCGATAATTTATATGTCAAATACACACATATCTTCGAAAAGACGAATCTTAACGAATTATTGCCAGAGATGAGTGCCGTGGGTTCGAACCCGAGACCTTTGAATTAGCAGTCCTACAGTCTCCCACTCGGTTATCGCTGCTTATATATACTTATATAATATATTCTTAGAGTGATAATTACGTCCATATTGTTTCGTTGGCCTAGTGAGCTCTAGTGGTTAGTGAATGACCTCTCCACTGAGGTTTTGGGATCGATGTCCGAGTTGAGTAAAATTGTTATTTGGTATTTTTCGTCAGGAACTTTTTAATACCAGCACAGATATAATATTAGGCAAACATTTTTTTTTTATTTAATGGTAAGTTACATTTACACAGTTCGAGTTAAAGATTATTTATTTCTCAAAAAGAATACAAAATGATTCACTTACATGAGAAACACTATCATAAACATCCATGCAGACACTTCACTATCAATTCATAAGTTTTGACTATATTCTAAGTACAATAGTAGTACATTATTTTAGCAAAATCACAATTTCCAACAAACATTATCCACTATATTTTTATCCTTATTGGAGCAAATTACAAACATGGCACGAAAGAAAATAAAGATTAAACACAAAGTTCGATGGTTTTTCTCACCAAACACAGTTGTTTACAGGCGAGATGGAAGCTAAACTTAACAGGTTACATCAGTAACACCCTGAAATGGGGTGCATGAAAGGAGTTTCCCCGAGTGACGTAAGTAACAATTCGCAAGTTCTCCAAAGCGAATTGGCTAATCCTTTCACCACGATGGCAAGTCAAAATAAAATTTGACTCAGCCATCGACACGACGAAGAAGAAGTAACACCCTTCTTGATAATTTAGGCATAATGTTATGTGAATTATGTATGTTTACTAGACTAAAATACATATTATTGTTATTATCGCAGTTCTTTACTGTTTTCTCAGCGAAGTATTAGTTAATTTTATGTTCTTATGACCAAGTAGTATGTATATTATGACCTACAATTTTTCCAATTTCACGGGTGTTAGGTTAATCTTATCAGCAGGATAAGAATACGAAACACATAGATGAGAGTGACAGCTGTGTTCTTTTTTCAAATGTAGCCGTTATATGTGTAAATTCGGTTAGGTTATTAAGAACTATCTGGAACCGCCGAGACTGGCCCTTAATCTTATAAGATAACTATAAAGTATATATTATTTCAGTTAATGACCGTTCAGTTTTAACATTTTTCCTAAAAATAGGATGCCGCTCTCCCAACTTTAGACGTAAGGGTCCCTGAACAACACTCGGCAGCTGATAAGAGCGGCCGTTTTTATAATGTAAGCAATTATCTATACAAGCTACTAAGAATATATTGTAACAAAAGCCTTCGGGCGCTGCTATCGTTGGTGTAGAAGTGCTCTGCTTATTTTTTACAGCATTCGCATTTTTTTAAAATAACTATTACCTTTTCTCAGCCTCCTGTTATAGCGGTATAATTAGCAACCGGTCACCGTGAAGTCTCGGTTCACTGAACTTTCGAATGTAACTAAGAAATTTCAAACTTAACAGTCCAAATAACACTTTTTCTTCTTCGTCGTGTCGATGACTGACTCAAATTTTATTGGTCCAATAAGTGGACACTGTTATGGCGCTCTCGTCGGCATTAATGAGCGCCTCTCATGTGCAGGTGTTAGGGCATTTTGGATAGTCAGTAAGGTGGTCAAGGTTTTGACTTGCCGTCGTGGTGAAAGAATTAGCCAATTCGCTTTTAAGAACTCGCGAATTGCACAGGGTGCGCCGGACGTAGGTAATTGTTGTGTACGTCACTCGGGGAGGCTCCTTTCATGCACCCCCAAATAACACTACTAGTGTTGTTTGAAATTTTTAAGTAGCATTCGAAAGTTTTGAATATTGTGGTGCCCTGTATCTATTTATCTATCAAATGGGCAAAGAAATACTAAAAATAGTCCAGTACGCGAAGGGCATGTTATTTTTATATTGTACTACTTACTTTTCGACAATGGTTTTCTTGTTTGTCAGTAAAAGAAGCTAAAGCCATTAGAAATAATCTGATTTCCCTACGAAGTAAATTTATGTTTGGAAAGGGGAAGTTTACTACAAAATTACTTATGGTTTACTAATGTTTGCTAAAATTTAAGATGCATCTATTTCATACACCATACTAGTAATTACTATAATTTCCTTAACAATAACGCTTCAGTTGCCCTAATCCTGCAATGACATAAAACCATTTTAACAAATTGTATTGGTCATAACCATAAAAATTTAAAAAAATAAAAGTTTTGACTTATAAGAAGATATTAATATGACAAGCGTTTTCAGTATAAATGATAATTGTGTAGTCAATATTATGAGCTGAGACGGTAGGAAAACCAAAATAGTACAAATTATTTTATGGAGAACAAGACAATACCGCTCAGATGATGAGCCCAAAATATATAGAAATGAGCATATTCGTTTATGGTACTATTTGACAATAAACTGCTCGATTTAGTTGCTAGACGTTTACCATTAACAAACAAGCAAAGGATTTTACACGTTTATAATATAGCCGTCAAACTTCCATGAATCCAATTCATCTCGCCAGATTGACTGGACACTACAAACCGCAGACAGTGATAAGTGGAAAAAGGGAGGGGAGGCCTTTGGCCTGCAGAGGGACACTATAGGCTCGCAATAATAATAATAATAATATAGCAGACATATCAAAGAAGATTCATTATCAGAATTTAATATACCCGGAACTGCATTATGGCTGCTGTACAGGTTTCACGAAAGTTATTAGTGAATGATAACATAAAAGCTACTAGTTGATTGATCTGATAAAGTTATTGATGAGCGTATTAGGGTGTGGTCTCAATTGAAGCTAGAATGTATTTACTGGTATGTTCAAATCGATATAATAATAAACTATTAAATTACCTACTTCTTTATTGTTTGGTTCCGCCTGCGATTCGACACAAGCGGTACGTCGATAATAGCTAACCTATGGAGTTATTAATCTACGATATAAACAAAAAGAAACTTTTCCAATGTGATTGGGCAATGTCATGAAGTAAATTAAATGAGAGCCTTGTTTTATCAAATCTGGGTATCCTAGATGTGCGTGACAGAAAACAAACATCGAACAACACACACACGCACACTTACATTCACACACCGTCACAAACTTTAACTTTTTTATTCAACTAGGTTTACAAATCGAATAAAAGTAGCCTGTATTATTTATAAACTATTTCTATATCGAAGATTTTTTCAAAACAAACAAAAAAACCTCTTTAGAATATGAGTATTGATAGCTTACAGTTTTATATCTTCGCATGGGATCGTATCCTTACGGTAGCGAAATAGATTAGTGCATTAAATCCATTTCAAATGTAATGATGTTAATGTTAATTGATTTATGAGATTGAAACAAATGAGTTGCAATTTAAATGAAAGTGCAGTTGCTACTATCATTATTAAAGAGATTGGAAATATGGATTTTTACGCAGACCGTATTTTCTCTTACAATGCTATTACACGGATCGATGGCTCTATGCGTGAATGCCGATGGAGTCGACGTTATTCACCTGTTTGAACGAATAAAAACTGTCACCGAACCTGTGACAAGAGATAGATACATCGATCGATTTCGATGTAAAACACCCTTTTTTACTCCATCTACCAGTTCAAATAAATAAATACTGACTTTGCAATCGTGAACAAACTTTGTGCATGGGGATCTTTGATAAAACCAATATGGAAGCTGGCGTAGCAAATGCTATGTAGACGTGCAATAAATGCTACGACCAAATCGTAGCGCTACGGGCTACGGTCAGTAATGAATATGAAAGACAAGTGTTACATAAGGCTGTATTCCTATAATCGTGTTCCATACTAACATAATTTTCTAGTGTTTTAGATCATTTGGATGCACAAAAAATATTTTTTACCGAATATCTTATCAAAATTTTTACCTTGTTTTATACAAGCAAATTATTAAGTTTGAATGGCGTGCGATTGAGCAAATTACTAAGGCAATCTAAAACATAGTTGTCCCGTTAAAAAAAAGTAGTCCCCAACAAAATTGTGAATAGTGTCACCTTCTCATGATGTGATACTTTTCAGAGCTGGTTCTTAGATTGACTTTTAATTTGAACTTTGGACTAAAAATTATTTTTACCGACCAGGTTATTCAAATCAAACTAATTTAATATGTACAATCATTCGATTTAATATTGCATTTAATTTATTTATATGTATTAATCTTTAATGTCTGTTTAAGTTATCCGCCGCTTACTTCAATATACAAGCAGAGTCAATGCATGCAAATTGAAACCCAGACATGTAATTTAATTTGATACAATAAGATCTAATATCAGATTTGCTGCACGCTTAGATCGAACTGTCGTCTGAAGCAACCTCTGAATAGGGTAATTAATTAAATTTTCATACGTCATAGGTTAGTTACGGGGTTAACCTATGACTTGTATAGGAATAATAATCTTACACATCATTCATATTTTTTTTAACATTAAAATATTCGTTTATTAATGACTAGCGACCCACCCCGGCTTCGCACGGGTACAATGCTGATACTAAATACACTACAGAAAAACTGTGAACGTTGTATATAAAAACACAGCGGCCCGCTCTGGATTCGCACGGGTATATAATATAATAGCCTATGTCACTCACTGAAAAAATGATTAAAATCGATCCAGTAGTTTGATTTATTCATTACTGCCCGTGGCCCGCACGCGTTAATTTTGGAGTAAAACAATTCCCCCTTTCTATGCATGTATTATACATAAAAACCTTCCTCTTGAATCACTCTATCTATTGGAAAAAACCGCATCAAAATCCGTTGCGTAGTTTTAAAGATTTAAGCGCACATAGGTACAGAAAAGGCGACTTTGTTTTATACTATGTAGTGAAGAAATAAAATATTTTACAGGCATTTAAAATTAAATTATAAAAAGAATAAAATCATACCTAACTATTTACAGCTGGAACAGAAATAAAACTAAAAAAAATAAAATTTAAAAGTTATACGTCAAAAAATACTTCTGCATCTATGTCAAATGCGGGTGACGTGCCCAGAAGGCTGGTGGCATTGCCACTTTGAATTGCAATGCTCAACCTTTAAGAAAAGTAAAAACCAGCCTTCTGATCACGTGAAGTGTCGATCAGTCTTTTTGATATCTCTTTAAAAAGAGAATGGGCACTCGGGCCCCAAACGGCTCAAATATGTAATCTTCAACAAGATTACTATACTTGCGCCGCTTGAGGGTTTCTGCAGGGGCAGCAGCAGTGCATAAATTATGTTGAGAGCTCGTGGCTAAGTCAAAGCCACGTTGACCAAACGATCTTCAGTTTTTGCTGCTCGTTCGGCCGTTAGATGGGTGACGGGTGACCATATGGAGAGTAAGTTATACCGTCGATCTACGAGTTGTTATTTAAAGATTTATGACTGTCGTTACGGGTAGTATAGCGACAGGAATTCTGTCAACAAGTCTAAAGATTCGAGTTTGTAGCTCACTGCAAAAAGCTGCAGCTGACCATGAGTTGCAGCAACACTATTGGTTACTATGTATTTCTATGCAAACAATGTGTCACTGTTTGCATAGAAATACATAGTCAATGCGTCAGTTACGGTTGGTACACGAAATACACAGAAATCTAAGTCAACTGCTGCTGTTGTCTGCAGTCGGCTGCAATCCGTATGGTATCTTCACACAGACTTTATAGATTGCAGTCTTTGGCTAAACATAAATTATTTCAGTAAATAGTAAATATTTACTGGAATTGTGGTATTTGTGGTCATATATTAGCAAGCACTGTTTATGCCCATGTTAATCGATCGATGTGGTTTTAGTAATGAACTCTATTTTCACACCAGCGGCGTGCATAGCTTTGCTGAAAATTAATATTGTGGCTCTTTGATAACCGTTACGCGAGTTTGAATGATTTTATCAATCTACAGAGCACTATTTTCTTGTAATAAACAAATTCAAATAACTGTGTGATTTGTAACATAGCACCTTAGCTGACTTTAATTGAAGCATGATCTCAATCGTAGTTGAATTTTGTTCGTGAGTAATTATGTAGGCACATTATGTCAGCGCTGAACATCGCACACTATTTTTCGGACAATTCGAACCATATTCGAACTAGCATGTCGGGCAATTTCGAGCGTTTATCCACTAGACGGCATGGTGCAGTGGTGACGGCGACGGTGATGCGATGGTCAATTTACCGTTGCTTTATTTGCAGGCCTAGCCGTCGTCGTGTTATGTTATGTTTAACACTACGAACTACAAGTACATTCGTGGATGCAGACAAAGGTATCACCTACTAATGATGATATTGAGCCCATTGAGCGTACAGTCATTGACAATGTTCTCGTAATTGCATTGTTCTAAAGCACTATCATATTCTGCATTAACTAAACTAGGCCAGGCTGATCCATTTCACAGAGGCCGGTTGCCGAATAATGGCCACCGGATACTGTTGCCGGGCGGTGCATGGCAGTAGTGTGTTAGTTATTATACACGCCATACACTTTGACACCGGACACGCGGCGAGGGAAGTCCGACAACGTTTGTAAAGACCTGTACGTTCTACCGGAGGACCAGTGATATGTGACGGGTACGTGTCTAGAAATGCGACAAAGTGATTACGTTTGAGAATATCAGTACTACGTGCTTTCATGTACCACACTTGACTGCGCGTATACTAAAGGTGGTTTATACAAGCGAGGTGAGCAGTGATGGGCAGGGTGTGAATTGAAAACACGCTGACCCATTTACACTGAAAGATGTCCATCACGCTACCGCACCGTCTCGCGTAGACAAGCGCCGGCTCGCGCAAGCACGCACTGGCACGCGCCGGTACGCTCTGGCCAGCCGTGTCACGCGCTCTTACTACGTTTTGTGAAGACAAATGTAGTAGTGTTGCCGTACTAATGATATATTAAGTATAATAATTGACTTCGGGCACTTAATAACTACAGTTATTTTAACTATTATCCGAAGTAACTACTGCCTAAAAACCTACTGTTTAATATACCTATAATTGTTTCACATGACTATTATTTTCTTAACAAATAACCGAAATCTTTAAAGATATATACAAAGACCTACCTGTCACATCACAACTATACAATTAAAATAACATATTAATTTGTCCAGCCGTTTAGAAGATTAGGCGATACAAAAAGACATACAGGAAGAAAAACAAAATTTTATACAAAAAAATTAAAATAAAATTCATTTATTAAAATACATTGGTCAAATACATAAGCGATAACAACATTTAATATTATTATATATACATAAGTGTATATATAAACAATTCGGTGCCTGAACTAGGTAATCCTGTGTTTCAGGCTAATAGACTAGTATTACAAAAATGGTCTTAAAATTAAATAATCTTGTAAAAAGAAAACAAAAGGAAAAGGAAATATATTTTTAGGAGGTAGTCAACTCTTAAGATAAATTGGAGTAACTAACTAACTAACTTAACTTTATTTATTTATCAATTATATAAATTAATTTAATTTAAATAGATACTTATTTTAACACTATAAGTAACTTTTCTGTATCTTCATAGGACATTTTTTGGAGCAGTTCTTTGATAGCTTTCTTACAGTCATTATGATTAAGTGGATAAATGTAACGCATGGCATTTAGCCTATTGTAGAGTAGCGGGCCTAGAAATATATAAAATTTTGATGTAAAAGCGTGTTTGAATCTGATTTTTTGGATGCAAACAATATCTTTTCGTCTTTTGTTAGTATGGTCAGGATTAAAGGGAAGACTTGCGTGTTGTTTAAGTAATAACTGTGTTTAAGGCATAAGTATCGTGCAAACAACTATACCAACTTAAAAAAAACGTAGTTATTTTAATATTTAAATTAGACATCATATTTTATATCGAAACGAGACGGTGCGTGCCAGCGCAAGATCGAGCTGCCGATGGCCGGTGCGAGATTTATTTCTTCATCCTACAAATTAAATAAATACCCAATGCTTAAAGCAATAAATTTTAATATTGTACTAACAAATGTTTCAATTGCATACAAATGACATTTGCCATACAAATTTATATACCCGCCCTGCTCTGCCACGCCACGCTTTGCCGATAAAAATACACCTAAGGCCCGGTTTCCACCAAAGCGGAGGGGAGAGAAGATGTACTTCAGTAACCATCAGGTTTTGATGCCAATATAAAGCAGAGAGGTGATGTGGTAATATTGACACCTGATTAGTTATTCAAACACATCTCCTCTTCTCAGCACTTTCCACCAAAGCACAGAGGAGAGATGTGTTTAAATAAACGTGTTCCACTTGAGAGAAATTTTCCTTAATTTTGATATTACACATGTATTTTTGCGATTGAGGCGCACCGGTCGGGATTGAGTGATGGCTTCATATATAGTTATTGACATTTAAGTGGCAATAATGTCATGGATCGGCTTCTAGTTACACACAAATATAATTGCTAAAATCACATGCTTCATCTATTCAGTTAACCATGCAAATTATACCTTTGTTACGGATCTCCAATTATCGCTTATAGATGCAATGAGACATATACAAGATAATTAATCATTATCAGGTGCTACTTAAGATTCATTAACAGAACAAGAATTCCTTGCATTGTGTAAATGCTTTGATGTTACCCACGCCTTAACTCACGATGCTATTCGTAAAACCAGTAAGATAATAGATATAGGAACTTTTTCTCTTCATAGGAGTTGGACCTCTCTTTCCACTTAGTTTTATTTTCACCCCTCCACTAAATAAGTTCCTAGCTAAGGCTCTAATCAATTAGGTATCTTGCAACAAAATATGTGTGGAATCTGGAATAGTATGCAATTACTAAGCGATTTGTTTTATTCCAAGCTCATTTCGAAAATTATTTGCTCTCATTTATTAATTATTATTACATGATATTTATGATTAGGATTTTGTATCCTGCATAATACCTAGGAATCCCTAGGAATTGTTTAGAATACCAAAAATACGTAGGAAATATGTCTAAAATAATACTTATAAATCATTGACGTATAAAGTAAGGACACGGCTAACGCGCGATAAATGTCTTCAACCTTTTTGGTGTCAATCTGACTACAAAAAGCGCGAAGTGAAATTGACTGTGGTTGGCTGCCTCCGTGAGCGGTCAAACACGACAAAATGCCTAATTGTGCACTGAAAAATTGTACGAACTACCAAATTAAACACAACAAAAAAGATTATGGTATTACATATATATCACCCGTAAGCCACAAATATCATATTATATCCACCTCTTTACATTATTTTATCAATTTTATTTGCTAAAATTTTTCGTTCCGACGCCATATTCCTTAATCGTGAATATCCGCGTGACATGACTTTGGATCTGCGCAACTGCGCTTAGTTGAACTATGCCGCGGACGTTCAAGAGAATATTTTTGGTAATTTAAGAAAAGTATTTTTTATGAATAGTCATATCATTGTGAAATGTACTGTTACTGCGTTAACTTGTTATCTTGTCATCAATCCACAAAAGCAGATTTTAAACGCGATTTTAGATTTAGAAAATAAATTGTTATTATAATAAAACGGTTAAATGAAAAACTGTGGATTTTTTTGACACATTACTCAAGTTTTAATTTTAATATTCAGTTGCTAAAAATATGGAAACCAAATAAATGAATCTGAACTGATTCTTGATGATTAACTTGATAATTTCGATCCCTGTTTCTTGGGAATGGCAATTTTGGATTTGTATTTTTTCATAGTGTAAGTACCTAATTTTAATGGTCAAGTATAGTCTATAATTTTGTTAAAGTTGATAAATTGAAAAAACGAAATAAAAGCTTGTAACAAAAGTTCAATGATCTTTTGGCCTTTCACGGATTATAGAAAATGTTCACCAAATGATTTAGGTACAAATTACATTTAGTAGTTTGTACTTAAATCATTTATGAACATACCACGTGGGCGGAGCTACGACCAGAAGCTAGTAAAAAAATATTTCTCGAAACAAACATTTTATTTTATTCCTTAAATAAAATATGACCTACTTTTAGAATTCCCATGATGTACTGTTCTTTTTTAATATAACTAGGAGTATTTTTAATTTTGTAATAATAAATATTTTACACTATTGAAAGAATCACAATTTTATTGTACCTTCGGCAAAAAAAATGCAAACGAAATTACATCACGCTCTTACAAGGTTACACATCGCGTGAATGCAAAGTCATTTACATGGTAGTTCAGAGCAGATGGCGTTACTGTTCCTGCTATTCATAATGTAAATTTTGAAGGGCAATGTGTTTGGACAAGCCATTTCTATAGTATATATTTCTATGTTATAAATAAACAAAAACCAATAAAATGTGGTGAGTCTGTAAGCGGATTGAATTATCTATGCTACGTCATGCTCCGGGTCAATTTTGGCCGATATACTCAGTATGACCACCAGTTCTTTTTTTGATCGGAGGATCACCATTTTTCTTACTACGTAACGCAGTTCTCACATCCACACATATGCAGTTAATTCGGTTACAAACTATTAAACTATACCGTAGAATAGACTATACCATAGCACCCAGTTAAAACAATTGGGATGGTTTAATTTTATGCTTTTTTATTACTAAACTCGTAGAAAAGAGCTTTTCGTTTTGATGTCCAATAAGATCCTTCGTGTGCCTTTGACGGAAACTTGGCTGGCGGCATATTACATATTGCTAGTCGTGAGCTCAATATATACAGCCAGCAACAAAAGTAGTACACATGAAAAAAAAATCAAAGTTAATTATTTCACCAAATCGCAATTATTTCGTTGGGGTATGGTTTTTTTAAAATATGTGTTTAGTCACTGTTGTTGGTGGCTGTACTGTATTGTATACACATTATTATGCATAGCTGCAGCTTGTACTCCTTGTCCTTGTCCGAAAAACAAGGGCCTGGGATTTAGTGCTGACGGGGGATAACATCACTTATTGCACGGAAAAACGCCCTAAGCTAAGCCCGAAAATATTCCCCTGGCCGAAAAACAAAGACCCCTCTGAGAGGGAACCACCTGGCAATCGCCACCCTGAACGTATGGCCAAGTTCACTAACAGTCTGAGATCTAATAAGTATAATAGTTATGTTTGTTGCTAACTATTTTGAAAGCAGTTAATTTATTTATTTTTTTCTGTCTGCTGAACCAGTGTAATTACAAAAATAATTATTTAGATATATAACATTTCTTACCTATTCATCCTGTTTTTTCGTCGACTCTGTCCATGCGCAGAATCCAAGCCAGAGCTCATAGATATAGCCCGGGAGTTTAGTAGAGACTCTTGGATGTAGGCCTCGTTAAAACCTGCACAAACAACATAACATTACAAAAAATCTTAAGATAACATCACATTACGCCTATGTTACCCATAAGGGTGTAGCAGAGGTGTGTGACATCCACACTTCACCTGCTATGTTTAGGTCTCATGAGATAAAAGGTGACACAATATCATCTCTGTGTTGCTATTTAGAATTTGTTAACAGTAAAATCCCAATTATACTTTTCGAACCCGAGTCAGTTTACTTAGCTAAACCATTAGATTTTACCAAACTCAGTGAGCCGAGTTCAACGCTGAAGCCGGCTTCGATCTTCGATCTCTCTTGCTCGTTCTAATATTGAATTTTACGCGGACGAAGTCGAGGGAAGATAGTATGTATGTTATAATTATTATATATCAATGCTGGCTGGCCTTGAAATAAATACAAATTAAAATAGGCCAGACTAGATTGAATTCGATTCAAAAATAAACATGTCATCGTTTTGATATTGGTGATTAGATATGAGATATGATTGCCAATGGTGATTCACAACACACCGACACATTCCTGTCATTTAGTAGGAAACTATATAGTTGAACGCGCTAATCTTTAGAACGGCTAGGTCAAAATTGAAAGATAGTGACGTATTAATAGGTGCTCTCAGATCGGCGATTATTCACCTGTAATGTAATATTGCAGTTTCGGTCTGCCTCCTAGAGCGATAAAGCACTCGACTGTAATTTAACATTTTATCAATAACACTTCAAATTTCGAATCGTGTGTCTAATTTGTAACATTGTAATATTACAAATTAAAACACCAATTACACCGACGAGGAAGTCGATCCGAGTACTTGTTACAGTGTAGAAACTAAAAATACGATTCGAAATTGCACGGTGTGTAAATTTAAGGTGCTGATAAAATGCGATTTGCAATTACAAGCGAACGCTTTCAGTCTGGAAGCACCTTAAATTTACACACCGTGCAATAAGCCTGAGTCCACTTTTTATTTTTGTGTGTTATTGAATACCTCTCGATAGTAGCAACATTATAAAAAGAGGTGCAGGTTCGAGTCCTGCTGGATTCTTAATTTTTCAACTTTAATATTACATAAAATAAATGCATAGCAAAGCTAAAATTTGCTTTAAAATATTACAATTATAAAAAGAATTACTTTGTTGTCACATCTTAAACTTCCTTAGATAATTCGATTATAAATTCACATTGAATGGACTAGCCCAAAACGGTTCATAGTAGTCATGTGTCCGCTATACCAAAACCTACTGAAAACGGGTATCATCTCTCTAACGTACCGTATCGGTATTAAAATAGTTGCCAACGGTTATCAGGTATTAGTATGAAACTATGAAGTAACTACCGAATCAATGCGTCCCCGCGTCAACGTAGTTTGAAAACCGAACCCACATCATATCTAATAACTAAATAACTGATAACCTAAAAAACCAACTGAATCCACGCAACCGATCAAAACTAACTAACTTATCTATCTCTTTCTTACAAGTGATAATATCGCATGCATAAAAGAAAAGGGGCGAGAGCGGCGTAAACCATTCAAGGTTACTGTTATAAGCCAAAGACGACCTTATATCTACTGCGCTACGGCTTTATGAAACTGTAAACGAGTGCGGTCGCTTTCGCTAGGCTGGCCTTGAGTTGAGTACAGACAGACGGCGTCACATCAACCTATACATTGCCAGTATAACATGGCCTCGCGTTATATAGGCTCCCGGCGCAATGCGAGATCAGCTTGTATTGGAAATGTAAGGTTGATCGCCTGATCGGTAGCTGAGTACGCACAGATGGCTACCGATCAACCTATACATTTCTAGTATAAGATGGTCTCACGTTGTATAGGCATGTCGTGCAATGCGAGACCAGCTTACAATGAATAAGGTTGATCGGTAGCCGTCTGTAAGTAGATGCGCGCGAAACCCGTTCACTGTAGTTGGGCTTAGGGACTATTAGCATAGAGTTGCTTTTATTGAAACATGCGTTTCTGTTTTGTTTTGCGGTGCCGCTGCCGGCGCGTGGCTTTGTTTTGATACTTATAATTACTTATTTATTTGGCATTTTTTGGCTGTGCGGTCGTTTTTAACGCAGTATAATACTTTGTTTTTAATGATTACGAGCTGCCTATTTCGTTGCCTTTGATTCGGGTGTGAGTGAGTAGTGAGTACTGTAAAGTACTGTTATTTCATTAAAGTGACGATTGATTTGTTGTACATATTAAATATAACTAGATAAATGAGTTAGTGGTATAAAAAGTGTAAATATAGATACAATTTATGTTTAAAGTTTAGTTAAAAGTTAAAACTACAGTTAAAAATTGGGCTAGTCCTGAGCCTAGAAAAAAAACTTGAAGGAAAATCGCCAAAATCATTCTGCTCCGGGGGCGTACTCACTCACACGTCGAATCATAATAATCATATCGGACATTGGATAACGTAAAAAGTGGTGGCAACTAACTTGGTGACAAATACCTACCTTAGCTTAAAACGTTTGTAAACGCTATAGCTAGAATAATTGCAGTAACTGCACCTAAAATACCGGTATTCGGCAACGGTTGTCTATACCGGTATTGTATCACCATACCGGTGTAATATCGGTTGCCAAAAATATCTAATAACGCCCATGACTAGTTCATAGTGAAGGCTGGAAACGTGTGACGTCACAGAATTATATTCTGTTTGCATCACTATTTTGTTCCATAGTACTATGCGAATCAAATTAGATTAGATTTTTCGGCCATATTGTGACGTCACATAATAGTTGTCTAATTGAACAATTTGTACAGGTACATAATGTAATGATGCATTTAATGGTTTTTGTTTTTTAATTTATTCTGATTGGAATCGAAAGATAAACATATTTTTCCTTTTTTTACATTGATTTACACATTTCACAAAGTACAATAATTAGTTGAATTTATTGTAGCATAAATGATAAATTTCAAATTCAAATTCAAATTATTTATTGATTGTTTGTTACAGGTGTTAGGTATACAGTTCTTATGTACTAGAAATTAAGTCTCCATGTGTAACATGCCATATTTGGCGTACAATATAACCATGCATATTTATTTATAATAATTATAATTATACATTTCTCATTAGTCATATAAATTATAAAAATATCGAATTCATCACATAAAATTAATTAACATTAAAAATATCTTTACAGAATAAGTGCATTATACAAAATGAAGAACCGTCTTATAATTACATTAATTATTAACTTAAAATTGGTCATTTAAAAAATCATTTATTGAGTAATAAGCTTTATTACTTAAAAAATCTCTAAGCTTATTCCTAAATTCATTTAAAAATTCTATCTGTTTAATAGAGTTTGGCAATTTATTAAATAATTTTACACTAATACCAAATACACTTTTTTGAAATAATGCCGTCCTACAACCTGTAATTTTTAGTGTGTCTTTATGTCGTGCACTTTTTAGAGTTTCATATTTATTCACGTCCTTTTTTACAATGGTCACTGCTTCGTAAATAAATAGAGCGGGTAAGGTCAATATTTTTAATTTAATAAATGATGGTTTGCACGAATCGGTCTGTTTTAGTCCGCATATGCTTCTGATACACCTCTTCTGGGCTTTAAATGCATATTCTCGGTCGGCACTATTGCCCCAAAATAAAACACCATACTTAATTATGGATCCTACATGAGCATGATACGCTGTTAGTAATGTGTCTTCATTAGCAACCTTCCTAAGTTTATAAAGCGCGTATGAAAATTGGTTTAGTCGAGTACAGATATAGTTAATTTGTGTTTTCCAATTTAGATCAGCATCTATAAAAATACCAAGAAATTTAGTACACTGGACCTCTTTAATAGCTTCACCTTTGTATTGTATGGATAAACTGTTGGTATGAGCATTCTTATTTTTAAACAACATATAATTGGTTTTTCCCAAGTTAATCTTTAAATTATTTTGTTTTAGCCAGTCTATTATGTTTTCCAAAGCATTATTCATTTCAATTTCGTTATTCTCATATTTCTTATCACTAGTAAAAATGGCTGTACTATCATCAGCGAATAGTATCATATTTTGGTTTATGGTTTTTGGAAGATCATTAATATATATGAGAAATAACAGGGGACCAAGAATGCTCCCTTGTGGTACACCATATTCAACTATTCTTGGTGTCGAAACGTATTTCACGTCTAATTTTGTGATTTTGTCTAACCTGTTAATCGCTGTTACTTGAGTACGATTTGTTAGGTATGATTTGATTAATTGCAACGAATTTCCTCTAACTCCATATTTTTCTAATTTGTACAACAATATATCATGCCTTACATAATCATATGCCTTAGTCATATCCATGTAAATTGCTGTGATACGTTTTTTGTCGTCTAGCCCTGACATCACTGTGTGTAAAAAATTAAATAGAGCATCATTAGTTGACTTTCCTTTTCGAAATCCAAATTGTTCTTCCACTAGGATACTATGATTTTCAACGTAATTGTATATGTTATTATAAATAACCTTTTCATAAATCTTTGCAATTATTGGTAATAATGCAATTGGCCTATATGATTTCAAATTATCTTTGTCGTCTTTTTTAAGAAGTGGGTTAATAACAGTAATTTTTAATTTAGATGGAAAGATACCTTGTTCAATACTTAAATTTATCAAATAACTGAGAATAGGCGAAATGTAATACGCTACCGATTTAATTATTTTTGTGGAAATGTCATCATACCCCGTAGAGTTACTATTTTTAAGTGCCATAATAATATTAAATATGTCAACTGTATCGGTCGGTTTCATGAATAGAGAATTAAAATTATTATATGTCAAATTATTACTATTGTATGTCAAATTACTATTTTTGTCAGGTTTTGTGTCCTCAATGAAATAATTGTTAAATGATTCTGCAATGTCTCTTGGAGATGAAAGTAAATTACCATTAACTTGTACTTGTTTTATCTCCTCTTTTGGTGTCATCGTTTTTATGCTGTTTATGACTTGCCATGTAGCTCTACTTTTGTTATTTGCTGAGTTGATAAAACAATTATTTTGTGCCTTCTGTGTTTTTCTAATAACGTCCTTAAGGCGTTTTGTGTAGCTTTTAAATTTCATTTTATTTTCCAAGGATGGTGATAGCCTATACTGCCAAAGCATTTGACGTTTTCTTTTTGAACATAATTTTATACCCTTACTTAACCACCTCGGCCCTTTAGTAACTGGTATTTTAACTTTAATAGAAGGAAAGCACATATCATACAGTAGTTTAAATAGTTCATAAAAGTTATTGTAGGCCTCTTCTGCATCGTCACATGTGTAGCATTCAATAAAACTGAGTTGTTCAACGTAGTTTTTAAATTTTGTTATGTTTTCTTTACAGTAGTCCCTTTTTATTTTGAACCAGTGAGTTATATTGTACGTTTTCCTAATAGGACAGCTAAATAATTGTGCAGTATGATCAGACAATGATAACTCCAACACTTTTGATTTGGATCCTTTGATATTATGTGCTATATTGTCGATGCAAGTCATAGTACTAAGCCTCGTTGGTTGGTTAATAGCTAACTTAAGGTTATATCCTGCTAACAAGTTTATAAATTGACGCGATATGTTATCAGTGTTTGCAATATTGATGTTAAAATCGCCGCAAATAATTATTTTTTTGTTACCAAAGCATAGCTGGTCCAGTAATTTTTGAAGTCGGTCAAAAAATGATTCAATGTACTCCTTTTTATTTCTAGGCGATCGGTAAATACATATTATTAAAGTTTTTTGCTCAGTTAATTCAATACCACTACATTCGAAAACATTAATCAAACTTAGTGATTTTGTTTCTGGTATAATCTTGTACTTGAGATAAGGTTTAATTAGTATACATGATCCACCCCTTCTATTGTTCCGTGAAAAGCATGCGCCCAGTACAAAATGGGGTAGTTTTAATAATTTTGTATCGGATGTGGTCATATTGTGTTCAGTTATACATAGAACATCAACGACGTTTAATTGGTTGTCCAGTGAATGTAGATGTGCAGTTAGTTCGTCTGATTTACTGATCAAACCATCTATGTTCTGGTGTAGGATGTTCAAATAATTACAGACGAAAAAACGAGTTACCTTGAGGGGTAGTAGGTACCTCTTGTGTTGATATTACTTCTGTCTGTGTACATTTGTCATATGATATACATTTTTGGACATTTCTATTCTTTAATTCATTATTATAAGACTCAAATTTTAGTTTGTAATCCCTATGCAAAATCTCTTTCAAAAGCAATCGGCACATATGTAGTGGAAAATAATTATCATTAAGTATCATAGAATAATATTGCATGTCTAGATATAAAGTATGTTTGTACAGATTACAAAGGAATTTAAATACGTTATTTATTTTCATTTCACTTAAGTACTTATTATAGGGAACTTCGGTGACAATAACATTGGTATTCGATGTATTTTTCAAAAAATTATATAAACAGAATTCAAGGTCTTTTGGGTTCTTATCGTTAGTTCCGCCTAAAATTATTACGTAGTCACTTCGATTCAGTTTAGTTATACTTGACAACTCGGTATTTAAAACTTCACGTAATGAGGCACCTGCCTTCCAAAAACAAGTTACCCTAAATTTCTGGCCCAGTAACTTCTGGAGGATTTTTTGGATGTTTCGGCCTTGCTGATCGGCAATAATCACAACTTTCTGATCATGACTTGTTGGGTGTTCTATGTTTGTAGATGAGTCGTGTTGAGTTTCCTGTTGGTGGTGAAAAGTTTCACGCATAGATCCGTCTGATGTAGAATTCTTCGTGCATTTATCCTCATTAGATGTTTGTATGTCATTCTTATCAATATTCACCAACGGTACCTTATCCTGTTGAACATTATGTTGAGCTGAATGTTGTTGATTTTCGATGGCATTGTCTATCAATTGGAATGACCCATTGTTTTCAGTAGGTTCAAAAATTCTGCGACACTTAAGGGCTTTACTTTTTCGAGTGGATAACGGTGTAACAGCATTTGCATCTCCAAAACCCACTTTCTTATATAGTTCCACAATTTTCAAGCTTTTATCCAATTTTTCTTTCAGTTCAGAGTTTTCAGAGTTGAGGTTTTCTATCTCATTATTTGCAACTCCTAATTCATTTTCCACTTTTTCCAACTTAACTAGTAATTCTTTGACAGTAAGACATTCACAAACTGAAGTATCCGGCAAACTTAACATTGTGGTGTCAAATAGATTAGTATTACCGTCTTTTATTGTGATGTCTTCAAGGGAATTAGTTCGTTGTGGTTTTCGTAGCGTGATGTGACTTACTTCGTTTTCATTATCCATTTTAATGGTTATTTAACTTATTAAACTTGGGTTCGAACTCAACAAAAGTTTTGTGATCAAAATAAAGTCCAAAAAGAAATTTGTAACACAGTCTCGAACTCAGATCATACTTTTCCAAGTCGTACAGTAGTTCAACCAAACCACAGTGAACTCTCCTAGTGAACTTAAAATTAATAATCAGTAGTAAAGTATTTGAAAAGTTCTAAGTTGCAATTATTTTAATTATTGTTAACTTGACGGTGACGGTAAGTTTCTGGTTTTGCTGTTTACCGCTTTTTACATTAACATCACCATATTTACACTTTTTATCATTCTTTATCACAATTAATGTCTAGTATTAGGCAATTAAAAGTCTTCACTACACAAATTGAATTAAACACTATTGTTTGTTTACCTATTTGCACAGTTTTTATGTATGCTATGTACCTTTTTGAACACTTTATTTTAATTTCTTTCACTACAGTTTTTGGTAATTCTTTAAGTCTTTAATTGGTAATCCACAATATCACAGGTCCTTTTCAACAGTAACAATGTTTTTAGCACATATTTAGGTTAATTCACTGCATCTATGATTTTTAAACAGTTAAATAACACGGAGCCGATGTTCACTTCGTGCGCCCTCTTCTTACATTTAAAAAAACATACCAAAACCTAAGTCTAATAGCTTTAAAATCGTAAACCAATTGAGTGTCACGTGCTTATTGGTAAATTACGTCATATATAAATTATCATGTATTCAAAAAGAAAATTTTAATATTCCTAAAGAAATGCATAATGAAAAAGCTAGACAAACAAAATACGTAACGAAACCTTGCCACACGAAAATAAATTAATACTTACCTTTTATTTAAATAAATGAGTACTTTACTACCAAAATAAAATGTATTATTACTTTAACTTTTGATTGTGATAAAACAATAAAACAAACACTTTATTACTTGAAAATTATTTATTTTGTTGACTGTACCTGTTCAATTTGACGGCTCTTCTCTGAAGTCACAACGCGGCCGAAAAATCGTCTCTTATTTGATTCGCATTATATATTTATTACGGTTGCGAATATAGCAATAATTGTATAATAATAGTCGCTACTGATTGTGGGACTTTTCAATGGTAAAATATAAAAATATAACATAATAAAATCTGTTTATTCAAGTGACCAAGTGAGTATGTTTAGTGAAAGATGTAATTTAGAATTTATTATGAAAAAGTAAGGTGAGCACATTGTTCACCGCCTCGCCGCCATCCCATGAGAAATGGCGTCGCAGCAACCCACGTACGGGCAGTCTACTCCACTTGATATAATACAGGATGCTGTTTGAGCTATCCCGCACTCTACGCACCAGGGATGCGCATCTTTAACGCATTGTACTATAAAAGCAATCGACATAAGCGTCTGCAAACATCCCTGATGCACTTCAGAAGCGAGGCAGCCCCACCAGCACCCTGAAAGCATTATTTTGTTGAACTCTGAGAACATTATAGGCCCGTTGAGTTAATCTAGCCCACAGGCTGCAGGTATGAAATGACGTACCGGTAAATGGACTTGCCCATGAAACTTTGTATGATCATAAATCAAGTAAGTTATAAGTAACATTATGTAACTAAAATTTTATGCCAGTGGTTCTCGTTTATCTCGATAAGGTATCAATATTTTTTACAATCTTAGAATCAATAAACAAGGCGAGTACACTCTGTAATTTTTTTAAACCGACTGCCAAAAAAGTAGGTTCTTTGTTAGATCCGTATGTATGTTACTTTTATGTTTGCGATTTTCTCTGAAACAAGAGCCGATTTGAATGCGGTTTTCGTTATTTTAATCCTTGTGTTTTAGGTTTGGTCTATATCTATTTTTTTTTAAACGAATAGCTAATGAACTGTATTTTGTGCAATCGTTCTAATGAACTGTATTTTGTGCAATCGTTTGTATTTATTAGTATTCTGTAGTCTGCAGTAAGCATTGGGTATTGCCTACCACTAAAAAGAGAAAAATAAAATTATAAAACAAAGCGACCTACAAAACTCAACAGCATTAAAATAACGCCAAAAATAGTTTTAGATGTTGGTTTATTTTTTTAGATAATTTTTAGTTTTATCGTACGTTATCGAGCGATAACGATATGTAATTAATAACACCATTTTTATACCCGTTTAGGAGAATAACAAGCATACAATATTTATTAGATGTTGGTCTTGTGGTTAGCGTATACGCCGTTCACCAAAAGGTTTCAGTTATTATTTTTGGGTCGAAAATGTGTGATATGGAAATTTTCAGTCAGGAAAGCTTTAAAAGCATTTTGTCTGTAAGTTATAATACAAAGCCAAAACCACCTTTTTAACTCTTAAGGTGGAGAAGTGGGGATAAATTTCCAAAAAATTGAAGTGAATCCATTAAAGAAGTCAAAAGTTTTAGGTTATCTCCTTTTTCTCCTCCTAGGAGGTTATTGCCGCAAATCTTAATGCTCATCTATATCCGCAAAAAAAAGCACATGTCAAATTTCAGTTTATTGGCTTTGGCATACAATAGTTTTGGCTGGGCATACATACTTACATACATAAAAGCACGCCTTTACCCCAGGCAGAGCCGATGGAACGCCATGTGTTCGTTCGTCTTTCTCTTCCTCAACATTCATACATCTCGTCATATATGCTCGCGGGTTTCGTGTACTACGTAAGTACGTACATGTCATTTCTGAAGGACGTCATTTATCTGGTCCCTATATGTATATCGTGGACGACCTCTGCCAATACTTCTAGCCACATCTGCGCTGTATATCTCTTTCACTGATCTACTTTCATCCATTCTTTCAACATGACCAAACCACCTAAGAATACAATTTTTAGCCCTAGTCATTATATCAAAAAAACAACTTCTTCTTACGTGCAGTAGTTTCGACTGTGCGTTGTCTGTCAACCAGTCAGTCACTCAGTAATGGAAGAGTTTTATATGTAGTGGTTTAGGTGATATATCCTTTTTTTTAATTCGTGAGATTAGGCAGTCAGCGTAGCTTTAAATAAATTAATATAGGCCAATTTTGATAGGTCAAGTACGTGTTACATGAAACCGGCGAGCATGCTTGACAAAATGTATGAATTTTGAGGAAGTAAAAGAAGTATGTAAGGGCGTTCCATCTTTTCAGCCTACCCTCATGAGATAAAGGCGTGATTGTATGCACCTATGTATGTTTGTATGATTGAGCTAGTCAAAGCAATGACAACCAGCTCATTGTATCTTCTTACACCGCCGGGATTTCCCCGCCCCCTCCGCTAAACTGATAAAATTAATTGAGTAGTATCATACTTTAATATCAGTTCAATATAAATTTGTTTGACACATTATGAAGATGCGAGCTAATATTCAGAGCTCGGGCAACACCGCAGTTAGTTGTTCATTCCTTAGATCATTAAACAACCAAGTATAAATATACCTTATAATATTGCCCAAGGCACAAACAATTTCAACATCAAATTTGTATAAATAGCAAAATTTCTTAACAAGCTAATTACGACTTACTACTTTTGCAAGAGGAAATTAAATTAATTTATTTCTATTTCCAGTGTAACCTTTGTGGTTGCAAAATCTTTTTTTCTAAATGTAGACCTGTTTTAATAAGTATCGTGACGTCTGCGAGGGTAAAATTGACTCTGTATGGCTTCGACGGTATTTATAAAAATAAAACTGTATTTTTGGAATAGGGTAATTTCTTGGAAAAGCGTTTCTGGCGTCAGATCCATGGGATTGTTTTTATTTTCTTGTGTAACCAAAAAATATGTAGCAAAAAAGAGCTTAAAATAAACCATTCTGACAATTAGGCACTTACGTACACATTATAGATTCTGAAATATAATATGTTTGTGTTATCGCGCCACGGATCTTACCACTCTTATCACAAATATGACGTGGTATGTGAAGTACAAGGCAATTTGCGGGTCGCAGAGTCGCTTATTTGAAGGAATAATAGATTCAATTGTAAATTAAAGCTTATTTTACTGAATTAAATTATACATTTTCGTTTAATTTAATCAAACAGTTACAGTTATATATTTTACTTCTTTTTGCATCTTAGATATAATATGGTCATCTCATTCTTCAATTACTTAAACAACTTAGGTACGAATAAAAAAAATTAGATCAGCTTCATTATCGATTTATAAGATCCATGATCTTACGACTTATATTACGAATCTACAAATTTATGAATATGATTGTACTCATTTTAACTTTAAAGCTTACTCAGGAATATGAGTCTTGAAGCACTTAGGTGCAACCATTTTCCACTCAACTCGATACTCGGAATTCGATATTGCCATGCTATTCCTACAAAATTGTCACTTCCCTCTTACATTTTCAACGAACTTTAAACTTCCAAATAAACGATTGTATTGTTAATGTACTCATTTGTATGTCTTTTGAATGAAATTCAATCATTGCCCATTTACACTTACAACCTTTAATTCACCTCCTTGGGAGTGATATTTCCAAATATTTACTGCCACGATGGTCTCATCTCTCTCATCAAATATTTGGAAAGTGGTAAGCGCTTCTCACCGCGAGTTCTCGGGTTCGATTCTCGGAGCGGGCAAAGTGTTATTTGTTATTTGTGAACTTCTCATCAGGAAATTTACATTGTCAGCACCGAGTTGGAATTGTGCCCGGTGGATGGAGATAGGCACCCCTTATCCCATGGGACCGAATTAGACCTACAGCTGCACAACCGAGATTTTTTTTTTGAGTTCACCTGTTGTAAAGATCCCTTTACCATTATTTTATTTTAAATATCTTTAATCTACAAATTAAATTAGCCTAATAACTTAATCTAAACTTAATGAGTCACTGTCAGAAGGCCTTGTTCCCAAAATGTACTACAATATATAACATGGCATCCAATACATGGCAAATATATAACTTTATTATATGCATGGATATTAATATGTGACCGTTAAATAAGCTTTCCAGGAATCACCCAATAATGTCACGATGCAACTCCTTTATTTGTTCTGTGAGCTTTCTCGAGGCATAAAATAAGACTACTCCGCCGCGACAGTGCGATGCATAATAAAATGTATTCGATATTCCACCTTTGTATGAAATAAAAGTTTATGCCCTGTTTTAAATGGTCGGAGAAACTATATTAAAGCAATTCACACACGGCAGCTATAATGAATATATTCACATATTCATATACATTTTAGCTGCCCAGTGTGAAGCAGTTTATTCGTATAACAAAAGTTATGGATCATTTTTAAGTATATATTGTGACATTTTTAGATTAAGCCGCATTATTTTTTCTTTTTTTATTCTACGCCCTCAGCGATCGAACGTGTAGTCCACCTGATGGTAAGTGGAGTACAGCCCATGGACATCAACAATGCACAAAAGCAGATTATAGATGCGTCGCTGCAGCTGAGGACTACGGTGGTATGCCTCATGTGCCAGTAATTTCAGGGCCTGATCTCACCACCAAACCGGCACACAGTAATGGAAGCACTACTATTTGGCGGCAGGTTAAAGGTGAGACGGTGGTGCTGCCGCCCTCGAGCTCATTCACAAGAGCTCTACCACCAGTCGCATTCGTCTATTAATTAATTTGGCGAATAACAGTAAATTTATTCAACGATGGGAAAGCTAGCCATGCTACTTATGCCAAATGCTTAGGTATATTAGAAGTTTTCTCTAACAAAAAAGTAGGTAAACTAAAAAACCAAAAATAAATTTACTTCGCACAAAATAATACGTTTTTTCATTGAGTTAAATAGAAATTATTAAATAATGATTTTATAATTCTGAAGTCGGTGCCAAGTAAATCGGATAATTAAGAACTAATATTCAGTCAGAAAATAGTTGTTAGAAAGATTGATATTATCTATACAGAGTTATTTGGCACCGACTTCAGAATTATAAAATAATTATTTAATAATTTCTATTTAACTCAATGAAAAAACGTATTATTTTGTGCGAAGTAAATTTATTTTTGGCTTTTTAGTTTACCTACTTTTTGAAGTCGGTTTTTTTTTTGTTAAAAATTATTTTATTTTACGATTTTAAGTGATGGGTAGACCGAGTAAGAATGTTTCTCGAATGAGGAGACGACGGTTACTTGAGACGGAAAACTTATTAATAATAATCCCCGTACACCTAACCGTTGAGGAGTTGTACCTTCCAGCATCAGCTCAGCAGCTTAAAATGCAAATATCCAAGTAGTTTTAGGTAATATACGTAACACAAAATAGAAGCCTTTGAAATCTGAGGGTTACCCATGATTTCTCTAGGATCCCATCATCAAATCATGACCTCATATTATGAATATACATAAGTAATATTCAACGTCTCGCCTCATCTGTGTATAACTTGTAAGAATACAGTAAACGGCCTCAAAGAGCCTATATTTAAAGAATTATCCCCGTACTCCTAACCGTTGAGGAGTTGTACCTTCCAGCATCAGCTCAGCAACATAAAATGCTGACTACTAGATGCAAATATCCGAGTAGCTTTAGATAATATACAAAAAACAATATAGAAGCCTTTTAAATTTGAGGGTTGCCCTCGATTTCTCTAAGACCCCATCATCAGAACGTGACTTAAAAAAAATGGGACCACATGACAAGTATATCCTATCAAACGAAAAAAGAATTTCTCAAATCGGTCCAGGGGTCTTCGAGTAATCGGCGAACAAACATAAGAAAAAAAAAAAAAAAAAAAAAAAACATACAACCGAATTGAGAACCACCTCCTTTTTTGAAGTCGGTTAAAAATTGAAATGTTAAGCCTGAGTTAAGACTATCATATAATAAATAGTAGGTACTCTTTCTACGAAAGAGGAGTCAGACCGTGCAACTTGCAACTTGCTCTTGCGTCGGCCGGGATAAAAGAACGAAAGTTTGTCGATACATTCCGAAGTGCAAAAGTGACTTGACCCGCTCCGTACCTCCACCGTAGGCGTTGGAGTAAACAAACGACAAAACTTTGTATGTACTGTAAAGTTAGCGTCTTGGTTTCGCGCTCTGCAGGTATACAGCCTCATGTTATGCACAATTTTATGGTTTGCAATATTCTTTTGACAGGTAAAATAGCATACATAACAAAACATTTTTACCATATTAGCCAGAAAGGAGAGTTAGAGGTATTTAACACCCACACTAAAACTGTTATGTTTATATCCAAAATAACATTGGGTAAGCCTATCGCCATCTATCATGCACAATTCCAACTCCGTTCACACAACAACACTTTTATCTGATCCGGGCATAGAACCCGAAATCTTCTTTCCACTAGACCAACAAGACACTCAGTATTTTGACAGATCTTGCATAGAACATATTCCATCAATACATAATTATTTGTTTTTATTTATAACTATACAAAATAAAGTGTATTGTTGAATGTATATGATTTTCTGACCCATTAGTAAAGTACAAATTATTCTAATCATAACAAAGATCAATGTCGCTTTGTCTAGTTTGTACAATGAGTAGGAGACATAATCACTCTACTCATGTATTCTCCTGATCTTATCGAGGGCTAGCGCATACATACAGCTTCTGCATCGACTAAATAGTTTAGTCGAGTGGTCGCTTTGAGTGAATTCTATACTAACTAAACTATTTAGTTGATGGCGGTGCGCATATAATCAATTTAGTCGATCGTCTATTTTGTTATCTCGTAACTAAATCGATCGGTCTACTTTTAGCTTCGCCCGAGTGAATAAAAATAAAAAACAATGTCGATAAGCTTAAATTTTAGTTAATGCATTTCTATACGTCATTTTAAAAGATATAAGGTACATCCGGTACATCCTATACTTAGTGACAGATTATCTTGTGGAATATACGTTAGACGTGAAACCGCTTCCAATGCTTACGAGCGGCTTAACAGTCGCAGATCGATTGTTTAGTCGATGATATGCGGACTTCAATACATTGCAATTACAAATTCAGCGTATAATCGATGGTTGGCCAACTTCTTAATCAAAAGCAGATCGATATAGCTTTTGGTTTTTTTTGTTAAGTACTCAAAAAATTGACGAAACTTCGAGAAAAGGTCCATAAGTGGCCTTCGTTTCGCTGGTTAGTCTTGGCCTGTATTAATATTGGCCTGGGCTCTGTCAAAATCTGTTTAAACCCAAGCTAGGAACTAAAAACATTTTTTATTTTTTTTATTTATTTTATTTTCTTAAGAAAACAAACAGTCTTTCTATAAACTAAATTAATAACTAAAATACTATCTTAAGACCATTAACAGTTTTCGCATATTATAATATATAACATCTGACATTATAATATTTAAGCGCGCCTCTATGTCAGGTGTTTTAGTGTTTGATTTGCCTATACTTTCTTTAAAGGTAGGCTTCCATGCGCCTTGTTTTTACAGTGACGTAATATGAGTTCAACTTTGTCATTATTAAGTTTTTTTTATTTTTTATAGACAAATCATATCTAAACATACTTATTATACATAGAAGCACCAAGACCAAAACAAACCTCCATGTTCATGAACCCGCGACCCCTGCGTAGCAGGCAGTTGCATTTCCGTCTCCGCTCATCGGATAAAAAGATTAAACCCAATATGTAATCATTTACTCCCTTGAAAGTAGATTCATATACGACGGGTACACGAACTTTAGAATAATTAATTAGTGTAAGAAACGCAGTTCAGATACTTACTTTTGTATAGAGATTATTATGTTATTATTGAGAATACGGGTTACTCACGTTACTTTAGCCGGGATATGCCGACTAGTTTCAAATCTAGTACGTCGATTCATCAACTGGGCTGTTGGGCAGCAACTCAGTGCTAGACTTCGCGCGGAGGTGACGACACGCGAATAACAGCCCAGTTGATGAATCTACGTACTAGATTCGAAACTAGTCGCCATATCCCGGCTAAAGTAACGTGAGTAACCCGTATTCTCAATAATAATGTCTTCACCTCACGTCGGTTTTAATAAGATTATTATGTAGTTGGTATACTACGAACTTCTAACTCAGAGCATGTTGGATCCACTACTATTACTTGGATCGCAAGCATAATATACTAATTAGATTTGTTGAAAACTAGAAGGAACTCGGGTAAAATATACTTTTGCCTTTACGCTTTCAGTTCAGTTTCTAAAGATTGAGTCTTTTGAAAAAGATATACAGTATGTCTCTCAAAATATGGTAAAGCCGACAGAAAAGGCTCAAACAACCCAACATATTATATTAAATAGCTATTAGGTATGCTTCACAATAATGTTGTAATATACAGTATCCTATAAATTTTAAATGCTTGAACTACTTTTCAAAATATGTAACAATATATAAATAAATCTAATCTAAAAAAAACGACTTAAAATACCTTGATTAAGCTTAATATAACGTCAAAAGTCGGTTAAATAGTTCCTGAAATCGGTGCTGATCATTATCTTCCAATAACAATTTATGACCACCGACTTCAAGAACTATATCTCTTTTAGTGAAGTATCTTTACCATGAATCAATCGTTCGTAATCGTTTAAGAATGCTTTTGCAGCAGATAAAAGAAAGCCACTTATCAAAATTATTGTGTTACCCATAACTTCCGTACCTACCCATAACTACTAAATGAATATACTTAGGCAAGTAATATTAAACGTATCGCCTCATCTGTGAATTATTTAAATGTATACTTTATACGGTCTTAAGGTGCCTTTATTTAAATAATGTATTATCCCCGTACTCCTTACTGTTAAGGAGTTGTACCTCTCAGCATCAGCTCAGCAACATGAGATGCTGACTGCTAGATGCAAATATCCACATAGCTTAACTAAAAGCAAGCTTACGAAAAGCACTATACAATTTGAAGGTTACCATCGATTTCTTCAGGATCACATCAGATCGTGACTTGATGACCATGGTACCATATAATATAACAAGTACACCCTTTCATAAAACATAGAATTTCTCTAATTGATCCGGGCGTCTTCGAGTAATCGGCTAACAATCACACATTTTTCCACTTTGGAAGCGACTCTCGCGCAAACTATTCAGTTTAGAAAAAAATATATGAGAAACCTCAGTATCATTCTTGAAGACCTATCCATAGATCCCACACGTATAGGTTTGATAAAAAAAAATGCGTTTCCGTTTTAAGTATGGGGAACACCAAAAATTAATTGTTTTTTTTTCTATTTTTGTATGAAAATCTTAATGCGGTTTACCGAATACATCTACTTACCAAGTTTCTACAGTATAGCTCTTATAGCTACGAAAAAAAGTGGCTGAGACTCCATAAGGGTTCCGTTTTTTGCCATTCGGCTACGGAACCCTAAAAAGATACAATTGAATTGAGAACCTCCTCCTTTTTGGAAATCGATTAATTAGGACAAGTTGTAAAACATGCATAGGGGTTATTAGGACCTATCTAGGTATATTATTTTGCCGAATTCATCTTTGCCTTTTATAGGTTACCCTGTATAGTTTACTGCATCTTTGCAAAGGCATTGAAAGTTAAATATCAAAAGACTATGCTTTATGTATTTATTTACATGCTGTATTAACCTTATGAGATGTTACTGAGAAGTTCAAGACGAAACTTTCAGATTTCATTCATTGGACTAAGAAGATTTTACCTCATGTTTAGTTCTTGTGAAATAGATAAAGTTTTACACAAAATTAAATTTTCTACGAATCTTCTATGCAATTTTTTATGAATGTTTAATATTTAGATGTACGCCAACAAGGAACTACTAATTACCTTTGATTATATCTGACTAGTGTACCCTGTGTGATCTAATATGAGAATAGCTGGATGGCAAATAGCTGTATTTAAATTCTAGCAGTACACACGGCTATACCTCAACCTTCTCAAAGACTCAATTTTTTTTTTCTTGTATTACCTATAGGTACTCGAATATTTGCATCTATCAGTTAGCATTTCATGTTGCTGAGCTGATGCTGGAAGGTACAACTCCTTAACAGTTAGGAGTACGGGGACAATACATTATTCAAATAAAGGCACCTTACTAGACCGACACAGAACCCAAAAAAAAAACCGACTTCAAAAAGTAGGTAAACTAAAAAGCAAAAAATAAATTTACTTCGCACAAAATAATACGTTTTTTCATTTAGTTAAATAGAAATTATTAAATAATTATTTTATAATTCTGAATTCGGTGCCAAGTAAAAACAACCTTTCTACAATATCAAATTACAGTTCACACAAAAAGGAAGGCGTAGTTGTGCTAGTGCGCGGTCGCCCAGTATTGGTACTTACCACAGAAATATAACTAATATTCAGTTAGAAAAATGTTGTTAGAACGATTGATTTTATCTATACAGAGTTATTAATTGTTTACTTGGTACCGACTTCAGAATTATAAAATAATTATTTAATAATTTCTATTTAACTAAATGAAAAAACGTATTATTTTGTGCGAAGTAAATTTATTTTTTGCTTTTTAGTTTACCTACTTTTTGAAGTCGGTTTTTTTTTTGTTAAAAATTATTTTATTTTACGATCTTAAGTGATGGGTAGACCGAGCAAGAATGTTTCTCGAATGAGGAGACGATGGTTACTTGAGACGGAAAACTTATTTACAATAAACAAGAATTAAATCCTTTCTCCTGACTATTGAGGGTCACGACCTTCCATCATCAGCTCATTTTACACAATAACTAGCAGTAAGAATATGCGTACAGTAGTGAAAGAATTATCCTTTAACTCCTAACTATTGAGGAGTTGACCTTCCATCATCAGCTCAACCACATAAAATTATTGCGACCAAGCGTAAATCCTCGCCCCGGATAATAAAATATGAGGGTTGCCTCCGATTTCTCTGGGGTCCCATCATCAGATCATGACATGCTGACAATGGGACCACCTTTGAAATATCTCCGTTCCAACAGCTCACTTGACATCATAACTAGCAGTCTGAATATGTGTACAGTAGTGAAAGAATTATCCTTTAACTCCTAACCATTGAGGAGTTGACCTTCCATCATCAGCTCAGCCACATAAAAATACGTAAATACTGGTGTAGCTTTGAAAAACACACTAAAAACATTACATGTGCCTATAAAATTCGAGGGTTGCCCTCGATTTCTCTGAGATCCCATCATCAGATCACGACATGCTGACAATGGGACCCCATTGGAATCATCTCCTGTCCAACAAAAAAAGAATCATCAAAATCAGTTCATAAACGACGGAGATATCCGTGAACAAACATAAAAAAAGCAACATATATACGAATCGAATTGAGAACCTCCTCCTTTTTTAGAAGTCGGTTAAAAATCTGATTCAATTTTTTTTTGTCTGTCTGTCTGTTTGTTCAGGTATCACGCAAAAACAACCAGTTCGATTAAAATGAAAGATGGTATATTTATTTTTTATTAATATCCTAGGCACCACACTGAAAACTTTTTATTTTATTTATTGAGTTTAGATTTGTTATCATCAGAAATAGGTTTATTTAGGTAGGTACGTATTTTATTTTCTGTTATTGAGTCTTTTTATTGACGTACCTACTGCCTACGCAGATGAAACCGTGGGAGATAGTTTGTTTGTTTGAAAGCGCTAAGCTCAAAAACTACTGGGCGAATTTTGATAATTACCTTTGAGTTTTATAGTCTCACTCTCAATAAAGGTGTTAAGATATTTAATATTACGCTAAACTCTACGGGAGCGGAGCAGTAAGATTGAACGCGGGTTAAAGCGCGGGAGCAGCTTCTACTTAATGCAACGGGTTCTACGCGGGCAAAAACTAGTCCAGAATAAACTTGTATTTTGCACGAGCAATGCGTGGCCATAACTTGTGTGAATGACATATCGTGTGCTCGTCAATAACTTGGTAAAATTAATAGTTAATATAAGTTTTGAGACTATACATGATTATTTTCTCACTAAAATGCCCTGTCGTGTCGTACACAAAAGCAACTACAACACGTTTATAAAAACTCGAGATGTCATCGGAAATGTCGCGTGTCGTGATCGAGTTTGTACGAGTGCTGACAATAACAGTGCCCCGTCCGCGGAAGAGGGTAGATCGGTTCGTCTGCCAATAAAACTGTTTTCACATTTCCCGCAATGACGTTAGTATTAAAGTTTTATTTCTATCGTGAATAAATAGATTGCAACATCTCTGAAATATCCAAATATGTCGCTGCAAGTAATATACATGGTAAGTATCCCGTTATTATCTAATTTTAGTATAAATATTTTAGTTGTTTATTAATGAGAAAGAAATTCACATCCTTTTTTACCGTGGATAAGAATGAATAATAATGTTCGGCAAATTACAGTGGCAATTAAAATAATAACCGAGCAGCGCGAAAGTTTAATATTAAATATTTTATTGTATGAATGCGTAACAAAACGCCGTTGGCAATTTTCAGATGCATTTCAGCATATTTAAATATTTAACGAGGAGAAAATATACAGAGTGTTTGATAGTGGGACGTGCGCCATTGCTGGTTTATACTTACGTGAAACTAGTTCAAAATGTTCAATATTGAAAACCGTCGTAAAATGAGAGAAAAGTCTTAAGAAAAATTATCTATCTATATAGAATAAAATCGTAAATTTGCCATGTTTGTACAATGAAGATATTTCAGCAAAAATTGATACATGGGGTATTTATTACAGCAGGATCAAAACTAATTTTTGTTAGTCTGTCTGTCTGTATGTTCGTACGCGCATCTCGCAAAAACTAGAGCATGGAATTAAATGCGTTTTTCGCAGTTGTGTTGCTGAAGGTATAACTTAAAAATTGGTATATGTTTTATCTTTGTATTTTATGTCTAAGGAGGTAAATTAAGGGGTGCAAATTTATATGGGAGGTTTGTCAACTTTCAAGGAAAGGGGTTTCTTTCATGACGTAAATTAACAATAAGACATATTTTTTGGACATTTTACTCCCCAAGGGGGTTAATTCGTGGTTGTAAGTTATTGAGTGAAGTGTCTCAATATTGTTGGAAATAGCACAGAAATATCAAATTCCACGCTGATTAAGTCGCGGGCAAAAGTTAGTTGAATATAAAATTTTAATAACCACTTAACAGATCACTATTTAAACCTTGTTTTATGACAAAAAACATGGTTTTAAACGAATGGTGAATGATGAAAACTATACAAATATAGGTAAAAAAACATCGTGAAATCGTAAAGTACACCAGAAAATTACAAACGTTAAGAAAGTCTATGGTAACGTTACTCGTCCATAAGGCAAAATTGCGAAATTCGATAATTTTCCTACGAGAAGTCATGAATATTCCCGAGATAACTATTTGCTCTCAGGGTCTCAAAATCATGCACTAAATCAGTGGTGAACGGCTTCGTCACGATATCATTAACTTTGTATTATAAATATTATAATTAAATGATTTATAAATCAATATTCAAACGTGTTTTTTATATTTGTTTAATGACAAGTCTATTAACCAACCACCTCGAGGTATTTTATTTTTGTATTCGATTTTACGGTAGGCCTTTGGATCGTATGCACCCGATGCTCATGTAACATTGCAGCTGATGTTAGATTTTTCTTTTTTTTTCTACATTTTATGCTCTGGCAGATACGACGTGTATCGAAACAAAGCCTTTAGACTATTGGGTGCATAAATTACATGATCTTACAGGTTTACGCATTTTTAGTTGGTCTTCCCTTTGTAGAGATGCAAATTGACACTTAAGAAACACATGGGCATAGCGAAGTAATCCATTATTTTCAAGACACGTCGCACCTGAGTCGCAGCCAGTCTTGCACTCTCTTAAAAATGCCTAAAGGTATAGGTGAAACGCGGTCGACTAAATAGACCAACATTACGTGAGTAACACCCGTATTTCATAATTTGAATTAAAAAATATATTTCCCTACTACCCCATTTCAGCTTGCTGTCCTCATATGGGACACCCTGTATAGTAATATCTAAATTGTAACTGTAGTAATATGACCAGGGACGCCGGATAGAAAACCACATGGGTACTCATGCTCAGTTAATGACTACCTATTTTGATAACGGATACCGGCTTTGGTTGCCCGCATCGTTAAACAACAATAATACTTATATATAATAAATTGAGACAACATCACATACATTGTCCTGGTCTCAAACTAAGGTTTTTCCTTGTACTATGAAAACCAGGAATAACGAAGGTACCACAAAATCCCAGACCCAACACTGATATCTGTTTCATCTTCAAACATTTGTGTTGGTGCGGGAATCGAACCCACGACCCTTGCGTCGCAACCGGCGCTCTAAACCACTGCGCTAAACGGGTCGTCGGGACTTGAAAAAACGCCATCCCTAAAAGGCGATTACTGCTCTGATCTTGACGTCTACTCTCAGAGGTCTTCGGCACCCACTGTTTATTTCTTATGCCACGGAATCAGCGCGGAATATGACTTACTTTGTATGCTGTCAGAGTTAATATCGGCGAGGGGTTGACTGGCGGTTAGCACGGGCCGGCTGCCGGCGAAGCTGTCCCCCTCGCTCTGAGGCTCAGGAGTCACATCGCCGTGGGATGTTGACAGGCTGGAGGCACTTCTCGCAGGCGTCAACGAGGACTGCAGGCTCAGGGCACTGCTGCTCAAACACTCCTGCTCAGCCACACCAAGCTCCTCCTTCAAAGTACAATAAAGAATATGGTAATTGAAATACTGCTTAACGATTGAATCAATGATGATTTCTCAGTTTCAATACCCGATACCTATGGAAACACTATATGGGCTCACCACCAATAACATTAGAGCTAAACTTACTACTAGTGAGTAATGGGAAAGATGTTAATACACTCTGCTATACCCTTCTGGGTAATGAAGGTTCCGTAGTACCTACAAGGAACCCTTAGTTTCGCTAAAGCTTCAGTTTCCTAGGAAAGCGGTGTGGAATAATGCGGCCGTAATATTATTGCCGTGAAACGATTAATATGTAATACGTTAGGTCGATCACCGCTCTCTAGGAAACCACTACATTTGTTTTACATAGGCAACGTTCTAGTAAGTTTCGTACATCACGGGGTAGATGGTTAAATATTTTAATAGCCATCACATAGGCGTTACGTCTACATAGCTCAGTCCTGATTGTAGGTATGACAAGTTTGTCAGGATAACGGGTATTGAATGTACACGTATGTTTCTTGGTTGAAAACAAGTTAGAATTAGTTTTTACAAAATTACACATTTCAAAAATATAAATACATGGCACAGTTAACAAAGACAATTTACAGAACAATGGCTTACAGCTTGTCCACGGAGACACATTACAAATTGATCGCACACATTGTTTCTGGGCTATGAATGCTCTTTTTATATGGACTGAATTGCCCCAGAGGATAATTCCATATCTTAAACTGGATGCAACAAAACCGTGGTATGCTTTTAGTGCTGTTTTTTTGTTGGCAATTTTAGTTAGCCGCCATAAGGCATAGGCAAAGCGGTTGATTTTCTTGCATATTTTATCAACATGAGCCTTCCAATTGCATTTGTCATCTAAAATTATACCTAAGAAAGAAATCTCGTTTGTTTCTGATAGTGAATGTTCTTTATATTTTAAATGTAGCTCTAGCTTTTTTCCTCCTCTATTACAAAATTGCACATATTTAGTTTTATTAATGTTTACACTCAGATTATTATAATTTAACCAATTTACTACATCATTTATTGTTCCATTGAGTACATCATTATAGTTAGTCTTCGGATTATACGGGACGGATATAGAAATATCGTCAGCATACAGGATGCATTCATATTCAGTTATGGAAGGAAAGTCATTTATATAGAGAAGAAAAAGCAGAGGCCCTAAAATGCTTCCTTGCGGTACACCCACTTTATTGTATTTGACGACTGATTTAGCAGTATCTAGTTCTTGATTAGAGTTTACTTCTGTAATTTCAACATACTGCGTCCTATCATTTAGATAGCTTTTTAGCCACTCATTAGCTGGACCGCGTATCCCATAAAGCTCACATTTATAGAGTAACAGGTCATGTGAGACAAAGTCAAATGCTTTGCTCATGTCGAAAAAGATGGTAGTGATAGGTACTTTACTGTCAATGTTATTAACAATGTTATTAATAAGTTTAAAAGACGCTAATGAGGTGGATTTTCCTTTAAGGAAACCATGTTGCTCAGGGCACAAAATAGAATATTTATTCAAAAAGGATATTAATCGACTGTACATAATCTTTTCGAAAACTTTTGATATGACTGGTATTAAGGCAATGGGCCTATAATTGCTTGGGTTAGTTTTGTCATCTTTTTTAAACACTGGCTTTACAACTGTCATTTTTAATTTTTCTGGGAAAAGACCTTGTATTAATGATAAATTAATAATGTGAGCCATGACTGGAGCAATAATAATGATAAATGATGATAAATGAAATAGGTAAAAGCTATTTCCCTATTGCATTTGTACTAAGTGTAATTTCTGTGATTCCTCGGTAAATAATGACGAATAGCTTACGTATTTTAAAAGTACACTATTATATTTTTCACACCTAGATTATATTTTTATATCAAAATGAGAAAAAAATACGGTTGCGTAATTTAAAATTAAAATATAAAAACCGGCCAAGTGCGTGTCGGGCCACACGCAATAGGGTTCCGTAGCTAGTCGTAACAACATTAAATGTACCGATTACCGACAAATAGCCAAAATACTAACATTTTTTGCCAGCAAAAATAACTTTGTTTTTCGTGGGGGGGACACTCATTTTAGCACTTTGAAAGTGTCTATCTTTGGAACGATTGACATTGAAAAAAAATGCTTCTATAAACCTCAATGTAATTTTTAAAGACCTATCTATAGAATGAAAAAAAAATAAAATTGTTTCAGTTCAATGTATGGGGAGCCCCCCTCTAATATTAATATTTATTTTTTTTTGTGTAAAAATCGTACAGCGGTTAACAGAATACATCTACCTATTTAGTTTCAATTGTGTAGTCCTAATAGTTTCGGAACAAAGTGGCTGTGACATACGGACGGACGGACAGACAGACAGACAGACAGACAGACAGACATGACGAATTGCAAAATAAATGATTTGATTTGATTTGATTTGATTTGAATTTATAAGGGTTCCGTTTTTTGCCATTCGGCTACGGAACCCTAAAAAAGAGCGCAAAGATTAAAGGTCCATCTCACAATACATCATAATTATACCAGTATATATAAAATATCTTAATATATTATTATAATATAAATTATCATTATTATTAATAAAAATATTATGTAAGTACAATAATACATAAAAAAATATCATTTAAGATATCTTGGACTACTTATCTGATGTTGTGGTTAAAAGTTTGATATAGTAACCCGTGTTGCCGGGCTCTCTTCTTAAGCGTATCACGATTAGTTGCGGAATGAAGAACAGAAACAGTAGTAAGAGCCTGCTAGTTGCTTTTTTTTTAAGGGTAACCATCCTAACTGGGTACGGTAGTTGGAAATGTGATAATATTGTATAACAATTTGCCCAACGACGTGATATCAGCTCATAATTTAAACCAGTTCAAAATAGACTTGACATACACAAATAAAAACAAGCTAAGAACAACCGGATTCAGGCAATCATCAGTTGATTTAACTACCAACCTATAAATAACAATAATCATTATCAAAGACAATTATTATTAGAGCGCCATAACAGTGGCCACTTATTGGGCCAATAAAATTTGACTCAGCCATCGACACGACGAAAAAGAAGAAGAATATCAGTTTTATTAAAAATAATAATAGGTGAGAGAACTAACTTTAGCCTAGGCTTTAAACACGTCGAATCAATACATCGTAAATCACGTTTCTAAAATTTCATCTAAATGCACGTAGCGGGTTTGAAGTTAAGCTAATATCAACAGACAGACAACATTTTTTAACCTGGTTTTAGGCATACGTATCGTACAAATAACTAAACCAGTTAAAAAACTTTTTATTTTGACATTATAAACAGATACTTAAATTATTTGTATGTATTGATGATAACAAATTCTCCGCAGACAATGTTGCGGGTGACAGCTAGTTATTTATAAAAAAACCGGCCAAGTGCGTGTCGGGCCACGCGCAGTAGGGTTCCGTAGCTAGTCGTAACAACATATTTCGACTTAAAAGAGATTTACTATCTGTATTAAACAAGTAACATCTTCATACAAGTCATTACTTCAATTTTTTGTAATTTGCACGAATTATCCCTATTCCTCTTGAACTAATGAAGTGAACTTATCCGCTATAGTTTTCCTTTAAAGTTCATTACATGTACTACCGACACAAGTTTTTTTCAGATTTTGGGATCCAGTAGTTTAGCTTTTAGAGGGGGGGACGCTCTACTCGAACAAAAATTTGCTCTTTAAAGTAATTATCTCGCAAACGGATCTCTAAATCAAAAAACTGTCTTAGCAACCCCTAAACGTTTTTAAAAGTCCTATCTAACAACAACCTGAGAAATGTCTATATTTTTTGATCACAATATTAATTTATGAATTGTATCTAAATATCCACGATATTTGTATTTATGCTACAATTTTTCACTTACATTTTTTTCTTGAGTGTACACAATATCGGGGGAAAGAAAGGCGTTTCCTCTCCGGCGGAATCGCCTATTTGAGCATGGTCACTGGCGTTATACAAGGGCTTAAAGGAAAACTATTGCGTATACGTAACCTTTATCAGTTTAAGAGTAATAAAGGTCCAAATCGTAAAGATAGACAAGAGATAAGATTTGAGACTAAACACGGTCATTATCTTACAAAATATTAATTATAACGGGATATTTACCATGTATTTCGTTTTAGCAAGTTTCTAATATCTTTGAAGATTATTACTGATTAAAGTTGTTAGTTGTGGTCCGACAAGCACTTGACCAGTTATTTTGAGATATAAATATCTGTCTGTACTGTCCTGTACTGTAGTTACTGTACTGTAGTTACTGTACTGTCAGTATTTTCATTATATTATCGCTACCCGCTAGCACATAAAAATCAGTTCGCGATCGACTCTGATTGATGTCATGTGATGCGTTATCATTTAGTATAAGTTAAAAGTCAAAATAAACTATAGTTTTAAAGACATTTTTATTATTTTATTATTTAATTTATAATTTTCATTTTACTTGTGTTATGAAGTATTTTATGATATGTAGTTATTTATATTCTAAATCTTGTTATATACAATTTATCATCAAATTAAACCTTATAATTAAATTGAAATATATATATTTTTACTCTCGTTCACTCTTAATGCGTCACCTACTATTTGTTCACCCGAGGTTGACTGTTCAGAGAATGGCAAGTCCACCTATGTACAGTTTTAAAAAATATATCGACTCGAAAATGCTCTAAAAGTAAGAGATACTTAAGTAATATTTAACGTTTCGCCTCAACTGTGTATAACTTGAAAGAATACGTAAACTGCCTTTAGGTGCCTTTATTTAAACAACTATCCCCGTATTCCTAACCGTTGGGAATATTGTTATGTTCCTTTCAGCATCAGGTCAGCAACATAAAAGGTAGACTGCTAGCCAAACAAAGAAGCCTTTAAAGTTTGAGGATTGTCCTCGATTTCTCTAGGATCCCATCATCGTGACCTGATAAAAATGGGACCACATGACAAGTATACTCTTACAGACAAAAAATAATTTCTCAAATCGGTCCAGGCAATTTCGAGTAATGAGCGAACAAAAAAAAAAATGTTTGACTCAAATTGAGACTTCCTCTTTTTTTGGAAATCAGTTTATAAATCAATAAACACTACCTTGTGACTGCACTGTACTATGTGTCTCTGTTTCGGGAAATAGAAAAGGACTTGAATTTGTCCGTCCATCTCTTTGTTCTTAATCTATATACATAGTTGAGTATCTTTGGGCATCATGCAATTCATGCAAATCTGAAGTGTCCTCGAAAGGATGCCGATCAAAGTGAAACTTCGAAACTCGTTTGAAAGCTATACAACGAGCCTTCGACAAAGATTGTTTTTTTTTTAAGTAGAGGCTTTATTCGTAGTTATCTGATTGCTAACATAGAACGAATTGTATTAAATGTTTTACTTTGGTACAAATTATTATCTATTTGTTAAAATAATTCTGTACAAATGAGAATCGTCAAGTTTCGGATTGCTCATAATCTGCAGTTTTGAAATAACTTATTTTTGGATTTCCTTTATACCATTTACGTAATGGTTTGAGAAAAAAAACCTATAAACTTAAAATAAATATAAGGCAATCATTTTTCCTAAAAAAATACCTAAACGTCAGAATTTGAATCCTCACAGGTACATACAATTCAGATAAAAATCAGGTTGTTATAGGAAGGTACTTTAAATCATCGAAATCGGTAGTAGGTAGGTAGGTTCGTCTATGCCGCAATAACAAAATTTGGGTAATCATACATACTTTGTTTGTTGGTTTATAATTATATTTCTAAAAACGTATTGTTATTCGATTCACAAAGTATTACAAATTACAAATCACTGGACCAAATTTGGACCAAGGCGTTCCTAATAATACAATGTTATTCAAACTTCGGCGTACATATTAAGGTGTCGAGCTACTATTGAATAGGAATCGTACCGGGCTTTGTTTACTGGGCTTGCTCCGGTCCGAATACAGGGTTTGTCTACCGGTCGGCCGGGTCGTTTCGATTTACGGACGAGTGGAGACTATTTTCGTGCATGTTTTATTGGTGTGCTATAATATAATTTCATCAGAACAAAGAGCTCAAACGTTTGATTTGCTAGGAGACAAGTTGTTGTTCGGGTTTTACCTCCACTCTATTCGCATTGGAGTAGAGCATTATGGAGGATTCTTTGTACAGTCGGCGGTTGTTTATGTAAAGAGCTCGTTTTCATTTATTGCTTCATATTTTTGAATACTTTGAAAGCTTTGAATCCATTGGCACTGTGTTTGTTACTATGATTTCGACACTTTGAATACATTCTTGTTTTTGACAGTGTCCATGTTCCGATATATTTGTGCAAGATGGGTGATTTATTTAATTAGATGAATTTGGTTGTACTAATATCATTGATCAGTTTAGGCGGTACTACCTATATATATCTGGCTATTTTGTCTGTTACTATATATAAGAAGCCGACTGTACGTGGAAAATTATTTGCTTACATGTATTAAGACTCGTAAGTCTTATAAACAAACTATTGAATAAGTAAAATGTTTTTGAGAGCCCCGGACATTTGCGACTAAACATTTTGTCTGAACATTATTTACATACGCCTCGGTTGGGCACCTGTGGAATTGTTTCTAATTAATTAACAAAATATTAATGTGATGTCCTCGGTTTATTATCACGGGCGATTCACCGGTAAAAGTATTCGACGGAGAATGACCGGTGATTCACAGGTTATCGAATTATGTCTTGAAATAATCTTGTGATGTCCTAAACATTACACAAAGTAATAGGTAATATATAATCGTGATATTATTATGTTAATAGCGTCTTAATTTATTTTCATCCAACACTCCACTATTCATTGTCAAATAATACACGATAGCCTTAATTTCAATATGAAAAGAATTCTTCAGCGGATCATACGCCATATTTGTTTGTCTACAAAAACTGTATCAACAGCCATGCTCACATGTCTTCATGAAATACATTTTCATGAATAATTTGAGCGAGTTTTTAATTACTTACGGGTTTGAGGCTATTATGACTACAAAGAAAAAGCATTACCGGCTACACACAAATTTGCAAACTGTTTTTGCAAGTAAGATGGAGCGTGTAGCCGGTATCTAAGGATCCTTACTAATATTATAAATGAGCTCTGTCTGTCTGTCTGTAACGTTTCCACAGCAAAACGACTGAGATCTTGATAAGAATTGGTTAGTATGGAGATAGTAATAGTGGTAGTATCGCAGACAGCGATAATACCGCCGATTGTACGTTTAATTTTTAATGTTGTGTATAATATTTTTGTTTTTGGTCAACATTAAAGAATATTGTACTGTTATAGAAGAAGACACGAGAAAGGACATAGGCTTGACTGCTGACGGTTTACAAGTTAGAGAATGAGTGGATTGCGAGAGTAATTGAAGTTCCCTAGTTAATTTTCTATTGCAAAAAAATACACGGCAATGAGCGATTACCAACTTGAGTCACTCTAGTACGGTGTGGCACACTTCCTCTATGGTCTAGTGGTTAGCGTGGTTAGGTGGTGGCTAGGTAGTCTAGGCTCAATTCCCAAATCAGACAAAGTGTTATTTGTGAACTTTCCGTCAGGAAATTTACAAGAGCAGCACGGAGTTGGATTTGTGCCTTGTGTATGGCGATAGGCTCACCCCCTATCCCATGGAAATTAAACATTACCGGTAAAATTTGGGTGTTGTACACCTCTGCCACATCCTTCTAGGTAATATAGGCGTGATGTTATGTTACATAGATGACGCAGCCAGTTTTGTTAAACGATGAGTAAGTGTGATAATACCTATCTATAAGTGTATTTATACTCAAAGTATCTTAGACAATTTTGTGTGGTATACTACACAAACACAATACACAATGTTAGTGGTATACTATGAGGATCTTGTATCGAACAGAATAAATTTCCGTGCATTTAGCCGTTTCTGCCATACCTATTACAGCAATCAAATTTAGGCCCCATAATTTTGTCACTATCCGTGGTGTCTACACTCTTTCCATATAGACACTTTGTCTATATTTGGCATTGCTCAGTCTCCCGCTTTGCTCTGGAGGGAAGTAAAGATACATACTTTCCAACTCCAACTATATACTTCTGATTAAATTCGTTGCGGGTTCCAAGACAATTTTAACTCTCCCTGGGATTGCCCGTGTGTCATGCACGGTGCCTTTCAGTTGGTTACCGCTGTAGATCCTGGCGTCACAGGAGTCACAGTGGTGGGCGTGTGGGTGGGATTATATCCCGTTAAAAAAAAGACAATTTTATTACTTATGCTTCTGCTATTACGCGCACACTCCACAATTAATGTAATTCATCCTCACTAATATTATTAATGCGAATGTTTGTGAGTATGGATGTATAAATTAAAATAGTTAATACAATAGTTTTAATATGCATATTTATGTGCTAACCACTTAAAGAGACGTAAATTTGCTATGTCTTAACATTGAAGATATTTAAGAAAAAATGTAGCAGGGGTCTTTATAACAGCAATAGAAGCCAAAACATAGTTTTATTAAGAATTTTTGTTCATCAGTCTGTATGTTCGTATGCGCGTCACGCAAATACGACTGCATGAAATTGGATGAAGGTTTTCACAGTTTTATAATTGGAGGTCTTATTACATAACAGTCATGGTATAGCTAAATGCTATAAAAATAATCAATTAGAAGTTAATCATGGTATGGTATACTACATAATTAATATTATTGTAGTCTGAGTACCAATTTCTCAAGTTTTACGCCAAGGTGCAGCATTGAATCTCTTTGTCACGCACAAATATTGAATGAGGCAGAGAGAGAGGGAGACAGAGAGACGGATAGAGTAGGAGAGAGAGTAGGAGAGAGAAAAAGGCAGAGAGAGGAGGAGAGAGAGGAGGAGAGAGAGTAGAGAGAGAGGAGGAGAGAGAGAGATGGACAGAGGAAGAAGGAGAGAGAGAGGTAGAGAGTAAAAAGGAGAGAGAGAGGTAGAGAGTTAAAAGGAGAGAGAGGTAGAGAGAGAGGGAGAGAGAAAGAGGCAGAGAGAGGAGGAGAGAGAGTAGAGAGAGAGTAGGAGAGAGAAAGAGGCAGAGAGAGGAGGAGAGAGAGTAGAGAGAGAGGAGAAGAGAGAGTAGAGAGAGAGTAGGAGAGAGAAAGAGGCAGAGAGAGGAGGAGAGAGAGTAGAGAGATAGGAGGAGAGATAGAGATGGACAGAGGAAGAAGGAGAGAGAGAGGTAGAGCGTAAAAAGGAGAGAGAGAGGTAGAGAGAGAGGGAGAGAGAAAGAGAGAGAAAGAAGGAATGAGAGAGAGAGAGAGATGAGGAGAGAGAGAGAGAAGGAGAGAGAATAGGAAGTTAGGTGAAATTAGGGTTAAAACGTAAATATGCAATTTTTATCGAGACTTAATTTCCTTTTACCGTAAGGTGGACTGTTACATAATATTATTACATGTAAAAAGTAGCGTATGTTACGGTCAATTCGTTTTAAAATAACAAAAATATTTTGTAAACCCTTTTGTAAAGTAGTCTAGTAAGGCAAAATATCATGACCATGTCATTTAAAACATATTCGGGTAATATTTTGTGTGCACAGCTGTGCTACATATTGTATTAAAATTATTCATGAAAATGTATTTCATGGAGACATGTGAGCATGGCTGTTGATACAGTTTTTGTAGACAAACAAATATGGCGTATGATCCGCTGAAGAATTCTTTTTATATCGAAATTAAGGCTATCGTGTATTATTTGACAATGAATAGTGGAGTGTTGGATGAAAATAAATTAACTGAGACGCTATTAACATTATAATAATATCACGATTATATTACCCATAAGGGTGTGGCAGTGTACAACACTCACATTTCACCTGTTATGTTTAGATCTCATGGGATTGGGGGTGAGCCTATCGCCATCCACCGGGCACAGTAATGATTTTCCTAACAGAAAGTTCAAAAAGCCACTATTAACTCTCGAAAAATCTAAACAGTCGCTGTATAGATCATTCGTCCCAGTTAGCGTACTTTAATGGAAAACGTACCTGATGTTTATGCAGTAGCCCTTCAAATTCATTATTCCTCGGGCTGTGCTCGTTCAGCGACTGAAGAGATACGGACATAGAACCTCTTCGCTTAATCGGTTGACTTTTAATGGATTGTTTCCTGAATATTTCAGTTGTATTTTTAAGAAAACTGTCCATTGTTTTTCTAAAAAACGAGGATTTTCTTTCTAATGGAGATTTTCCTATTGAATTTAGATCCAATTCCGACCGAGACAAGCCCTCCCGCCTAGATAGCATGGTCTGATCTAGAGATAGTTTTCTCTCTCTTTCTTTTTCTCTTACAAGAGACGGTTCGCTTGGGACCACAAAATCTTTTTCCAATTCTGGCACGGTAGAATTATTTTCTTTTTCTTCACAGCTAATTAGATTTACATGCGATAAGCCATCGGGTACACTACTTGACTCGTGTGAATGTGCCTCTAGTGAATTGTCTTCATCAAGCTCATTCAATATACTCTCTTCAGGATCTTTATCCTCATTTACAACACAGTCTTCTGTTACATCATCATCTGTTTCCAAAGTAGTGTTGTTTACAACCACGTCTAGGTTGGTTGCACTCGCTGTGTTTAATACATTAACGTCTTCGTTAACAGCCCCGCCCTCTAAGATATCCTCGTTGTCATTGAAATCCTTATTCTGCATTACTTTACTACCCTTGGGTGCTTTAATTCGCATGCTGCTATTCATTTTAACAGTTCTCAAAATTTCTTTAATTTTGATATTTTCCTTCATTGTCTTAACATCCGTAATAAAAACGGGTGATTTATCTCTCTCCACGTACTTCATCGGTTTTTCTTTTTTAGGCTTTTGCCTAAATCGATCCATTTTATCACGGTACACTACACACTTCACTCACACGCAAGTAGTTTTCAAATACTTTTAAACTTCACAATAACTGTGATCACCGCATTTTCGTGCAGAAGAAATTTTGTCAATCCGTATCCATCACACACCATTACACCTGTGCAAACCGTTTCATCACTGTGAAGGCGGTCACGATAACAATATATCGACGAAACGAATCACACACTAATAAATGTCATTACACGGGCGTCCATGGCCATTCGCGGCACGGCCTATCGTAAAATACGATCTTTAATATATCGGTATCATTACTCTTTCATTATTTAAGTGGGCGCTAAACATTTGCTATAGACCGAGTAAAACAGTGTGTATGGAAAGAACAACGCGACGTGACTAAATTTAAACAAAAGTAGGTAAACACGTTTTGTCCGACCTGAGTTTGATTAGATTCGGTATGTACGTCCTCAGCATTATCACTTAACCATATCTCGAGGATTGCCATAATCTTTGATATCACGTATCTATATCATTTATGTTTTTATCTTTAGTCAACGTTGAAAATATATCAATTGGAAACTTTACGCAATATACCTGTGATCGCACCGTTATTATAATTACTAATTTTCCATTGGTATGCTTTATCAGTATGTTAATAACAAATATTTATTATGTGTCTAACTATTGTAGATTATATATGAGTATAACGTATATGACTATACAATTTGGAAAGGTGAAGTGAGTACAAAGGTTATAATTGATTATATTGCTTCGGAGTATGAGATTAATGTTTCATTATTTTGTTTTACATATGTTTGTGAATGATTGAATGAAGAAATCTTTCAATAGTTTAGGAAAAAAAAATAACGGTATCTGGGTACAGTACTATGGATGCATAATTTTATTTTTCTTAAATTTTACCTGCAATGACAATGTTCAAGAGTGATTCGAGCACACTGAAGGCTTCGTAATAAAGACAAATTATTAGGATAAAGGTGAAGTGCATCTTTTTATTCATGGTGGTTATGGTTTAAGTTCATCCCCTGGATCCCTGGATATGTGAATCTAGTCTAGGATGTCAGCTAAATTTATGTCTTATGCAAATGGATCTACGCGCTGAAGCTGTGTAAATTCATAAATATTTGCACGCAACTTCGTCGGTACTGATCTGCTCTTGTGAAGTTAAGCTTGATGTTAGATAATTGCCAAAAGCAAAAATAATTATTCTAATACGCCTCTCAGCCGAGAGCAGAAAATTCCTTTCAGAGAGGATACGAACTTCGGCCAGCAATTTGTGAAATACAAGATTGTAACGGTAATGTGCTCACGTGCCGGCGTGGCTTTACATTGAAAGCTAATAGTCAATTGCATGTGGCTTTCAGCCAGTAATAGAATTCATAGCGCGATAATAACCTCGTTTCACGACCATTTTTCCGCTCTTTGCTTTCCGTTTTGACCGAGTACTGCGAAATTGTTAATTTGCTACGTAGACCGTGCAGCTTTGTGCTTTGTGAAGAACAAATGGATTTTCTATTGTGACTTGTAACTTATTTGAAACTTATCTTGAGTGAAGCGAATTGCAATGATGTTTCAAAAGGTAGGTTTGCTGCAGCACTACCTACTGTTGTAGATATTTATATATCAAAGGAACTGTAAGATAAATTACGCATGTCTTTTAAATACCCCATACGTTATTTTTTTGGTGGATAGCGTTTGATCAAGATATCGCCTGATGGTCTACGGTGGAGCACATTTACCTATGAGATACCTATTCACTCCTCTTTAGTCCGATCTGGTTTCACACTCCATCCTCGTACAGACAATATTTTGCTCAAAAAAATATGTGTGGTAAGCTACCGCTTTGCCGGCTATACCTACAGTTTATCGTGTAGAATGAAAGTTGTTGAAGACGAAGCGTGTGGCCAGATCTTGCGGTAAACAGTACGTTTCGGCTATGGAGGGCAACGCGAGAGTAATCATGCTGCTAAGGCAGAAAGTATACACCGTGAAAAGTTCAACCGTTAAGGGGGAACAATTATTGCTTAGATGTTTTCTGTAATATAGGTTTAACTTTAATATTATTAAGTTTTAATGTATTATTTTAGACGAATTATATCTAAAACACTTAAATCCATGTTTATTGGCGCCCATTTTCTATAAATTATTATTTTAATTTTTAGTTTGTATACACACAAACTGGCAAATTAAAATAATAATTATAACTCAATTAATGATTAAAACAATTTTGAAAAAATGGCCACGAAGAAACATGTATTTTAGTGTTTCAAATATAATTTGTCTATAATAATAGATTAAAACTTAATAATATTAAAGTTTTTAACCCATATTACGTTAGTATAAAATTATGGCGCTCGGGAATCTATCCTTAAGAACTAAAAGCCTGGTCTACAGTCTACCTTGCTCAGCCATATTAGATGTTAGATAGATATTTCACAACTTACACACAACGCCAGCTAGTCCCAAACTAAGCAGAGCGTGTACAGTGGGCCAACGAGTTAGGTATGTAAGGCAAAATCTTGTTAGTCATATTTAAGACTTACTACACCAGTTATGGATAAGTGAGATACATATGTAAATAGTGGGTATATTACACTTATTCAATATTTAATTCATAAATACATATCTATTGCAGTCATTTTTCACTGTGGCGTAGAAGTTTTTGCCCTGCATACCTAATTGCTTGGCCCACTGTACTATGGGTACTAGAATAACTGATCCTAATAAATATATACTTTTCTTTTGTAAATACATACTTATTATACATAGAAACACCCAGACTATGACAAACCCCAATGTTCATGCACACAAAGATTTGTCTTAAGCAGGAATCGAACCCGCGACCTCGGCGTCGCAGGCATGTACACTACCCACTCCGCCACACGGTCGTCATATTGCCACCGTAAAATGGGCATTACAGTAATAAAAGCATCCGGACAAAAGCGAGAATATCTTTTACTGCTAGCTGCACAAAATAGAGAGGAAATGCAGAATGAAAATAAAATCCTAGCAATACGTTTCGACATGATTCACGTTCCGCCGCAAAGGGACCTAGACTACGTTCCTAACAAGGTTCATGCAAATCGAATAAAGGAATGCTTTTACCTTTATAGTGTTGCCATGGATAAAGCCTAGATTGATAGAAATTCTTCGTCTAAAGTGAAGCCAAAAACAGGTTGACTTGTGCGTGAAAATTAATTTTAAAGAGCAAATTTTGTTCAAAGAGAAAAAGTTAAATTTCTGCCTCAAAAAATCTGAAAATACCTCTGGTGATTATTATACTTAATGAACTTTCAAGGAAAACCGTATTGGCTACAAACAATTATTTCATTCAAGAATAATGGAATCCCAAATTGTAAAATGCACTTTACTTGGAATAGTTTACCTTAAAACTTTTTACTGTACACAACTTTAACAGAAAAACATACAAACACAATATAAAATAAAGGCGAGCTTAAGTCAATTTTAGACTAATATATAATAGTTCGTACATAAAACAAAAATCTTTGAAATTAATCATTTCTAGAAGTTGTTATTGTGTAGATAGTAAATCCCTTTTGTAACGGACAACTACGGAGCCTTAGTGCACGTGGCCCGACAGGCACTCGTTTTTTTTTCTTATTCAAATAAGCTTATGTTGCTCAGCATATAAAAAAATTGACAGTCGATGAATGTACATACCTATAAAGCATTAGGTTATATAAATGGAAACATTTTTTATTGGTTTTAATTTCAATTTATTAGCCGAATTAAAATAAGTACAAAAGTACATAACAAGCTTTTCAATTAATATATTGGCCATGAAGTCATGGGGAGAGGCTTTTGCCCAGCAGTGGGACACACCCGCAGGCTAGTAAAAAAAAAATATATATTGGCCATGATTACAATCATTAAACACAGGTTCTACAAATAACGCCATGAATGCTACACCCGCATTCATGGCGTTATTTGTAAACTACTCTACTACTACACTAAAAATCATAGCAGTTATCTATACAGGGTGTAAATTACATCGTGACGAAGGCGCTTCCAGTGATTCAGTTTATAATATTGAGGCCCAAGTTGCATAAAAATTATAATTATGATGTTTGAAAAATTTCTGATGAAATTTTTTGTAAAATTTTGGGAATTCAGAATCATATTTATATATTTATATTTTATTTTTTTGGATTTTTACATTAGATAGAACGTCAGAAGCAATACCACTATCTAATGGTCCCAATGACAAGGCCAAATACACACATTCACTCACACAAGCACACTCAGTCTCAGAACAAATCTTTGCGAATCACTCAAAGATTTGTCCCATGTAGGGATCGAACCCACAACACCGGTGCATTGGAGAGCGGCGAGGTGACCGCTTAAACCACTACACCACACGTGCAGACAACACTCTGATTCACTGTAAGCGGCTTGATCCCGACGCCCTTACACCCTGTATTTTTACAATAACCCTGTACTTCACGATTCAGGAACGTAGTGGGCCTTCTAAAAGTTAATCTCGTTACTTCTTCACGTTATCTGGCACATCGAACTCGCTGACTTGCGCGTCGACAAGCTGTTTGCTGCGGAGCTTCACGAGAGCGTGACTTGGCACGTTCGGGTCTTCCATCTCAAACTCGATCAGACCTGTTCAAATTGCATAATATTAGAAAAAGCTTTACCGTAATAACACCTCGGATTCATTTGCGCAAGATCTTGGAATGTGATTGAGAGAAAAACATTGAAAAGGGTTCAAATTTTTTTGAAATGTTTCTTTTAGATTTGTCTTGGATATTAAAGGAGAATTCTAAGTGACTATATGGTTTCTTTTTAGTGCTGTGTCAAGATGAAAAAGCGTGGGGCGCTCTGTGCCATATTTTTCGTCTATCGAGGAACCCACGCTTTTTCACAATAATAATAGTAATTTTTGTTCATTACCATTTTCAACTTATATTAGGAATTATTTTTCACTTTTTAATTAGAAGTACTTTAAAAGCGTGTTTTTTTTGTTTTTTTAAACTATTATTTATTTTCTAGGTTCAAAAGAGTTTTAGGAGCGATTTTTTTATTTTTTTCGAATTATTGCATTGTCATCATAGAAATCTTAATAATAAGGCAATAGAAATGTCAAAGACGCGTGACCTTGTCGCCGCGCATCTGTCAAGTCAAACACAAGTGCGAGTTGAGGAATTGTCGTCTTAATGTCATCGCAAAAAGAATAATTTTGTTTGCAGGAATACAAGCGCATTTGTCTAATCGAACATAAGTGCGAGTTGAGGAATTGTCGTCTTAATGTCATCGCCAAAAAGAATAATTTTGTTTGTAGGAATACAAAAAGTGGTATTTGAAAACCGGCGACATGCGTCCCAGTGTTAAAAGATAGTCGATAGCATTTCTATTGACTAGTTATTAAGATTTCTATGATTGTCATCGATCTTTGACAGGTGTGCAAATTTGAATGAAATCTGTTCCTTTAAAGTGGGTCAAAATCGAGTCCAAAGGAGTCGGTTACATACATACATACATACAGGTGAAGCTAATATAAGCGTGTTAAAAAAAGGGCTGGTACTTCAAAAAAAAATAAACTCCATCATAATAATAAACCGGTTAAACGTAAAATGTAAACAAAAAGAAAAATCAAGTGTATTAAACATGGTTATTTCTGAAATTATTGCTGATTTTTGGTGTTGTTACTTTTATTAATGTAATCTGCATTAATTAAATTCACATATTAGTAGATAAAAACATAACGATTTTAACTACTGATACGCGACACAAAGAAATGTAGGAATCTAAAGCTAATGACATCATGCTTTGCGGTGATACAGCTTTTGTTCATTCCCCTTTCGCTCGTTGACTTGAGAATAAGTATTTTTTTACTTCAAAAAAGTCGGAAAATACCTTTAACGGAACTATAATTAAATGTTTTTAATATACGCATTCATATATTTATTGAATAGTAATTGACCTACAAAGGTATTAATTATATCGGTTAATGTTAGTGATAAAACCTAAATGTTGATTTGACTATGTTATATGGAAATGAAGTTTTCACCAATCAAACAGCGAATTTGCATGAGGCTACTGGTTTCTATAAATTTACCCTCAATTATTTTAAACTGCTGGGAGTATTGCACTACCAGCAATTTTAAATAAAGCTTACATGTATAACAGTATCAATTTTATTAATGGATTTTTCAAAATCCAATGCACGTTGCATTGGAGAAGATCGTGACTAAGTGAGAACCGCGCGGATTGATTGATGGTCGAGAATGCAAGGCTAACTAAAATAACTGTCATATACAAGATTGATGCAATATGGCGACATATTTTGAAACCACAGATTCCATACACGGTCAGCCCACCGGTATTTTTTTTACGAAAGCGTATTTTGCGCATTATACGAACAAAGTGAACCATCTTTTCATTGGTATGAATATCCGAACACCAATATAAAAAAATGATGAACCTTCATCGGAAACATACTCGAAAAAAATAACTCTAAAATTGGCTTTCGTGTTTTCCAGCAAAATGGTACTTTTAATTACAAAATTATGTTAGGTACACAACATTGTAGATCATACAATCATCATCAAGTGGGCGGTGCTAGGAAAAGTACACTAACTTATAAGATAAGAAAGAGCTCACAGACGTCTTATTAAAAATATTAGTTTCTAAAAGTTTAGATTTCCAACAACAACGTTATACAAAGAATTCGCAGTTTTAAACATTTGACAGATCTTCATTCAAAAATTAATACTACGAGATCATTGTTGTACAAGACCTGCTGCCAAATCTCTCAGAAGATCTCACGAAGTATTATAATTATTTTATATTTTCCCGGCGCGGGCGTTCAGAACTACATTTGCACAATGTTTTCCTTTTTTCTAGCTCCTTTATTATAAAAACATTAAAACGACCTTTAAAACATCTAACTACTTTTAGTTGTTAAAGAGCTATGGATTATTTTTTGAGAGAAAAAGACTTCGTCTTTGTAGCAGAGAGAGCTTTTCTACTTTTCCCTTCATTGCATTCTGCAGCGAAAGGAAATGTCCCGTTGTTCCGGACTTGCCCGAAAACAATAACTTTCTGTGATAGATATTTTTCGCATGACTTACTGCAATGAGGTAATTTCCATGTAGGTGTTGTATAAAAGCTTTTACGTTCCTATCGTCCGTGAGATATTGTGAATAAAATAAAATATCAAGCTCCCTTATAAAATCTAAAATAACATATCTTTTTGTGAGATTTTTAAATGCAACCATTACGGAGAAAAAAGTTTATTTCGTACTCCTATTTTCAGCTTTTTCAGCGTGCAGGGCCTTAATTTAACGTAACTTGTGATTATACGTTGTTCTGGTTCTATTCAATTGGCGTCATATTCATTTACATTCTTTTTTTTTCGAATTTACAGTAGGTATATTTCATATAAAGCATATGTCATTATGTCGTTTAAGTATATTACAAAGGAGGAGAAAGTAGGAAGAAAATTAGGAATTGATTTATGATAAAATAATTTTTAATAAAAAAAAAAAACCGACTTCAAAAAGTACGTAAACTAAAAAGCAAAAAATAAATGTACTTCGCACAAAATAATACGTTTTTTCATTTAGTTAAATAGAAATTATTAAATAATTATTTTATAATTCTGAAGTCGGTGCCAAGTAAAAACAACCTTTCTACAATATCAAATTACAGTTCACACAAAAAGGGACGCGTAGTTGTGCTAGTGCGCGGTCGCCCAGTATTGGTACTTACCACAGAAATATAACTAATATTCAGTCAGAAAAAAGTTGTTAGAACGATTGATATTATCTATATACAGAGTTATTAATTGTTTACTTGGCACCGACTTCAGAATTATAAAATAATTATTTAATAATTTCTATTTAACTAAATGAAAAAACGTATTATTTTGTGCGAAGTACATTTATTTTTTGCTTTTTAGTTTACGTACTTTTTGAAGTCGGTTTTTTTTTTATTAAAAATTATTTTATTTTACGATTTTAAGTGATGGGTAGACCGAGCAAGAATGTTTCTCGAATGAGGAGACGACGGTTACTTGAGACGGAAAACTTATTATAATAAACAAGAATTAAATCCTTTCTCCTGACTATTGAGGGTCACGACCTTCCATCATCAGTTCATTTGACACAATAACTAGCAGAATGAATATCCGTACAGTAGTGAAAGAAATATCCTTTAACTCCTAACTATTGAGGAGTTGACCTTCCATCATCAGCTCAACCACATAAAATTATTGCGACCAAGCGTAAATCCTGGCCTCGATTAATAAAATATGAGGGTTGCCCCCGATTTCTCTGGGGTCCCATCATCAGATCATGACATGCTGACAATGGTACCACCTTTGAAATATCTCCGTTCCAACAGCTCACTTGACATCATAACTAGCAGTCTGAATATGTGTACATTAGTGAAAGAATTATCCTTTAACTCCTAACCATTGAGGAGTTGACCTTCCATCAACAGCTCATCCACATAAAAATACGTAAATACTGATGTAGCTTTGAAAAACACACTAAAAACATTACATGTGCCTATAAAATTCGAGGGTTGCCCTCGATTTCTCTGAGATCCCATCATCAGATCACGTCATGCTGACGATGGGACCCCTTTGGAATCATCTCCTGTCCAACAAAAAAAGAATTATCAAAATCAGTTCATAAACGACGGAGATATCCGTGAACAAACATAAAAAAAAAAAAAAGTAACATATATACGAATCGAATTGAGAACCTCCTCCTTTTTTAGAAGTCGGTTAAAAATAAAACTGATTGATTTTTTGTACTTACTTTCGGACATCGGGCTCTTCTTGAGCGAAATAGACTACCAAATGCAAAAAAAAAGTGTTGGCGTCCAACTAGTCATTCCCGAAATTAGTGTTATCAAACAAACAAACGAACCAACTTGCCTGCTTCGACCCACGGCCAATAGCGTGATGATATGTAGCCTATGTGTTGAACCGAGCTCTTATCTATATCCATACAACATTTAAATTCAATCTATCCACAACCCACTCCAATAACTCCTATAATAGTTATGAGACTATTATATTCATAAAGCTTTATCTCACAAACTGTGGCTGTGTTTTCAGTAATTTTGTCTAAAATCATTTTATGATAGAAAATAACTTTTTGCTGAAAGCCGCGGAAAACCAAATTTAAAAGTTTGGAGCTAAATGTCGCAACGTTTGGCCCTTTTTTAATTTGGTTTGAACATGTCGGTATGAATGCTTGTAACACCATCATAAATGTATGCTAAAAAGTCCTCATCGAACCCGTACCCGGTTTTTTTTTGTTCAACGTCAAATGTCTCTGAGATTTGGCTTTGAGAATTTGTTGACAGAAATTCCAAATAACACATTTGCTCGAGCCGGGATTTAAACCGAGACCGGAGCAACAAAGCAGTTGACACTAACCACCTGACCAATGAGGCAGTTGTGACCCGCAAGTATAATTTAATAGCTTCGTGCTCTGTGGTAGGTGTAGATACAGTGCCTTCAGAATATTCGGCGATATGGAAATACAATTCAAACATCATCAGACATTAAAACAAATTTTTAAAAGTGGTTATTCTGTTTAATGAGTTTAAGCGATCGTGGCACAATGAATCAATCTTACGATCGAGAGAACATGGGTTCTAATCCTGGCCTTTATACATACACCACGGGTGCTAACTTCCTCCTAATACAAGGGAATTTAACTTAGCTGGAGAGGTTAACAAGAATACTAGTAATTTACGTTGGCAAATTACGCGTAAAACAAAAAACTTAATATAGGGTCGCTGCACACATAGGCGAGCACGTGTGTAGCGAATCTAAAGCCGTTAATTGAACATATATTGTGCTGAATTTATTTGTAGCCTTGTAAATATGTCCTACTCCTGGGCGCGTACCTGTTCTTACGATGACAAGGGTTAGCCTATATGTAGTCCTGGTAAATAAAACACGAACATAAAATGCTACTTCAATCACTTTTGTTCTTAGCTAGCCAAGTGGTCGTTTAGTATGTATAGGTACCGACGTACTGTAATGGTTCAATTACACTAGGCCGTTAGCCCATTTTTGATTGCCTATAGAATTAAGGCGAAGACTACCTAAAAGTATATTAACTGGATCGATTACGCTCGAAATCGAAGAGATTTCGTTTTCGTTACGTGCCGGGCAAGCACACAAGCGCGAGATTGACTATGTCGCGCAGTTGTCATGTTTCCCCATTAAATCTATCTCGTGCTCGTATGCTTCGCCCCCTGGCCCTGTGTCCTAAAATAAAAACAATGTATTCATTACATTTGTCGTTTGTCCGAATTCAGAAAGTAAAAGCCCATTTACGCGATGCAAGTTTACACAATTCTCTTGCCTGTTTTTTTAATTGCGATACAATTAATCGCATAAACAAAGCAAGCATTGGAATAGCCTAAATATAATTTTACGGAAAATAGAACCGACGTCAATTACAAAAAAAAACACTAGGAAGTAAGAAATACTTAAGTAAAGTAATATTCAACGTCTCGCTTCATCTGTGTATAACTTGAACTTGTTCTTAGAATTATTATCCCCGTACTTCTAGCCGTTGAGGAGTTGTACCTTCCGGCATCAGTTCAGCAACATGAAATGCTGAGTACTTGATGCAAATATCAGAGTAGTTTTAGGTAATATACGAAAATCAATATAGAAGCCTTTAAAATTAGAAGGTTTTAAAAGTAGAAATAAATAAATAAATAAAGGTTGCCTTCAATTTCTCTCTTCGATTTATCATCAAATCGCGAATTGATAAAAATGGGACGACGTGACAAGTATCCTTTTTCAGACAAAAATAACTTCTCAAATTGGTCCAGGCGTCTTCGAGTAATCAGCGAAAAAACATTAAATAAAAATAAAAAAATGAAGTAATTCAAACAAATTGAGAAGCTCCTCCGTTTTATTTGAAGTCGGTTGAATGAAAATGATAGTTTCTACTACTTTCTATTTAGTACCCATGTTTACTAGTAGAGTATTGTACGCCTAACTCGCCTGTTCGATGTCGTCTCTTGTTTGATGACATGACATGTCTGATTGCGACGGCGATAGTCAATAGTCGATACCGCAATGCCTTCAGCATATCGCTAGCCGGATGTTTGCGGCCAATGAGCTTAATTCATGGGCAGTGAGGCCAGTGACGATTGTAGTACAGACGGTTACCGAACTTACCGATCAACCTATACATTTTCAGTATAAGCTGGTCTCGCATTGCACGGGAAGCCTATATAGTTGATTCATTTAGACTTGGCAAAAACAGTAAACAAACCCCCCCCCCCCCAATTACAAATTACGATATTGCGAAAGAATAACACACTGTACGTTACCACATTGAGTTGTATGAACTAGTTCACACACCAACACACTAATATTCACATATATTCATTGTAAATTCACTGTGCAAATGTATTCTTTTTGCAAATTTCGTTATTCCAAGGAGACTTCAAACCACAGATTAAAAAAACGACATGGAAGTTTGACTTTTGATTTAGGGATGGGAACAAATGAACGAAAGAACGATTGGGGTTGATTTACGTTTTTGTCAGTGATGATGAATTAAATTGTTCAAAACACTCTTAAATTTATTGAAAGCTGTACTTATATTAAATTAAATTTTATTTAATCTATTTATCGTGAATAACAAATCGTAACGAATTAATCCTTTTCTACAGCTAAAGTGGCCCATTCAACTGTGCGGTTCGCGCGACTCGGTTCTTTAGATTCGTTCAATCGCGAACGACACATAACTAAATCAAAGTCCATTTTTAACCGACTATAGCGACTTTTAATTAATTAATATCATTCACTGAATGAATGTTGAAGCGCCATTTTGAGTAGTTCACAACAGTTCATTAAATGATTCACATCACTATTTTTTTTCGTCAGCCATTATTGTTTATCTTTTTTGCCAAGTCTATATGAATAGACTATACAACACGTGACCATCTTATACTGGCAATGTATAGGTTGATAAGTAGCCGTCTGTACATAGTCACACATTCCCATTGTCTCTCAAATATTGTCTCTGTGATTTCAGTATAAAGGTTAATGAGAAATCGGGCTATCATCATTCGCTGAGCTTTATCTTGGACATTTGGGACGATTTTTAGTCTAAGGGATTCAACTGAATATCAGTATATTACGTAGAACGTCTGTCATCAGACCTGCACAACAAGTTAATAGTAGAATAAGAGTGGAAACCTAGAAAAACCGTAGCTCACTGATCATAAAATATTTAAATCAAGATTTACAAGAACAAAGATCCAACAGTAGTTTTAATACATTAATATTTATACCTCTAACTTCAAATATATTATGAAGGTTCTTTCAAACTTCACAACATACTCGATTCATCTCAGGACAAAAGTTTCGTGAAAGTTCAATATTTTATTGATATATCGGAGTGGATGCCGCCCGCTAGCATACTTGCAAAAGATATATCACGTGTTAAATAAATACCTTATATTTTTAAATACAAACTACACACCAAGAATTGTAGGTAGTGAAAGTATTGAATTACGTTAGTAATTTCATCAGGCATGCCCATGCTGACTAATGGTGGCTTCAGATTATGAATTAAGAATATCAATTTCCCGGTCTGTAGCACTTTACACACGGTAGTTAAAATGTAAAGATTTATACAATAATATGTTTATTATTTCCTGATACCCCTCATTACATATTTCTATGGAAATCGCCAGGAAACCCACGTCAGCTATTATTTTGGGAAGAGGCTTTGGGTGTTCACGTCGACCTCCGTGGGTCTATTGTGATTATTATATTTTATATATATATTTTTTTTTTTTTTTTTTTATTTATATATATATATAATATTTATTATATTATATATATATATATATATATTCACGTCAGCTATAGCGTAGAATTACTAAAGATGTATCGTACTAGAATATACATCTTTACATTATAGCTGAGAGTGTAGTGTGAGTACTGTGAGTACAGTAAGTAAAGCTCTACCGCTATTTTTAAAAACCAAATCATAGAATATTTTAAAGTAAAACAAGTAGGTACATTACTTAAATTTTATTTAGCCGTGTTTAATTGATTTTGCATCAGTACATGTCAAATGCACGGCAAAGCATAACCGTGACAAGGCAGATCCGAAAATAATCGCCAATACGGTTCATTAGTGCCGTTAATTTTCGATCGACGCAACATAAACATTACTAAATAAAACTATGTATGTACATGATCTTAAAAGCATAAAACACGCTTAGTGTCGTGGTGCATTCGGTAGTATGTATTTTTAAAGGATTACACTTTGTGTCGTGTCGTGTCATGTTGTGTTGTGGCGTTCCATACAAAATGCACGTTCTGGCACGCCATGATGCGTTAGTGTGATTCTGACTTGAGGATTTTATTCAACGTTTCACGTTGGTAGGGTTTCAACCTACGATATCTCGATCGTAGTCAAACAAGACGATTATTATTTAACGTGAAGGCTTATTGTTTGGTTTTAAAGAGAGTGTAGTGTTAACACATGATTAAATAACGTACAGATGCACGTTTTGGAAGGGTTACCATAGAAAAATAAATTACAATTACAAGCTTTGGTTAAAACTATCCTCTGGTATAACCATGTTCTTAGTTCACAAGTGATATTATTATAGTTCATTGTCCTGTGTGTATGAGAAGTAAAACATACCTAACCATTTTTATAACACCAAAGATACATCATTGTTATAAATATATTCTTCTATGACTACCAATACAGGTAAGCATTTTCCTCATATGAACGTTATTTTATCAAGTGGCCGATATAGTTGCAAAATCGCAGATCGCCGATGCTAAAGTATGTACTACATGTATGCTATGGCCTGTAGTGAAAATATATCATTCCTGCATGCCTTGCTCGGTAAATCCCACGACGCGAGGGCGTCGTCGTCGTTCAATACGGGGCATGTACCGTGAATAGTGTGAATACACTGCGAGGTATTCTTTGGATTCCTTCCCTCCTTTGTACCTTTGACAGTGCGGGAAGAGTTCGTTCGCGCCGGTAAACTTTGTAATTTAGTACCGTTATTTTTACTACTTGCTAAAAAAAAGAGGCATGTTGCACGTTCAGCGTTTGATCAGAATTAACAACTTTTTTATACATGTTCTTATTTCATATTATAGTCACCTCTATTTTTATAGTCTAGCAATATAGTTGATGACACCATGAATTTATCTTGTTAATGTTATCAAATAATGGTCAAATCAGCATCATCCTATGGCGTCATATAGACTTTTCTGTAATATAGACGTCAAGTCATGTCATACAGTGTGTGAATGAGATCGTAACGAAGCCGCTTACCTGTGATTTAGTTTTTTATTCAGAAACTGGGTAAACAAATAATCACGCGGATAGTTCATGAATTTTTTAAACAAATTTGATTTTTTCTAAATGATTATGGAAGAGTTACTCTAGACAATTCCAATACATTTGCAATTCTTCGGTCAACTTTGGGATTGTCCGATGTTTTTTTTCCATTTTTAGAAATATGCCAATATCATATTTTTAGTTAGTTTTTAGCGCCTCTTCATTGGAAGGATTTTGTGTTTCAAAATTTGAATCACTTTGCCTCACTAGTGAGTAAAAACGCTTTTTACTCACTGAATTCTCGCAAGCAAACGATCTTTTTCATGCTGGTGTGGTGAAAAATACTTTATATGTTGCTTTTGTTTTTGCCCTATGAATTAAACGTGTATTTTTCATAACAACAGATATTAACCTTTTGACGTCGATATCGAAGACGAGGCAGACTGTCGCCTGTTTTGCCATCCAAGGGGACCTTCAAACGTCTAAGAACTCCCACATGGTCATGTCAAACCATTGTTGAACCGTGTCTTATAATAGCTCGGTCCATTAAGACTAGACAAGTTCTCGAAAACAACCTTTGTTTGAAATTGTATTATAATCCCACGGAGATAAAAGCATGTCTATTTATTTGAAACAATGTAGAAGAAAATGATCTTCAGAAAAACAACATTTTTAAAGCAGACGCGAAAGGTATTTACAGAGAACGGATAAGAAGTCCACCTAATGGTAAAGCAGCAACTGCAATATAATATTATATTCTTCATTTAATGGTTAGTTGAGAAGAACCATAGTGAAATGACATTCAGGCTTCTACTACGTGTTAACGAATCGATTCTCATTTCAAATCAATGATTTAAAAAAATGTCCTCTTCCCAAAGAAATGGATAGAAACCTCTTTAAGAAGCTTAGTTAATTAGTGTAATAAAAACGGTAGATAAAAGTTGTGTCGTATGTAAGTTGTAGCTTACATATTTTTCACTGGATGATTTTGTAAGAAGCGTAGTCTTTTTGGTTTCATTAAACACACATCAACATTTTTTTTTTTTTTTTTTTTTTTTCGCGAGGAAATGCATTTACGCATACCACCCTACCCGTGGGGGGACGGGCAGAGTGGCTATGTGGGACTCCCGTGCCTACGATGTTAAACGGCACAGAATACCCACTAAAACCCCGCGGTGTGCCCTCGTCGCCGAAAGATGGTGGGTCGGCGAGCCCTGGATCGATCTTACATCCACAGGGCTCGCCGCGGCGACACATCAACATTGCCTAGGGATATTTCATTTTTACTCTAATAAATGAAATTCTGTAAATATTTTGTTTAAACAATTATATATGAATTTGAAGTTTATATTATACTTGCAATACATAAAAAGAGATGCATCGAAGATTTTTAATTTATTTTTTTGTGATTTTATTTTTGGGTATAATTTTTACTTTGTACATAATGGATTTAATGTAGGAAATTATGAAAATTAAAGTCATATAATAACAAAAACCGGCCAAGTGCGTGTCGGGCCACGCGCAATAGGGTTCCGTAGCTAGTCGTAACAACATTAAACGTACCGATTACCGACAAATAGCCAAAATACCAACATTTTTTTGCCAGCAAAAATAACTTTGTTTTTCATAGTGTTTTATGGAATTTGTATCAATAACAAAGTTATAATTTGCGGTTGCTGAAAAAGTGCTATATCTCAAAAACTGCCAACTGTATCTCATTCAAAACAATTTTGGTTGAAAGTTTTTATTAAGATCTATAATATTTATTTTTTTTAGATTTTTCACTCCTGTGGTTTAAAAGTTAGAGGGGGGGACACTCATTTTAGCACTTTGAAAGTGTCTATCTTTGGAACGATTGACATTAAAAAAATAGGTTCTAGAAACCTCAATGTAATTTTTAAAGACCTATCTATAGACACCCCACACGTATGGGAGAATGAAAAAAAAAAAAAATTATTTCAGTTCAATGTATGGGGAGCCCCCCTCTAATATTAATATTATTATTTTTTTGTGTAAAAATCGTAAAGCGTTAACAGAATACATCTACCTATTTAGTTTCAATTGTGTAGTCTTAATAGTTTCGGAATAAAGTGGCTGTGACATACGGACGGACGGACGGACGGACAGACAGACAGACAGACAGACATGACGAATTTATAAGGGTTCCGTTTTTTGCCATTCGGCTACGGAACCCTAAAAACGGCATTTAATTAAAGTTAATAATCAGTATTTCCTTCCCTAACATTAATTAGAGTTCGGCATCGGTTATTCATGCTCAAAATTAAGTTATCCAAATCGAGCTGTGGTATCAGGTTCCAGGTTCTTTTCAAGTGCAGGAAAAGTTGTTTTTCTGTTATCAAATTTGGAGAAAAATTAACCATAGCTCTTCGTTGTTATAAGTAAATGTGATTGATTTTCTTCTTTTCAAGACCTGATTTTTCGTCTGTGGTTTTTTGTTATGACACACGGTCATCACTAAAAAAGGTGCCCGTCAATAAATTACGGCATTACAGTAGAATAGTATTCGGAAAAAAAAAACCAGTAATTCATTGCCGTTAGCTGTCACAAAAAAATACACGAATGGACGAAGTATAATGCCTTACGCTCAAACGGATGTTCTAATTTTGTAAGATTAGTTTTCCGTCAGCTTTGGCCTGGATTATAATTAAGCTTCTTTTTTTTCAAGGTACGATGCTGGTATGCAGGTCTGCGCTATTCAAAAGGTGAGAGATCATAAACTTAAGGAAAAAAAACAGACTTCTATGTATTACTTGTAATTTTACATTGATCACTTACACAGTTATTCATTCAGTTTCCGCTTTGTTCATGCTTTGTGTCAGAGGCTAATGTGCGTATGGCTGAGATTACGTGACACAGACGAAGGTTACGTTTTCCGGTGAAACAAAACAATGTAAGGAGGCTAGGTCAGGTTAGGAGTATTTCAGCCACGAAATTATTATAAGCAAGCACTAGCAGTCTGACCGGCATGTGGTATTAAAATGATAGTAGACTTTACTAACTAAATCATAACTAGTTATATATTTAAGTATTACTTCTGAGGTATTTTTAAAAATAGTTTACCAATACAATATTTCCTGTTTCCCAATCAATGAAAACGCATAGCTAGGTAGGTATCAACCAATTTCCGTCAAACATAATAATTAGATAGAACCACAAAAAAAATACACAAATACATTGTTAATTAAAAAAGCTCCATTGTTATCGATGGGTTTCAAAAAATGAAATATTGAACTGTTGCATCCTATCAATTTTCATGTCAGTCACTCAAACTGCTAGGCAAACAACAATACAAAAAGGCTGGATACCTGGCTAAAGATAAATAAACTATAGATTCCCAACGGGGGCGGTACCACCCTCTAGTGGACGCTTGTGCTTTTCGTGGGGGAACTAGCGGGTTTAAAAGCAAATGGAGGGCGGTTGACTGGGCACAGGAATTCTTTGTTTTTTTACCTGACTACGGCGAAGCCAAAAGTATGGGTAATGATTTTGGCAGGCAGAATTATGTACCACCATAGCGCCTAAACTTCAGAACGAATTTCAATGAATAAGGCGTCAATAGATTTGTAAGAATGGCTTGGCTGAGTTAGGCTATATAAATTTTATCAAAATGTTATATGACGGAATTTATGATCATGACATATTTGGTAACAAGTAAAAGATCTTGAAAAGCAAATTACAAAATTAAATATGTTATAGTTTATGTCAACATTGACGTTAAAAATACGGTCAATTCATTCGCGCGTCTGATACGTCCGTAGTTGGGGTACAATTTTCAAAACGTTAACAGCGTGTTAAGTATTCAAGTGATCTTAGATTATAAACAAAGACGCCATTATCTATTATCTTGAGGGAGGCGATGGATTCTTTTTATCTTGTAAAGGTAGCAATACTCCATTAAAGGCTAAGAAACTATGATTATAAACCGTTACCATCAGTGAGTCAGAGTTTAGTAGTCGAGCTACAGGATTTAGAAAAGCGAAGAACATTTTATTTTAGTTTATTTTAGTTTGGCTTTGTAAACTTTCAGTAGTACAGCGTTGAAATAAATATTTCTTATTAATGAGAGCTTAGCGATGTAGCTGCAGAATTTTAGAGTTTTTCAGATAGTGTGGTTAATATGTTAGCTATACTATTAGACGTTGTGAAACGTTTACCCTTGTTAAGGCGAGGTACGACATGTCATTTGTTAAAATCGACATTTTTAAATGCTCAATATAATTAAATTAATAAGTGGAATAAAATAAAGGACACGATAGTGCGCGATCTTTTAAATAGCCTAAACCACCTTGTATCAAAAACGGTAACCTCTAAAAAATCTTAAAACGCCTTATATTTGAATATTTCAGGTACAACTTAATGTTTTTGATCCGATCCAATATTTCAATTACAGTTAGGAAGCTAGCCACGTTTGACACATATTACTTTATGAAATCTAGTTCTTATATAATTATGTTATTTATTCCCTATGCTCCCTTCAACAGCCTACTGGCCACCTGACAGCTGGGAGACATTGTGTTATTTACAGCGCATCACATTTGTACAGCAAAATCTGGAATTTAAGTCATTTCATGAAGACTTATTTGGTTTTTACTACCTCCCTACAAGTATTAAGAATGTACATTTTTCTTGTCAGTAATTTTGGTTGTTACTAACGACTGCCCAGATTCGATTGAAAATCAAGAATTTAACACAAAAATAAGTTATATTATGGCGTCTGAGTTACCAAGATACAAATGATTAAGTGTGATATTGTTGATTTAAAGATCGGGTCTTTCACCTAGATGGAGTGATCGAGGGTTGCAATGTAATATGGGTTTGCTCGAGAGATAATGATTAATTTAAAAAACCTTTATTACTTCCTAAAAACAATTACGTATACAAGTTATAGAAAAATCGGTAAAATCACGACCGAAAAGTTGTTTTGGAATAGTGTACCTACTAATGTATGAATGTATGTCAAAATGAGTTCCTTTAACAAAACATAACATCACGCCTATATTACCATGAAGAGTGTAGCAGTGGTGTACAACTCCCACATTTCTCCTGTTATGTTTAGGTCCCATGGCATAGGAGGTGAGCCTATCGCCATCCACAGGGCACAATTTTAACTCCGTGCTGCTATTGTGAACTTGAAAAAAACTTTGCCCGACCCGGAAATCTAACCCGAGACCTCTTGGTGAGGGATGCATACGCTAACCACTAGACCTTCGATGTAGTTACTTATATATTTGGGACTGAATATGGACAATAATATTTTCATGTTATTCACCAACGTTATGTCATCAATAGTCGTTGTTATAGTCCACGTTGTCGCATGTATCAGTATGTGAAAAGATGGTTCTTTTTTTGAATTAGAAATTGTTGTAAGCTGCAAAGCTTGTATTTTAGGCCGGCTCCAGACGCTGGCGCAAAGGCCAATCAGCGAGCAGCAAAGAGCGAGCGCCAAACCCAAGCATGAGTCATTACGATCAGTTAGTCGAACATCTTCGATTTGTGAAAAAAATGACACCCACCCCGAACACTGCCGAACACAAACAAAACCAGGCAAACACCAACAAACACCCATCCACATGTTGGCGTTAGTAGTTTGCGTTCGCTGTTGGCCATTGTTCGCCGAGTGTCTGGAGCTGGATTAACGAGTCGCGTGGAACAAAACAGTGGTGAGTAGTAGTAGGTCATTAGGCAGGCGTCAATAAGCACTTTGACTATCCGCTTCTATTCAACAGCGCGTTGATGATACCTATCGCGAACGGAACTCCAATTATCAACTCTATATCAATCATGTATACCGTCTTTCTGTAAAGAAAATTACGTGCTTACGAATCTACATTGGTTATTAGGGTTCCGTACTATAATAGCAGCCCTGTATCTAATAAACAGGGTTATTGGGTAAGTCGACCTAGATCCGTTAAGAGGTGGTAGTTCCCATCATTTCTGACTGATCTGACTATGAAACACCCCACCCTAAACCTAACCGTTTTCGAGATATTGGACTTAGAAGGTTTTTTTAAAAAATATCCCGATTTCTTAACTATAGCCTATTTTTTTTGTATCCTATGCCTTTTATTTTTTTTTAATTCTGATTTTTGTGTGCCAGATAAGTTTGTTTATAATTCTCAACCCAAAAAGTGCAAGTATCTGAACCAATGGGATCGTAGTAGACGATTGATACCGTAAAAAAGTAATTAATTTGAAAAAAAAAAATTGTTTCTTTTAGTAATATTTAAAAAAAATCTATGGCGTTAGTTCTGCAGATATTTTAAATAATATCTACGTTCCATTAGCTATCCAACAAGGTATCACAAGCTAGGGTCTTATCACAATTCATAGAAAAAAAATCGATAAAAGGCTCCCAGGTAGTAAAAAAAAACAATGGTACTTAAGATTAAACTTCTCTTTTGGGCCAGGAAACGAAATAAAACAATACAAATAATTATTAAACAACATTTATTTAAATTTATAAATCTTGTTCTACATGGCCGCCTCTGTTTCGCACACACACTCTCATTCGGTGTCTTAGTCCGCTTTTAACTACTACAGTCGTTAAGTCTCTTCGAATTTCGTCAGCAGCCTCAATAATCTTCTGTCTTAATATGTCAATAGTTTCAATTGGATTATTCTCATTGTAGACTAATGTCTTCATGTGTCCCCACACATAAAAATCCATGGGAGTCAGGTCAGGACTTCTTGCTGGCCACGGTATGGGTCCACCTCTTCCGATCCACCTATTAGGATACTCGTTGTCTAGCCATTCCCTGACCCCTCTTCTGTAATGTGCAGGGCAACCGTCGTGTTGGAACTTCATGTTTCTAATCAGATTTAGGGGTAAATCCTCTAATAAATTTGGTAACTCTTCTCTTAGAAAATGTTCGTAAAATTCTCCGTTTAAATTATCAGGTAGAAAGAAGGGCCCAATTAATTTGTTTGCTATGATTCCCATCCAGACATTTAAACTAAATCTTCTTTGTGCGGCTTTTGTCCTCTTCTGGTTAGGATTTTTTTGCGCTTTTGGGGCCCAATAATGAGCGTTGTGGTAATTTGTAATTCCATCTTTATCAAATTTTGATTCATCTGTCCACAAGATTTGTTTTAAAAATGCTGGGTCTTCTAAATCTCCATGAAGCATAAATCTACAAAAGTCTAACCTCCTCACTGGATCTCCCTCTTCGATAACATGTACTGGCGTGTAGTGATAGGGGTAGAGGCCTGCAGTATTCACCGTAAACCACACTTTCCACTGCGAGAGTCCAAGTTCTCGGGCAACAGCATTAGTTGAAGTAGTTGGATCCGCTCTAAACCGTTGAACTATTTGATTATCTTCATCTTCATCATCAACAATGATCCGTGGTCGGCCTAGGTCTGCTCGACGCCTTAAAACAGAGCCAGTCTCTCTGAGTCGCCGGTAAGCGCCGTCAAAGACAGTGACATCCGGTATTCGGCGGCCGGGATAACGTGCAATGTATTCGTCACGAGCTCGTGCAGCAACACCATTGCAGTACCCATAACAAAGTAGAATATCCGCGTATTCCTCGTTCGTGAAGGTTGCCATCTTCAACAGTTCCAATTCAGAAGCACAATTCAAAGTCCAGTTAACAAGCACAGTCACAATTTGTAGGAAACAGTCCAGAAATACAAGCCAAGTCGGGTAAGAAATGAAGAGCACTAAATATCGCATCTACTACGGACGAATCACGGAAGCAGACTAAAACGAAACAATAACAACAAATTGGCCGGGATTATTTTATCTCGCTTGCACCTGGTCAGTTTGTCCCGCTCGCACGCACCACAGCTCCGTGGAAGAACAATAGGACCAAAGAACCCAAATTTGTACTGCTACCTGAGAGCCTTTTATCGATTTTTTTTCTATGAATTGTGATAAGACCCTAGCTTGTGATACCTTGTTGGATAGCTAATGGAACGTAGATATTATTTAAAACATCTGCAGAACTAACGCCATAGATTTTTTTTTAAATATTACTAAAAGAAACAATTTTTTTTTTTCAAATTAATTACTTTTTTACGGTATCAATCGTCTACTACGATCCCATTGGTTCAGATACTTGCACTTTTTGGGTTGAGAATTATAAACAAACTTATCTGGCACACAAAAATCAGAATTAAAAAAAAATAAAAGGCATAGGATACAAAAAAAATAGGCTATAGTTAAGAAATCGGGATATTTTTTAAAAAAACCTTCTAAGTCCAATATCTCGAAAACGGTTAGGTTTAGGGTGGGGTGTTTAATAGTCAGATCAGTCAGAAATGATGGGAACTACCACCTCTTAACGGATCTAGGTCGACTTACCCAATAACCCTGTATATCCCACTGCTGGGTTCGGGTCTTTATTCATGATGAGAAGGGTTAGGCTATAGTCCACCACACGCTACCAAGTGCGGAATGGTGGGCTTCACACGCCCTCTCTCTTCACGAGCACGATATGATAAATACAAACATATCATCCAAAAGACGAATCTTAACGATTCATTGACAAAGGTGTGTGCCGTGGGCTCGAACCCGAGACCTTTGATTACGCAGTCCTACGGTCTCCCACTCGGTAATCGCTGCTGTGCTGTCCGTAGTAATAAATAGAGAAAAATGAAAATTTTCTTCTTTTTGTCGGTTAAAAATGTTTGCACTAAGTATCTCAGCATCACGTACTGAGTCACTAATAAGCGGCTTTGTTACGATGTCATTTACACCCTGTATAACAAACCTCTAAATACGGATCGATACTATTCATCCGCTGCAGTGAAAGCTGCAAATAACGAGCCATTTTAAAAGGCTTTGTTCAAACTGAAAGCTTAGTCCCAATTTAATCTACCTTATTCGTGCTAATAGGAAAGATTCCTACTGTCTTTTCAACCCTTATTTTCTCTTTGACCGATACTGGTTGACAGATTTCTTTTAGTCATTAAATAAATATTTTAGAAATGGACTTTCGTACTGCAGTTAACATATTTTGTGTAGATGACGCATAAATATAATGATTTCAATCTGCCCAGTATTTGCCCAATTACATTGGAGTCGGCTTCTAGTCTAACAGATTAAGCTGAATATCAACCTTCTTTCGGGCAGCCGAAAGCCCTCCTCCACCCAAAGTGTTACCGGCCTACTGGCCATTAACACCCAAACGCGGGGACGTGTGCGGGTTTATCAATCTCCGTTGTCGATCTGTCCCCGCACACGGCTTCGCTCCCCACATATTGTATAAGGCTGCCCGGCGCGTCTGTACCCCATTCTGGGACGCGCGGTTGTCCGCGCGTTCTCCTCTTTCTGAGGTCGCGCTGGGCCCAGGTTTGTCTGAGCTGAATATCAGTAATTACGTGGAGCAATTGCAATGATACTCCTTGTTAGACTAGTTGTCTTTACTACTTAACTATAGAAAAATATAAAATTGCTGACCAAATAAAATAAAAAAACAAAAGCCAAAATATAAAGTGAAAAATTAAGTTAGTTTTAATACGTAAACTAGAAATAAAAATCGTTTGCCAAATTATCAAAAATATCAAATTATAAATAATATATTTTTTGGGTATTATGATGCTACCTACGAATATTGTAGATATTATTATTATTTCCAGTCAAGTATTTAAAAAAAACAATATTATTATTATATTTTCACAATAACATACCTCCTTCGGCGATCGCTTCATCTTTATAATTTTCTCTCATCACCCTCGCCAAGATCGTGTGGTAGAATTGGTTGGCAGCAGCCTTGATCGCTGGGGTCACCTCCATCTTGGAAACGGCTTGCATCAGCATGTTCAACTTTTGCTTCGCGGTTATGATCAGCTTGTCGACTGTTCCAGTAAAAATTACAAAGTTTGTTAGGTTTAGGTGTTTGAAAGAGAAATGTGGATATTGGGGTTACTTTTAGTATTATATTACATAAATGTGTCTATTCAAACTGCAAGCGGTAATTGAATAGAACACACAATGTAAAGCAGTTTAAATGAATAAAAAAACTGGAGCAGCCCTTATTCCGCTTTACTGCTTCGATAATATTCATTAGACTTGTAGCCCGTACTCAGCTAAAATCGTCGATCGTGGACTTGAAATCCAATGAAGCACACAATTTCATTATGAAAAGCGAACTCACGCCATCTTTTTCATGTCAAGAGCTCGTTTTTCATTAATGGCGGTGCTAGTACGATTATTCAAAGGGTTTTTTATAAATCTACTTCTGAAACAGAATGAAACGTGCAGCAACGCGGCAATATCGATGTATGGTACCTATATTTAATTCGTTTTGTAAAATGTGAACCGTATCCAATACTTCAATTGCAGTTTTAATCCGAGCAACGAAGACATACAAGGGTACGGAAAGTCCTATAGAGCTGAAAATTGGTATGAATGTTCGGAACACCACTATCAAAGAATAATCTCGCCATCGAAACCGCACTTGGAAAAAAAAACGTCAATGGTCTCCAAAATTGGCTTTTTGCGTTTTTCAAGTAAATGGTAACTTTTTCATAAAATTATGCTTTACAAAATTGTAGATCACACTTATAAGAACTAATTGGTTGAAGCAATGGGAAATTTGTTAAATTAACTAATTGCTACACCCACTGTGTTACCCGCGTAAAGCCTAATTACTGCTCCAATCCAAATTCAAATTCAAATTCAAATCATTTATTTTCATAGGCCCCAGGAGGCGCTTGAACACGTCAAAACATTACAAAAAATGATATAAAATAAATAATAAATAATACTAAATTATACTAATTACAATATTCGTGAGTCATCAATGTACTACCATAAAGTTTCGCGAGTTGTTAGATATTTTAAACCTTTTTTACTTAAAAGACTACCAAATGCAAAATTAAATACTGTAATCCGACCAGCCAATCCCGAGATTAGTGTAATTAAATAAACAAACGATCCAACCTCCCTGCTTCACACTCTCTGCTAATAGCGTGACGATAATGTAGCCTATGTGTTGTCCCGACCTTTTGTGTATATCCATGCAACATTTAATATTCAATCAATCCACAGCACTGAAAGATATTTAGTCTCTTAAAACAGTAATGAAACTATTACATTCATAAATCGCTTTATCCCAGAAACTGTGGCTTTGAGGGAAAAGATTGTATTTTTTTATATAGATAATCATCATTAAGGTTCCGTAGCCGAATGGCAAAACACGGAATCTTATGGATTCGTCATATATGTCCGTCTGTATGTCACACCCACTTTTTCCGTAACTATAAGAGCTGTGGAAACTTGGTAAGTAGATGTATTCGGTGAACTGCATTAATATTTTCATACAAAAATAGAAAAAAAACAATACATTTTTGGAGTTCCCCATACTTAGAACTGAATCTCTATTTTTTTTTTCATCAAACCCATACGTGTATAGGTAGGATAAGATAGGTCTGGATAGGTCTTCAGAAATGATATTGAGGTTTCTAATATATTTTTTTTCTAAACTGAATAGTTTGCGCGAGAGACGCTTCCAAAGTAGAAAAATGAGAGTCCTCCCCCGCCCTCGTAACTTCTAAAATAAATGTAAAAATAATAAATGATGTTACCATGCAAACTTCCACCGAAAATTGGTTTGAACGAGATCTAATAATAAGTTTTTTTTTAATACGTTTTAAATCGTAAACCGCATTTTACCTTTCATTCAATCAACTCAAATATAATCACTATCACTACATAGTATAAAACAAAGTCGCTTCCTCTGTCCCTATGTCCCTATGTACGCTTAGATCTTTAAAACTACGCAACGGATTTTGATGGGGTTTTTTTTAATAAATAAAGTGATTCAAGAGGATGGTTTTTATGTATAATACATGCATATTATAGTAGAGAAAAGCCGAGAAATTTAAAGATTTGTAATGTGATGTCGTAACAAACATATTTTTCTGCGCTTACATTGGAAACGCTGGCTAAACCTTACGAGATAGATCAAATTTATGTACCACGGAATTGTATATCTTAAAAAGATGAATAAAAAAGTCCGCGACAGCATATGTTTATCTCCTACGGATAACCCACATTAACCATTTTTATCTTTTACATATTACAAAAAAAATATGTGTTATTTACCAAGCTATTTTAAAAGATACGGTATCATTCCTTATCCAATTAAATACATTAAATACGTTGTGCATTTCATGTAGATCAAAATTGCCCTTTACAGCATGTGATTTAAATGAATAGTTTCGAAGATATTACAGATTTAAAAATTGCGGGACGTAGCGTTCGCGGCGGTATCGGCCGGTCGGGGCGGCGAGAGCGAGCCTGTTCAGAGGGTCAGAGAATCGTCAGTAGAGCGTGAGGCTCGACTCAGTCAGCTTCGGGATAGATATAGAGCTGAGAAATGTAAAAAGTAAATAAGTAAAAATGTTGTGTATGAATATTTCAAAGATAGCAGGAAATCTTCATGGTATAGGGCAAGGGGAATTGTTTTACTCCAAATTTAACGCGTGCGGGCCACGGGCAGTAATGAATAAATCAAAACTACTGGATCGATTTTAATCATTTTTTCAGTGAGTGACATAGGCTATAAATTATATTATACCCGTGCGAATCCGGAGCGGGCCGCTGTGTTTTTATATACAACGTTCACAGTTTTTCTGTAGTGTATTTAGTATCAGCATTGTACCCGTGCGAAGCCGGGGCGCGGGTCGCTAGTAAAGAATAAAGAAAACATTTATTTAGATGTATAGTGATACGGAACCCTACGTGCGCGAGTCCGACTCGCACTTGGTCGGTTTTTTTAAGATAAAACTACCCGTTGTGCTGAAAGGCGCGTAAAAACAATTTTAAAATTTACATGCAGCTAAATGTCGGTATGAATGTTCGGAACACTATGTATGCTAAAAAGTTCCGATCGATCCCGTACCTGGTTTTTTATATGCAACGTCAAAGGTCTCTAAAATTTATTTTCACCGTGGAAAGTTTCATATGACGTAACACAAAATGCACACGTTGGTCTTCTCTATTTTCTTTTATGGTGCTGAATCCTGGACGATAAGACAGAGTGAAAGGGCAAAGATCGACGCCTTCGAGATGTGGTGCTGGAGGAGAATGTTGCGAATTCCATGGACTGCACGCCGGACCAACGTGTCCATTCTTGAGGAGCTCGGCATCACCACAAGGTTGTCTGCTATCTGTTTCCAGCGCATCCTCAAATACTTCGGACACATCGCTCGTAGAAACCCTGACAACCTAGAGAAGCTGATGGTAGTTGGCCAAGGCGACGACAGAAGATCACGCGGTCGCTCATCTACCCGCTGGTCAGACCTAATTAAATCACTCGCTGGCCTATCAATAACCAAGGCTTTAAAGACCGCCGAGGATGGAAATACGTGGAGAAGTATAGTGCATCGAGTGACCAACACTTCTAGCTAGACACGACCTTCAGCAATGAAGATAACGAATGAGAAGAGAAGAAGAAGACAAAATGGTAGATCATATAATTATCTATAAAATATGTGAACAATACTTTTCCCTCAAAGCCACAGTTTAAAATATAAAATGAATATTATATTTTAGATATAATATAGAGATAGAATTGTTAGATAGAATTCGAATGTTGCATATATATTATCATCACGCTTTTAGCTGTGGTATGGAGCAGGGAAGTTGGTTCGTTTACTTGTTTGACAACACTAATCTCGGGAATTACTATTCAATTAAAATACTATCGGAAAATACTATATTACCCTCACTATTTAATTGTAACACATTCCTTTAAGTTATGGTTGTATTTTAACTTGTCGTAAAATTAATATACTATGTTTAATATGGTATGTTTCAAGTGTAACATAATAAATTAGTCGAATATTTGAAAACTTGTGATCAATAATGTTTGTGTTCTTCAAGCCTTACATAAGTTTAAACCAACTTTCTTTATCAAACAATTTTATGGTGATAAGTGTTAATTTAAACTTTATGTCCTAATGTTTTTAAAAGGTGAGTCAGCCTGCAAAACAATTTTATTTTATGAGTGTTTGCAAATAGAATAAGATCATTTGTAAATCTTATGTACCTACATGTTTACTAATAAAGACATTTTAAAATCAAGAAATCAACCTCGGGAATGACTGGTCGGATTTCAATAATTTATTTTGCATTTGGTAGTCTAATTAGTAAGAAAGGTTGAAGTATATCTAATATCACGCTGAGTTTCATGGGAATGGAGCAGTAAGGATTAACGCGGGTAACACAACGGGAGTAGCAATTAGTTTATTTAACGAATTGCACGCGATGAATGTCGCGGCAAATAGTTAGTTTCTATAGATAGTTGTATGAACTACAATGTTGTCTAGCATATTGTTCTGATAAAACTTATCGATTTTCTGGCAAACGTGAAATATAAATTTTAGAGACCTTTTACGTTTATTTATGATGGTGTTCCGTGCATTTATAAAAATATTCAGCTCTATGGGAATTTATGAACCGTCAGTGTTAATTAAATCCGTATCTTTACCGGATTATTAATATAATTACTAGAGAGGTACTAATTGGGCAGTTCTTTGAAATCAAAATCTTTATAACATATTCGTTAAAAAACTAAAAATTTATTTATTTATTTAAAACTTTATGCACAATTTGTACAGAGGCGGACTTAATGCCAAAAGCATTCTCTACCAGTCAACCAAGGGTGGTGCAGAGCTTTAACATGGTAGGTGCACTTGTAAAGATAGTAAAAAAAACAAAACTAACAAAACTCACAAATAGAAATAAATAATATAAAATGATAATATACTTTCTAAAGTATAAATCAAATACTATATAAACATACGTAGCTATTATATATACATATATAAATACATATAACATATATTATACATAATATATAATAGAAATATTGGGTGATAAATATAAAATCATACACAGCGTGGTAACCTAAATGATGTGACGATTCCGACAACTTATCACGGAGGAGATTCCGAACTTTTATTTTGAATGTAAAACGGTTAGTGGACATCCTGATTTCGAGAGGGAGCGCATTCCACAAAAAAACAGATTGAACGAAAAAGGAAAAATTAACATATACAAACCGATAACGTAAAATAGAACTTACAGTCTGCCTCGACTTCCGGCACAGCTTGCGGGAGGTCATCCAAGGCGTACTGGATCGCTGGCGGCACATTCCTGCGAGGAGCAGGTACGTTTGGTGCACCTGCAAATTAAACATTTTCTTTTTATTATTTAAAAAACGACGCCCGCACTAGGAATAACTCCTGTGTCGCGGGGGTGTTCACAAACATACATTTCACATACACAGAGCACACCCAGAGTCAGAACAAATCATTGCGAATCACACAAAGATTTGTCCCATGTGGGGATCGAACCCACAACACCAGCGTAGTTGAAAGCGGCGAGGCGACCGTTTTAACCGCTACGCCAACCGTGCACTCATTTAAATTCCATCTATCATTATTTCTTCTAGTCAAATACTAGCCTATTATTATTAACCTACCTACTCATTATTAAGTTTCTCGTCCTTATTATCTAACTAGATGTGTGTGTTGTAAGCAGCGATCTCACACTAAAAGCTATAACGATGACCGGATGGCGGAGTAGGTAGTGTACCGACGCCGAGGTCGCGGTTTCGATTCCAGCTTAAGACAAATCTTTGTGTGCATGAACATGAGGGTTTGTCTTAGTCTGGGTGTTTCTATGTATAATAAGTATGTATTTACAAAAGAAAAGTATATAATATATATGTATTAGTATCAGTTATTCTAGTACCCACATTACAAGCTCTGCCTAGTTTGGAACTAGGTGACGTTGTGTGTAAGTTGTGAGATATTTATTTATTTATTTATATATAAAGAAGCTGGCACGGCAATACTGATAGCTTCTTTAGACATTGCGCTTTTTAAAAGTTCCGTAAATAGCAATGAAGCAAGTAAACAAACTTCGTCTGCATCTCTGGGTACTCAATACTTTTGATAGACTATCTTAGTCTTATCGACTTCTTGGTCAGGTGCTGGCAAGCTTGGAATAACCAATTAAATTTTGTGAATAAATTTGATAAGCATGAAGTATTGGTAAGTCGGTAACTTGAAGATACTTATAATGGATCAGAAATACTGCCACTTTATATCTGTAGAGAAACTAAGAATAGTACAGAGTGCAGTTTAATGGGAAACTTAAACGTAGGTACCGTGACGACAAGGTAACGGATTATCTTCTAGTACCCATAGCACAAGCTCTGCTTAGTTTGGGACTAGATGGCGTTGTGTGTGAGTTGTGAAATATTTATTTATTTTATCGTATACGTACATTAAATTACAATAACTTGACTATGATAAAGCATGCTATGTGTGCAAACTACAATGCATCTGCGCAATTCAGCTACAATTTTTGAGTGCACGATTGGCGTAGCGGTTAAAGTGGTCGCCTCGCCGCTTTCAACTACGTTGATGTTGTGAGTTCGATCCCCACATGGGACAAATCTTTGTTTGATTCGCAATGATTTGTTCTGACTCTGGGTGTGCTGTGTGTGTGTGAAATGTATGCTTGTGAACACCCCCGCGACACAGGAGTTATTCCTAGTGCGGGCGTCGTTTTTTTTTTAAAAAAGAAAGAATTAAAAAAATATAGCATGCACATATTATTATATCAATAACATCAAGAGAGAAATTAATGCTCATAATTATATACATTAAAAGCAGTTCACGATATCGTTTATTAAAATGTGTTGGGTTGCAAGCCGAATATGCAAAATATTTTAGTATGTGCATGTTTCATTATTTATGAAATGAGGGAGTATTTATTTTGTATCATGTTTTTTTTTAAATGTTGTTGGTTTTCTTTCATTAGTTTTTCCACGATAATGGTAATTTAATTATAAAACCCCTCGAATGTCAATAAGTGTTGTAATCAAGACAATGGTACAGTACCTTTATAAAGAAATCTGTTGAAGATGCTAACCAACTGCTAAAGATAAATTTTATTCTCGTGTAAAGTGAAGTAAGATTTTTGATATTGTTGTGCATTGTAAGAATCTTTGCACTATAAAATGAGCTCCGTATTCGCAAATGCCGTCCCGCGAAGCACTCAGAATTTATGTAGAATATTCAATTTGCAGAATGTTCAGTTCAAAGGTTATTAAATTTACAAGCTATATCCTGGTCGAATAGCGTCGCTATTGCTATCGCAATAAATAGGAGATAGATTTTGCCCGCGACTTCGTTCGCGTGGAATTCGTTATATCAAGTACCTAGTAGCCGCTCCGCTTGACCTGCGTAAAACGTTACTGTCCCGCTTCCATAGAGATAAGCGTAATGTTTAATATCAGAAACGTTAATGGATAGTTAAACTATCAAACACAAAAATAATTATAAAACTAACTTTCTCCCGCGGTTTTTTTTTTTTTTCGTAAAAAGCTTACTAGTAATTTGCAAATACAAATTACTAGTATTCTTGTTAACCCCCTCCAGCTAAGCTTAATTCGCTTGTGTTAGGAGGAAGTTCACGTCCGTGGTGTAATGGCCAGGACTGGAACCCACGACCTCTCGATCGTAAGACCGATGCCTTATCCATTGCGCCACGGCCGCTTAAAGTTTCCGGTTTCGTCTACGTGGTAGGTACATCAATATAAAGTAGCCAAAGTTACGCGCCTTGTAGTCAGTTACCTGCACATAAAATTATATTAATATCGGTCTAGCCGTTTAGAAGATTACCCGATACAAACAGACAGACCGACAGACAAAAAATTTAAAAACTGTATTTTAGGTATAGGTATTTTGCAAATGACTATATCAACTGAAAAAACATTGCTATTTTGACATTAATAACAGACACTTCAATTTTATTTATTTGTATTGATAAACAGCTCCTTTGTAGGTGGTATATTCAGATAATGTATTTGATTTGAATTTACATTAAAAGTGATAATATCGGCAAATTATACTTACCTGCCACTTTGTAAAATAGCAACTCAATTAAGTCAGAGTAAAGAAAGAAAGAAAGAAAGAAAAATCATTTAATTAGACTCATAAAAGGAGTACACAATGGTAAAAATAAGGCATGTAAAAGTAAACTTAAACAAAAAAGAACAATAAAATTAAAAATAAGCACATATAAGACATCGTAAACAAGTGGAACACTCCTGTATGAGCCTAAAAAGGAGACTATCTCGGCAATTGCTGCAGTTTAAATACTACAGCGCTGATTTTCAGATAGCACCTATGTATTGACACTATGGTCAATAAGATTTATATATAATTTATAGGAGAATATAATACTAGATATTAAAATATATATTTATATAAGAGAATAATAGAAAATATATGAATCTATATACCTATCTACGCATAATAAATCTGTAGAACTAAAATTTCTGTACATTGAAAATATCAAAAAAATAAATAGCAGGGTGTGTTACTAGACCCACACCGAACCCAAAAATTTAATTAATTTTTTTTGTCTGTCTGTCTGTTTGTTCAGGCATCACGCAAAAACTACCGGTTTAATTACGATGAAACTTGGTATAATTATTCTTTAATATCCTGGGCACCACACTGGGTACTTTTTATCCCGGAAAAGTACCCAGTATATTATTTACAATAAAATACAAACTTAACTTAAGTTTGTCGTAGGTTATAAATGACCTATGACAAACTTATTATTTGCGGTTCGACTTATAAAGATAAACCGAAAGGTTTATTTTTATAAGTCGTACTGTATAGATTTTAATTTTAAAGTATAGGTAGTATATTTGATATTGTACGTAGTGACCGTAGCTTATTTTATAATACTGTTAGGGAGGATAAGGGTCGACACACACCAAAAGCGCGTCGAAGCGCAGCAAAACGAAGCGCAGTTTCAGTGTCATATGAATTTTAACTTTATTGTTATTACTATAATACTTATTATCGCATGAGAAACTCAAACGAGTCGCGCGGATGCCCGCGGCGCCGCGGGCATTCCGGCGAATTCCATAGTAGTAGTAGCGTAGAGTTTCTCATGCGATAATAAGTATTATAGTAATGAAAATAAAGTTAAAATTCATATGACACTGAAACTGCGCTTCGTTTCGACGCTCTTTTGGTGTGTGTCGACCCTAAGACATTCGTATAGATATTAGTTTATAGGGATTTTGCTTATTTATTGAGTTTAGATTAGTTATTATCAGAAATAGGTTTATTTAGGTAGGTAGGTATTTTATTTTTTGTTATTGAGTTTTTTTATTGATGTACCTACCACACAGATGAAATCGCGGGAGATAGTTTGTTTGTTTGAAAGCGCTAAGTTTGAAAACAACTGGGTGAATTTTGATATTTAACATTACTCTAAACTCTACGGGCTGTCACGGTTTTTTTTTATTTCGAAATTTCAAGTAGTTTCGAAGTAGGTACATGAGTTGTACCTATTTGTCTGTTTTGATTTGTTTGAATATTATTTTCCCTGAGTTTTTGATGTATATTTGTTTTGGTCGGTTTGGTAATAGATAGGTAAGTAAGTACATGAGTTGTACCTACTATTGTTATATTGACATTGTTACCTTTAGCATTTTTTGTTCATAAAACGACATCCACGCGGATGAAGTCGCGGGTAACACCTAGTATATAACATGATAACTGCCACCAAGTATAATCTGCTTAGTTCAAATTCATACTAGTGTCGTTACAAAGCTGGGATTTATTCTAGGTGTTTTGTAGAGTAAAAGAAAATATACTAAATTAATCACTGCTGACTACAAATGTAAAAATTAAAGCGGCACACAAGTAACAGGGAGGGAGGGAAAAAGGACAGAGTTTCATCCGCATTCAATTTGATAAATAAATTCCACCCAATTACAAGTTCACCAGCGGGCCCACCCGGACCCCACCCAGCGACCCGACTGTCTTAGCAGCCGGCGGTGATACCATCAAGACAGGCCAATGCCTGGACTGATTACCCCGAGACCCCTATGGAGTCTACGAGAAGAATCTCGTGATTAAAACCAAAGTGCGGTGAAGACATTATTATTGAGAATACGTTACTTTACTCACGTTATTTTAGCCGGGATATGCCGACTAATTTCGAATTTATTACGTAGATTTATCAACTGGGCGATTAATCGCGTCTCGTCTCTAATCTATCTAAACTAGTCAGCATATCCCGGCTAAAATAACGTGAGTAACCCGTGTTCTCAATAATAATGTCTCATAAGATGTTCCCTATCGCCAACCCTCACTTGTTATGTATCGTTACAAACACTAACTTACATCAGTGAAGCAGGAGAACTGAGCATTTACACTGCGAAATCTGTTTTAATAAAATCCTTTCATTAATTAAAATATTGTTCGAAAATTGTTTGTAAAATGTGACATCAACGGTTCTCGGCACAACCCTTTGTAAAAAAGTAAATGCTCGTCAGGTATTGTAGCGTAGTGCTTTTAATGGCATCTGCTATGTTGCTTACAGACGACTGCCCACGACGAGAGAGTACTCTAAAGCGAAAATGACGATAGGTACTATATTAAATGAATTGACATTAAATTTGATATTTATTGACAGATTTTAATGTCATTATTCCCTGATTGATTATAAACAAAAGTTTAATTTTCGCTCACCAACGCTGGATAGCAGCTCATTGATTTGCTGTAAAGAAGTTCTCATCTCTATAATGATTCTCCCTCTCGCGTCCAGTTGTCTCGCTAGCTCTTTCTCTTCTCGACTCTCTGCGGCAAGTTGTTCTCGTAGTCTTTTCTTTTCCGTTACGTATCTGTAAGGAATAATAAAATGTGTTATTTCAATTGTTTTGTCAAAATTATGTTTTAAGACTGATCGAGCTTGTGTGAGTGAATGTGGCCATGTCATTGAGACCATTGGATAGTGTAATAGCTTCTGGCGTTGATTAGGGCCATTAATACCAATCTGGATTTTTTTTTTCTGATGTTTGTAAAAAAAATTATTAAAGAAAAGTACGCATTGAAGCATCACTTTTTTAATGAGACTCGTAGTTTAAAAATGATTGCTTCAGAATGAATATAATTCTTATAATTGTAGCTAGCTACTTCAATCTTATATAATGTCTTATTTTTGTTGGCTAAACAGTTTTTACAGAATTTCCATTTTACCAGACAAAGTGTCTTTCTGGGATCGACGACTTCGGGAGTAGTTAAACGCCCACCACAAAATGTCCATGGAGGATAGATGCGACATGATATAAAATGAGTGATTGGTACATTATTATATAGCAGAATAGAAAACCTTTTAAATATTTGTATCACTTAATTATTTTATGTCATGTACGTTACAATAAGTTGTATAGAAGGCTTACTATACTTTTTATTTTCAGCACAATAAATGAATTTACTGAATAAAAAAATTGAATTTGCCTAGTTAAAATAATATATTAAAATAGTATTAAAAAATATTGTATATCCCAATACATCCATGATCCACCTTTATTATGCGAAGACAATCAAAACATTGCTGTCTAAATTGGCTATAAATACTAACATCGTTTTGTCAAAAAGGCTAAAATGTCATGAATCTATTGATCTGATAATATTGTATTGTCAACTAGCTGACCCGGCGAACTTCGTACCGCCTTAGTGTAAATTTGATGCACTACTTTATTTTGTATAGCTGACCTATCTTATGTATGCGTACCTATTCAAAAATGAAAACTTTTTTTTTTGTTTTTTAATTTTTTTTTGCCGTAACAACCTTGTACAGAGTATTAGATAACTACAAAAAAAATTGCCAAATCGGTCAAGCCGTTTTCATGCCAAGTCGTGACAACGGAAAACGGGTTTCATTTTTATATATATATATAGATTACTTAAAAAAGTCTAACTCTCTGAAGCAAACACACTTAAACTAAATAAACGTTTGCAGACTTTCTTGATTCAATTTCACAAAAGCAGTAAGTAGACGATGGATAAACTTGCAGTTATTTATTAAAGTGGAATGTGAACGGTGCTTGCGATGAGGGGCACATTTCATAAATCCGTATACTGGATACAGGTTGTTGTTTTGATGTGGCAACTGCCTTGGCGGTCTAGTCTTCGATTCCCGTGTCGGGCTTAGTGTTATTTCCGTCAGGAAATTCAGAATATCAGCATGGAGTTGGAATTGTGCCTGGTGGATTGGCGATAGGCTCACTCACTAGCCCATGAGGCCTTAATATACAAAGCGAAGTGTGAGTGTTGTACACCTCTGCGACACCCTTCTGGGTAATATAGACGTGATGTTATGATTTGTTTAACTTTTACTCTCTAGACTAACATTATAAATAACTAACATTGTTACTAGAAGGCTATTGACCGATTCATTATTTGACAAATAAAATAAATATCTCACAACTTACACACAACGCCATCTAGTCCCAAACTAAGCAGAGCTTGTAATATGGGTACTAGAATAACTGATACTAATACATTATATATACTTTTCTTTTGTAAATACATACTTATGATACATAGAAACACCCAGACTAAGACAAACCTTCATGTTCATGCACACAAAGAATTGACTTAAGCGGGAATCGAACCCGCGACCTCGGCGTCGCAGGCAGGTACACCACCCACTCCGCCATCCGGTCGTCTAAAAAAAATGGAAAGCTTAACTTTATTACGAGTATAATAATAGGCCTTTATGGAGTATTATTATACTCGTAATATCGATTGTATATAATCGATTGAACAGCGATTGATGGCAGAATGGGCGAGTCGATATCGATCGATTTAGTTTTTAATTCACACAAACAATCAAACAACACGGCGATACACGTCGTCTTCCGATCGGTTCGATTATTCTGCCATTGATTATTTATATAGCAATATCTTACAGGCATCCCTTTTTGAACTCCATGACTAATTTAAACAGAAGGAGCCTTCGTAGTGATAACTTTATTGCAATAAAAAATATTTTCATTTTTCATTTCACATTATATACCTACATAATTAAATAAAACACGCCTTTACAACTCCCACTCACTCGTATTGCCGCCGAACTAATACAAAAAGTAGACACGCTAATCAGTTTCAATTACAGATTTAGGTCCTATTTTACCTAGCCAAATTTATTCAGAGAGTTAATTGAAACATAATCTAACAAAAGTGGGGCAACAATTGCCACTTTAATTTTACTTCTTTACTTGTCAATTATAATTTAAAAAAAACCGAGAACACTGAATAAGTCAGATTGATATTATGAATTGAGAATCGGAATTCAGTTTGTGTGGGCTCGTTCTTAGTGTCAATATTGAGACTTGAACAGCCTGTAGAGGTTGAAAGATCAGTCCTCGTTTAGTCGGCTGCACTAATTAGGCATGCCGCTGGATGTTTTACTGCCTGACTGGTTTAACTCCTTCAGAAAAATAATGACTAGATTTTATCTCGTTATTCAATTATGCTTCGATAAATCCATTAATTGTGCAAGATCCTGCGAGTTGCAAGTTTGTAAACTGACTGTTGCATCTCGCTGCTAGCCGTTGCGGTACGACGAACTTCAGTTTCTGAACTAATTTAAATTTTTATACTATCCATAGTGCCCAGTTTACATTATTCCAGTCCAGTGATCTAGCGAGATTCCAGTTCAGTGCTGGACTGGATCTGTTACGTCTACATTATTCCAGTTATATGAAGTGTGAACACTACAGTGACAATGATTTCAAGAAGAGATTTCAGTTTCGAAAATGTTATAAACGTGCTCAATCACTCTTGCTACAAGAAGTCCGCAAAAACAACCAACACGTGTGTACTTCGTCAGCACTGGAATGGCACTGGATTGGCCGTCTACATTATTCCAGTTGCACTGGATTGATCGCACTGGACTGAAAAGTAGACCGCGAATCCAGTTACTGGACTGGAATGCTTACTGGATTCAGTTCATTCTAGTGCCGGTTTACATTTTTCCAGTAAGCAATCCAGTACTGGACTGGATCGCTGGACTGGAATAATGTAAACCGGGCATAATTTGTTTTGCGTCTGGACATTCGTTATACGTTGCCAGTGTTGTTGTTAAAATTTGTAATTACTAAATAATACAAAAATAGTACTAATATTAATCATAAATGTTATAGTTAGAAGATATATTATGTGTGTAGATGAATAGATGTTTATTACTCTTTCGCGCAAAAACGACAAGATTATGATTATGAATATGATGAAATGAAAATGGGGCTAAAGATGCCAGACGTGTATCTGGTTGCTTTATCAAGATACAGACCAATTTAGTGTGATATTGTTGATTTAATAATCGGGTCTTTCACCCAGAAGGAGTGATCGAGGGTTGCAATGTATTATGGGTTTGCTCAGGACTTAATGTTTAATTTAAAAAAAGGTAGATTATTAATTACGATTGTATATTCGGTAGGTCAGACATTGTCGAGGACTATTTTTAATCAGTCATAACAAGTATATAACATGTAACTTTGATCTGGCTCACAGGTTTCAATGTATGGCTGTATGTGGGACCTTCTGACCTCTTACTTGATTCAGGCTTAGCGAATCAATACTGCTATCATCTGTCCTCAGTTTTATCACCAAATTTCGTTACGGTAAAATAAAATAAAAATACAGGTCAATTGCGTGTCGGCGTCGGGCCACGAGCAATAGGGTTCCGTAGTCAGGTTTAATATAATTTTTAATATATTTTTTTTTTTATATAATTTTAATAATATATATTTTTTAATATAATTTTTATTTATTTATATATTGATAATTAACACCTTCATAAAAAAGGTTTTGGCCTAGTACGAAATATTCTCTCACTGTTGAAACGTAGCTGCTTTATATAGTTTGCCTTGTAATTTTTCTACAAATACTACCAGCAAGCTATACTTCAGATAGACGGATATGGCGAAAGTAGAAGGGTTCATTGTAAGTACTACGAAACCCTAAAAATTTGTGTTCTTTTTATTTTTTATTTTTTTTTTATTCTACGCCCACAGCGAACGGACGTGTAGTCCATCTGATGGTAAGTGGAGTACAGCCCATGGACATCAACAATCCACAAAAGCAGATTATAGATGCGTCGCTGCAGCTGAGGACTACGGTGTTATGCCTCATGTGCCAGTAATTTCATGGCCTGATCTCACCACCAAACCGGAACACAGTAATGGAAGCACTACTATTTGGCGGCAGGTTAAAGGTGAGACGGTGGTGCTGCCGCCCTCGAGCTCATTCACACGAGCTCTACCACCAGTAAAATTTAGTTAATTTATTTATTTAGGTTAGCTAACGATTGTTTACACAAGTAATATTACAAACAAATTTAACACAGTTGAATCATGCTAAGCGTAACAACCAATTAAAAGCTAACACCACTTGGACGGTTTGGTTAAACTAAAATTCTAAAAAAACATTATAAAATAAAAATAAAAATTATAAAAAATGAGGCAGATTTAATAACAATGGATAATCTGGAGTAAAAATTAAAAATAACAAAGCATACAAATTAGATAAAGGAAATAAAAATTTAAAGATATACATTGGAATAAATTAATTATAGGGTTAATTTCAGATTAATAGAATGAGACAATCCTTAAATTACATCTTAAAAAATGTACATTATTATAACAAAAATATAATTATTTTTTTAAATAATCAAAAATTGTTCTCATAAATGTGCTTATTTTCAGAACACACTTCATTTATTTATAACTGCAGTCATTTGAATACTATTTGTCCCAACTAGGGACAACGCTAAGTTGTACGAATAAAAATTACAAGCCATTTTTAACGTTGATTATAAAAAATATGCCCATAGATATGAGAATCAAGTCCCTGCAGAACTACCCATGGATAGAAATTGTAAAGCTACATGCCCGTGAGTGCATACAGATTGAGTTACTTACTTACCAGAGCTTACTCAGTGCAAATCCATTTTCTTTTACGCAATAGTGATATTTTCCTTTGCCGTGCCGTGTGCTGCTAAAAGCAAACAATTTGAAAACGTATATTTTTACTTTATTTATTTGTTGATCTGGTGCTCAGAATTCAATTGAAAACTGAGCAAAGATGTCTACGGAGAACTATAATGTTGTGGTAAAGTTAAGGGCCATGTACAATGCTACCTGGCTATTCATCTTTTATCTATTAATATCACATAACAATATGATAAGAATATAAAGAAGACCTTTGGCGTTAGTAACAAGAGAGAGAAGATCAAAATGGCTAAGCAATGCCTATTAAATTCATCCCGCAACGAGTGTGTTATGATAATTGTTATATTTAAATTGCATACATATATATATATAAAAGTATATATATATATATATAGAGTTATATCTACAGTTCAACAGAGTTTCAGATTATTATTTTATCTTTATAGGTAAGAAACCTATCATACAAACAAGATTTAAAAGAAAACCATTAAATACAAAAGTGATAGGCATCTGTTCCAAAAACAAAACTTTAATCATAAATTTCCTTTACCGTCGATATGAAGTCTAACCCATTAAAAAAGAACTGAAATCCATTACGCCTGACTACAGGGACCTAGGAAATTTCATTACTTATTGTACTAATACCCGACTAGGAGCCAATCCCAACGTAATTGAGAAAAAGCTTGGGGAAGATGAGAGCTTTATAATGAGGTTACAAATAGCAATCTAAGTTTGCGGAGCGCGCCTCTCTTGCACGCAAACGTCCAATCAAGTAAAGCGTGACATTCAATGGTTTTCAATCGGGTTTATGATGTTTCAGTTTTGTATGCTTTATGCTGCTAAAACCAATCTCGGTCTACAATCACCAATTAATAGAATTGTTGCTGAATATCACTGTTATGCCTCTAGTATACCAGACTTGGACGTAATTTTAAAATAAAAATTAGAGAGCATCTTGAGGGCTCATCCTTAGAGGAATCACTCGATTAATACCAATGACAGTCTTGTTGTTTTTTGTTTTGTTTTGATAGTTTGTATTCTGTTAAATTAATTTTAATTCTTCTCATTTTCTCATCTTTTTAAGCTTTTTTTTTTCTAAAGTTTTTCCTAACTTTTTGTTTTTTTCCTTAAGACGGTGAAATTGAGGATTTATAGCCGTTGTTCCTGACAATCCTAATTATAAATGTTATGTACGCCGGAATTGTTATTTACATCGGAAATTGTGTCTCTAAGTTTAATTTGTATGGTGATGTTTGATGTATGTGATGTGGCTGTACTTTATAAATAAATAAATAAATATGCTTTGCTAAACAGCTGTTAGGGCTGTTTTGCTGTTACACTGAAGTCTGGTCGCGTACGAATACACACTAATTCAATTAAATGATCCACCGCTGACGTCAGCGTTGTAGCACATGCTTCATACAACTAGTGTGTAGTACGGTTGATGTAGGCGACCGACCGTCAGCGTAACAGGAAATCAGCCCTTAACAAATTATAGATGCAAAATGTAATTAAATGTCACGAGTCGGTAATGACCACACTAAACTTACACTAAACTACGGTGCTCGTCGATTACTCATAGTCTACTCGATAAGTTGAAAATGGTACAAAATAGAGATACTGGTCTTAAAATTATGTGCGATACCTCATTGGATTTGGAATGACGCCTAGAAAAATGTGCCAAAAGAGTGTATTAGCCTTGGATGAAGGATAGTACTGGATAAGGGAATGGCGTGGTCAACAGCGAGACAGAGAATCTCGGCACAGTGTGGTGACAGTGCAAATTAAATTACCCTAGTTTTTGGATAAATTTGCCAAAATATTAAGATATATTATTTACTAATTCCAAAATGAAAAATGTATTTATTTTATGAAAATAAAACAGATATAAAGAACAATTGTTCGGTTTATTGAACATATTGCGTGATGTACTGTTATGTTAATACTGCATAGGTAATGACTGAATTTAAGTCGATCAACCAATGTTGGAAGTTTCACATCTGGCGTTTCAGCTGCGTGTTTTTGAACAGTCACTGCTGGCATCATAGTATTGAGTTTAGTAGACACATACTCTTGGCTACTCGTTGACGGCATTACTATGCTAGCTCATCCACTGCTTCTTTTGCCTGAAACTGTAAAATTTTTAATAGTAACTTTACGCAAAAGTTTAAATAGATGGCGTTTAACATACTTTCTAACTCACGCACGGGGACGGGCAGTTACGGCTGCCACAGGTAAAAACGTGAGGATCAACGAATCCCACAGAGCAAAAGTCACGGACCATAGCTAGTTTTATTAAAACGAAATCAAATATTCAAGTCTATATTGCACGTAAAATCCTTAGGACCGTAAAAAACGTAGATTTCCTTTCAGTGTTGCGCATCAATTCAAAGTATCTCAACTTGACTATACCCAAATATTGTAATATATATAAATAAATAGCCCCCTATAATACTCAACTGAAAATACTCAAATAATAATTAATATTATATATACACGCTGTATATAATGTATCCTACAGGTTAAATATTAATTTACCTGTGTGGCATAGCATTCATTAACAAAAGAGTTACTCTCTTTTTTTAATAATTCATGTCGTCCAAAATGTCTGCTACAAACTTAAGAGAATTTACTTGGAGCCCAATTTGTTCGTCCTGTAGCTTCAATCCACTTCGGATTTAAATCAATATTTTCCGGGAAACTGTTATGCAATTAAGATATTGAAACTGACTAAAATACTACATGATATATTTATCATAAGAAATGCAACATAAAATTTTACCCACAATTTTGGGGAAAAAAATATGGAAGTCTTGACAACATCTAACAATATTTTATAGTAGGTTATGAATACTAAAATTTCATATTTTAGATGATTTTGTCGATCAAATTATAAACAAACATAGTTCACACAAGATAAAATCATTGAAAATACAACCTGGCATATGATTCAAAGGCCAAAATGTGTTATACTTACGAGTGGAACGATAATTCAGGCAGTTTTCTTCTACTATCACTTTTACATCCTAAAACACTACACCGCACCATATTTCCTACAATAATGCTTAATAAAGACACTATTGTTAAAAAATTGCTAATATTTTTCAGGTTTCACGTAACTTTTATAGCTTTAAACTAACTAAAATTTAAAAATACCAAATTATTTTGCCAGCGTTGTCAAATATGTCAAGTTTGATTGATAAAGTTTTGAGCAAACCTCAAGGTTTGCTCAAAAACCCGACACGCATGGCGAAACAAAAAATCTTATCACCTGTCTTGTTTTTTTACACAAAATTGGCGTAAGTTTATCTTTGTCTTGTGTGAGGGAGATCGAAACTATCAGACGTCTATACTATTCTCTGTCTACGGTATTAGCACATAAAAAATTGCAAAAGTTATAAACAATCAAAGATGAAAAAAAAATGGCATTTTGTTTTTGCCAATATTTCTTTAACGATTAATATTTAGGAAATTTCAAAATAAGATTCTGAAAGAAGAGGAAATTTCCAACAAAAAACTCATAACTTTCGAAACTCTATCTCCATTATTTATAATTTTAATTTAACGCTGAAAATAGGTCTGCGCGCGACATTTTTAGATTGCACGCGTGGCGTCAAAAGCGAGTACGGCACATGAATTAATTTATTTAAGGTATTGAATATATTTCTTGTAATTTGAAAAAAATATGGTATGTTTTGAATACTATAAATAATTTATTCCTGTTGGAATTTCTACTTAAAGTTAATTTTTCAACAAGTTAAACAATTATTAACAAACGAAATTTTCTCGAACTACTGTCTTAATTGTAAGTGAAAAAAATGCTTAAATAATGGTCGTAAAAAAATTTCGCTTCGTAGAGCCTTTCTTACATACATAATAAACAAGATCGTGTCATAAAAGTTAAAAAAATATTTATACTTTGTTTATAACAGTTTTTTTACTTGAACATCATTACTAGGATTTTTAAGTTTTTGTTAAAGTAGAAAAATTGTTAGAAAACGAAGTATAAATATTTCCTCTTCTTTCAGAATCTTATTTTGAAATTTCCTAAATATTAATCGTTAAAGAAATATTGGCAAAAACAAAATGCCATTTTTTTTTCATCTTTAATTGTTTATAACTTTTGCAATTTTTTATGTGCTAATACACTCTTTTGGCACATTTTTCTAGGCGTCATTCCGAATCCAATGAGGTATCGCACATAATTTTAAGACCAGTATCTCTATTTTGTACCATTTTCAACTTATCGAGTAGACTATCAAGCGGCTATCTGCAGCTAGCTTCAAAAGTGTCAATGTCCCTGATTTCACCTATATCAAAGATTGTACTAAGCCATGTGCTAGATTTTCAAATAAATCTTTTGTTTCCTTAATATTCATACTTGACTTGGAAGTCATGTCATGGGGAGAGGCCTTTGCCCAGCAGTGGGACACACCCGTAGGCTAATAAAAAAAAAAAAATCTTACCTCTTGTCATACCTACACGCTCGCTGAATTCGTCTGCAAAATACACTCTCCTATATATTTGCATAATAAATATTATACTATACTATTATTAAATTGTATATTTGTACACCTTTACCAAATTTTATTCCTTTTTAAATTTATTATTTCTAATTTAGTATTATTCGCTAACGTGCGCTAGAACAACTTACCAAAAATCCGTCACGTGCGCACCGACTGACGACACTTCGACCGCCGAGCGTAGTGTTTCAAAAAAATGCCTGTATGGATATATTACCGGGAGCGCACGTTACCGGTTATCACTACATAGTATAAAACAAAGTTGCTTTCTCTGTCCCTATGTCCCTATGTATGCTTAGATCTTTAAAACTACGCAACATATTTTTCTGCGCTTACATTGCAAACGCTGGCTAATAGATCAAATTTATGTACCACGGAATTGTATATCTTAAAAAGATGAATAAAAAAGTCCGCGACAGCTATGTTTTTCTCCTAAGGATAACCCACAGTAACCATTTTTTATCTTTTACATAATACAAAAAAAAATGGGTTATTTACCAAGCTATTATAAATGATACAGTATCATTCCTTATCCACTTAAATACATTAGATACGTTGTGCTCTTTATGTAGATCAAAATTGCCCTTTACAGCATGTGATTTAAATGAATATTTTCGAAGATATTACAGATTTAAAAATTGCGGGACGTAGCGTTTGCGGCGGTACCGGCCGGTCGAGGCGGCGGGAGCGAGCCTGTTCAGAGGGACAGAGAATCGTCAGTAGAGCGTGAGGCTCGACTCAATCAGCTTCGGGATAGATATAGAGCTGAGAAATGTAAAAAGTAAATAAGTAAAAATGTTGTGTATGAATATTCCAAAGATAGCAGGAAATCTTCATGGTATAGGGAAAGGGGAATTGTTTTACTCCAAGTTTAACGCGTGCGGGCCACGGGCAGTAATGAATAAATCAAAACTACTGGATCGATTTTAATCATTTTTTCAGTGCGTGACATATAGCCCAGGGTAGATCCCTTAAAAAATGATAAAAAGTCAAAAAAATAATAGTAGGATGAAACCCATTAGAAAAGGAGCAGAATATTATAAAAATTTAAGGGAAAATAATTTACGGGCGATCTGAGGTCGGGAAGAGGGGGAGGGGGGGGTTTTAAGGGTAAAAAACGTATTTTCTCGATTTCCGGCAAAACTAAAAGTCCTATGGAAAAAAGTCGAATGGCAAAGTTGTTGGTAATAAAAAGATCTAAAACTTTTGTATTTACACTTTTTTCATATAACCTCAAAATTTATGTGAAAAATTCAAAAAACCAAGTTTTTGGTTTTTTATTTTTATCTTTTACAAACAAAAATTTTTTTTCACGAAATTTGGTGAAAACTTACCTTTTTATGTCCCAAATACGCTGTAATTTATTTGATTAGAAATATTTATTTTTCACCTTTTTTTTTAAATAATATCGATTTTTTACCCTTATTTTCGATTGAAAATTCACCCGTCAAAATATCAGTTTTTTTCAAAAAATTGCTATGTTTTTTGTTCGTTGAAAAGTCTTCTTTCTGATGGTGAAAAAATATATATATGTTACCATAGTAAATCTTCACAGAAAATGCAAAACAAAGATCGGAAAAAACTAATAATATATAATTAACATATACAATTTTGAGTTATTTATTAAAATTTACACTTTAATTACTCGAAAAACGTAAGATTACATGTTACATTGTAAAATATTAATTTTATTAACTTATTTGTTTGTAAATAGCTCAAAATTGTATATAGTGTATATATTAATTATATATTAATAGATTTTTACGATCTTTGTTTTGCATTTTCTGTGAAGATTTACTATAGTAACAAATATATATTTTTTCACCATCAGAAAGAAGACTTTTCAACGAACAAAAAACAAACCAATTTTTTGAAAAAAGCTGATATTTTGACGAGTGAATTTTCAATCGAAAATAAGGGTAAAAAATCGATATTATTTAAAAAAAAAGGTGAAAAATAAATATTTCTAATCAAATAAATTACAGCGTATTTGGGACATAAAAAAGTAAGTTTTCACCAAATTTCGTGAAAAAAAATTTTTGTTTGTAAAAGATAAAAATAAAAAACCAAAAACTTGGTTTTTTGAATTTTTCACATAAATTTTGAGGTTATATGAAAAAAGTGTAAATACAAAAGTTTTAGATCTTTTTATTACCAACAACTTTGCCATTCGATTTTTTTCCATAGGACTTTTAGTTTTGCCGGAAATCGAGAAAATACGTTTTTTACCCTTAAAACCCCCCCCCCTCCCCCTCTTCCCGACCTCAGATCGCCCGTAAATTATTTTTCCTTAAATTTTTATAATATTCTCCTCCTTTTCTAATGGGTTTCATCCTACTATTAATTTTTTTGGTCTTAAAAATTAACGGCACTGGGCTAATAGGCTATATATTTTATACCCGTGCGAAGCCGGGGCGGGTCGCTAGTATAAAATTAAACAATTTATATATTTATAAAAGCATACTTTAAAGTTTTTATTGTTATAATATAACATTTAAATTAGAAGTTACTTTACTTTACTTTAATTTTACATTTTATTTTTAAGAGCTAACCAAATTTTAATTCAATACTTAACCTTAAAACTGATTGTTTTATAATCAGTTTAAAAGTTTATGTATTATCAATATTTAAGAATTGTTTAAAATACCTTTAGTTTAATTCTTTAATGTAATCTTGTGGTTACAGACGTAAGTGTTACAACACCAAATCCATTAATGCCTAATAATTTTCTTTGTTAATTTAAGGTGTTAGTAATATAAACAATCCTTAATAAATAAATTAAATAGTGCATATTATTATAATATGCCACAAATAGCTAATTGCTATAAAATACTGTTCATCTATCAGTCTGGTAATGTGTAGGCGATGCCTTAGACAATTTCAGTATATCTCGCAATCCTAAGGCTGCCCGCAATGTGTTGTGTACAGGGGCCCTTTTTATAACCGTCAATATACTTTTCCAAGAACATACTTGCGTGCACTTGCTTTTCAAAGGAAATATTGGCAAAACAGCCATGTTAGGAAAAGGAATGAGATCTTACGATAGTTAAAACAAATAGAAGTTGCACTATTTGCCTCTAAAGCTAAACCTTAAACTTATTAACTTATCTGTCTTGATTGTCTGTTTTCGTCATGACAAATTTCAGGGCAATGATGATTGCATTGCTTGCCGATATGCATCATTAATTGGACGTAATTAATAAAATATACAGGCAATACTGACAGTCACTTTGATATGGAACTTTTATTAAGCCGGGCTCACATTTTTATCAATAGACTATTGATCACCGTATTACATCCGCTTGATAGGTTACCTTACCATCAAAAAATTTCAACTAAGCTCCAATGTTTGTGCGACATTTCTCATCATTGCCTTAACATGTTTATTTTTTAGTCAGCATAGAAAAATCAGCTCCTTGACACCACAGACATAGTTAGAAGACTTAAAAGGACGAAACGTTTTGAGCTAGTCCAGTGAAATGAGTGCTTCAAGTGGTTTAGTGCTACTTTAAAAGAACACAAGAACAAAGTGTCATTCGATAATAGAGACAATAAGATAGGTGTTAATGGACATATTCTTAGCATAAATTAATTTAGTAGCTTAGGTCAAAATTAAATTACTCATTAGTACCTAATGTTATATCTAGACTAGATTGTAATCTTTATGACGTATCTAATTATTTAGAAACATCATAAAAAAAGAAAAATAGCCACTAGTATACTCGTACACTGATATAAAAACAATTCAAATGACATTAAATAAAGCATAATGACATATTAAATTACACAAAGAGCCTTCTCAATTGATATGGCATTCATCCATTTTTTATAGCGTCATTACATTTTGAACAAGGGACTTCAAAGAAATACAAATGATATGACATGGCATATCATTTGTGTCCCTTACTAGGGCCTTACTGTAATTGTTACTTTACACAGAAAATACTTCAATAGTTCCTAAAGAATACGTAAAACAACTGTAACTAGCAGGCGCGTAGTACATCTGATGATAAGTGAACAACCCAAAAATATCATGGAAAAATATCAAAATTGTATGATTAATTATTTGAAAAGATGGCGCAAATGAGTTTTCTACCAGCTCTTCTTAATGATGCAATACCTATCTGGATCGGAGCTGGTACTTAGATTGATTTTAATTTGACCCTAAACAGTTTGATATTTGATCTAAGCTTTGGTAATTCAAGTCATATTATTTGGATTAGTAAAATGTTAATTTATTTAATGCTTCAGATCATTTTTATTTGCTGTGTAATTATAATGCTTGTTAAAGTGTTTAAGTGCCCCCTTGGGGTTTATGAAAATAAATGATTTGACTTTGACTTTAACATTATAATTATAATAATAAATAATAGCAGCCCTGTATCTAATACATGTCCCACTGCTGGGCTCGGGCCTCTTCTCATGATGAGAAGGGTTAGGCCATAGTCCACAACGCGGGCCAAGTGCGGATTGGTAGACTTCACACACCCTCGAGCACTTATTAGGCACTCTCATGCATGTAGGTTTCCTCACGATGTTTTCCTTCACCGTTAGCGAGTGATAATTTGTATGATAAATACACAGACTTTAACATTAATCTAACTAAAAGATACGTATGCATCGCTACATCTGAGTATTACAGTACTATTCCTAGTTCTAAGTGTCCGTTATTTCAAAATTCAAAATAATTTATTAGTAAAATATGTGTATTAAAATTGGTGGTACATAAATATTACATAACTTCAAATGCAAATCTTGCCTAATAAAGGCATGCAAAATTTGTGTGACATTATAAATGTCAAGTATGTTTGTAATTTCAGGATTTAATGTCACTATTTGATGGCAAGATAAGACGGTAGGCCAAAACTAGGACGATGCTTTCTTCCTCCACTCGTTTGAAATATAAAGGAAAATACTTGAGATTATACATGCCAAAACAATTTAATGAAAAACTCAATTTCACACAAACTATAATAAATAAAAGAAGCATTATAATATCAGTGCTAATATTGTCAGTATACAGACGAAGCCTTTTGTTTGGCGACGCTAACAGCCATTATTATAATAGTGATGGACGTTAGGTTGGCAGCCATCACTAGCGCCGCCTGGCGGCTAGACAGTGAAACCGCGGTCAGGCCCATGGTCAGACTACCCTATTGTATTTATAAATAAATATCCTTAGCAGGTAAACTATACCAAGGTGAGTTATTACGTCATGAAAACAAAGAATTGAAGAGTGTATTATCAATATAGAGCCGAGAAGCTCTGCTTTGTCTATTACTTTCTTTTATTGACAGTTTCCATTAGGGAACAATTTATAGCTTAATATTAATATAGTATCAGATCTCAGACAAAGTAGGACGGACAAGACAGGATCAAGGATCAATTTACACATGCACTTAAATATTGTTTCAACTGTTAACAAAAGTTGAAAGCTAGCTTCTAATAATGTTATGTTTTAACTTAATCTATCTAAATCGATCTTTGTCCTCATCACCTTTGCCCAATTAAATCAGTTAGACTAGAAGCCAGGTCGGTTTCTAGTCTAACGGATTTATTTAGCTGGTTATCATTATTTAACGTGGAGCGACTACCATCTGACCTCCACAGCCCAGTACCAGGTATTTCGGGACTGTTTGCAGAGTTTCTGGCACAGTATAAATATGTACAAACAGTACGGAAACTGCCTACAAACGTGCGAAACGGCACGCACACATAAACATGCACACCGACGAGACGCCTAAGCGGTTGTCGCGGTGTGCTCAGTAGCGTGCCGTTTCGCACGTTTGTAGGCAGTTTCCGTACTGTTTGTACATATTTATACTGTGTTTCTGGCCTCTGACTACCCGTAACGACTGCCATAGATGTTCAAATGGCAACCGGGACCGACGGCTTAACGTGCTCTCCAAGGCACGGAGGAAAAGTCGTTAGGTTAAAAATGGTCACCCATCCTTTTTTTTTTTTTTTTTTTTTTTTTTTTTTCGTGGGGAAATGCATTTACGCATACCACCCCACCCCGGGGAAGGGCAGAGTGGTTATGTGGGACTCGCCCGTGCCAAAGATGGTAAACGGCACGGGAATACCCACTAAAACCCCACGGTGCTCCCGCACTCGCCTTGATGGGAGGGTCATGGGAATCTGGCGCAGCCTTTACGTCCACGACCTTCCCGGCGATGCCCGCCGGAGCGGGCCCCTCATGGCCCCCAAAGAGGGGGCTGGCGCAAGCCACCGACCAGCGCGAGGACCGCGTGCAAAGCCATCGGACATTCCCCATGTCCGACGGCCTGGTCCTCTCGCGGCGAGACAGGTGGTCGGTCCCGCCGCCCACCACGCCGCAGTTCAACGGCTGCGGCCCCGCCGGGACCGCGGAAGGTAGGGAAAGTGGCAACGAAACACCAACAGTCCTCTCCCGCCGCGGCCCCGTAAACCACCGGGCCACAGTGCCAGCTTGCGCCGACACCGCAGCCCGGCTCTCGCCCGCCTAGGCAGGCCCCTCATGGCCCCCAAAATGTGGGGGGACCGGCACCGAGGACCGCGTGCAAAGCCGTCAGACACTTTCGTATCTGACGGCCTGGCCCTCCGCGGTGAGACAGATGTTCGTCCCACCGCCCACCACGCCGCAGTACTAACGGCTGCGGCCCCGCCGGGACCGCGGAAGGTAGGGAAAGCGGCAACGAAACACCGACAGTCCTCTCCCGCCGCGGCCCCGCAACTCCTCGGCCGCAGTGCCGACTACCTCACGCCAGCACTGCAGGCCCACCTGTTGCAGAGCCCCCCCATAAGGGCCCTGCAACATGGGCTGCTCCCACATGGGCTTCGCGTCCAAAGCCCGAAGAGCAGCCCCCCTCTGGGGTCCACTTGGCTTCGCCGTGGCGTGGAGGGCGCCACGGGTACTAAGCCCCACCGCGACGACAACGCGGGACACCCGTTGGTGGGGATGGTCACCCATCCTCGGCCGACCACGGTTAGCATTATTTAACCTGGAAGATCGATCGGATAGATCGCGTGGATTCGACTTAGCCACGAGCTCCTCATTAGACCTAAAATCGGTCAATGACCAAAGTCCGAAACAAGGTGTTATTTAATAACACCTTGTTTCGGACTAAATGTAGACCTATAGATTGCGGCACTCAAGATCGGCCTGCAACTCTACTCAAAACTATAATAAATAGTAATAGTAGGCATTCAATTCATTTGTCTGGTGGCAATCTCGAATATAACAGTATGACAGGCACCGCAGCGGTCTCATAAGTGAATTTGTGATGACAATTAGACCAACAATAGCATAATTTGTGCACAAACTTGTCCCTTGCTTGAGCCCTGAGGAATTTAATAGCCAACCGCTTTGTAATAGTCTTGATTTATGGTTTATGATGATGGAAGTTGGAAAATTAAATAGTCATGAATTTAAATTTACATTTCATTCAAAGTTAAGAACTGCTTTATAATGTTTAGAGCTCTAAGAAAGTATTATATAGATGTAAGTTCACATACTAACACGGTTCTCAAAAGTGGCATCGGACAGTGACGACGTGGAAAAAAAAATTGAAATCTTTATTATTGTAAACTTAAAATATTAATAGCGCTCTGAGCAAAATACAAGTGGAGATGCGTTATAACAACATTATTTTTTGTATGATATCCCGTTGGATATATTTTTATTTCGTCATTTTTTTTTTTTTTTTTTTTTTTTTTTTTTTTTTTTTTTTTTTTTTTTTTTTTTTGCACACTGAGGGATCGTTACGTCTGAATGTTGGCGTAGATGTCACGCACTTAATCAAAATAGTCCTCACTTTACAAGTGAGGTATCATTTGCTAGACCGTTTTTTGTGTTGTGATCGCCTATCTAGTAAAATACTTTATCGAAGGGTAAGAGGCACTTTTGTAATAGGATAATGTTATACGTCGAATAAAATAAAACCTGACCGAATATAAGTGATGAGAGAAGAAGAGAAGTTGAAAAATTGTGAAAGGCGATCAATCCATACCTACTTTTACATGTTAAATATTATATGTGTCATCACTTCTACGTGGTATCCCACGGCTGTGCCATATGAAGGGAAAATATCTTAAATAATATAGTTAGACGATTTTACTGACAAGGGACAACAAAATACTTTTTTTTTGTTTGAAATTATTTTTTTATTATGAGCTATGCGCACGCAAAGCTTTGAAACTAAGTGATTCTATTGGTTAAGCATCTGCATCGTAGCATAGTGCATATAATTGAATAAATTATTTAAGGTCAGTACACATCTGACAAAAAATGCGTCCGCAACGACTGACATGCTTTTATGACAGGAATAGGGGATCATTTGCCATCGTCCTTTCCTGGATACTTAGGATCTAAAGATCCTAAGATCACGATACCTGAGATATGATTATATTTTGTTAAAACACGTTATTTTTATTCGATATTGTTCGATATTTTTTACGGTGGAAAATCATCGTAAAAAAATATCGACTTATTTAGACTGTATTAAATTTTAGAAAACCATAGATTTGTGGAAACTAATAGTTTAATGTTATGGTGTTAAATGGACAGTAAACACCAAAATTAAGTTTAAGATAATAAGCCAGGACTTTTTCGAAAAAACAAATATAATAATATCTAAAAATTCGTGATACTTGGGGTGCTGCATTGGATTCAGGCGTGGTCGACAACAAATAAATTATCTATCTATCTTTCATAAAAGCAAGTCAGTCGTAGCGACGATAACCTTGTGCATGCATGCATATTAAACTTTCAACCTTTCGCGTTCAGCCGATAATGCGATAGCTATAGTGTGTCTACAGCGTCTGTTCCGTTTCCGTTAAAGCATGTCGATCGACGTATGAGCGGCAACATCGCGCCACGAGTATTTTGACAAATATGACGTTAATTAACTCGTTCTGAAGCCTTAACTGACGCAGCGCTTAATGAGAAAGGTATAATTTGACTGAATTGACGCGACCGATGATACGCTCGACGCATTTTCCGTCAGATATGAAACGACCTTAAAATAAAAGCAATTAGCGCTTTTGCTCAAAACTCCGTAAAAGCGCTTTGTATTTCCCAATAAAAAAGTTCTATAAAAATGTTCTAAGCTTTGTATGAAGAAACAAATGTCAATAAATGAGAAAATTCCGAAAATACGCCGGTTTGGGTAAACTAAGTTTATCACCTGTTACAGTGTCAATGTTTCCGCAAACATTGTTATACAAATCGATGCGTATAGATTTAATTACACCCGGATGTGAAGCCACCTACGCGAGACACCGCTGTTTTCCTACCGCTTACCAGGCTACCTTTTCTATTGTTATTGTATCGTATCAAGTATCAAATCCATTCATTGGCAGTAAGAGCCAAGTAAATTGTTCATGCTTGTTATTACTAGCTATCTTATGTATACTGGTATGTAACTATGTATTGTTATTAAGTCAAATAAAGACATTTTATGAACAAACAAACAGTAAGAGCCAAAAAGCATCCTTTGGCAGCAGGTTAGAAAGTATATCTAGTCGAAGCCTTTTAGTGCTGCAAAACTTTAAATGTATAGGTATTCCCGTACAACTGAATGAACTCAAATCGAATCTATGCTTTCATACATAAATTGTTTACAATTACAAACAGTATTATTAGACAAATAGACAATTTATTTTTCTTACCACAATTTACAAAATACAGCAATTTGTTATTGCTATAATATACATATTGTTGTTTTCTGCTTATTGCTGGAGACTGTTGTTAGGCAACAGTCTCCAGCAATAAGCAGAAAACCTACCTAGGTGGAAGCCTGTATTTCAGTTTACCATTGAATATTTCTTAATCGTGAGTTTTATTTCAAATTTAAATATCAAGTATACCCAAAACAATAACTAAGCATACCTGATAAAGAGGCGGGTGCCTATAACTTTTTAATTAACATTTTAATAAAATCAATACATGCACCCATCCACAGTTTGCTGTTGAGTCATTTCAATTATACGGGGTTTCAAACAGGATGTGAATTCACTTATTCGAATGATCTTCAAAGTGAGCGCGATATTCTGATCGTTACTTACATACGAGTCTCATCCTCGTTTAAGCTGCTAAGGAATTAATTACAAAGCTTCCAGCAGGAAGTTGTGTAGACTTTTTGCGGGAAACCTAATCGGCTTAGTGATTGCAGGAAAGTTTAAGCCATAATTAATTTATTGAAACTGTTTCACTAAAAGTGTCCACTTATTATCAAGACGGATTGTCTTGAGCGCGTATGACTTCAAGTGCCATGAAATGGAGAGCAATTACACAAAGAACATTGACATGTGCATTTTGTTCCTTGGACTGACACTAATCAGTAAATTTAAGCGCTCCAACAGGTTCCAGGAGTTAAGAGAAAAATTGATAAACTGAGCAAGAAAAAGCCTTAATAATTATTTTTAGTGTACTAAAAACTTGGTAGACGTGTTTAAACCTCTACAGCACTCCTGTTTGCATGCACGATATCATTGAGTAACTCTTAAAAAAAAAGAAAGGAACAGCCATACCGTTTAAAACAAACGGAAGTACAAATAATTTCTATCAAATTATTAAAAATAAAAAGAGAAAATTTCAAAGGTCCATGTTATAAGCCACGGTTTTATCAGAAAGCATTTACTACATTTTATCTCGTTTTCTCTTATGTCATGAACACTCATGGTAGAAAGAGATTAAATTATTGTTCCATGGCTGTTTGTTACGTCACGTAATTTCTGTAAGTATTCTTAGCGGCCGGTATGAATCAAATAATATTTAATAAAATCTTTTTTTAAATAAACTAACCTTTCTAGCATAAGTCCAAACTCACGTTATTTCGTCACGTTATTTAAAGGTTAGTTTAAGGTGTGGTGATTTTATAACGTGCAATTTTTGTCAAACTTGGGTGAATTGATAAAATTTTCAGAATATTAAATAATTTTGGGCAGAAAAGAAGATCTAGTAGGCAGTGATATTCGAAAAAAATTGATTTCTTTGAATATAAATATTTGGTACATTTATCTTATAATATTTGTCTCATATCTTAATTCCCGGGTCACGCAAAAGTGTTCTTTGGGATTTCTCTTCAAGAAATTCTCAATAGCAATACGGAATTGTGCCCGGTGAATAGCGATAGGCTCACCCCCTATCATATGGGACCTAAACAAAAAGAAGAATCGTGGATGTTATACATCTCTGCCACACCCTTTTGGGTAGAGGCGTGATGATATGATTTTTTTATGTTTCTTTTTAAAAATTTTCATAGATATCATAATTCGTTTATAATTATATATCGTCGGACCCACCATAAAAGTCTGATGTGCAAATAACCTTTTCAAGCGAAAATCTTTTAATCCAATCCCGGTTATTCAAATCATTGTAATTAGTATAATTTAGTATTATTTATTATTTACTTTTATATCATTTTTTGTAATGTTTTGACGTGTTCAAGCGCCTCCTGGGGCCTATGAAAATAAATGATTTGAATTTGAATTTGAAAAAACAAAGGTCAATGACATGTTAGAACAAGAATCAGAGCTCATATCCTTTTTGTTTTTATTTTTATTTTATTTTTTATTTATTTTTTATTTTTTATTTGCCCAGTATGTGACGTATCATTAAAAAATCTGTTTGATTTGAATTATTTATATGTATGCAAAATAAAATTCAAAACTATTAAATTGTTTTTCCTTGGATGAATATTTTTATTATTTTACTTTCAGTGCTAATTATAATAAATAATAGCAGCCCTGTATCTTATACATGTCTTACAGTTGGGCTCAAGCCTCTTTTCGTGAAGAGAAGGGTTAGGCCATAGTCTAAAACGCTGTACAAGTGCGGCTTGGTAGACTTCACATTCCCTCGAGTACTTTTTGGGACTCTCAGGCAATCAGGTTTTCTCAAGATGTTTTCCTTCACCGTTAGCGATGCTAATTGATTTTTCTAAAATACTTAAGCTTCATTCATTCCTGGGCAGAACTGCACTTTTCATGTAAGGAAAAGTCCCATAAATATGTAATGTCATGACAGAAGAAATAAGCCTCTCACCTGAAGCATTTCAAGTAATCGACATGAAGAAACAATCCAGAGACAACAGTTTCTTGAGGGTGCAAGAGATTTTTCCTTTTTATTTTTCTTGACTGCTTTCTAGCTACGTATGAAGTAAATAAAAAAATATTTCGTAGACTCTGCTACGCCGTTGGTAAGCTACGTATAATCTTGCTACGTAGTAGTAGTTCGTAGCCGACGTAGAATAAACCTTAAGGCGAGGATACACTTTGCAAGGCGTGCGGCGACTAACGAACGCTTTTGTTTAAAAATCACGTGCATAAGACATGTCTCGCCACGAATAAGATGGTACACATTTGCGAATCATTCTTGTTAATTCAAACATAGACGCATAAAAAAGATAAACTTTAATTTTAAAAATATATTATCAAATCTGACCTCATTTGAAATCCCAAAAAATTACGACTACTGTTTTACGTTAAATTTAATACAAAACTAATATAAACAATAAACTGTAACCGCACCGTAGCACTTATGAAACACAAACGCAAAATTAACACAAATTATAATATTCTGATCACTGAAACTATTATTGAAATTTGATTTAACAACAGGCAAACAATGATTTAAATTCTGCTAATCGCTAACTACAAATAAACTAATAAAATGAGTTACGTGTAACACTAATTGAAGAGTTGAATATCTATAGTCTATATCGAAGTACCCAACGAAAATGTTAGCTTCTTTGTTGACGCTGATTGGGCGTCATGTTCTTTGGACAGAAAGTCATATACTGGTTATATTTTTTTTTTATCAAGATGTTATAAGTTATGAATCCAGGAAACAAAGAACAGTGGCTCTGTCCAGCACGGAGGCAGAGTACATGGCCCTATCCGAGGCATACAAAGAAGCCATTTATTTAAAACATTTAAGAGGGAACTCCCGGTATGGAATTCTCATACAAAATGAGTCTGGTTGTATCTTTTACATTTTTCATCACAATGTTATAATTTTTGCACAGTCAATTTAAAACATGATTATCTATGTTCCTTCGATTTCAAATTATCTTTAGTCTGTCTATTTTAAAAATTATAGGCATCCAAACATCCGTAGTTTTGAACGGCCTGACAAATGCAACTTTTTTAGTATTATACAACAGATTATTACAAGTTTTCGAAACCAAGGACCCTCGTAAATATAATGTACTTTCTATTTTATCAATAATTATCATCAAAGTACCTCATTTTCATTCATCAAATACCATATTACAAATTAAAGAAAATTACAATATCTATCTCAACTCATTGAAGGGGGTGAGGCAGCCATTCGTTAGCTACTCGGAAGTGAAGGAGGGGTGCCAGTGAGATACCGAACCAAGCCGAGATATGACATACCATAGTCCACCGACCAGAGAGTATGCAATGAACTGCATTGAACCTTTTTTGACATTCACGACTGCAACAAGTTATAGTCCGAGATCTAGCTGCAGAATCTTTTCGTTCTTTATAAACATAATTGAATTATATTTTTATGTAAATAATCATTTAGGGACTGAGCTGTATTTATTTATTTATTTATTTATTTATTTATTTATTAATAAGCACAACCAACAGTATAATTACAGACACATTACATTACATTAACATTTTAAAGCTTATATTAGGTACGTAATTATGCCAATAACAGGTGTGCATAACGTTTAAATTTTAGCATTTGATAGAGATTACAAACGAGATTTAAAAATAACTAAATTAAAACTAAACTAAAGTAAAATAAGGCTAGATGGAACTTAGATTATTCAATTGAACCAGGAGGTGCCTGTAGGCACAATATGTCGTAGAAAAGATATCTATTTCCAAGGTTTCAGCTTTTTCGTTGTATAGGCGGGCCATGCGCGCCAGAGGGCTGTTATAGCTGGAGTTAATCGTGCAGGTGGGCACTTCGAAAGTACGTGGATATCGCTTTCCGCGATGGTTAATTCGGAAGTTAAAGTGTTCAATTAGTGGTGCGTCTATGGTTCCCGTAACAATTTTATATAATGCCAGTAAGTCAGTGACCTCTCGCCTGTCCTTTAAACTTAACATGTTGTAGTGCACCAATCTGTCTCTATAGTCCGGAATAGATTGACGAATACCATTCTTTATAGTCAAGTGTCTCACAAAACGTTGTTGAATCGATTCTACACGATCGACATGAATACAATAAGAAGGGGACCAGACAGTAGAGCAATACTCCAGCGTACTCCTTACCAACGCATTATATAGCAACATGAGACTACCACTGCAACGAAACGGTTTGGTCAAACGGAGAATGAAGCCAAGCATTTTATTAGCTTTTAGAGCTATTTTATCTACATGATAGCGAAAAGACAGTGACGTGTCATAATGTACCCCTAGGTCGCGCACAACTGAGACTCTAGTTAAGCATACATCATCTATTTTATATTGGAAGTCTATAAATTTTGATTTATTTGTGAACGTTATATACTGACATTTTTTTATATTAAGCGACATATTGTTATCCAAGCACCATTGCTGCAGGGTGTTTAAATCTTTTTGTAGCTTTGTGCAGTCAGCCAGTGTGATTATTCTATTATATATTTTATCATCGGCATAAGCCAGGCAGTCACAACATATCAAATCAAGGAGGTCATTAATAAAGACTAGGAATAACAGCGGCCCCAATTTTGATCCCTGAGGAACGCCGGAACTTGGTGTAAAGGGTTTAGATTCAAAACCTGCCAATGCTACTAGTTGAGATCTGTTTTGTAGATAGCTATCAAACCACCGTAGTAAACTTCCATGAATACCAGCCCGATTTAGTTTCAGAGAGAGTACAGAGTGATCCACGCGGTCAAATGCCTTTGCAAAATCAGTGTACACGGCAGCCACCTGCCCTCTAGCTTCAAATGTATCAGTAATAAAGGTGGTATACACTAAAAGATTGGAAACTGTTGATCGATTAGACATAAAACCGTGTTGGCGGGAGCTAAGTAAATGCCTAAGATGTGAATAAGTGATATTATAAATGAGACCCTCAAATATTTTTGCAAACTGGGATATAATACATATAGGTCTATAATTAGTAACATCATTTAAGCTTCCGGTTTTGTGTATCGGGACGGTATAGGAGATTTTCCATAAATCGGGAAATATGCCATTCTCTAGTGAACTATTATAGATTAAATGTAGCGGTGTAATAAGCGCGTTCATACATAAACGAATAAAAATTGGTGGTAATCCGTCGGGCCCGGCACCTTTGTTTAAATTTATCTTTTTGATGCTTTCTCTAATTTGGTTTTCAGAAATATATATTTTAGAAAGAGAATAGTTGGCGATTGCGTGAGTTACGTTAAGTGTATTTGACATCATCTTTATACATGGCATATGGGTTAAAAGTACCTACCAAAGTCTAGACGAATAACAGAAATAAAAACAGTTAGTTGAAAACAATGATTGTTTTTTGCATGAATAACTTATTAATAGTTATTTATATATTATTTCAAAAGACAATTGTATACAATTGTACTATTGTGACAAAGTGTAAATGTTAAAACGATTGACTGTTAAAATGTGTAAATGATGAGGCTGATCATAATCTGTTTTTTTTTATTTTTATCACGTCCCTAATCACCCCATACTTTCTAGGGCTGTTATAAATTAATAGTCAGCTATATATGCCGAGCAGAGTATTAGTATCTATAGAAACTTGTCACATTATCTTTGAAAAGACAACGTTTAATTGTCTTGTTAATTTATCATTGAGTTGGAGTAATAATAATAATCGTTAAATAACTACCGGCGATATATTATGAAGGACAGTACGGTGGATATTTGCCGTGCGTGCCACCGTCCAGGCGAGTCCCTCAGACATATTATCTCTGGTTGTTCTCGTCTTGCTAACGGCGAGTACTTGCACAGGCATAACCTTGTAGCCAGGATTATCCATCAACAACTTGCCCTGAAATACAGACTTGTAGATACTAAGGTGCCGTACTACAGGTATGTACCTGAGCCAGTTCTTGAAAATGGCCATGTCATTTTATACTGGGATCGATCCATCATCACAGACAGAACTATTATTGCTAATAGACCTGATATTGTGGAGGTGGACCGATCTGAACGCCTTGCAATAATTGTCTATATCACCATCCCGCATGACGAGAATCTCGTGAAGGCCGAAAAGGACAAACAAATAAAATATTTGGACTTGGCTCATGAGATTGTCGACATGTGGGAGGTGGACTCGGCTATTATTGTACCGATAGTCGTATCCGTAAACGGACTGATAGCAAAGTGTCTCGACAAACACCTAAAGAGACTCGCGTTGGGTGGCTGGATCAAGGGTCTGATGCAGAAGGCGGTACTACTGGAGACGGCACGCATTGTGAGGAGGTTCCTCTCTATGGAGCCCTAACCATCGGTAGTTTGGTCCCTGTACCCGATGCCGGTGGGGTACTATTTTTTATATTTTTAAATATTTTTTAGTACTTATATTTAAAAATGTAAAATTTTATACTTTTATATTTTTAAATGTACTTTACTTTTATAATTTATATTTAAACAATCATATAAAAAATGAGAAAAAGATTAAATGAGTGAAAATAATCGTTAAATGCTTTCGAACCTAAAACCTTCTACATGCATAATAATAACTATGCAGATACAATATTTATTTAAAATGCATAGCTCTTGGCCTAATTACAGTGTCATTCATTGCAATTCGCTTGTGTCATATCATATGTCACACTTGTATTTTATAATGTTGAATAGAATATTTAAATAGTTTCTCTGGACTTAAATATGGGTAAACAATCTTTACATTGTGTATTGTTAATTATTTACATAGTAAATATATCATTATATCTACGAATACTTAAATTGTAATGTCATTATATCGTGCATGTCATTTTTGTTCTTTCATATGTACAATCAAATTCATAACCGTTTCAGCAAATTTGAACAAAAATAAGATAAATATATTTACAGCATATAAACCGCATAGTAATAAAGATTTTTGTCATTTGAGTTTGTGCTGAGGTAAATTATTTACATTTCTGTATTTTTAGTGAACCGCAGAATGAAAAGAAGAGACTTGGCCTATTTGTCAGCTTATACTTCACGAGAGCGAAAAATGAATAAGATTAAACGTAAAATAGAGCTGAAGAAAGTAAGAATTATTAGATAAATAACGAATGCCATGTTGCAGAATAATGCAATTCTTTTATCACTGTCTGAAGAGAAACGCAATGTGCTAAATATTAGAGCAATATTATTAAATATTTTTATTATATAACCTAAATAATACAGTATCATTTCTAAACTTTGTTTTATTATTTAAATAAAGAAAACACTCAGAATCAAGAGTTAAACGGTATTATCACTATTATATTATAGTACTAATGTTTTGATGCAATTACGTACTATCGACATACTACGTGGGTGCAGTCGCAGAAGAAACTAGTGATATTATAAATCCCAAAGTAACTTTGAATGTCTGTCGGTCTGTTGTTCCTGCAAAATAAAATCGTTTAATCGATCTTGATGAGTGTTAATGTTTTTTTTGTTGACAATGCCCGCTTAATTAAGCGGCCGTGGCGCAATGGATAAGGCATCGGTCTTACGATCGAGAGGTCGTGGGTTCGAATCCTGGCCATTACACCACGGACGTAAAACTTCCTCTTATCACAAGCGAATTAAGCTTAGCTGGAGGGGGTTAACAAGAATACGAGTAATTTGTATTTGCAAATTGCTAGTAAGCTTTTCAAAAAACAAAAAAAAGTCTAAACACGCAAAGTTTTATTGATATCAAATTTGTGTCTATAGCCTCTATTTTTATGCGTGGGCGTCGGGCAAGGCTTGACGCCTTGACGCCTTGACGCGAACTCAAATTGGACGTATTGCGAAAGCGACAATAATTACCCTTGCTGTAAACCTCATGGCAATTTTGAACTCGACTGTACATCATCATCAAAATCAAACTGAATACGGACGCCAAAATTAAATCATGTTACAGAATAAGGACGCGCTATATCCTTAGGCTCAACTCACATCGACTAGCTAGCCTCATATTTATCTGTATTCTGTGACGTAGACACAGAAACACTGCGTCGTCGCGTTGCGTCCAGTTTATATGGCTTATTTAGCACAAGATAGATGTAGACAAATTGTATGGATAAATGCAAATGAACCTGAAAAGCAACAACATAAACAGATCAGCTTTTTAAGTTCATTACATCATGATTTTTTTTAATTGCTAGGCTAATCTTTAATATATTTCCAGCAGGCCCACATAATGAAGATATGTATAAATATAAATATTATTATGTAAAAAAAACCGATGGCGTAAAACGCGACGTGAAATCTTTTATCTCTTTTAGTTGCCTGCCCGCCTGTTAAAACAGCGTCGTAAGTTCTTAGTCTGAATTATGCCTAAAGGTATAGAATATCTATATTTAGTAGATTTTTAGTCGACTAGTTGGTCGACTAGTGCATAATGCAACTGACTGTGGAACAATAAACATCCCTGTTCCACATACAAATCTCGCCATTGTTACCATAGCAACAAAATTTTGTTGAATATCGGCAGACTTATCAAACAACAAATCCTAGGTATTGAACCGTTGAGTAACAACTGAACATCAACATGTATTTTCACTCACACATTTATATATAAGACCGATAGAGACAGCAATACCTTTATATGTGTGCAGAGTCTACCCTTAATGACTGAAATGGGTGTATTAGATACCAGTTTGCCTGTTACTTTGTATACCGACAATCAAAGTTCATTAAAGTTAGCCGAAAACACATTATTTTATAAGCGAACAAAACATATTGTGAGACATCATTTTGTAAGAGAATGTGTTTCTAATAATATGGTTATTGTTAAATATATATCCACTTCAGATATGCCTGCACTTACTGACAAAAAGTCTATGTAGTAATAATCAATATATTTAAATTTCTTGAGTTAATGGGCATATCAGTGGTTTAATTTTTTTTGTTGTTGATACTTTCATGATTATCATTAGACTATCTTGTTTTGGTTTAGTTATTAATGTTTAAGATGTAGTCATAAAGCTTATGATTATTTTGTTACGGGTGTTGGTCATAGATAAATAGTCATTTATTATCTGTAACAAAATACACAACTAGTGCCACTATGTGGCTATATCTTGTATCCTTATTTTGTTCCAATATACAGTCGTTGTCGAAATCTCCTCTCGTTTTATTAACCGACTTCTAAAAAAGGAGGAGGTTCTCAATTCGATTCGTATATACGTTGCTTTTTTTATGTTTGTTCACGGATATCTCCGTCGTTTATGAACTGATTTTGATGATTCTTTTTTTGTTGGACAGGAGATGATTTCAAAGGGGTCCCATTGTCAGCATGTCGTGATCTGATGATGGAATCTCAGAGAAATCGAGGGCAACCCTCGAATTTTATAGGCACATGTAATGTTTTTAGTGTGTTTTTCAAAGTTACACCAGTATTTACGTATTTTTATGTGGATGAGCTGATGATGGAAGGGCAACTCCTCAATGGTTAGGAGTTAAAGGATAATTCTTTCACTACTGTACACATATTCAGACTGCTAGTTATGATGTCAAGTGAGCTGTTGGAACGGAGATATTTCAAAGGTGGTCCCATTGTCAGCATGTCATGATCTGATGATGGAACCCCAGAGAAATCGGGGGCAACCCTCATATTTTATTAATCGAGGCCAGGATTTACGCTTGGTCGCAATAATTTTATGTGGTTGAGCTGATGATGGAAGGTCAACTCCTCCATAGTTAGGAGTTAAAGGATAATTCTTTCACTACTGTACACATATTCCTACTGCTAGTTATTGTGTAAAATGAGCTGATGATGGAAGGTCGTGACCCTCAATAGTCAGGAGAAAGGATTTAATTCTTGTTTATTATAAATAAGTTTTCCGTCTCAAGTAACCATCGTCTCCTCATTCGAGAAACATTCTTGCTCGGTCTACCCATCACTTAAAATCGTAAAATAAAATAATTTTTAACAAAAAAAAAAACTGACTTCAAAAAGTAGGTAAACTAAAAAGCAAAAAATAAATTTACTTCGCACAAAATAATACGTTTTTCATTTAGTTAAATAGAAATTATTAAATAATTATTTTATAATTCTGAAGTCGGTGCCAAGTAAACAATTAATAACTCTGTATAGATAATATCAATCGTTCTAACAATTTAACATTTTTCTAACTGAATATTAGTTATATTTCTGTGGTAAGTACCAATACTGGGCGACGGCGCACTAGCACAACTACGCCTCCCTTTTTGTGTGAACTGTAATTTGATATTGTAGAAAGGTTGTTTTTACTTGGCACCGACTTCAGAATTATAAAATAATTATTTAATAATTTCTATTTAACTAAATGAAAAAACGTATTATTTTGTGCGAAGTAAATTTATTTTTTGCTTTTTAGTTTACCTACTTTTTGAAGTCGGTTTTTTTTTTACCTTATAGTTGCGTCTCAAAGTTTATTTACAAGATTCATTTTACACTTCATTCAATCTCTGCATACTCTCTCTCAACATACTCGTATATTCAAGAAACCTCATCCAAGTTTTACAAACACGAATGTATTACATGCCGTAGCAATGTTACGTGTGATATTGAAATCCGGGTAGTATTTGCGTTTCAGAGTTCACGCTCTATTCCTTCAGCATCAATAACTTTGATATGAAATGTCTATACGGACTCGTTCGACACGTTTGCCGCGCATACCTTCGCTGAACAAACTTGCTAAGCTATCTATATCTAGTAGTAGTAGAACTTTGGTATATACTTATATAACTTAACATCACGCCTATATTACCCAAAAGGGTGTGGCAGAGGTATACAACACCCATATTTCACAACCCATGGGATAGGGGGTGAGAATATTGTCATACACCGGGCAAAATACCAAGTCCATGCTGCTATTGTGAATCGAACCCGGGACCTCGCAGTGAGGGGCATACGCTAGCCACACCAGCCAGCATCGAGGTAGTAATAAATATTAGTAGTATATAGTGCTATGGTGTGGTTAGTTTTGTATTAAATTTAACGTAAAACAATTTAAATAGAGTAGTATATTTTAAGAATTTCGAAGGTCAGATTAAATTCAATATTTTTATAATTAATATTTTTATTTGTAGTAAAAATGTACTTAAATATATTTTAAAAGAGTACAGAACAGTGTTTGCATGAATAAAATATAAAATTAATATTGGTCGGTATTCACATACTGCTTTACTCGATCGAGTAACACCGAGATGATGCACATGAGTTTCTCACCGGCTCTTCTCATAATAGAATACCCATCGGAGCTGGTACTTAGTTTGATTTTAATCTGATTCTAAACAGTTGGATTAAAATTAATCTAAGCCCCGGTTATTCAAATCATTGTAATTAGTATGATTTAGTTTTTCTTATAATTTATTTTTATATCATTTGTTTGTAATATTTTGACGTGTTCAAGCGCCTCCTGGGGCCTATGAAATTAAATGATTTGAATTTTGAATTTTGATCGTCGACACACTTCGTGCGAAGGAGTTTGCATTTATTTCCCATCGCGCCTCGCAGGCCAAACGTTATTTTCAGTCGCCTTGGAGTAAAAGCGTATTGTGAGAACGGACCAAAAGAGTGGTTTTTATGCTGCGACTGATTTTGTATAGTAGTTAAATCTGAATACCGTCATCAGAACTCTCGTAAAAATAATTTTTCGACTGATTCGGACCGCGAATGCGGATTTAGACAGGACGTAATGCCAAACTGCTCTTACAAATCATCAGCTCAGCCATCCTACTGCCATCGCGGTAAACAGACTACATCAATTATGTGAAATAAAAAATAAGTCCAAAGACAGATATCTAATGTATGTTCTTCTTCCGAAAAAGAAAACCTGTTTTTCCGAATACATTGAACATTAAAATCAGATTATACATTGTATATTTTTCAATTCCACGGCAATAAACACTAATCACGTCATCCTATACTATAAATGTCGCAATTGATATAAAATAAATTAGCTTTAAGTAAAGGACGTGCGGTAGACATGATCAATAAGAAGTGACCGTGGGAGCGATTCCGTAAACGTCAGCCTTGTAGCGGCCTATAATCAAGCATCATTATACAATATCAGTAACAGCTATACACTTTTTCATCGATTGCCGGTCAACTGCGCGCGACTGCATTAGGTTACTGCCGATAAACAAGGAAACATTTTGTATTTTGTACTTTTGATACACTCAACATTTTCGACATATTTATTAACCTACGAAATTATTACGGGTAAGCTAGCATCTTTACTAATATTATTAAGCTGTAGGAGGATTAGGGGTGCATGAAAGGAGCCTCCCCGAGTGATGTACACAACGATTCCCTACGTCCGACGCACCCTGGGCAATTCGCGAGTTCCAAAGCGAATTGGCTAATCCTTTCATCACGATGGCAAGTCAAAATAAAATTTAACTCAGCCATCGACACGACGAAGAAGAAGAAGAATTAAACTGTAGAGTATAACATAACATAACATCACGCTTTTATTACCCAGAAAGGTGTGGCAGAGGTGTTAAAACAGCCACACTTCACCTTCATAATATAGATAGGGTGTGAGCCTATCGCCATACACCGGACACAATTTCTGTTTAGTGCTGCTATTGTGAATATCCTGACGGAAAGTTCACAAATAACACTTTGCCGAACCCAAGAATCAAACCCGAGAGCTCGCGGTGAGAGGCGCATACCCTTACTAGTAAAGCATCGGAGCAGTTTTATCTGCTCGTTAATAAATTTTTTGATTCCTTAAATGCGCTGATCTCAGCAACTCATGTATCCAATTGAAAAATTCTTCTTGTGTTTAAATAGCCTATTTATTGAGGAAGGCTATAGGTTTTATTATTATAACATCACGCTACCGGCAATAGGAGCGGATCAGTAATGAAGGATTGAATTCCCGGGTCAGGGAGTGTTATTTGTGATCTTCCCGTCAGAAAATTCACAATAGCAGCACGGAGTTGGAACTGTGCCCGATGGATGGCGATAGGCTCATCCCCTATCCCATGGGACCTAATGACATGTTGCCAAACGAGGAAAATATGTAACGGAAATATATCAGTAAGGTATAACGCAAGTGAAGCCGTGGTCAATATAATGAATCCCACGCGGACAAAATCGCGAGAAACAGCTTGTTATGTACCATTAAATACTCACAAAGACGGCGCAATTTGCGATACCTAACGTAGAATAACATTAGGATATCTCTTTATTATTAGATTCCAGGGTGCGAGACAACCTTCGTGAGCAATCTCATATCTCATTCAGTCACTTTACATTGTCACTCACTCTTCTTCGTTATACTGTTTAGCATAATGTTTACCTGTCATGAGTTCTCTCCAACACCAACAAAACTCAATGAATCGTGTAAATATGTAAAAGACGTGTCGGAATATGCTTAAGCAGTTAGTCAGGTGAGAACCAACTCATATCGACGTATCGCGATTAACAAATACGAAAATATTTTTTTTTACACTATTCTTAAATGAAAATTATCAAAGAGCGTTTTATCAATTAAAAAAAAGCAATTATTGCATTGTCATCGGTCTTTGACAGGTGTGCCAAATTTGAATGAAATCTGAACGTTTAAAGTGGGTCAAAATAGCGTCCAATGGAGTCGGTTACATACAAACATCCAAACAAACAAACAAGTGAAGCTAATATAAAGAGTGTAATTAAAAAGCTTTTGAAGATAATAAAATTTCTTTCGTAAACGGTATTTGTAGCAAATGGACGTTTAGTCTCCCAAATGATAAGTGGCACTAAACTGCCATTGGACAACCAAAGTCTACAAAACATTGTAGTTACGTGTCGTTACATTTGAATGCTATGATATTATTGTTGCTTGAATGGGGTTAGCATTACAAGCGTGAGATACATTTTGTCGTGTTTTTATCATGTAACTCATACAAATATATGACAGACACGCGGCAGAATTATCTCGCACTCAGTAGTTGCTTGAAATCGTCTGTATCACAAATTTCAATCGAAACGCATCATCTGTTGACACGTTACGGGTTACACTTAAGCTCCTCTAATTGGTATTGCGCATTTTGCTAACAAAATATAAAAAAATAACTGAATTTTGTTTCGTTTATGGACACATTGCCATTTCAGTCTGATGTGTTCTGCATTCATCCGCATAAATGGAATCGCACAAAATTTGAATTTCTGTCAATTCAATATTGACCGTATTTATATAGAGATGCACAATTTTTTTGAAACTGACAGTTTTCCTAACAGTGTCACGCCACATCTCGGATGGGTTCGGCAATCCGTTCGGCTTTATTATTGAATCGCTCAAAATTGTGTATGTGAAAAGTAAAAAAAATCTCACAATGTAGGCAGGGCTATAAAAAACACAGTACATTTATTTTTTACACCCGAGATGTTGTTTTATAGCCACTTACTTATTAAATTAGAAAACAATCATCAGGTACCTACACGTGTAGGTAGATATTATGATTCTTTTCAAATTATAGATTTCATCACTATGAGCGTCGGTTTTTAAGAAATTCCATGTTAATTTAATACAATAACAAATTATATTCTAGATCTTGGCTTCAGCTGCATTGCTTCTATTGACTAAACCAAAATACATCTTGAAATCTTTCTTATACAACGATAATTTTTTAATTCAATAATACACTCTCGTAATCTCCTAATTTTGAAAAAATATTATGAATTGATACACGTAGAAGTGATGAAGTGTATGCAAGTGTCATATACCGATCTATCCTTACGACTTTTACTTAACGATGAGTTTTCCTCATCAACTTTCTGTTAAACTTTTTATATTAGGTTTGAGCATAAATTATGCAAATGCGAAACATAATTTCAAGTTTAATAAACAGCGCTTATTTTATAAGTGAAATGAGGTTGGTAGCAGACTCCTATTAGAACTAATCTGAGTACCATTGCATATTTTAAACACTTTTTCTATTCAGTTTGTAACTTGTTATTACTTAAAGTAAGTTCTTGCCTTACTTAGTTTTTTATTTATTTCACCCATATTACGACTCATATTATAGTTCGGTAGCATTTTATGATGTTTATGGTCAATTAAACCAATGGTCGATCAGTGGCACATACAAAGTTGTTAATTTTGATGATTTATTTTCCGCCGCTGACTTAGCAAATATTGGAGTCATGAATAGGTACAGGTAACTTGGAGCCCTGATAGGTTTTAGGTCTTGAAACAGCTCTTAAAGCGTAACTAGCTGTCAGTCTTTCCATACAAATTACTGGCGGGGTCCCACTCCTCTATTTGACATTATATGTACCTATATCAACAATTAAACATGATATTGTTTTGGTTTATCATGAATAATTTCTGTCAGAAAAAAACGAATTAACCTATTAAATTCTATTTTTGTTGCATTTTTGTTGCATTTATACATATAATATTAACATTTAAATTGTGCTTCGACTGAATATATTTAATTAATGAAAAAATACATTTTTTACTTTGTGGCGATAATTAATAAATTAAGGACAGAAGAGTGAAACTTTAAAATATGAATATTTATTTTTATTTTGCCTTAACTTAATGCTGGCACTACGTAAGTGTTGGCTGCCAAGCCACAAGCTGTGATCTGGTGGTCGCGTGGAGCCCGTGGTGAATGGTACAAAAGCAAAAACAAAGATACACTTACGCCGCAGTTCGCTCCTGGCCGACGTTCTTGAGGGTGTCAAGCATCAGGATAGCATGCTTCCGGTCTTCAAGGAGCGCGTCCCGCACCAGACTGTTGAGGTTCAGTGCCATCATCAGCCGCTGCGTTTGGTAATCTTGTTCTTTCAATCTGACAATCAATGTGATAATTTTGAGATCAGTTATCCTTAGACATTTCTTCTCTCCACTTTGGTAGAAACCGGGCCTAACACTGCTTCTCTACTTCATGTAAAAGATCTACGACTTGTATGTTTATTATGTCCAATATTTTTGTATCCAATCTTTTTGATCTACAATGACCATTTAACATCCTAGGGATTAATACTGATTTAGTTATCTACTTTTGGTTATAATCGTATTAAGTACTAAGAGTAAGAAAAATCCAACCAAAATGTATACTGGAATGGCTCGATCTTATAAAATTTGTCCTCGACTGTCGTGTCAGCCGAACAAAAAAAAATATGAAAAAATTATTGTGCCTTATTACGATCAGCTTAATTACTAATTAGGTAGCTTATTCGCTTCAATGGTACCTAGCCTATAATTTAATTTTGCATATAAGCTGATCGCACTTCAATGATTAGAAATATATAAGGAGCATTAGAAAAACTATAACCCAACTACGTAAAAGGGAGGAAGCAAGAAAATATTTCTGATTAAAATCCATATATTTTAACTAAATTGTTATTACTTTCCCGTTTAAAACGTATTTATTTATTTATTTATGTCAAAAGGCACTTCACAGCTTACAGGCAGTAGGTAAATAATTTATATTGGAACAGTACGCCAAATACGAAGTACACAACAAATACATTAACAATGTAATCCGAGAGTGAAAGTATACACATGCAAATCTATATAATACAAAAAATGTAGATGTTTAAAGATGTATAAATGTCAGTGTAGTGAACTTTCTGTGCCTGATGAGTTTATCGTGACTGACGTGATTAATTGCGTTATCCATAGTAATATCTGTTGATTGAGTGTGTGTGTGTGTGTTGTCTATGAAAAACTATTACGTACATAAATAAGTGATAAGGAATGTATATCTACCATACACATACATAAACATATAAACTTTACCTATTCAGAGATAATATTTTTAGTATTTTATCTCTGTAGTTATTTCGAGATGTGCTAAAGGGATCCAGTGCGATGAATTCATTGTTGTATGCTCAAGGAATGCGGATAAATGGTGTCATTTTTTCGTAGTTTGTGGTAGCGTGAGGGACTGAGAATAAAGGAGTGTTCCTGGTGCGTTTGAGTGGTACATTAATATATATTTGATTTAATAATTCTGGGCAGTCAAATTTGTTGTTAAGAACATCATAATAGAATAACAAATCGTTCATTTGTCTTCTATCTTCCAACGTATTTATTTTATGATATTCACACGATTCTTCATAATATGTTAAATAAACATATTATGTTTTACCCAGTGTTTTAGTCTTATAATTTATGTGTTTTATAAATTTATGTTGTATTATTTCTATTTTATCTATATATACGTTGTAAAAAGGCCTCCAAATTATACTACCAAATTCTAAGATGCTCCGTACATAACTAAAATAAAGGACCTTTAGACATTGGGGATCTTTAAATGGACTGCTGTTACGAATAATGAACCCTAGTGATTTATACGCTTTACTTACGATATTATCAATGTGATTAGCAAATGTAAACTTGGAATCAAGAATTACGCTCAAATCTCTGACCTGAGTGGTTTTAGGTATTAATTCATTACATAAATGGTAGTCGAAACTGATCGGGTGTCTTTTTCTAGTAAAAGTAATTATTTGGCATTTAGTAGTATTGACACTAATTTTGTTGTTTTTGTAAAAGGTTGTTAGCCTGTTTAGGTCAGATTGGAGCATTTGGCAGTCTGAAAGGGTTCCGATTCATAATATATCTTTTATCATCGGCGTACAAAAGATGATTAGAATGGTAGAAGCAATCGTGTATATCAAATAGGTAAATGTTGTAAAGTAGAGGGGATAATAACGACCCTTGAGGCACCCCCAAAGTCGCGTTAACAAAGTTGGATCTATAACCGCCTATCACAACAGCTTGACGCCTATTCCTTAGGTATGACTCAACCCAGCGAAGGAGATTACCCTTTACACATACAGCACTCAATTTTGAATTTTGAAATTAATATGGAATAATTATCCCGATCAAATGCTTTTTCAAAATCAGTATAAATAACGTCAATTTGGGCGTTATTCATATTTGTAGCTATGTAGTTGGTTAAATTTAAAAGGTTAGTATTGACTGTGCGAAATTTGACGAAACCGTGCTGAGAAGACGGAATACATAATCTTGAAGCCGTATTAATGTGCTCGTAAACAATCTTTTCCAACATTTTTCCAAAATTATTTAACAAAGAGACGGGTCTATAACTGGTTATATCAGATTTAGAGCCCTTTTTATGAATAGGGACAACCTGTGCGTCCTTCCATTGTTTCGGGAATATACCATCATTTTTCAGACTTTCGAAATATTATAAGAAGTGGAGTAGTAGAACCGGTTTGGCATTTTTTTATATGGTAAACCGTCCGAGCCAGCACCTTTTTTTTTGATTGAGTTTTTTAAAAATCTTATTTGAAACGTTGTATGTGACTGTAATCGAGTGGACAATATTTGCATAAGGGGATTCTGGACAGTTAACTACCCTCTCAGTAGGATCAGGTGGTTGAAACACACTGTGAAAAAAACTGTTAAAACTATTACAATTATCTTCGCCGTATATTTTGACTTAAACAGTATAACTTATATACATATTTGTAATGTGCTTGCACCTTTCATTCGATACCAAGCACGATATGATTATCTCAATATTTTTTCGAGGTACAATCTTCCATTAGGTATATAAAATAATTATAAAATTTATATAGCCTATATCAGCCGGCCCATTCTTACAAATCTATTGACACCTTATTACAATCCGTTAAGTAGTTGAGAAGCAACGGTGAAACATACAAACATACATACATAGACTGCCAAAACCATTACATTTCCTTTTGACTTCGCCGTAGTCGGGAAAAACTTCGATTACGGAATTTTATTTTGAAATTCATATCAATCATAATTATGTATATCGTCTTTCTTTGTTCGGTTATTGGATTTTTAATTCTATCTTTCACTCGATTTCCTTACCGCTGTACTTTATTTCAAAGTAATAAGCTCGGGCTTAAAAGCTTTATGTGGTGGTTAGCTATATTGGTAATTCAGCATTCAAATACTTCTGCTATGTTCTAGTGAAGATATAGTAAATTAATATTGAGCTATTCCAATTATATTGCATACGTGCTGCTGAAACTGATAACCTCATTTTTAAATCGATTTAAAAAGTATTAACTCTGCGAACGTTCGAATGTGGAGTTGACAGGTGGCCTACATTCACATGCAGTCTAGCTTTAGTCAAATTGACACTTAAGGCTTAATTTCCGCCAATGCTGTCGGTCTCAGACGACTTAATCAAACGTCCGATCTGTACGAATATACACTCTATGAAGCGCTGCAAATGAAATCAAAAGATAATTGCCCTCCGCTGGAATCGATCAAAATTAGTGCTTGCAAATTGATATGACCTATTTCAGCTCCGAGAGCTCCGAGTGAATGTTACAAACTCCAAAGGATTAGTACTGATAAAAACTAATTAACGCTTTAAACTTCGGCTGGATTTTCATTGAAGCAAAGTGGAGAGAAGCCGAGACGCGTACTCACATTTATATATTTTATAATAAAGTGTGCGCCGAGCAGCGAAGAGGAGTGGAGTGGACTTACTCAGTTTTCAAACACTGTGATCGGCCAATAAGGTTCAATCTGCCCTGCTCCGGTTTAATGGAAAGGCAGCCTAAGATCAATATAAGCTTTTAACTCAGCAAGATTTGATCAAAGTTTGAAACAAGTGCGGCGAGCAGATCAACATGACTTCTTACAGCGTCCAATGCAACTGCTACACGACGCACGCCCCAGAGGCTGCTGATACAAACTAATTTACACTTTAAATTTAGATAAAAAAGATGCATTTACCTGAGCAAGATTTGATCAAAGTTAGAGACAAGCGTGGCTTTTTGCAGACGTTTGCAGATCGCCATGACTTCTTCCAGCTCCCAGTGCACGGAGCGGTGACTGCCCGCGTCATCGTCTTCGTACAAATCGTCCAGGTTTGCTGTTTCCTATAAGAAAACATCTTTTACTCAACTATAGGATATTTTAACCATGTATTGCGTACCGTAGGCAGTCGCTACGCGTAATATACTGATATTTGCTGATGATGAGGATTTTTTACACCATTAACAAAAATCCAAGGCACTACTAATCAGTACTTCAAAACATATATACTTCAAAATTCATTGTTTTTAATTAACATACATATATGTCGTGGCCATTTCGTAAATTTAATCCTTTCGTGAAATGCTCGAGAATTTTGTGAAATTTGATCAGTACTTGAAGACCGAGTTTCATGACATTGCTTAGGTAAAACAGAAATGGAATACTTGGGATGCGATCTTTTAGCTCCATGAACAGCTCAAGTCTTCAACTCCATTTTGTGTTGTAAAAAAAAAATTACCAATTCCGATTTTTGAGATAAAGAAGTAACGAGCTGTCAGTCTTTACATACAATTTCAGAAGGGTCTCACTCCTCTATTTAGCTTATATCAACAATTAAATTTTTTGTACGGTTACGGAATTGTAAAATAATCAGCTAGTAAAGAGTAATGAACCCATAAAGATGCAAGTTTTTGTTGCTATTTTCAACTCAATTATGAGCGTAAATGGGTAATATGAGAAGTATAAAATTTCCAAAATCAAAACCGTACGAAAAAAACTAATTTAGTGACAAATTCTATTAAGTTTAATTATATCCGATGTACGCAATGGTTTTACCGTGAAGAAACATTTTCCGAAGGTATAATTTCATTTTGCGGTCGGAGGCAAGGAGCTTACGCGCGTGTGGTTAAACAAAGAATTATCACACGTGGAGACAAAAGACTCTTCTTCGTCTCTTTTCGTTGTCCTCTTCTAGCGGTGTAGTCACTCTATATTTCTATAGAAAGACAGAGACAGATATATTATACCTTGTCAAATCTGCGGGACAACCTGGACTATTTTGACTCTATTAATATACAACGAAATGACGCATGACAATCGACAGATGACGCACAAGTCTATAAGCATCAAAGGTGCTGAATCGCGATATTGATGTTTTCACAGCAGCTTGTTTTTATACTTCCAAAGCGATACCGTTATAAAGCCAGCCAGGCAATTTACACCGAGCGAGCCTGGCTGGCGGATCATCCCTTTGTGTTGGACGGACATCACACCACGTTCCTCTACACTTGCAAAATAGAGTAAACTCTATTTTCATGTTTTATTATTTTTTAACTTTACGTTTATAATTGCCTCGTTAGTCTAGTCGTAGTATTTATGTGTCACTCACCGCGAGGTCTCATGTATATTCCCGGGTCGGGCAAAAGTTAAGTTATTTGTGAATTTATCTAGCAGTAAAAAGTGAATAATTCGTTTTAAAAATTATAAAAGTAATAGCAATGAAGTTAATGATGAAAAGGTTATCGAGTTTTCTTGGGTCACTTTTTGGGCGCCCAATTTATGCGATGCGGCCAGAAGTTGATGACAAAATCGTGAAATGATAACAATTCAATAAATTGGCCAAGAGACAGTAAAACATTTTATGAAATGCGATCATTTCACGAAATTGCCAAGCATTTTACAAAGTAAGCAATTTCACTAAATAGGCACGACACATATATAGATATAATCACGCCTTTATCTTACGGAGATAGGCAGAAGCCATGGAATGACTCAACGTTCCTAATTTATCAGTAAAATTCAATATTAATTTGCTTTTCATCAGTATAGTACAAGGACTCAATGACGTCATCGCGTCCGATCGGCTCACAAAATGTTTACAAAATCGATTTTTAAAGGAAACGGATCAAAGAGAATGTCAATTGACAGGTAGTGGTGTAAAATACCGTATTCCATTTACATGTCGAGAATTTCAAACTAATTGTGTCAACAATTCTTAACTCTTTACATAAAGACAATTTGCAGCTGCGCCGTAAAAACACAGTTGAAACTTCATTATAACTAACAAAATGACCAGCGCAGTTTTATTTTACCCGCGTCAAACGTTATTCCGCCATTATATTGAATATTTGCGTAGACTCACTTCTAACTTACAGCCCTAAAGCTTCGGTTTCCTAGCATAGCGGTGTGGAATAATGCGGTCGTAAAGATAAAGGTACAATGATGTCACTAGAACGTTGCCTATGTAAAACAAATGTAGTGGTTTCCTAGAGAGCGGTGATCGACCTAACGTATTACATATTAATCGTGTCACGGTAATAATATTACGGCCGCATTATTCCACACCGCTTTCCTAGAAAATCGAAGCTTAAGTGCAGCCTCTTTGGTATAAATTCTAGAAAAACACTGGTACTGAATTTTATCAATACAAAATTTCGTTCTTCCAACTTCAAAAATGACGGACGTCCACACCACCGTTCAACTCTTATATTACACCTTTCGGGGTGGCATTTCCAAGAATCCATTCTTAGTGCGCCCTAAGTAATGTTAAGAACCTTTATGCTAAATTTCAATTTCCTAGCCGCTAGTGCTGAGACTCTGCGTAACGAATCTTCAGTCAGGTGAACAATAATTATATAAATATAACAGAAGCAAAAGAAACTTACTGCAAATCATGATTTGAAATCCCCTGAATATAAAAACTTCTTATTGCAAATCATAATTCGACAACCCCTGAAGTACATGTAAAAATAATTCCTTAAAATAAAATTATTTAGCTCTACCCCTCTTTCAGCTTTTTATTCTTCTCTTTAATTTAAAAACAATGCCTTTTTGTGGCATCGTCAAACAAGTAGCAAGCCGTCCAATTGATTGTATCTATTAATGGCGCAAAGCTGTCGGTCTCTAAAAAAAATATATGGGATTTCCTGGCCGGCTATCCACGAATAGGCTTTAATTAATAAATAGGTGCCGATTAAAGACTCAACCACAAGGCTATATAGTCTGCCTTTTCGTGATGCCGCGTCATATACTATACATATACAGGATGTTTGGTAAATCTCAAATTGAATTGGCATCCTTTTTAGCACCCCTTGCTCACTTTTCACCTCACAACGCAGAAATTTTAGTGATTTGGTTAAGTAATTTATTTCAGGGCAAGTTGGATACCGTTAGCTAAAAGATTAGAGATTTTTTAAACAAAATGGAAGTGTTTCATCTATTTTACTTTTTTTGTTAAATTGAGTTAAAAAAAAGACTTAAAAATATTTTTCATACATAAAATCATCCCTTTATCCTACGGGGGTAAGCAGAGACGATCAAACGCCAGTAACTTTTATCATCTAGTAGACAAATATTGTAACTGTTAGCTTTCAACAATCAATTGACGGCCGAAAGACCGAAGAGTCGATCGATGTATTGGTCGACGTCAATTCGATTCAGTATAGAAACAGCCTAACTTAGGCGTCCCCGTGTGGGCGTGTTGGCTGCACACACGTTACACGGCAGCAAAGGCGTCCCCATGTGGGCGCGCTGGCTGCACACACGTCACACGGCAGCAACACGCGGAACCGTTTGACGTGTGTGAAGCCAGCGCGCTTCACACACGTCAAACGGTCAGCCTGTGAGGTCAGGCTTACTCTCTTTTCTGAAGATTTGGACATGGGCGTAATATTTCGACTTGTGGATATTGTCAAGAAATGATACAAGACTTACTTCTTTGCGTATAAGATTTGGGAAGGAGTCTGTCAAGAATGCAACCTCCCGGCGAGCCAGTTTCAGTGTTCTTTCTCTCTCTTTCATGTTCGCCTTGATTTCCTTCTCAAGTTTGCTGAATTCGAACTTCCGATCGTCCAGGTACTCCATGGCTAGTTGACCCATCTCTGTGGCACCCATAAGGCATTTCCCTTGAGCTCGACAGTCCAGTTTCAATGCTTCTAGAACTATCGTGAAGTATGAGGAATCCTGCAAGCAATAAATATAATATCGATGAATCAGATTCTGTGGCAATCAGAAGAGACAAGAGGCGCGGCTCTCATCGGGTCATAGAGTTGGATTATGCAAAATACATATAAATTTCAACGCGAGCAGGATATTTTCATAGCAGGTCAGGTACCTAAAACGCTAATTAGCCAGAAGGCTTGCTTATTGATTGATTGAACCCAACCGCGCAGCCACTCAGGTGATGTTTACTTCCTCACCATAGGTACAAGATTTAAATAAATAAATATATATCTCACTACTTACACAGAACGCCATCTAGTCCCAAACGAAGAGGAGCTTGTACGATGGGTAGAATATCTGATACTAATCCATATATACTTTTCTTTTGTAAATACATACTTATTATATATATAGAAACACCCAGACTAAGACAAACCCCCATGTTCATGCACACAAAGATTTGTCTTAAGCGGGAATCGAACCCGCGACCTCGGCGTTGCAGGCAGGTACACTGTCAACTCCACCACTCGGTTGTCAAAATTTCTTGCTATGTATTTGCTACAACGGAGGGAAATTTCAAAGCCCGATACAATAATATACCACACTAAAAACAGCTTCATCAATATGTAAAGCATATAAACAGTAAAACAGAAACAGGGTAGGGCACACATTTCTGAAATTATTTTATGAAAATATATTCATTGGTTTAACATATTTAACATACTTAATTTATTCACTAGTTTGTTACTTTAATTAAATGTTACATTTTCCACGCAAAACTGTGACTAAATAATAAATGTATCACAGTTTATTAAAACAGATAGCATTCAGTTAGTAAATTAACGTAGTGCAAATTATGAGAGCAAATAAAGATTGCGACGGTAGTGTTGTGATTTTATTTACTTTGCCTTGTTTTCCTTTACACGAGCTGGTTCTCTCATGCATATTACCTACTTGTCGCTTAGTAATGACATAGAACGTAATTGTAACATTTGATTTACGACTAATAATAACCCCAAATTAAGAAAATTATTGTAACATGTAATTTTTAAACAACTTATGCTTGTAACAAGTATTAGTACTATTTTGTGTTAAATTAGTTAAAGAACGAATAGAAAAGAATTGCTTATATAAGAAAGCCGTATCGATAACTTTAATAGTATAATTTAATTTTACACCCAAAATGCACTAAAAAGTAAGAAATACTTAATATTCAATGTCTTCATCTGCGCATAACTTAAAAATAATACAGAAAACGGCCTTCAGGTGCCTTTATTTTTATAATTATCTCCGTACTTTTAACCGTTGAGGAGTTGTAATTTCCAGCATCAGCTCAGCATCATAAAATGCTGACTGCTAGATGCTAATATCTGAGTTGCTTTTATTTAATATACGAAAATCAATAGAAGCCTTTAAAGTTTGAGGGTTGCCCTCGATTTCTGTTGGATCACTTCATCAGATCGTGACCTGATGAGCATAGGACCACACGAAAAGTATACTCTTTAAGGTAACAAAATAATTCTCAAATCGGTTTAGGCGTTTTTGAGTTATCAGCTAACAAACAATAAAAAAATACAATTGAGACAATTAGTATAAACATTTTAGTAATTACTACAATGGTTTTGTAAGGAATGCCTGAATAAAATAAAACATACGATATTTTTAGGTTTTATTTGGATATTTGGCCTGAGGATGTAAGCCGAATTGAATACGTACGACGTATTCAGAGAACCGTACCTTCGCCGCGCCCAGGCCGGATACTGTTGGTATATAAAGCTTCGGGGCTCTGCTACATTTCCATTCGGAAATACACTACCTATTCTCATATGATGAATAGCAGGGAACGGGTTACATAACATCACGCCTATATTACCCAGAAGCTTGTGGCAGACGTGTATAACACAGACACTGTATCAGTTATATTTAGGTCCAATGTCATAAGGGATGAGCCCATCACCATCCACTGGGCAACTCCAACACAATAGCAGCTATTATGAATTCCTGATGAAAAATCCCTTATGACACTTTTGCCCGACCCGGGAATCGAACCTGAGAACTTGCGGTGGAGAAGCCGCAATCGCTAACCACTGGACCAACGAGGCAGTTTTTTCGGTCACCTAATTTTTTTAACACTTTTGTGCTATAGCTATAGCCTGTACTTCCAATTTACAAGAATAATACTGTTACTACCCATGACTATAGGGAATGTAAGATCTCCATGGTGCCTGTGAGTTCACCGAAATGGAACGCGGTAAATACACACGGGGTCGATGCAACATTGGAGAATTTATTGAAACGACAAATTTGACTCTAGACATAGTCTGTGTTAAACTCCACCGGTTATAAAAAATGCGTCAAATCACGTCTTGAAATTTTTTTTTGACAACACCTTTATTTACAGACAAATCATATTTACAAATATACATATTAGATCTTAAATTAAAATAGTCTAATAACTTAATATAAACTTAATAAGTCACTGGCAGAAGGCATCGTACCCAACAAGCTGGCAGCATTACCTCGTTTTATTGCGATAACTAAGTCGATGTTTTTACAATAGTAGAATAACTTACAGTCAATCTGATATAATAGACAGAGACGATGTGAAAATAGGCCAATTAAAAGCTTTCACAGGTAATAAAGTAGGAATACATCAAAAACTAGACATTTACATATAGGTATAACAATGAAGAAAAGAAAAAGCAAGAATTAGACACAACTAGGATTTTTAAGATAAGAGTGAAAGAAAGAGTTACACAAGTTTTTCTTAAGTTGACCGTTACATTGAGCAAACAAATCTACATCTAAATCTTTATCTTTATCAACACTACGGCATGCCACATTGAACGTTTTAACAAATACCCCTGTATCACATCCATCCCGTATTTGCTGTTGCACCAATGAGTTGTTATCTAATAAACGTCAATTAGATAGTCGTCGCCAAGAATATCCAAAGAACGTTATCCGTCGATGGCGATCGATCGGCTTTGCTGGCTGACTGAATGATATACGACCTCAGAAGATCGGCATAAGGCACCTTTTTAAATGATAGTTTTTTTTAAACGGGAAATAAATGCTTGCATCGTTGTCATATCAAAATATGTATAAACATAACATAACATCATGCCTATATTACGCGGAAGAAAATGGCCGAGGTGCTTAACACACACATTTCAACTGTCATTATTTTTATATCATGTTTTTGTATTGATATATTTTCGGCCGATACAGAAGTTTATTCGTGTTTGTATCGCCAGTTTCATGCATTGACCATTGGGATACTCCGGTGTTTGCTCGATGTTTTACTACCACTCTTCTTGTTATTAGTCTGTTTGAAATCAGGGGGCAAGCATACGAGCGCGAGATAGATTTAGTTACGTTTTTGTCATATTTTTATATGGGGAAACATCATAAAAACGCGACAAAATCTATATCGCGGCAGGTGCATATTATAAAATATTCTAAAAAAATTAAATTTCTTTTTTTCATTTAGATTACTATACTATTAAAAAGCCCGATAATGTGTTGCGACGATTTCAACATAATAAGAATTACATTTTGAAGTGTAGTAATGAATGGATCACGTTAATCAATTATAATTAGTTTGGACGAATATTTAAGCAAGCACCATTTTCTAAACCCTTTCATGGTTATAATAATATATTATACATTCAAGCTGTAAATTACATTATAGTGCCGAAGCCGCTTACCAGTGATTCTGCACGTTATTCTGAAACTCTGCGTTTGACAATGTTTTATCGGAAATTGCTACTCCTCGGATAACGGTCTTAGCAAATTATCACACATAGGATATAGGAAAATTGCAAAAGAATAAGAATATGCTTGCAAACACTATATAGTGTTTAAACACATAGTTTAAAAGCCTAGATGCGGAAATGATTGATCAGAAAATTCACAAAATCTTAAGATGAATGTCATCGGATAATTATCATGCATTTTCGGGTGGCAATTGTTAGTTCCAGCAACATGTTCTGAATCTCTGGTAACTAGTTTAGCACGATGTTATTTATTATGGCTGTATGACGAGCAAAATGTATGGCGTAGGGGCGTTTGAACCGTTCGTACTACATATTTGCAGTGGTAATTGAGTATCGCTGCTGACTGTTCCAACATCCGTATTATAAAATGCAGACATTATAACAATAGTGAATCTATTTCTTCTGCGTTGTTGCTTCACTATTGCGTAATTATTTCATTATTTTTCATATTCACTCTCGAAACATGTGGGTGTAAACACAATAAAGGTATTAAATAACTTGAACAATAGCTACGTAAGTAGCTATTGTTCAATGGTCAACCACGCATTTCTATTTATTTTCCATAACAACTTTTAAGTACTGGTGAGAACAGAGAGGACTTAAAATTGAAAGATGACAGGTGTTGCGTTGAATACTATAAGAGGCTTTCAAAGTTTATATGCGATTGTGATTGAACCTATAGAAAATGACAAAGTGGGTGTAGCAGTTTAGAAATTATTTTTAAGTTCAAGCGTGGAGGTGGCGCTTTAGTTATTAAGAAGCAGGGCGGCGGCGGATTTCATTTAAAAGTTAGAATTCGTGCCTTGTTTTGGTTATGATGTGATACCGAAGAACATGTGAAGAACGGGGGTGCATGAAAGGAGCCTCCCCGAGTGACGTACACAACAATTCCCTACGTCCGGCGCACCCTGGGCAATTCGCGAGTTCCTAAAAGCGAATTGGCTAATCCTTTCACCACGATGGCAAGTCAAAACCTGCACCTGTCCTACCACCTGCACAAGAGAGGCGCTCATGAACGCCGACGAGAGCGCCATAACAGTGGCCACTTATTGGACCAATAAAATTTGACTTAGCCATCGACACGATGAAGAAGAAGACCGAAGAAACGGAGCGGACTGTATAGGCCAATCAAAGTGCTCGAAACTGAAGTCCGATAGGCTCCTCTCTACTCCGGCCCACTCCGCCAGGCCAGAGTAGAGTTCAGTATTTTAAATAAAATATATGAACTGGTGGCTCGGCTATACTCCGCTCCGCTCCGCTTCAATGGAAACGCAGTCTTAGATAAAGATTTTTTTTTAGTTGTAAATACCATATTTTTTTACCACCCTACCTTTTTCAGTATGTCAAGTATTTTCTTGTACATGACTTTGATGGCCAGAGCTGCGTTCTTTTTGATGTTGGCCCTTTGGACGTAGTTAGCTACTGCTTGCTCCTTCTTCTCTGGGGCGAGTTTGCCCCCCACTTCATATAGCAATCGATCGCGGAGCTCAGCTGCCTCCAACTGTTGAACATCAGGTTAATAAAATTAGCACGTGTAATCACTTCGTTATTGGTATGCACCATGATCTAAGATAATCAGGTAACGAAATTGTGCCACCAATGAAAATAAAATCTGAAGACATGCTCATAGATTGAATTTTTGTGTGTGTTGAAATGTACTTGACCGCATAGCACACTGTTCGGGTAGACGGTGTGATTATGTGTTGTAAAAATACCTTAATGTATCAATCAACACTACCAATGGTTGACAATTCCGTAAGAGGTTTTGTTGAAAATAAGAACTGTTCACAATTTCAGAAATAAAGTAACAAGTGTTATTTTGGAATTCTTATTATAGTATTTTTTATTTCATTACGAGAAATAAAAACTTGGCTAATAATAGTTTTTTAATCTTGGGCAAAAAGGGACATTTACTTCCAAGTTGAAGCCAGTTGTCGGCAGTTGTCAAAAAAATTGTCCAGAGTTTAAAAAAGCAGTATTCAGGATTAAATAACAAAAACATAATTTAAAAAAGTAAATATCTCAAGAAAAAGGTGTAATAAATCTGTCAGGGTTTTATTTTTTTTGTATTTCCTTTTTTTTCAAATCTGAAACTTCTGATTTTTTTATTTTTTATTTTGTTAACTATATAGATTTTGGTTTGACGTCCTAAACTGGTTCTCAGTGTAAATATATAGACACAAATTGGCATTTTATGAAAACACTTCAATATTCAGTTCCGAAATTTATGCATTTTAACTGTCAGTTTCGAAAATGTTGTGCATCTTTATCCTCCTATAAAATTCGACCGATATTTGATTGACAGAAATAAAAATTTCGTGTGAGTCCATTTAGGAAAACGCATGCCGAAGTCCATTTGATTTTACGTATTTTTTTATTCTATTGACTACCAAACTAAGACATTCGTGTTCCGTTACATTTCGATATTCATACATTATACTCGTTTACATATAAGTGAAGGTGACGCACCGAGTACACGACCTAATGCACTGTCTCGCCAGTTTATTCGTTGTGCATCTTTAAGGCAGTGTTCCATGAATATGAACGTGTGTCACAGTTATATTTCTCAAGAATAGATTAGTTCTAACCTAAAGTAAACTACGTACGTACGTTCTATATAAAAATAATTTCGTTAGCAGAGTAAGATCCTTCAAAATCTTCAAATAAGAGTTAACTACCAGGTAAATTATACTTTAAACAATATAATCACTGTTACTTAACAAGTCACTTCACATTGTTTGGGTCGTATTTTATCCTTTGAGTAACATTTAGGTACTTTTCAATTGTGAAACAGTCTCTTAATATTTTTTTTTGAATGGCTCTCGCACACGAACGTATTACACGATTCTTTTTGAGCGTATCATTGTATAATTCGAGAGGAATATACGTCAATTGTTCTACTAAGTAATGCTGAATAATTAAAAAGTTTTTTCTCTATTTGTGTAATGTTTATCTCATCACAAGATTACCAATGAATCTCCCGTTTCCGTCGATTACTTTTACCGGTGAATCACTGGTCTTACTCCGATCCTAACTGCTCCGTTGCAAATCTCTATTTGAAGTATTTTTAATTAATAACCGATCATCGGTCTGATGACGACCCGATGGCGGAGTGGGTAGTGTGCCTGCGACGCCGAGGAGGATAAATCTTTGTGTGCATGAGCATGGGGATTTGTCTTAAGGTTACCACTGACGATACGTCCTTTAATCCGAATGGAGTAGTCGTCGTCCAAAATCGTCCCATGAATGGTAAAAAAATATTCCATTTGGATGGACGTTAGGCAGCTCTGGATTTCCAAACGGATTGAAATCCATGCGTCCAGGCCAAATGGACGTCATCCGCGGCCGTCCGTTAATGTCAGAAACGTGCGCCACGCCATATGGAAGCAGTCGGAATTGTCCGTGAATGGGCGAAACGGCGTCCATTTTTTTGAGGTTATTGTTTCAGTTTATGTTTTGATGTCGATGGTGGTGCGTGTGCTGTGTATTTGTCAAGCGTTAAAAATATTTTTTTTTATTTTTTTTTTCTTGTTTTTTTATTATTGGCGTCACAAGTCCAAGTAATTTGAAATACGTCTGTTCGTCCATTCTTAAGAAGTTTCTCCAATCAGTGGGCTCTAGAGACAATTCAGACAATAAGTTGGTATGTGTAAAAGTATTTCTTTGTTTCAACCAACCCTTCATCCACTTTCTCTTAGGTTTTTTTTGTCTTTTTAATGAAATACACACAGCTGCTGCCACCAGTAAAGTATTGTTATCCATAGTACCGTTCCGTACGATTGCAAAGTTCGAAATGACGCCATGCATCCAAATGGAAGTATTGTGAATGGTACCGTATCTGGATAAATTTTCATTTGGAGTGCATCCAAAAGGAAGTCTACTAAATGGACGTATCGTCAGTGGTAACCTTTAGTCTGGGTGTTTTTATGTATAAAAAGAAATGTATGTAAGAAAAGAAAAGTATATACTTATATGTATTAGTATCAGTTATTCTAGTACCCATAGTACAAGCTCAGCTTAGTTTGGGACTTGATGGCGTTGTGTGTAAGTTGTGAGATATGTATATTTATATTTATTTATTTATCGGTCTTGTGGGAGAGCCCTAAAGGTGATCAAATTTTCAATAGATATCGTGGCAACAAGTACGCCTCACTAAAGCAAAACAGAACAGTATTTTTTCGTAACAATTTTTTTTCCGCTACAAACGTATATTCGTTGAAATCGCCTAGGTTTTAGTATCGCTGCTAGATTTCAATTATTTTCCACAACGCGGAAACGGCTCGCCTCGGCAATGATTTGCATAGACAGAAGAGGCGGGGCTTGGAGTGTTTTACAAATATTTGACGTCAATAATAAGACGAAGAACTTATTTCAACTTCCTTTCAGCAATAAGTTGAGTTTCAGTAAAAGACATGATTGACACCTTTACTTTTTAAAATTAGGGGTGTCTGTCTGACATTGGAACCATGTTAAGTGTCTGCCAATGGGGGGGAGGAGGGGATTTCTAACATCACCAAGGTCCTCATATCCAAAAACTACGCTATAAACTATGATGTAACTTTTTTAATGTCTCCTTAAGGCGCCACGATCTTAATTCCGTAGAGGCACAAACAGGTAAACTTGCAGCTTTTATAAAATAACGTAAGTTGGGCGTCCACTGACTCCTGGGCTATTAGTTATCAGTTGTTCCCTGGGTCGGTTCGCCGGTGCCTGAAGCCCGGCGCGCCTGTTGTAAACCGTAACGATCCAGCCAAATTATTTATTCACTCAGGAGTGCCCGAAATAAACAGTTGCTATGCATTATACGTCCAGTACATACATACTTATTTTATAAATAATAGCGTAACGAGCCCGGGGAAATCGCATTGCCCTCGGGGTTATTTTCACTGTGTTTATCTGAACAAAAAGACTTGATATTACTATAAAAGTAATGTACGATTCTGATGGGAATGTATACCTATGTTACGGCGAATGTGAAGAATTGAAAATTATTCATAAGTACCGGTGATTATTAATAATTACCAAAAGGCGTGGTAAATGTAATGAATTAATCACAATTATCGCGCATTTATTATGATTATGAAAATTTAACCACAGTACCGATAAATGTTATACATTTGCAAAAATAACGTAAGCAAAGCGTCTTTCTGATCAATCAAGCAATTGGGGAATAGTAGAGGTTTTTAAGTTTTGGTCCCATAAGTTAAAAGACAGGATCTACAGCTCAACTTGATTTGTGTTCAATAATGACGACGAAGAACAAATACAATTAAATACTCATTTTATTTTCACAAAGGTAGACAGGATATACAGGATAATATAGCCGCTGCTCTCAGCGGCTTAGTCTAAATAGAATAATATCCACCTACTACATTTCTGTCTCATATAAGATATTATTTCAACATTGTTTAACAGTCTTCAGCTAACTGTTATAATTCTAGCTACAACCATATTCGTACATAAACAAAATCAAAGTTAGTGCAAGAGCACTGACCTGTGCAAGGCGAAATTTCTCCATCTTCTTTTTTTTTGTATATCTGATTCTGTCAAGCTGCTTCCTCTTATTAAAATTTTCCTGATGGATGCTCTCCAATACTTTCTGTAATCATTGAGAAAGTCAGTTACTCGATAAGCTGAATTTAAGGCTAACAACCCGTACTTGACCAGTTTGGTGGACTATGCTCAAATTCTTCTCAGCATGCGAAGAGGCCCGTGCCTAAAAGCATGGGCGCAGCTAGAAGGTGGTATAGGCGTTTAACCCGAAATGTCTCAGATTGCATTGCACGCGACAGTTTCAGAAACAAATTCACGCTCTGCCCGAGATGCAAAGTCTCCCCCGAAATCAAATCATAGCTACACTCATGTCCAACAGTGGGAACTTTTATTAAATACTGGCCTACTACTATAATACTAACATCAGCCGTGCTATTCATATAAGTGAGCTGGAGTCTCCTGTGTTCTTGGAAGGCATTCCTGAGGAATTGCTTGTCTCCGTAGACGGCGACTCCAAGCTCTTCGCGCTTGTCGACGATGTCTTTGCGGAGCTGCCGGATGTCATTACAGTACCGTCTCTTCTGCTTGGCCAAATCGCCTTGATGGATCTTACGGTCTCGTTCTGAGAAAGTGTAAAAAGCCCAAAGAGCCTCAGATTAGGTATAAAACGGCAATTTGTCCTCATGAATTGATCTCAACTGTCATTACACAATTCTGAGGCCTTAGTATGTAAGCACATTTTACAATGCATCTAAGGCGAATTGCACGGTTGGCGTAGTGGTTAAAGCGGTCGCATCGCCGCTTTCAACGCTGGTGTGTTCTGACTCTGGGTGTGCTTTGTGTGTGTGAAATGTATGTTTGTGAACACCCCCGCGACACAGGAGTTATTCCTAGTGCGGGAGGCGTATTTAAAAAAAAAATGTATGTTTGTGAATACCCCCGCGACACAGAAGTTATTCCTAATGCGGGCGTCGTTTTATTAAAAAGAGAAAAAAAAAAGTTCAGTTTCAGGAAGTACCGTACTTAATCCATTAATCGACAGATCCATGTGCCTTAACTTAGTCACGAGGCGAATTTACGAAACTTTTCTATAGGTAATATTGAGTGAAAAAGCAAAGCAAACATGGATTTTTCTTCTTTGTTTCTAAAAACATTGCATTATTGTGATTGTTTGTAATTGCTTGTAAAAGTTAAAAATTAACTGACTAAAAATTCCGCATTGATAAATACGGGTGAAACATGTTTATAGCAATTTCAACAGTGGAAGTACAGATTCCACATGTATCAATCTTTTTCTACAAAACCAACAAGATGAAAATGTTGAAACCCTGCCATTTGCCACGAACTTTTGTATCGACGCGCAGCAAAATTTTTATTTTTTGCAGACTAGCGTATCAAAGCCTTTTTACCTAGAGAGGGAAAAAGATTTTTCTAGTATAAAACGAAAGTACCGATTCCATGTCTTAAATTTAAAAAATAGAATTTCTGCCAACGCATCCATTTCCAAGAAATTGTTGCAGCGTTTCTACAGCGCGTCTGCAATGTTAGCTAAAGCAAATTAGATGATTGTTTAAAGAAATTGGCACTCACTAAAACAGCTTGTAATAGCTGAACTGTTTTATTTAATAGTCTGAACCATCTACATGACGTGTGGGTTTTTTCTATATTATAAGGTACTAAGGTACTATGTAGTAATATACTATGCAAGCTTTATACATAAAAACTGTTGTTATGAATCGTTCTACCCATTAAAAAAAAGCATCAAAATCCGTTAAGGCTCCTACACACAGTGCCGGCGGCAGGGCCGCCGGGCAAGCCGCCGTGCATCCGGCGGCATACAAAACCGCCGGCTTTGCCGCACAAAGGAGCCGCCGGCTTGGCCGCCGGGTTGAGCCGGCGGGTTACGCGGCTTGCCGGCGTCAGTTCGTTCCTGTACAAAATGTGCACTTCACTAGCGTTCTATCTGACTGTCTCAACCGGAATGATGCGTCGCGGCTTTTCGCGGCTTGTGCCGGCGGCTTGTATTGCCGGCGGCAAAGCCGCTCGGCATAAGGCCGGCGGTATGTGTAGTAGTCTTAACGTAGTTTTAAAGATCTGAGCATAAATAGGGACAGACACACAGACAGACAAACAACGGAGAGACTTTGTTTTTAAATACCATGTAGTGATTGTGTGAAGTGAACTTGAGAAACTAGATTAAATGAAAAGTAGTAAGTAAGTTATAAGTCCTTTTTTATAAGTCTATACACAAAACTATAAAAATCTTGAGGCTTTGCTTACCATATAATTTAATAAGTCCTCTGTATTGATTGATTTTGTCTTTAATGACCCAATTCTCGTCTTGCATGCCATGGATGCGAACTTTTGCTGCAGACAACATGATTCTCTAATTAATTCAATAAAATACAATTTCACAAATAAAATATCTTCAGTAAATAAACAGCACATAAATAGGCACGTCAAATTATTTTTTAATGTGTCAGTGGTGACATTTGACTAAAAAGTCTGTTGTTATAGTTTTTAATTCAAAGTTTTAACATCCTTAATATTATAACAAGCATGAGCACCGGTGCCTCGATATCTCAGACCAATAATTTGATATCGATGCCGCCCAATGGGATGATGCAATGGTTAATAAGATGCGATTGCAATTTTTTTGAGGAACTCGTGGCTTGCGAACCGATCGACCGACCGATCTTGCAGGTTAAGCAATGCTAACCGCGGTCAGCTGTGGATCTTTCACATTACAATAGTGTTTTCCGTGCCTTGGAGAGCACGTTAAACTGTCGGTCCCAAAGGCCAGAAATTCTGTCATCTAGTCTTATAAAGATTAACTCATACTAGATTGTGGAGGGCTGACGGCAGCCATCTCACGTGGAATTATTTATATTAGTACGTGGAGCCTCCCCGAGCGACGTACACCATCAACTCCTACGTCCGGCGCACCCTGGGCAGTCTGCAAGTTTCCACCAAGCAGACTGGCGAATCCTTTCACCACGATGGTAAGTCAACACCATGAGAATTTGACTGCAGCCATCGACACGAAAGAAGAAGAGAAGTACGTGGAGTTATTATTATATTAATTATATATTAATAGTTTTCTTTCTTTGTTTTGCATTTTCTGTGAAGATTTACTATAGTAACATATATATATTTTTTCACCATCGGAAAGAAGAGTTTTCAACGAACAGAAAACATACCAACTTTTTGAAAAAGCTGATATTTTGACGGGTGAATTTTCGATCGAAAATAAGGGTACAAAATCGACATTAATTCAAAATAAGGTGAAAAAATAAATATTTCGAATAAAATAAATTACAGCGTATTTGGGACATAAAAAGGTAAGTTTTCACCAAATTTCGTGGAAAAAAATTATTGTTTGTAAAAGATAAAAATAAAAAACCAAAAACTTGGTTTTTTGAATTTTTCAGATAAATTTTGAGGTTATATGAAAAAAGTGTGAAAACAAAAGTTTTAGATCTTTTTATTACCAACAACTTTGCAATTCGACATTTTTCCATATGACTTTTAGTTTTGCCGGAAATCGAGAAAATCCGTTTTTACCCTTAAAACCCCCCCCCCTCCCCCTCTTCCCGACCTCAGATCGCCCGTAAATTATTTTTCCTTTAATTTTTATAATATTCTCCTCCTTTTCTAATGGGTTTCATCCTGCTATTTTTTTTTTACTTTTTATAATTTTTAAAGGGATCTACTCTGGGCTATTACTGAGAAATGGTTAAGATCGCTCCAGTCGCAGATCGCAACTATGCTACGCTCCGCTTTGCGAAGCTCCGATCTTACAGCAGTAACTTTAATATACGAAGCTAATTTTGGTAATATATTTAAATTTTATTTTGTAATGGGATATATTATATTGCATATCAAATAAATAATCGCCTATCAATACATACTCATCATTTATATTCTTTTTTGCATCAAATAACTTACTTCACTACAGATAAACTAAATGTTTAACAAAACTCAAACTGCAGATAATTCGAAATTACACATCAATATGACATTCCTTTTTTCCTCATAATGCAATATAGTTAAATTTATTTTTGTACAAAAATACTACATGCATAGCATAAATACTGACTGCACATCAAATTTACCATATTTCATAGCAAACTAACTATCCCAGTCGCATATTAACCAGTAAGTACAACAAAATCTGTTCATCATATTTGTCTTAATTTTCAAGAAGCCATGCTCGGTAAATTTAATGATTATTATAACAAAAAAATCATTTTACATTGCATTATTTCTAAAAGCAGAACAACTTAACTGAAAAACTTCGCGCGTTTTTTCGTCACTGGAGTAAATAATATAAAAATAAAAGCTATAGTTATGGCATAGGTCAATTATGGGTAAAGTAGTAGGTTAGGTTAGGTTAGAACTGCGACCATAACATAGCGCGAGCCGAGCGAGCGAAGCGAGCGTGCCGCGGCAGCGGCCGGCGAGTGCTAGTTAATCTTTGTGATACTCCGACCCCTTTTTGAATCTACCCACTAAATAAAATAATATTATACTACCTACCAATTTCTTATTATCATAGATCGTAACAGACGACAGTACGTGGCGCCACCTGCAGAAGCTAAAAATGTGCCTATTGGGCAAAAAAGGAAGCGTGGACGCCCCGCGAAAGCAAGAGCCGCTTTAATAATTCAATAAATTACAATTTTGTATCTAATTTTATATTTTTTTTGCTGATCTCATTATGTGATAATTAATAAATAATAAGATGACTGTGACTAATAAAATGTTGTTTGATCTAGAAAAACTGCTGTAAATATTATAAAAATAGAAGCTATATTTAAAAGAAAAAGAGTTAACATGTATAATGTGCATTAAGATTATTAGTTGTGCATTGATAAAAAAGCTTTTACTTTAGGAAAAATTGCTGTGCGCTGTGAAAATAAATTGTAGTGTGTTTAGTGATATTTTGAGTTGAATATTTTGTTGTGCAATCAGTAATTTTGATGGGAATTCGGTATTTAATTGCATAGAAAAAGGATATTTTATGATTTGCGTTTAAATACTACCCTTTTGTAATGTTACCATTATGTTGCTGACTGTATGTGGAAGCTTGTAATTGGCGTTTGCTGACCTATTTTGTTCAATTATTTGTGTGTGGCTGTTAGCTCCCCTAATAAAATAAAATAAAATAAAATAAAATAATAATAAAACTTTTCTGTAAAAAGACTGACAAAATCCGATGCTTAATCCGTGGAATCAAAATAACCAATCCATTGGTCAATTAGTCTGCTGTTGGCAATTTTGACAGCTGGAAATACAAAGTTAGCAATATATTGGGGCCACCCGTCTGTCTAGGCTGCGTACCCAAATAACTCGTAGACTAGCCTCTGAGCCGATTGGTTGGTATTTTGATAGAATACTTCAATATTTAAAATGGAACGCCTACAAAGGCAAAGTCATCGTAGATATAAATTGATATTGTTATGTAAGTACATTTGTCGCGTACGCAGCTCCAAAAGTCTTACTTCGTTGTATGAAAACAGTGAGCTAAACTAATTTTTGCTTCGAGTTCTGCTTTTGCTCTAAGCAAAGTTGATTTATTCTCACTTCTACCCTTTTATTTATTTTTTAATGTCCCACTACTATCACACCACGTCATCTAGTCTTAAACTAAGCAGTACTTGTACTATGGGTACCTACTATTGCAAGCTGCTGGGGTAAAAAAGTTGTATGTGTGACGCAAGATCAAAGTTATATACATTTGAGTCCCGAATAAGCCAAAGATTTTATAGTAGAATCACGAGCGCAGCGAGTGATTTTAGGTTAGAATCTTGAGACGCTAAGAAAATACGAACTTTGCTCTCTTGTACAAATAACTATATTCTGTTCTTTTTGTGTTTCAGTTAATACAAAGATATTTTATTTTGCTTTCATTAAGGACGGCCACCCGTCGAGCTTAAAATAAGGTAGAATTTTCGTAATAGGAAAACGAATAAATACGACTGCATTGCAGCGAAGATTTATTAAAATGTAAAAATGTAGGTACATTTACATTTCGCTTGCCATCTGTTTTTATTCAAAGCAATATTGGTAATTGTTTTAGATAGTGTATTTCTTTCTTCTTCAGTATTTTTTCTTCTTTAAGCACGAAGTACAAGCACTATTTGGTGACAGGTTAAAGGTGAGACGGTGGTGCTACCACCCTCGAGCTTAGGAGATTAGGGATCAAAATTTAATACTTTTTAGATATTTGCACAGTAGAATTGGAGATTTTGTGTTATAATGCACCACAACATACACACAACTTGATATAGTCCCAAGCTAAACAGAGCTTGTACTATGGGTACTAGAATAACTGATACTAGTACATAAATATACTTTTCTTTTGTAAATACATACTTATTATAACAACCTAACCTAACCATATATTTCTGAATACTTTGTATGCTTCAAAACCATTGGCGCTGTTTTTGTTACTATTAGAGACTTTGAATGCACTCATATTTTTGAAGGTGTCTATGTTCGGATATATTTGTGCAAGATGGGTGATTTATATGTCATGAAGACTTTGGTTATACTGATATCATTGATCAGTTTAGGCGGTATTATATATCATATATCTGGCTATTTTGTCTATAACTATATAATAAGGAGCCGACTGTACAGTAATTTCGGTTCAAACCTCGCTCACTTCCCCATAACGAGAATACTTTAGCTCATAGCTCTGCTCTACAAACCATTTAGAGCAGCCGGAGACGAACCCCGATGAAGATTTTCAAACTATAGGGAATCGAAATTATGTACTTCGCTACATTTATGTTCACTCATGCAAATTTTTTACAAGAATTTGATTCAAATAGTTTTTTCAGAAAGTAAATGTATACTTTAGAAACCAGCGGTAGACAAATATTTAAGTTTTAAATCAAACATTTTCTTTTGAAAGCTGGTCGGCCGCGGCTGACCTTGTATAATTTTATCGCGAATCTAGGGCTTTGTGAGCCACACTCTGAATAACAGCAGTTACTTAGAGTGTACAAAAAACTAATATTTGAAGATAGATTATAGAGCTAGCACATAATATGTATGAGATGATTCCCACCTTAAACTATTTTACAAAAGTGCGGCCACCACCTCACAGTCAAGTCGCCACACTACACAATAGCGTAGCTACACTACTACCTCTTTTATTGAGTGCCCCAATCGCCTTGATAACTGCTCCTTGGACGAGCTAAACCAGGCCACAGAGAGCGCTAATACGTGGGCGGCGATTATATAATACTTTCACCATTAAACGAAAAAAATAGAGCTGTAGCAATAGGTATGCCGCGCACAACGCTCTTGATATCAAAGCATTCAAAGCCATTGCAGATAGGACTTTTTTTTTTCTTGGTCCTATTTCGATTAACTTCTGACGTGATCAGAGTCCTTGCTGTGCCTAGAGTCGTTGTTGCAATTTGATTATGATGATTTTAGTATGTGAATTATGAATTTAAGAATTTTATGTTGAGAAGCTTTGTTTTACATTTTATTTATTTATTTATTTAATTTTTGTCAATTTTTAATTTTTTGACAAGTGAAAATAATTTTGAAAAAAGCTAGAAAGGTTAGAAACGCTCAAACTTAGTCTGATGCGTTTCTCTCCACAACAGTTTTGCAGATGTTTTGAGCGAAGTCAGTGAAGAGCGGCCTGGTCTTCTTATCCGCGATGAGGCTTAAATCCTCCTCCAGCGTGACGTCTCGATCCCATTTATTTTCTGGGATAGACTGCGGGTCCATGCGCCTCCCCCGTGCCTGGAAAGAACACCCTCGTGACGGAGGCCGCCTCACCCAACCGATATCTCCGGCTCCACTCGTCAAGCGAGCTGCTACGCAGTTCATACTTGACGAATGAAACCGGACACTTGCCACTGCAGATAGGACTTGACGTCTTGATATTTTAATAAAATTAGCAGCACTCAAAATTCAACCATTTCTCGTAGCGCACTTTAGCAAACGGAACTGAGGAACAGAAATTGTAAGCTCAACTTCAGGAGTCAGTTATTTCTATTCAGTATTCACTCCTTTTGAATAACTTGCACCTGAATTTGCATTGAAATACCTGCTTCATATCGTATAAGATTTAACAACTTGATTACTTTCCTTCATCTCAAAGACTCAAAGAGGACCTACAGTTCACTCTGTAGGATCTCTTTGAGTCTTTATTAGTATTTTCACTGAATAATAAATACTTAGCTTATATTTTATTTAATTAAGTTAACATTTGTGCATAAGCAGTTAAAATATATTGACTGTTAATGCTGTTGACTTTAAAGTTGCTTGGTTAATAGAATCGATTAATTAACTTATAAGTCTTTAAAAATAAAAAAAATTCAAAGTACCTACTAAATATTTTATGCTATCATTGCAATGAATTGAAAATATCAATACAGCTTCTATCTACTATCCATAGCAAAGAGATTGCAGATAAGTATATCTTACTCTTATTTCTGATCTATAGCTTTATCATCCTACATTCAATGATAGGTAATAACTAGACTTTACGGCATTGGACAATTCAACTGTTCTACAATTATATGGGATTTGCAACTATTATACACTGTCAACTAAACCAAGTCTTCGAAAAATGGATACACTTTTGTAAGATACAGACAGGTTTCCTGCCTAGTTTAGGCAGTCCTTTTATTAAAGCTGTACTGGTTTCTTTATAACTATAATTATAATAAGACAACGCTGTATATGCCATGTACAATCCACTTTTTAGAAATAAATTATTATTATTATGTAGTTTATGTTTCCATAACACGGGACTATGGAGTCCCGGTACTTTGGAAGGCATGCGTGGGGCTGAAGCCAACAGCACAGAGGCCTGATAAACATTTTAATCTAAATGTTAAATGTATTATTATTCGAGACGTCGAAGTCGACAAAATTATTCTATTCGTGTATTGTTCAAATCGTTCAGACAGTTTTACTCAGAGCTGTTATCTATCTACTGCATAGTCACAGAAACACCTAACATTTCTAACGCAACAATAATTTGCAGCTCATTTATAAAAGTAGGCATATTTATTCTACTTTGGAAAGTTTGAATGGTGGAAGAGTTCTTGCGATCTTTCTCCACAAACGAAACATCGCTATCTACCTGAAACATATCTGTGGCGCGAGACATACAGATCAGATGTGGGACTAGGACGTGTCGCGGTTTAAGTATATGAAAAGGACGGGTCTCGGACGTGACAAGGACAACAGCTCAGGCGCGCGCCTGTACGCGTGGGTATCACGTGTTCAAAGTATCCACGTTTCGTCTGGGTCCTGGTTTGCCTCTCAACGGGAACCAATCCTCGGAACAGTGAGGTCACCCCAGGAAACTTCTGAGCTTCTGGGCGTAGTTAGGCTGGCTATGTTAGCCAGGACTCTCCACGCACAATGGACCAAATGAGAGTCTAAGTGCGGAAAAATGAGTCCACTTTCCTTTCCTTTCCTGGGTCCTGGCTCTACTGTATTTATTCAAATAGGGTGCCGTCATCGAAACTTCATCCGTGTTCCCTTGTACCCGCTTCGTCCTGTCTGAACGTTTTGTGCCGCGATGCCTACAAACACTTCGTAATTCTTCGACGAAAACCGCGCCCTACGTCTTATCTGTTTGTACCGCGCCTGTAACTCGAGACTACCGCTAAATACTCATATTTGCACAACCGTGTATAATTTTTTGTTGTTTTAAGAGGCACAATTTAGGCAAATTGTACATACAACTTGCAAAACAGACTTATCATAGTTGATTTATTCCCGGCTGTCCGATCAATCAGACTTCCGAGTAGACAGCTGCGAAAAAATCCAACATTACGGGTCGATATTCACTTTAAAATTTTACCTTGGTTTAGTAGAAGGTGCCTTGGGAAATACGAGGCCTGCATAAAATCTACGTGTTGTAGATCGATGCAGGTGTAAGTAATTGACCCAGATCACAGGCCCTTCGCCGAAGCAAGTCAACATTTGTCGATACGTGGCAGAAGCTATAAGTGCACTAAGTTTTGCCTCTTGACCTAGATATTTTTAGTCATACACAGGGTATGTCAGAGGTGCTAACTTAACATACACATATCATCAGTTATATTTAGGTCTTGGTCTTGTATGATCTAAAGTGATAAGGGAAGGTATGTACATCCTTATACAGAGAACGAGTCATGGAGCAAAAACTGCCAAAAATCGATTGCTGTTGTTTATGTCAGACTTCCAGTAGCCCCCTGACGTCATTGAAAATTAAAATTCTCCTATCCACGGATTGAAGAGAAGATGTGAAAATATAGAAATCTGATTGGTTATTCAAAACACAGCTCGTCTCTACTCATCTTCTCTCCACTTTGGTGCAATCCGGGCCTTAAACCATAGAAATAATGTAGACTTAAAGAACTGCCCTATGCCAATCAAGTCTAATATTTTTTAGAAAAACGCCTGTGTCGCGGGGTCTCCACAAACAATTATTTCACCCACATAAAGCACACCCAGAGTTGTATTCTTATTCTGTGCCCAGAGTCAGAACAAATCTTTGCGAATCACACAAAAATTTGTCCCGTGTGGGGATCGAACCCACAACACCAGCGCACTTGAAAGCGGCCAGGCGACCGCTTTAACCACAACGCCAACCGTGCACTCAAATCTAAGCACTAACATTTGCTTGGCTCGCATAAGCCACACTTGCCTAATAGTATAGCGTTATCGTTATCAGAAAATGCAAAATAACTGAAAACGTTGATTTTCGGATAGTATTAATGAAAATCACAAATGCTGAAATTTTAAATCGATCAAGGTTTCCCAGAAGGTTTCTTCGGCACCTTGAAAATCTGTTAAATTTATAACAGCTTACGTGGTTTATTTCCATTTTTGCTCATCACCAGTGAAATGTAGGTAGTTTGGACGCAATATTTGAGATGCTCATGTACTAAGTCTCATATCAATACATGTCATATAGTTAGATTTAAGATGCATTGCAAATATGTAGCTATAACAAAGCTCTCGTCACAGATTGTTTTTTTTTTAATAATGATGTTTCAAAGCATTTAGATACGTCTTAAAAATTACAATCTAGTCTAGATATAACATTAGAGACTAATGAGTAATTTAATTTTGACCTAAGCTACTAAATTAATTTATGCTGAGAATATGTCCATTAACACCTATCTTATTGTCTCTATTATCGAAAATGACACTTTGTTCTTGTGTTCTTTTAAGGTAGCACTAAACCACTTGAATCACTCATTTCACTGAACTAGCTCAAAAGGTTTCGTCCTTTTAAGTCTTCTAACTAAGTCTGTGGTGTCAAGGAGCTGGAAGGCCTCGAACGGCTACAAAGACATGACGTCATCCATTTGTACCTTAGCTTGTATGCGAAGTTATGAATTTTGATTGATTGCTTTACAAAATATTGCGTTAGTGATAATGTTTTATTACGAAATTAGCTACTGTGTGGGTCATTAAATGATATATTTTTTTATTAATTTCTTCATTTTTAAATGAACTTGCCCATGAAACATTTAATATTCATAAAATGAGTTAGACTAATAGTATGTAACAATAAAATCTTGCATTTGATTGATGTTTAGCTATATTTTGATAAGGTATCCTATTACTACGTATGGATCAGTCACCATGCCTATTATCACACCTACTATAATGACATCTTGATACAAATTGCCTAGCCATATCTGACTTTCTTAACAATACAATAAAACCAGGTCAGTAACAAAAATAAATATAGTAACAGAAGCAATCAGTCCCTTATTAACAAAATTAGTACCGTTATTGTGTACTGAGTAGAAGTCGTAATACGCACAGCCGGCAGCCAGAAAGTTCATGATAATGCCTTGTAGAAGCATTACACACTCCACAAACTTTTCGGTCCCTGTCATTTGAAGGCCTGCATCGATCATGAGCCCCAAGGTCATGATTAGGCAGCCACCAAACACTCCTGATGTTATAAACGTCGTTGTGTTGTTCGGCTCGGTGCTTTCTGAGCTCAGGAGTAGCCCTGCCGCCATGGAAAACACTACGAATCCTCGTAAAAACATCTGAACCAGCTGGTATACTGCCATGCTCCTGATTTGATGATATTTGATTTATAAATGCATATAAAACCTTAAAAATAAAGAACTATTCAAAACATCACGGTGTAGAAATATACAATATCTGCCTATTTAAGTAATCCAATAAAGTGCAAGATACAAAAGATAATTAGTCATGAATCTAGATAATTAGTGTATACCACAGACAAAGTATTGACATTTTCATTTTTCTTGGAGAACAGCGTACATCCATCGTACATCTATGACCCTCATAGTATGAAGTATTCACTCATGTTTATGCTATTTTTTGGCCTGGGGCAGCGGCAGCCATGCATCATCGGCTGTAGACTTATTAGATTAATTCAAAATAATGATAAAGATATTAAGTTGAATAGTATTATTAAACACAAGAAAACGCTATCAGACTTGTACAAATTTTATTTTATTTATTACAGTTTTTTATCTCATTGCTAGCAGTATTTACACCAAACGCAATAGGAATAGTTAGATTTAAATCAATTGTCCGCCTAAATGTCGTCATCGCGGTAAGACGCATTGCGAATGATATTCAAATAATCAATATAATATAATTAATATAATAGCGGAGTAGTAAGACCATTAATTAAAGTTCTAGCCACATAACAAGTAACAGGTTATTAATACGAAAAATGAATATCTTGTAATAAATATTTTTAAACAAATTATAGCCTTACCATGCCTTTTAGTATTTTATACAATATTAAGGTTGAAAAATTAAGAAGCCAGCAGGACTCGAGCCTGCACCTCCCAGGTAAACTCCCCGGGTGCTGTGCCAATTAAGCCATGCATTCGTATGCTGGTAGATTCCATATTTCTCAACCTTTTTAGTGCTAACTTATTAGGTAAATATACCTATTAGACAAACCTAAGTGCCACCTATGCGATCAGTGATAAGTCCTGTCCATAACACCTTTCCAAAGCACATGGAGCGTTTACCCAGAGGGTGCAGGTTCGAGTCCTGCTGGATTCTTAATTTTCAACCTTAATAATATACAAAATATGAATCAATTGATTATATTATAATAATTCAAGTATGAGTATTTACCTATACAATATAAAATTGATTGTAATATCAGTTCCTAATGTAAACACATTAGCACAAGGGTTATCTATTTGGGATCAAGTTCAAATCTGGGACAAGACTTTCACGCGATCGTTCATAAAGCAAAACAAATAAAAAAAATTAATAAAAATCTAAATTTGTAATGGCTGGAATTAATATCCGATCCGAACCAAAGTAATTCCGATTACGCTTGGAAATACGAGCCAGATTAGAGTTAATATAATATACCTACCCTATGTATTGATAAAATAATTGTTAGGTAGATATTTGATTTTATTTACTGGCTGACTGTGCTTTGTCGTCCGACATTAATAATATAAGATAATAAAAGCTATTACTAACTACTGTTTTCTTGCGCCTTAATATTCTCATTTTTAAGTTAGCAGATTATCGTACCGTACACTACAATACTACGATTTAAACTGTAGCATCGTACCTACTTAGCACTACTATATACACAGACGGTGGTTCACAAAAGCTACACCTTTGAATTTAAGGATTTCAGATAGCGCGAATTACAATACACATCTGTGATACATATATACATAAAATCTCGCCTTTATCCCACGGGGATAGGCAGAGACAATGGAATGCCATGTGCTTCGCTCCTTACATACTTCTTTCGGTGCCTCAACGTTCATACATCTTGTCATACATGCTCGCCGTTTTCGTGTACTACGAACTTGTCCTTTCTGAAGGACATCCATTCATCTGGTCTCTATAGATACGGCTTTAGAGGACGACCTCTTCGACGATACTCTCGCGATACGTATAGGCTGTCAAGGAAGAGTTGAAATTAATAGGGGCGCTAGAGTGCTGTTCTACTGTTCGTATGGCAACCCATATAGTTCACTTCCCAGGACTTGATACTTAGCTGTATATAAAAAAAAATATTCTATTATTACCCATTATATCGAAAGCTGTAGCTAAGCGTTAAACGTCGGTTTAACACGATGAAATCGGCACTAAGTAATAGTAAAAATAATGTGATTAATTTGTACAGCCAGCAGTCATAAAATAGGTTCCGTTTCCAGACTATTTTGCCAAGCTGATTTGTGGTTTTACTGTCCTCTGTTTTTATCAATAACCAGAAAATAAAAGAAAAATATATTTGAAAAATATTTTATTTTAAGTATTTGAATAAATCTTTTCTTTCTATACATATTATTAAACTGCCTCGTTGGTCTAGTGGTTAGCGTTAAAAAAAAAATAACTTTTTGTCTAATAGCACAAAAATCAAAGTTATTTAACATTTTCTTCGGACGACCTTTTCGGTTTTTTCCTGGTGTAAGAAATACGCCTCTATTTTGTGCTCCTCCTCGTGCAATTCTTCGAATAGTATTTATTGATTTACCTGAATTAAGTAAAAATCATAGATATAGCAGAAAAGATAAAGCAGTCCGAGCCATTTCGGAGTGAGGGGATAGTTGAACCCCTAAACACCACCCCTGGCTACGCCCATGCGTGATATTATTTTATGTTATTTACTTAAACTCTACTCAAGTATCAACATTAACCTAGTCGCGCTATACCGCAACACTGAGTACAACAAACGTCAACTAAACCAATGTGCTAGTTTTAATTATTGAATAATCCGCTTATTTTAGCAATGAATTCAAAACAGCTTTGGTTTTATCCATTACCTATACTTGATTTGACTAAAAACAACATGTTAAACTCTCACATACCGGTCATATCAGCGGTTCTTTGATAAACATTGCCGATATCCGAAAGAATTTTTTTGCCTCATATTCCATTAAACATCTTTTATATACATTGTAAATTATTTCTCTGCCAGACCTTCGGATAGTTTTATTCACTGTTTATTACTTTTTTCCTGTTTTAATTTCCGTTTTATACTCTTATAAATAAAATTTACCAACGCGTAAACTCTGTTTACATTATTTATTGACATCTGTCATTATTTTGACAATGTTGCTAACAGACAAAAAAATTAGTTCCAAATCTACTCTTTCTTGACAGCCTATATCTACTTATTCACTTATACTTAATTGTGTTGTAAAGCAGCGTAGCAGTAGCTTAATCGAACGTATCTACTTATTCACTTATACTTAATTGTGTTGTAAAGCAGCGTAGCAGTAGCTTATCGCAACATGGACACAAAATAATTTAAAAAAATTGCTTTCGATGAAATTCTTTTGAACGCGTAGGTACTTCTTCGATAAGAACTAGGGGAACGAGCACTTTCCTATCTAAGTAATACTCTATGACGAACACTATGGTGCATTGTCATTTGGTTTGACAATGCACGCAACACATGACGATTTTATAAATCTATTTTCAGAATGATTGTTATTTATCTTCTTTGTAGTAGTTTTACTTTAACTAATGTGTTTTGCAATGAGATCCAGACATCTCAAAGAAACAATTATTGCACTCATCCTGATTGTTCCATGGAAAACCAGCATACAATGTGTGTAGCCGCCGAAAAACAAAGTCCTAGACTCTTCACATCTGGTATGACAACATGGATGAGGTATCAAATACTACTGCTCCATAACAGGCACAGAGATAACATAGCAATGGGTCTAGAGCCTGGTCAGCCACCCGCCACTAATTTGCGCAAGATGTATTGGGATTTCGAACTGGAGAAGAGTGCAGAACTGTGGGCCCGTCAATGCCAGAAACGACATGACGAGTGCAGAAACACTTTAAGGTTTAACGTCCTCCAGAACATGGATGTACGGCCTGTCGTGAGCAGAGTCACGGAAGCACAATTATTGGCCGATGCAGTCGGCGCGTGGTTTTCAGGATCTAGAGTGCTGCCTAGTGAAAACGTCGCGTATTTCACTCCTACTAATTGCAGCTCAGCGGGAGGTTGCAATGCTCACTGGTACTCGGCAGCGGCGTGGGCTTCTACCTGGCGTCTCGGGTGTTCTCAATCATTATGTACAGCTAGAAAACCTTCGTGTTCCCTCTTTCGTAAACGAAGAAGTAATACAGCACGCACTAAAGAAAATTTGGAGAATGCAACGAGCTCATCGTTTGTCACTGAGAACATATTGCGACGCACCAGGTATATGACAACGCCGAAATCATCGCAGTTCCAAGACTACGCCACTACACGACACCGTCACTCAAAGGAGTCGCCATTGCACCGTGGGATATTCCAGCGGGCGAGAAATATAAAGAAACGGAGTTTGTCGAAAATTTTGGCGTACACTTTTTGTAACTATGGCCCAGCGGGTAATATCGTAGGGTTTCCGATATATGAAGCCGGTGACAAGTGCTCGAACTGCCCGCAAGGCACGCAGTGCGGCGATCGCACGCACAGGGCTCTTTGTGCTGTTAACAGTGACCCTGACCGCCGAGGATAGGGAAATCATATTTTATATTATATTATTGTTTAGATAAACATATACTTAGTTAACTATACTAATTAATAGATTCAATTTTAATTTTTATACGGCGGCGTTTTTTTACGGTTAGACCATAGGTTGATGATTTGCAGCATGTGTAGAGCGTAGGTGCCTACATGCTGCAAATCGTCAACCGTATCCGCATCAGGCAGGGGCCTTACTCTGGGCTACTTCCACAGAGTACATTATACTATACTGAAAACTACTACATAGACTAATATAATTGAACCATTCAAAACAAAAAAAATAACGGAGTAATGGTCTCTGGGTGCGTTGCCACTACTAAACGCGAGCGTTGCCGAAATAGATTGTCGCGTTTTTGTCATATTGCCCCATATAAAAATATGACAAAAACTTGACTGAATCTATCTTGCGCTCGTATGCTTGCCCCCGGCCTCAATGATCGGCGCTGTAGAGCGTACACAGACATACGTTCAACAGAACACTGCTTTTGTATTTTTGTTGCAAATGCAAGAGTCTTAGCTAAGTCAAAGTACGAAATCTCAGCCTAAACGTAGCAAATAAGTAGCAAATGCTGCCACAAACTGTTTTAGCTCAATTTTTTTTTACAATGACGGCTATATATACGGATAAATCTATGAAAGGACGAAGCCTTCTTAACAGCAACATACCAAATATACCTTAAAATCAAGTAACGGAAAGACGAAAACCTGATACACTTCTTTTCCAAACCTTAATATCTCTCAACTACTCTCAAGTAATAAAATGCACGTACGACTTGTACCTTTAAAGCTGCTTTATAGTTCTTGCAAATTCACGAAGGCAGTTGGTCTTTATCTGTGTGTATTTACACATCTACTACAAATAAAACTCAGTTTAATTGAACTGCCTTCATAAAACGCAGGAACTAACCAGCCGTGCGACGGAAGACAAATAGAATGAAATAAGTTAATAATAATAAAATTTAATAAATTAATTTATTAAATTTTATAAATAAATCTGAAAATAGTAGTTATTAACAATATTTTACACGACCTACCCAATATATACCGCGAAAATTTTGCATCTAACACCAGCTGCAGATTCCGCAGTAGGCCGCTTTGTTTTTAATTTAGTAGAACTCTAAATAGCTATAGAATGTCCTCTCAATTTCAAGCCGATGGTGTATGATGTTAGTCACATACACATTACAAAAATGATTTATTCACAAGTTTTCCACATCAATGTACATATTTTATAACTCGTAAGCGAGAGCGTGGGACGTCGAAAGCTTAACATATACGGCGAAAATCTCGTGGAAAATTAATGAAACACGTCTGATAATTTCATTGGAATATAGCTTTTATTGCGCTTATGAAAAAGCTCATAAAAGACTACAAGCTTTGCTCCACACAGGTCTATCTACCTTCTATCTTCAATGTCATCGCCCAACTCTTGCAAGTAAACAAAAAAGATTTTCTTTTATGAAGCAAAATATGTTTTGCAGCTTAAAAATTGTTTTGAAGCATACCGCATACTTTGATTCTTTTCAGAATAAATGAAAACGAAAAGTAATGAAAAGATTTTTATCTCTTTATAGCAAGGTTTAAAAATATTCCTCAAGAGTGGAGCGATACGCTGCCGTTGCTTTTCGCGCGTTAACAAACAAGAGTTACACCAACTAATCAGGGGCGTATTTACCCTAGGGCCAAGTGGGCCATGGCCCAGGGCGCCAGGCATCGAGGGGCGCCGCGAGGCGCCGCTCGATTTTTTTTTCGTTAAATTGTTTTTAATTACCTAGGTGAAGAAATTAAAAAATCCTACCCATTTAACAAAACTGACAACTCATTTGGTTTTAAGTTTGTTAGACATTAAAACGCGGAGCAGTTGTATTAGGTACGTACAAACAGTATCAGTCGTCGTGACTTCGTGAACAAAAGCGCGCCCATACCGCTAATTCTCTATGGAAAGTTGCGCGACGTACCTATCTAGAATATTTTTATGCCGACGATACGAGCAGCAGGCAGCAGCAGCGGTATGTCCACAGAGTAGGTAATGTAGGCATAACCGGCGAATTACAGCGCGCGAGTCCCTAGGATCTGTATTTTGTGGACCATGTCGTCTTTTTGATAGCGGAAAAAGTCCACTTGCTTCGGCACAAGGCTTCAGTGATTGGAAACATTCACATGACAGATTTCATAAACATGAAGCTAGTTTGAGCCACAAAAATTGCGTTTTGAAAATGAAAAACCGCGGACAAGTTGAAGCCAGAATTGATTTCAAATTGTATGAGCAGTTAAAAGATGAGAAAAAATACTGCCGTAATGTGATGCTACGAGTAGTTGTGGCTGTAAAATCCCTAGCTACGCGTGGGCTTTCGTTTCGTGGCAAGACAGATACATTTGAATCCACAAATAACGGAAATTTTATGATGCTAGAAGCAATTTCTGAGTTTGATCCGTTTTTGGCAAAACATATAAAATTTCGGTAATCCTGGGAAAGGCAATACCTCATACATATTTGTCTTTTGCAACCTACGAAAAAATCATTAAAATTATGGCAGCAAAAGTTACATCAACGATAATACAAGAACTTAAAAAAGCTAAATATTTTTCTTTTAGTGTAGATTCTACTCCTGATATTACACACATCGATCAGCTATCTTTAATTTTAAGATATGTTCGAGATAATGCAGAACCAGTGGAGACATTTCTTTGCTTTTTGCCTAACACTGGCCACAAAGCAGAAGACATGTTACTCCCCATCATGGAGACCGTTGACTCACATAATATTGACATAAAAAATTGTAGAGGTCAATCCTATGACAATGCTAGTAACATGTCTGGTCAGTATAATGGCCTACAAGCAAAAATTAAACAGAAATGTCCGTATGCAACATTCGTACCTTGCGCTGCACATTCTCTGAATTTGATCGGTTCATCAGCCGCTGAATGTTGCCTAGAGGCCACAAAGTTTTTTGGGCTTCTCCAAAATATATACGTATTTTTCACTGCATCAACCGAGCGTGCAAAAATTCTGCACTCATTTTTGGTTAAGGCTGATAATGTCACAGTAAAATCTTTGTCACTGACCCGGTGGTCAGCAAGGGACGATGCTTGTACCAGCCTCAATAGGAATTGGACTGAAATTTTAGCAGCTCTTGAAGCAGTTAAAAGCTACGCTGGCCACCAAAAGGCCTTAGTCAAAAATGAGGCTGCAGGCCTATTAAACGTTTTGAAACGGCCATATTGTCTGAATTTTGGAGATTATTATTAAAACAATTTAACATTGTTTCCAAAACTCTTCAAGGAGTTGACTCGGACGTAGAGGTCGTTTCTCAACTTTATGAGTCACTAATTCTTTTCGTCGAAAAACAAAGGCAATCTTTTAACAGTTTTGAAGAGTCTGCAAAAAAAAATGCTCCCAGGACTACCTTAAGAAGAGATTAATAAAGCGTAAAAAGCGAGACGACGAGTGCCGCGAGGGAGAAGTGGTATTACATGGTCGCGACCATTTCAGGGTCAATACCTTCTATCCAATTTGCGACCATTTATTAGGCGAGTTAAGGAGACGTAAAACTGTCTATGATAGTATTAACCGCCTACTTTGCATTTTTTGGGCAATTAAGCATTATGACTGAAGCGGAAAACTACTAGATGCGTACCCAATCGATCTAGCAGAAGATCTTTTAGATGAATGCGTGCTCTTAAATCTTTTTTTGCATTCAAATAAAAACAAAATGAGCGTAAGGCAACTTTACTCATTTTTTAAGAACAAAAACTTAGAGGACGCTTTTCCATACATTGCAATTGCGTTAGGTATTTTTTTGTGTCCGGCGGTGACGAATTGCAGTGCGGAGCGCTCATTCTCCGCACTAAAACGAATAAAAAATTATCTTCGTTCTCGTTTGAGTGAAGAACGTGTAAATAGCTTGGCTATTTTAAATATAGAAGCGGCATTGACAAAATCTGTCGATTATGACAGTGTGTTTTTAATAAATGTTGTTTATTTGTTATAATTTTATTAACGCTTTTTATTCCTTTATTCGTCATCATCCAAAATCAACAATCAATCAATCACAACAAAAATTTTTTTTTCAAGTCTCTTAGGTAGGGGCGCCGAGCCCTGCTGGCCCAGGGCGCAGAATTTTTAAATACGCCCCTGCAACTAATTAATAATTTGTTTTATTAAGTAGTAGCTGCTCCCACGCTTTAACCTGCGTTGAACCATACTGATCTGCTCCTGTTAAGTTGAGCGTAATGTTAAATATTCAAAAATATTTATTGTTAGACTATCAAACACAAAAATAATTATTAAAGTCCGTTCAGTTGATCCTGAGATTAGCACTAACAAACAAACAAACTAATTTTCGCTCGCGGTTTCGTCTGCGTGGTAGGTACATCAATATAAAATCGCCAATATTACGCGACCTATTGTCAGTTACCTGCACCTAAAATTTTATCAAAATCGGTCCAGTCGTTTAGAAGATGAGCCGATACAAACAGATACACAGACAAACTATTTTAAAACTGTATTTTATGCATTGGTATCGTGCAAATAACTATATCAACTGAAAGAATCATCAACTATAAGGAAAGCAAACGGATAAGTAATGGTTGTATTCCTTATTCTGTGTTTACGGCGGGAAATACGAGCACAAATTGAAAAACGCCGTTACTTGGATTATTTCGTATAATACAAAAACTGGCCAAGTGTGAATCGGGGCACGCGCAATTGGGCGTAGTTAGTTGTCCTAACATATTTAGACTTAAAAGAGTTTTACGATTTGTATTAAACAAGTAACAACTTCATACTAATAGTCTGTACCAAAATCAGACTCTGTATCAAACTCATGTCATTGTCCAATTTATAGACCAGAGGCTGAGGCAGAGGGACAGACTAAACCATGCGAAACCAGACCAACTACTAACTATCCCAGATATAGGGAGCTTCGTTAGCTGTGGTCTTCCCTGAATCGAATCCGGACTGGTGTAACCAGATGCAACTACCATTTCCACAACCCATTTGTGCAGATAGTAGCATTAAAGACACTACTAACTGTGACTGCGGGGCCCCAGCTAAAAATGACTTGTGTTACGTGTTCAATGAATTCAGATAGTAAACCTCTTTATCTGACTACGGAACACTATTTTGTGCGTGGCCCGACACGCGATTGACTGTTTTGTTCTCGTTTGCTCTGCGCCATTGCACATTTACACCAGAGGTATAAAAATAAATGTCTTCCTAGATAAGATGGCATAGATTGATCGATGCGATTTCGCGATTTCCAAGTGTTAAACAAAATGTCGATGAAAGTAATATTTCTCACTGGGCCACTCCCAACCTCCAGAAAACCAAAGTCATTCCGTTTGGTCTCTTACATATACTTACTTATATTATATATTATATGCTCGTACTCTTCACATAAAACATAATAATTTAATATTTTGTAATTTGTGATCGCATTCATTAATATGGCGTCAATATTATTGACATCATTGACACTTTAGTAGTGATTGCAAGTTACTATTAAATACTTATCGATGCATAGTTTCATAATCGATTAAGTAATCGATGTCATTTATACACACTAGAATGAAATATTGTATCTTATTTCATCTAATTAAATAGGAAGTAAAACACAATAAAAGCTTTTCGTATGTCTTTATTTTGGCCCAATGCAAGAGCTGCAGAAGGGTCCATACATTATTTTGTAATATTTAAATAGAGGGGCTTTCAAGCATTACACATTAAATTAAACTTTTCAAGCATTTTTCTTTATCACCATTTTAATTTGAGCTTGGAAAAGGGATTTTGCATAATTATCGGGTTACATCAAAGCACAGCAAAGCAAAATGATTTACTAGCAAATTAAAGATAACTATTGGAAAGGCTGCGCTTTTCATACGGCTAGAGTGCTGATGAATACACGTCTTCACAAGATCGGACAGACGTGATGCGGCGACACGCTTTCTGACTCTTCACAGCGAAGACTCTTCGGTGCCATTTTTGAAGGCATGGATTGCCTGTGGCATCAATTAGTCTTCTCTGATGTAATAAAATAAACCATCCATTGGTTTCGCGTGAAATAGTTATCAACATCCAAACATTTGACTGTTAATAATAATATTATCTACAATCAAACAATACATAATAATTCTCTATTGTTTAATGTACCGTGATAACTCCATTTTGAAACACTCTGTAAATGTTTCTCTTACCCACATTAATTTTCAGTGTTTTGAGGACAGGATTGGGGCTTGCGCCTTTCTGGGTAATAGTTTTTAATTTATTTAACACATATTTTTTTAATCGAGTTAATGTGACATCGATTGCATGATCGAATTTTAATCGATGTACATAAATCGAGTGATCTGTTCGTTACATCGCTATACTTGAAATGTCAAATGGTTATCTAATGTCAAATCAAATAGTTTGACATTTGAATTTGATCGAGAGTCATTCATTCATTTTGTACTGATTCAACAAATCTCAATAAATAGTTTTTAATAAGTTTTATGTGATTTATTGCTGTGCTTAAAATGAGTTTACACAGAGCAAGGTACAGTACAGGCATTAGCTCTTTATTTATGTCGAGTATCTCTTTTCACATATGTTTTTTTATTACAACAAGTGTCGAGCTTGCTGACTTATGAAAAAAAGGCGTTTACCCTTAGCAAAAACAATAACTTTGATTATGTTAGCTTGATTTATAGCGTTGTTATAATACCACTCCTATTATTTAAATATAACGCTCATTACTAACATTAAAAGTCTTAAGATAATGCAGTTAATGTTAATATATATAATAAGAACCAAAGATTCCACAAAATACAATATAATTTAGTTCAGATTTTGAATGTTCTGCTTACATCTATATAAAACCATATTTTTAAACTGAATAGTTGGTTTGGTTAAACATGCTAGTCTTGGGAGCGTATTTACTTCCATATGGTACTACAAAGGACGCTTGAACATGTTAAAACAAACATCAAAATACAAAATATGTCAAATTAAAATAAACATAACATCATGCCCAGAAGGGTGTGGCTGAGGTGTACAACACCCAAATTTAACCTGTTATGTTTAGGTCCCATGGGATAGCGGTAAGCCTATCACCATCCATCGGCACAATACAACTCCATGCTGATATGCTGAATTTCCTGACGGAAAGTTCACATATGTTAGAGGCGCATATGCTAACCACTAGACAATTGAGGCAGAGAATACTAATTGCATTTAAATGATCTGACCCACCAGAGCCTAGATACATTTTAATTCAACTTAGAGATTTCAATTTAAATCAATCTTAAGTAATAGAGACTACATGCACAAAGCATAGCAATAAGCTGTATGCTGGGGTTTTTGAAAGCTAATTCTTTACTCAACTTAAGGCATTTGCTTAGGTGAGGCAGCTAAGTACTTTTGGCTGCCGCATTTAGAGTGTAATTATTATGAATGACTTTGACACAAATCAAGGTTAATAAAACATTAAATTTTTGGCTGGAGTTATGTTGTCAGCTTTAAATCATATTCAATTAGAGCTATTATAATAATTGATTAAATTTCCTTATATTTTTATTAAGTTATAAAGATTCTTCCTTAAGGTTGCTATTTATGTGATTTTGCACAAAATATTATCTGAAAACAATAGTTTTAGGAAAACATATCCATATATGATATAATTACAAAAACATATAAGTGCCCACTCAGGGGTGGTATTTAGTTATATAAAGGACACTAAATATTTTACCTTTACAACCTTTGCAAGTTTTGTGTTGATCTTTCATCCCAAAATACCATAAGAGTGAGGCATTAGGGATGGTAACTTCATTTATACAGAAGTTTGAGCAATATCATATCATGCTCACCATGTAGATGGCTAGGCTCTAGTAAGATTGAGCGCAGTGACCAAATTTGGCTCGAATTGTGATAGATGTCTTGTGAACTACGCTATCATGTTATGCTCACCGTGCAGATGGCTAAGCTTCAGTAAGATTGAGCGCAGTGACCAAATTTGGCTAGAATTGTGATAGATGTCTTGTGAACTACATTATCATGTCATGCTCACTGTGTAGATGCCTAGTCTCCTGTGAGTATGGATGCGGTGACCAAATTTGGCTAGAATTGTGATAGACGTCTTGTGAACTAGGTGAAAACTTCGTCTACTATTTCCTATTTGGCAATCGTTAAACTGTGTCAAGTAGTAAAACTACTACTACTGATGGTTTAGTTAATAGATACATTACTATTGTTCTTTGGTTTAATGGTAAGATTAGGCATCTTCAATTACTATTACTGCCTCATGAGGTACAATTACAAAGCCCTGAGACTGAGATGTAGCGATGCATTTGAAAAATTCTGCTTTAAAGCAGCTGTATTTAGCATCCCTTTAGGCCTAAAACAAATAAAGCATGGAAAACTCCACTTTTACTCAAAGGAATACAATTCTTACAGGATACGAGCATTTGAGGCGCTGCTCGCAGAAGATGTCATTGATATAGAGAAACTAAGGAAACTGGCATTCAATGGTAAGCAATCATATATCTTGAAATTTATAACATCACATTATCCTTTGAAGGGTATGTTGAGGTGTATAAACTTCCACACTTGTTATATTTTTGGTACCATGTTATAGGGGTGAGCCTATCGCCATTTACCAGTCACAGTTCCAGACTTCTACTACTTAGATTTTCTTAAATAACTCTTTTGTAAGACTCGAAAATTGAAGCCATGGTAAATCTTCTATATTTTGTCAAGATTACTTTTTGCAAAGTGTTATTTGGGATTTTTCCATCTGCAAATTCTCAATAGCTGCATGGAGTTGAAGTTTGTGCCCGGTAGATTGCGATAGGCTCACCAGCTATCACATGGTACCTAAACATAGCAGGTGAAATGTGGGTGTTATACACCTCTGTCATACCCCTCTGGGTAATGTTAGCTAAAGGTTTTATGAGGATTACATAACGTAACATGACGCCTGTATAGGCATATGTTTTGTAAATAAAGGAATGAAATTCTGTTCCCAAACAATAACAAAATTCTTTGATTCCACAGGCATTCCTGATGACAAAGGCTTGCGGGCGCTGGTGTGGAAGATACTCCTGCTGTACCTGCCACACCAGAAGAATGCCTGGGAAGCTACACTCGCAGAAAAGAGGCAACACTACAAACAGTATATTGGTAAGTCATTCATGTCTTTGTTATTCTAATCTGCAATCATACTCAATCTGCAGTTGTCATACATAAACTTATGTCACGTGTATGCAGTTCATGGTCGAAGACGTGAAATTGCGCACTTTGTAGCATTATTCAAATCATGCAGCATGCTTGGAGCAATTGTTAAGCAATTAGGGCACTTTAACAGAAATGGCATTGTTTGTCGGGGAGCAACAAGGTCACAATGGATGGCTCTTGTGATTGTTAGGATACTCCCTACGTTAGATGTTGCTCCGCTCCCGTGGGTGTGGCGTGAATTTGAATAGCCTAAAACCTTCCCTGATAATTAGAGTGATAATACTATCTAAGCCAACCAGTATTCTAGTATTCTTCCATGGATCGGCCTATCTGAGTGTACAAACAAGAACTTCAGATTTTTTATATTTGATTAGATATATTTTTACTCTCTTGCTACTCTACAAATTATAGCCTGCGACCTATTCTCAGACCTAGGAATGATAAATATTTTAAAAACAGTTGAAATTGGTCAAGCCATTGCAAGGAGTTCGTTTAATTGGCCGACTTCAAAAAAAAAGGAGGAGGTTCTCAACTTGATTGTATCTTTTTTCTTGCTTTTTAGGGTGCCGTAGTACCTACAAGGAACCCTTATAGTTTCGCCATGTCTGTCTGTCTGTCCACGGCATAGCGACGAAACCGTTGGTGCTAGAAAACTGAAATTTTGCATAAACATGTATGTTAACTAAACAAAGAAAGTCGTAGAGTAAAATTTGGAAAAATATTTTTTTTCAGGTAGCTCCCCTACATGTAAAGTAGGGATGTTTTTTTTTTTGTCGCCTACCCCATAGTGTGGGGTATTGTTAGATAGGACTTTTAAAAAAGTTTAGGGGTTGCTAAGACAGTTTTTTGATTTAGGGATCCGTTTGCGAGATAATTAACTTTAAAGAGCAAATTTTTGTTCGAGTAGGGCGTCCCCCCCCCTCTAAAAGCTAAACTACTGGATCCTAAAATCTGAAAAAAATTGTGTCGCTAGTACATGTAATGAACTTTAAAGGAAAACTATAGCGGATAAGTTCACTTCATTAGTTCTAGAGGAATAGGGGTCCGAAATGTCAGATGCAGTTACTCAGAATATTTCGTTCAAAATTCTTGAAACATAAATAAACATACATAATACATATATAAAATCACGCCTTTATCCCACGGGGTAGGCAGAGACGATGGAACGCCATGTGCTTCGCTCCTTACATACTTCTTTCGCTTCCTTAACATTCATACATCTCGTCATACGTGCTAGCTGGTTTCGTGTACTACAAACATTTCCTATCTGAAGGACGCTATTTATCTGGTTACTTTAACTTAATTAGTTCTAGAGTAATTGTGGTCCAAAGTGTAAAATGCAGTTACTTAGAATAATTCGTGCAAATTACAAAAACCTTTGAAAGTAATGACTTGTATGAAGATGTTACTTGTTTAATACAGATAGTAAATCCCTTTTAAGTCGAAATATGTTGTTACGACTAGCTACGGAAGCCTACTGCGCGTGGCCCGACACGCACTTGGCCGGTTTTTTTTTATGCTTGTCACCGAGTCTTTACCGATTTGAGAAATTATTTTTTGTCTAAAAGAGTATACTTGTCATACGATCCCATTTTCTTCAGGTCACGATCTGTTGATGGGATTTTCTAGAGAAATCGAGGGCAACCCTCAAATTTTAAAGGCTTCTATATTGTTCGTATATTATCTAACCTAGAACTGATGCTGGAAAGACTCCTCAACGGCTAGGAGTGTGGAGATAATTCTTTAACTATATGCACCTTTTGGCCGTTTACTGTATTCTTTCAAGTTATACACAGATAAGGCAAAATGTTGTGAATATTAGTCAAGTAATTTCTTACTTTTTAGTGCATTTTTTGTACTTAAAGTTATTTATGGAAAATTATAACAGCGACACGAGACTTTTATATATTAGAAGTAGAAGATTAATTTGTTCTTTCATGAATTTCATTTACCACACAGCCTGAGGTGTTTCTTCTGGCCTACTACTATTGCTTTCATGATATTTTAGAAAATCTAAGACATAACAGTCCTCTAGAGGCTATAGAGACATGAAGTATATAGTGTAATTGATACCTACATTTTGTTGTGTAGTAGTTGCATTGTAGGTGTAGGATTCCAACAGGCATTAGAGCTCGCATAGCTGTTGTTGTTACATGATGCTATTATTTAATCTGCGGTTGTCATCTGATCTTTGTAACCACATGCATCATAAATAAATACCTATATGTGTACGGAATTCATCCGCAGTTTATCTGTGGATGGTTTTCTTTTTACATATGACATAACATCACGCCCATATTACTTAGAAAGCGGTTGTACGTTTGAAGCACGAAATTTCGTTTACTATATCTTCAATAAAAATAATGAACATCTAAAGCAAGGATTTCCTAAAAGTTATGCCCAAGAGTTCAGGTTAAGGTTTTAAAATCACGGTCAACAGCTAGACATATGATAATAAAATTAACTTTATCTAAAACACTGTTACAGATGAAATAATCGTATCACCTGGGGGGGGTCCCAGCGATCATCCCCTGAACATCAGCCCCGACAGTTCCTGGAGTACTTACTTCAAGGACAACGAGGTCCTGCTGCAGATTGATAAGGATGTCCGGCGGCTCTGCCCGGATATATCGTTCTTCCAATCTGCTACTGATTTTCCCTGCGCTGAGGTACCTACTATGTGAAAGCCAAACATGAACTAACTAAGCTCGCTTTATTCTTTTAAATTCAATAGTTAACACTAAATCCATTAATATGGACTTCATCTAAACTTTAGATTTGACACGAAAAACGAAAATCAAAAATAACAATAATGCCATATCAATATAACAATAATTTCAAGGATGGAATTTTAAGTAACGAACTGAGGTTGTTTAGTTCTTGGTTTGACTATATTTATATTACTACATATCCATATTATCACGGCTGTATTACCTAGAAGGTTACGGCAGATGTGTATAAGTCCCACACATCACCTGTTATATTTAGGTTCATGTAATAGGTTATCCTATGGCTATCCACCGGGCATTATAGCATATAGAATATAGAATTTCCAGTCAGCACTTTTTTTTTTACTAACTTTCCTGAATAGCAAGCTACTTACTTGCTTTACTAATATCAAACTATATCCTAATAACCTACCTACCTATGCTTTGTATTAAAATGTATTCTATATACATTTAAACGCTTGCGATACATTCTGCGCTGTGCGGTACTAAGCTAACTAAATATTCTAATACAAAATATATATTATGCGTCTGATTGCTTCATCTATATAATCTTAAGAAGCGATGTTATTCAATACAGCATACCTAGCTTTAACTATGTTAGCCTGATAATAATATCATGATACCGTTAGGTAGATGTTAGACATAGTACCTTCGAGTTTAATAACAAGAGCTCTACAGGCAGCACCACCGTCTCACCTTTAACCTGCTGCCAAATAGTAGTGCTTGCATTAATGTGTTCCGGTTTAGTGGTCCGTAGTCCTTAGCTGTAGCGACGCATCTACAAACTGCTTTTGTGTACCGTTGATATCCAAGGGCTGTACTCCACTTACCATCAGGTGGACTACACGTTCGTTTGCTGCAGGCGAATCCATAGCTGAATTGGCAAAGCACTTGGGGCGTATACCCAGGTGGTGCAGTTTCGAGTCCTGCTGGATTCTTAATTTTTCAACTTTGATATTATATGAGATATTTGAATGTTGAGAAAGCAAAAGAGATTTGTACGGAGCGTAGCACATGACGTTCTATTGTCTCTGTCTACCCCTGTGGGATATTGACGTGATTATATGTATTTATCTCCTCTGCTATTTGCTTTGGTGGTTACCGACTCTTAGTTGTGTCAATTTATTGTTTGGATTTATGGTGGACTGCTCATTTTCATAGATAAGTTAATATCTATTGTTGCAGATAGTGAATAGTAATGGAGTAAAAAGACTGCACAAGCGAGTGGAGCAATCGGTGCTGAAGTACTCTACGCTTGAACGTCGGGGACTTGGAGTCGCTAAGGTAATATATCTGATTTCAAAATATATATTTTTGTTTATCAAAAATATTTAAGAAACCTCGTGACACAAATAAAGTAATAAATAGTTTATAGTAAGATTCAAAGCTTTTATCTATTACAACAATACTATCTAATGTAAAAAATGCAATGTTGTGTTTAGCTAAGCAACGAGATCCGTCGGTCGGACAGCGTGAGCAGTGGGGACTACGCCCCTCTGAACGAGGGCTGCGAGGCGCACTGGGAGGTGGTGGAGCGCATGCTGTTCTTGTACGCCAAGCTCAACCCCGGCCAGGGCTACGTGCAAGGCATGAACGAGATCATCGGCCCCATCTACCACACCTTTGCTATAAATCCTGATGTGGAGTTTCGAAGTGAGTATTGCCTATCTATGCTTATATTAAAAAGCCGATGAGTTGAACACGCTAATCTCATCTTCAGGCGCAAACTATTTGTATTGGATAGCCCATTTAATGAGGAAGGCTATATAACATCACGCTCCGACCAATAGAAGCAGAGCAGCAATTAAATGCGTGGCGTTAACGGATCAATATCGATACGGAAGAGTAGTAAGGAATCTATAATGCAGGTAAAACTGTGATTAATATAATGAATTTCACGCGAACGCAGTCACAGAGAACAGCTAAGAACTAGTAGTATATGTAAAAGCGAATAAGTAAGGTAAAGATAGACTAAAGATTAGGATTTTTTAATAAAACGTATGTGACCTGCGAAAGAATATTGTTGAAGTTAAGCTTATTATGTGATTCAAAAAGAATCTCTAAGAATTAAGCTGTGCGTCATAAGCAATAAATAAATAAATTTGGATTTTTTGCATTAGATAGAACGCCAGAAGCAATTACACTATCCAATGGCCCCAATGACAAGGCCAAATACACAAATTTACTCACACAAGCACACCCAGTCTCAAAACAAATCTTTGCGAATCACACAAAGATTTGTCCCATGTGTTCCTTTGACGACCGGATGGCGGAGTGGGTAGTGTATCTGCCTGCGACGCCGAGGTCGTGGGTTCGATTCCCACTTAAGACAAATCTTTGTGTGCATGAACATGGGGGTTTGTCTTAGTCTGGGTGTTTCTATGTATAATATGTCATGTATTTACAACAGAAAAGTATTTATGTATTAGTATCAGTTATTCTAGTACCCATAGTACAAGCTCTGCTTAGTTTGGGACTAGATGACATTTTGTTTGAGCTGTGAAATATTTATATTTATATTTTATGTGGGGATCGAACCCACAACACCAGTGCAGTGGAGAGCGGCAAGGCGACCGCTTAAACCACTACACCACACGTGCAGCAATGTCCCAATAAGCGGCCGTGGCGCAATGGATAAGGTATCGGTCTCACGATCGAAAGGTCGTGGGTTTTAATCCTGGCCATTACATCAGAGACGTGAACTTTCGCCGTGTTAGGAGGAAGTTCACGTCCGTGGTGTAATGGCGAGCGAATTAAGCTTAGCAGAAGGGGTGTAGCGGAGCGAGCTCGTTAATTAAGTTAGTGATTTAGGAAAATAAAGAATTGAAAGAATGGTTTGGTTTATGGTAAATAATAACAGTTTATTTAAAGGTTACACACTTGTCAAACACTTAGAACTTAACACGAATAACTTATGGTAAAAAGTAAAGAAATAAATTAAAGTTAATTAAAATGGTATAAAAATGGTAAAAGAAATGGTTTTAATGGTAAATGAGCTCGGTCGCTGGTTGATCGCGAACTGACTTTTAAGTCAAATAGAATCTAAATCGAAGCGTACCAAATGTGCATGCGATGCACAAATTGGTAAACGCTGAGCTGTTCAGTAGCGCAGCTCCGAACGAGGGGGTTAACAAGAATACTAGTTAGTTTGATTATTCACATGTGTTTTATTCCATTTGCAGAGAACGCAGAATCGGACTGTTTCTTCTGTTTCACTAACCTGATGGCAGAAATCCGGGACTTCTTCATCCGTACCCTGGACGAGTCTGACAGCGGCATCAACTACGTCATGGGCAAGCTCGGCCAGATCGTCAAGAAAAACGACCCCGCTGTCTATGGCCTGCTCGAGAAGCAAGAACTGCGACCACAGTACTACAGCTTTAGGTGAGGAGACAGTTGTATCTTCGCCTGGACCAATTTTGATGCAAACTAGTGAAGAGATTGTTAAAGATCATAGAAAATACATAGGTTACTTTTATCGATGATTAAGGTACCACGATAGCCACGGAGAACAGCGACAGTAGAACTGCAAAGTCAAAGGTCTCGGGTTCGAACCCACGGCACACACTTCTGTCAATAAATCGTCAAGATTCGACTTTTCCAAGATATGTGTGTATTTATCATAATAATATAAATTATCGCTTACGGTAAAGGAAAACTGCATACCTGAGAGTGCATAAAAAAATAGCACTCAAGGTTTTGTGAAGTCTACCAATTCGCAGTTGGCTAATTACAGATCTGTTATGGCCAACTGCGGATTGGTAGACTCTTCTCATCATGAGAAGAGGCCCGAGCCAGCAGTGGGACACGTATTAGATACAGAGCTGCTATTATTGCTGCCATGGGTGTGGTGTCGCGGACAGAAGCTAGTTGATTTATAGCAGTAGAAGACAAAACATTTGTATTTTTTTCTTTTATCTAGCATCACGTAAAAAATACTGCATAGGATGCGGTGTTACCTACAATATCGTTCGCAGCTTGTAGCATTGGCTGGATATGAATCTGTACCATTTACTCCTAGTTCTGGAGTGCCCCAAGGTTCAAAATAAGGTCCTTTGCTATTTCTAGTGTTTATAAATGATCTCCTTGCTAATTTGAAATGTGACTGCTTGGCATACGCTGATGACCTAAAGATATACTGTAAAATAATCGAACTTAGCGACTGCATTAAACTTCAAAATGACCTGGATGTACTTCAGCTTTGGTGTTCAGAGAACGGTATGACATTAAATGTAAAAAAATGTAATTTTATAACATTTACAAACAAACTTAAATTCATAGATTTTAAATACCACATAGATGGAGTTCCGCTAGATAGAGTGTCAGTTATTCGTGATTTAGGAGTCACATTTGATTCATCCCTATCGTTCCGTCAACACATAGATAACGTAGTGTTAAAAGCCAAAAAAACGTTAGGATTTATTATTCGTATGTCGAAACCATTTCGTGATGCTAACAGTATCATCTTACTCTTTAATGCTCTGGTTAGAAGTGGTCTAGAGTACTGCTCCACTATTTGGTCTCCACATTATTCGACCTATGTAGAGAAAGTTGAATCTATTCAGGCTCGCTTTGTCAGACACTTAAGCATAAAAAATGGTATACGTAAAACTATTCCCGAATATCTGGCTAGATTAGAACATTTTAAATTAAAAAGCTTAAAGGAAAGACGTAACATTGCGGACCTGTTATCTCTTCATAAAATTGTAAGCGGATCAATAGATGCACAATTAATTCATTATTTTAACTTCCGATTTAGCCAACGCATTATGAGGCATCATCGCGTACTTGATGTGCCCACTTCCACTTTGAATGCTTCATTTAATAGCCCTTTAACACGTATGGCAAGGCTATACAATGAGATATCCATCGCGTCTAACAACTCTATCGACCTCTTTTCCATGACATTTGCATCATACAGACACTTCTTGACAAACAATTTTCATTTATATGAATAAATATGTTCAAATGTAATTATAAATATAAAATAATATAATTAATTTAATAATATAAAATAATTAATATAATAATAAAATTAGGATTTAATCATTAATTTTAATATTTCTATTTTTGTAGTCTCCTGAAGAGAAATTGTTTGAATGTAATGCATGCATTGTGATTTGTGTAACTACTATTTGATTTACCTGTACATTATTATAATAGTTTGTATGGCTCTGTGTAATTATACAGTTGGTGTGCTTATTAAATAAAATAAAATAAAATACACAGGTGTGTTGCTGCAAGTCAACTTAAAATTGGTACAATAAATGTTTCATTGTTTAGTGCTGAGAAGTTGGATTTTTTACTTGGAGTTTTTACCGACCGCCATCTACCAAAAACTAGTTAATGGATAACTAAGACTATTCTGTAGTCTGTGGTCTGCTGGCGACATATAAGTTATGAACATAGTATACAGTTACCACAGTAGTTACATATCTAATTAATGATTTAAATAAAAATATTGTTAAAAAAAACTAAAAAGCACGCTTTTAAAGTACTTCTAACTAAAAAGTGAAAAATAATACCTAATATAAGCTGAAAATGGTAATGAACAAAAAATTCTAGTATTATTGTGAAAAAAAGCTTGGGGCGCTCTGAGCCATTTAAAAGAGTGTTTTTTAGTTTTTTAAACTATGTTTTTATTTTTATTTAATTTTTTTTTAATTTTCTTTTTTAATTTTTTTAATTTTTTATCGAATTATTGCATTGTCATCGATCTTTGACAGGTGTGCAAAATTTTAATGAAATCTGTCCGTTTAAAGTGTGTCAAAATCGAGTCCAAAGGAGTCGGTTACATACATACATACAGGTGAAGCTAATATAAGCGTGTTAAAAACATGTTCCAGACAGAGCCACCCAATGAGTTGTGTTCATAGTATTTTAAGGCTGATGATGGATATATCATGATATTGCGGCTTTCTGCGTTCCACCTCAGTATTAAAATTACGTTTATATCGATTTCGAGACTTGAAACGATGAATCACACAATTGACCAGGGAAACCTCTGTCCCAAACTAGATTTACAGCCTGTATTTTAGCTCAGTATTCCTTGAAATGTTACATTACGTACTAATTGACGACTTTGAAAGCCACTGAGCTAATTAAAAACCCTTTGTTTGACGTTCCAGGTGGTTGACACTACTGCTATCTCAAGAGTTCTCTTTGCCGGACGTGGAAAGGATTTGGGACTCAATGTTCGCGGACGCTCAGCGATTCGACTTCTTGCTCTACATCTGTTGTGCGATGATCTTGTAAGTTAATAACTATAAAATTATACAACTAGCATAATTTATTTATTTATTTATTTATTTATAGGAAGATCAACAGCATGTAACAATTTGAATAGCTTAACGTAAATAAGTGACAGAGAGCCAATAATAGATCTTCACGAATAAACTTTTGAATATAAATACAAATTTTGTGAACATCAAAACAAAAGTACAAAAAAAGTAAGCGCTTAATTATTACACTAAAACTAAAAAAAAACATATAAAAGATCGCTATAAATATTTGGAAAAGAAGTCATGACTGAGTATCCGTGTAGCCGGTCCAATTTTTGTATTAAATATATCAATATCTAAATATTTGTTAGTACTACTGCTCGCTCGCCACAAAAATGCATTCTGACGATAATTAGTGGTCATCAAGGGGAGATGGATAGGATTGGTATTCCTCGCTGTCCTTCTAGGCACGTTAAATGACAATCGCGAGACAAGATCAGGGCTATCATCCGATCCGCTAAGTATCTTCACCAAGTAAGCGACGATAACAACATCATGCCTTTATTACACAGAAGGGTGTAGCAGAGATGTAAAATAGTCAGATGTCATGTTTAGGTGCCGAATGATAGAGGCTGATCCTATCGCCATCCACTGCGCCAATCCAACTGTGGCGCTTTTAAGAATTTAATGGCAAATGCCCAAAAAACATTTGGCTGACCCAGGCATCGAACCCTAAACCTCATAGCAAGAAGAGCATGGTAGCGGTGTGCCAATCTATACTTATAATAAGACTGTTGGAGGGCAATTCTGTACATTGAAGATATTTTGTTCTTTTTATTTGAAGGCATTATACAATCGATACTGAAGCAAAGAATGCCGAATTTAACGACGCGTGCAAGTTAGTTTGTTTCTTTGAATACTCTAATCTCGAGAAGTATTGGTCGGATTTGCATACTTCTTTTTTTGTTGGATAGCCTACTTACGACGAAGGTTATAAGGTATAAAACATAACGCTACCTTCGATAGTAGAAGAAATGAGTTGCAAGAACGGACAACGGGAGCGGAGCAGCAGGCAATAGGCTTATATAAAATAACATAACATCACGCCTATATATTTCGAAATGGTGCGTTGGAGGTACCAAACAGCCATGTTTCATTTGTTTTGTTTAGGTAACAGGTGGTAGACGGTAAACCTATCGCCGTCCAGCGGGCACAATTCAAACTCTGCTTAAGCATTTCCTAACGGAAAATATCCCATATCACACTTTTGCTGGCAAATCGAACTCGAGTCCTCGCAGTAAGAGGCGAATAGGCTAACCAGTATCCCAAATAGGCAGTTTTCATGCATTATATCGAAATCCACGCCGACGAAGTCGCGAGTATCAGTATTGAATATATCGGGTATATTCAGCTAACCTATTGCCGGCCGATACATAGTTTCAAGTTAGAGTGTGACTACATCTAAGTCAATAGACGTTCGATCGATACATTCGACGTTTCACGAGTCAATAAGAGCGCGTTACGCGCTGCTTTGCGTCGATCGATGCATCGCCCAACTGGCTTCGTGGATGCCAAGAAATTTAATTATAAAGTTCATATCAAAAATGTATTTAATTCCACAGATTGGTCCGCAACGAGTTGCTGAGCGGCGATTTCGCGTCCAACGTCAAATTGCTGCAGAGCTTCCCGCCGATGGACGTATCCCTGATATTAAACAAAGCTCTAGAAATATCATCCAACAGATAAATGCCATACTAAATATTTTTGTAAAAACTTTATGATGTCCCAGTCTTTTTTAAAATATACATCTTCTATGCATTTATATACATTTGGTGTTGTTTACTGTTAAAAGACATTTTGATGTACATTTTGGATAATCCACTATACGTATTTAGGATCGATTGCCGTGTGGTTGCGGTTTTTGAAGATATCTAGACAATGTTTATCTAGTGCATTTTTGCCTAACACATCAATTGATCTGAAGAGTGTCCCAGAAAAAGCAGTAAGTTAAGCAACTGCCTAAATATTTAAGTAAGGATTTTGGACAATATTCATAATAAGTAGTCATATTGTATTCACTAAAAGGCAGGCAAGTATCTTTCAGTAACAGCATCGAGTAAAGTTAACAGATACTCGAAAACGGTCGAAGAACAATCAGCACTTGAAAATATTTAATTTAGAATTGATTCTACAAAAAGAGAATAAACATCGTGGGCCATCAAATGGTTCAACTAAAGGTACTAAAGTTATGTTTTATAAATCTCATAAACTCTGCTCACAGATCGCCAAGTTCTAAATGAATTGTATCATTGTATTTTATTTTGGCCTAATATTGTATGAAATCCAAACAGTCTTCTGTACCTACTCTATATAATAAGATTAATTTTTCTTCAGACCTCTTTAAGGATATTTACATCTACATCGATCGACGCCATACAACGCGCTGCGCATGCGCTCTTCAGACGTCAAATGCATCGATCGACGGACGATCGATGTAGGTGTAATGACACCCCTAGTTATTGTCTCTGGGACACCTTCACCTAGAATTTAACTTTAACTACAATAGAATAAGTATGTATCTTAATTATAAGGCCTAATATAACATTAGAATTTACTCCCAAAGTACTGGAAATCAATTATATGATTAAGGTTGTATGTAAGTTGTAGATTAATCCCGGAATTGCCATAAACCCCATAAACACAAATTATAAATCTACTGAACCGGATATATTTATGTACAAACTTATTTTAATACTATCAGACAAAATATCAGTCAGTCAAAAATAAATACAGTTTAGACGAAATATAAATTATAGTACACCAAATTAGTTTCATACGAAGCAAATCTTTGAAATTATTCTCAAAAATATATTAATAAACAATAATTACTGGAAATCAATTATGCGATTAAGGTTATACGTAACTTGTAGATTAATCCCGGCAGATAAGTAGCTGAATGCAATTAACACCATAAAACACAAATTATTAAGACACTGAACCGGATATATTGTACCAACTTATTTTAATACCATCAGATACAAAATCTTGTTAATTGTCTGTATGTAATCAATACATACTGGACGAAATATAACAAAAGAACACCTAATTAGTTTCATATTAGGCAAAACTTAAAAAATATTCTGGTAGATATATAATTATAAGGACATGTCAACAGTTACAATTATAATAATAAGATACTTAGAATTAAAATTCTGGCCTATTATTATTGTTGAGACGAGGCTTTGGATTCACGTCATTGTGAATAAAAAAAAATAAAAAAATCTGGCCTAACCTTATCTTCAAAAATATTATTCAAATTGAAAATAGAATCAATTAGCGCCAGAAGCCAAAAATTTTAGTCGTGTTAATATTTAAATGAGTTAAAATTATATCAATGAACATTTCCAAAATAATTCGACGAATATACTGATATCAATCAATGTTTGTATTTTGTTTGTCGTCACAGGGAATATGGCTTTTACAAAAATAAGTGAAGTTACCAGTGGCCATAGAGACAATATTATGCATCGAATGAAATTGAAAATGTTACTTATGGAACCTATTTGAAGAGTAATATTTCTAAGAAAGCTTTTGGAACAGTTTCAAACCGTAATATTTTTAAGCATATTATAACTTTGCTATGCCTTTCTGTATTTTATATAATATTCAAGTTGAAAAATTAAGAATCCAGCAGGATTCGAACCTGCACCCCCTGGGTAAAAAAGAGACGCTGGCACAAAAAGAGTTGAAAAATTTCGAGTCTAGCAGCATAAGAATCCATGGTTGAATTGGCAAAGCACTTAGGGCGTTTATCTAGGGGGTGCAGGTTCGAATACTGCTCGATTCTCAATTTTTCATCTTTAATATTATATAAATGTTTCAAACCAATTTTTTGCATGTCATTTCTTTTTTCTTTTATATTGTTTTATATTTAGATTATAACATAATTTAGTTTAAACGTTACCAGATCACTTCACCACTCCACTTGTTATTTTTTTTTTAACATATTTACGTAGAATAGTCAGATTCTCAATGGAAATTAAATATATAAATAGGATAGGTATACGATTATGTACCCTATATTATGTAAGAATTTTGTAAACTAATTGTTTAGTATATAAACCTTTAGGTGTAAGTAGATGTAAACTTAGTCAGGTAAGAAAATTATCTCATATTCTTATGTTTAGTAGCATACATAATTTGAGAAATAATAATCTTAAGAAAATTAATAATTATCTTGAGAAAATTTAAAATTATCTTAAGAACATTAATAATTATCTCAAGAAAATTGACAATTATCTTAAGAAAATAATAATTATATTAAGGAATTTATCTCATATTTTTAAGAATCTATTCCTGTGTATCAATAGTATGTTTAGTAGCATACACAACTTGCTTAGTTTTCATATTTACAATTTTTTCAACAACGAAAACCTATGAAGCCTATTAATTTGCAACAGTTTTTAAATGAATTAATAGTTTTATCAGAATATTTTTAAAACTACACAACCTAAATTACTTAACTATTGCTTTGAATTATAATTATGGCGACAATACGTTTCAGCAACGGTATACACCGGCCATTTTCTATAAAATTTTAGATTTTTTTATCTTTATTTATATATATTGTTTTGTATCTGCGACTGTACAACGGTGTCCTATTGTCTTTAAATAATATTGCCATCCAATTTCGATAATATACCGTACCTAAGGATGTTATTACTTCTACATCGGTTGGCTGTGGATCGATGCATTCGACGTCTAAAGAGCCAATAAGAGCGCACCACGCATGCGCAGCGCGTTGTATTACGTCGATCGATGTAGATTCAAAAACATGGTTAAAAAATGTTCCAATTGTATTTGAGTAGCGATAGGTAAGGTACGCGCCTGGTATAACTTAGGTATGTGCCCACTTTTTTAAAAACGATTGTTTATTTATTTACCGACATTAGTTAGTTATGTTGTTTCACCTCGAATATGTATAATAATATACTAAAGCCAACAAAACGGCGAACATTTATGTAATTATAAATCTCTCTGTTATAAATATAGGGTTATAAGTTAAACATATTTTTTTGAAACCTTAAATGTTTAAATTGTCACATGGCAATTAGAACATAAACATCAAGGCCTGCTAACTGGATTTATATTCGTAAATCAAACAATTGCGCCGTTTCGTTGGCCCAAGTTGTACTTTTTAGGGTTCCGTAGTATCTATTTATTTTCATTTATTTATTTAACTTCAGCACAACAAAATTTACAAGGTGGACTTAATGCCAAATGCATTGTCTAACAGTCAACTTAAGGTGATGGAGGGTTAAAAAGCCTCCCCCGCCCTCTAAAAAACTAACCGTTGACTCGAAAATTAAAAAAAAACATGGTGGTACTACGAACTACAGCGACTAAATTAACTTTGTTAGTTTAAATTGTAAAATGCAGTCACTTGGAGTAGTTCGTACATATTATTATCTATATACAAATACCTTTGAAAATACTAATGACTTTAATGATGATACTACTTGTTTAATACAGATAGCTTTTTAAGTACACATTATGTTGTAACGTCTTACAACGGAACCCTACTGCGCGAGGCCGACACGCGGTTTATATTAAAATATTTAACGTTTTAATATATTTTAGCTTTTAAATATTTGTTTGCTAGCATTGATATTACCTTGTTACTTAATTAATTCCCTGAGACAATATATACATGTTAATATATTTTTCTTATACTCTTTGTACTCCTATAGAATATTAGTATAATTATTTTATATAAGATAAATAGTACATGTTAAGATAATTATAATATATTATTATTATAGTTGTAGCTAATTGTTAAGATGCTGACATATTTGACGGAAGACGCGTGTGATCAATTTAAGCAACTGCAGATAAAATGACCACATTTTAAGCATGGAATTATAAAAAAAACTAGCATACGCAAGCGGCTAGTGCAATAGTACAATATTCCATCGCGTTTTCCCTCAAATGTGGGTACCCTTAATTTAAATTGAATATTTATAAGTGTGCTTAACACATGTACAGTCGGCCACAAAAGTAGCTGAACTCTAAAATTTTCTATACAACGCACATTTTTTGCATTAAAAAAAATATACATCGATTATACACATTATCGATTACTATTCGTTTTCATCCAATCATAAAATAATTTCTATTTTGAGAATTATAGCTACTTCTGTTGCTGACTGTGCCTATAGATACATTCTTGTTAGAACATAATTTGTCAAGTTTATCATTGTACTAAGTTGGCCTCCGTACCTAGTATCATTTAAGCGGATTCCGGTATATCTAAAATCTGGGGCTGAATTATCGAATCATGTTCTTTCATCCGTTCTCTTACGATTGTGTTTAGTGTTGCCCAAATGCAAGAACAAGACGAGACTTAGCCAGTCTTGGTCTTGCAGCAATACGCTTGGTCTTGGTATTGGTCTTGGTCTTGCGCTCCCAGTCTTGGTCTTGGTCTTAGTCTTCAATCACCTATTAGACTATTGGTATTTATTAAAGTTTACTTTAGATCTTAGAAAAACGTATCAGAATAGGAACATTTTGAGCTTGAATTAACATAGCCATAGTAAAGACCAACCAGATTAATAAATGTCTAAAGATTTTATGAGAAATTCGAAAAATCAGCTGCCTCATGGTTATCAACTGAGCTATATGCGAAGCGGACAAGCGCGCACCCTACGCAGCCCCAGAACAATTATCACGAAGAGAAGAAAAATCATCTAGCAGTAATCGTAGAAACCATGAACGTACGTATTTATCAAATGATTCAAATAATAAAAAGTGCCCTGTGTGTAAAGCAGAACACGTACTGATTAAGTGACCTAAGTTTTTAAACTATGATACGAACAAACGATGGAACATAGTACGCCAAAATAAATTGTGCTTTAATTGTATAGTAATGCTTACTATACAATTAGCATGAAGCGAAGAAGTGCGGTAATAACGGATGCGAACAACCGCATCATAAATTATTACACGCCGAACGAACGAGCGAAACCACGGCGCACGTATGTATGCATCACGAACCATCGAGTGAGCGCAAGCAAGACGCCAGCGCAGCGCCCGGCCACCCGGCCGCCCCGATACGCCGACCTTCGTCGCCGCTGCGCCCGCGCAAGCCCCGCCCACACTAGTACTAAGCGCATCGAACACAGCGACAGCGATACAAGGTCATGCGTACTCTGCTTGACTTTGATGAATAATAGAATGATGAAGGAAGCACAGTTACATTGTTGGACCACGAAATCGCGAAGACAATTGGGACTGCAAGGTAAAAAGGCGCCAATGCATGTACAAGGCATAGGCGGCACGGAACGTGAGCCTGTGTGAGTATACCTAGGCCCTGTGGCGGCAATCAAATAGTGTCAAATGTTGTGCGTTCGGCGCGGCTGCGACGATTGTTTGTATATGTGATTTCAATAGAAGCCGCCGCGCCGGCGCGTGTATCGTCACCATGTACTGCCGAAAAGCTGCAAAATGTCTTTGAGAAGTCAGTACAAAACCTTTGATGATGCCGACGACAAGGCGCCGCGCATAATCAAAGTGCCGATGGTTAAAACTATGAATGCACTCTGTCTGTTTTCTTTTAATGGATATTTTCATTCGCTATGTATGTTTATGGTATTGGTCGTAATGCGCATAGGTCCAGTTTTTCATATTCTTTAAAACAGTTTTTTTGCGTCTCATAGTCCCTATGCGTACCTATACCCTATACCCCAAAATGTTATACCTACTACTCCGTGAAACGGCGCTCAGTCCTAGCTGCAAAACGCAAGAGTCTTGCAGGCTTAGTCTTGATCTATCTCACGCTCGTAAGGGGAAGCTCAGGCCTAAACTTAAGACATTTAACATGTTTTCCTCTCTTGAATTTTAGAAATAATGTACGCATTTATAAATAGTAATATTTGATTCGAGTTAAGAAAGTATTTGTCGTGACAATGCAAGCCCTTTGGACTACAATGCCAAATTAAAATAAATAAAACATTGTATCTAATATCAATAAAAATATCCGCGTCCCTGATACAGAGACTGCCATGTAATGTAGGCGTAGCTATGTATAAGTATGTATGTACTTTTGTTCTCTGTAATAACTCCAATATACTTGTTGTTTAATGAGGTGTTCTCACGAAACGTATGTGCTCTGTCAATGATTAAAAAAGTATAACTTCTCTATATAATAGGCCTAATACCGGAATACAGGTACCTAATATGCATTTACGTAATTAAGATGCTAAATGAAATTTTAAGCGTTGCTATTCGTCAGGATCAGGATTGTGTCGACGTCATTGCTTTCATGTGTGTAGAACTGTTTTTTCGGCGTACACTCATCATTCTGAGGCAAACGAACCTTTCACACACACAGTATCCATTTTTATTCTTCTTTAAGGCAAATTAAAGACTGACATTTTGGAACGACTGAATTTTTCTACTGAAAAACGTACGTAACATTTAAGAAAATATTTATTTAATTTAGTGCAGCTAGTATTTATTAAGTTTCTTTTATCTTAGTACAGTGAAAAGGATCAATGACATACATACGTTTCGAGAAAACTACATAGTATAACTAGGTATATAATAAATTTACAATATAATGCACATTTTAGTATTATTACTGTGGCTGAAAGTAGTTTCTGAATATTGTGCCATTTATCATGAATATCTCAATGTTTCTCTTGAACCTTGTCGATGTAATATAAATGATGTTATTTTAATGTCATATCAATGTTAAAGAAGTAATATGTAATCAGAATACTGTGTCATCTAAAATCTCAATAAATAGACAATTTAAACATTTCACTTTTATTTAATTGCCCGTTTCCTAGGTTCTTCCAGACCGACTGTAATGGAACGTTATGAGTCAAGTATTACAGCCGGTGTGGGAGGCGAACCGAGCATTACAGTGCGCACGCCGCTGTAATGCTCGCTCTGTAGGTACTCCCAGACCGACTGTAATGTAACGATATAATTTGTTACAAGTGAACGCTCAGCGGCGAGCCAATGCATAATAAGATGTGGCTATAAAAGAAATAGGGTATTTTTTTTATAGCCACACCTGTTTTTGCACCCACAATTGCCTGCCTCGATGGTCTAGTGGTTAGTGCATGCATCTCTCAGCGCAAGGTCTCAGGTTCAAATCCCGGGTCGGACGGTGGTTAGGAAATTCACAATAGCAGTACGGAGTTGAAATTGTGTCCGGTGGATGGCGATAGGCTCACAGCCCTATCCAACGGGACCTTAACATAAAAGCTAAAATGTGGGTATTGTACACCAATGCTACACCCTTTTGGGTAATTTAGGCGTGAAATTATGTTATTTTAATCATGTACTTACGAAATTGGGTAAAATTCATTTGACTCTTGGTGTGGTGGCGGCCACGAATCGGCAAGCGCACCGTAGTACGCCCCAAGCCAGATTGATTAAAAAAAGAATCGCTCGGAACCTTTCTTCATGCAGTCCAAAACCGACGCGTCGCGAAGATCATTACCGACGAGTCATATGTCCAACAGTGGACGCCTTTGTGCAGAGATGAGTAGGATGATAAAACTCCTTCACTGCCTGGCCTGCACTGATGATGAACATGGACTTTTTTGGCCATTTAAATATAGCTCTCAATGAATAGTATACTTAAGTACCTAACATCACAGTGGACAGCTCATTCCAATACACGTTCTGCATACACAAGGAGAGGACGCCGGTTTATGCAATAAAGGTGGTAACAGATGAAAGTTGTATCTTTGTTGCACAACTATGCATTCAGTTATTTCAGTTCAAGTAGCACAAAGTCAGATTGCCACCTTTGATCCTATGCCACTCATAATATATCGTATAATGCAAGTAGGTAATGCCATGGGGTATCATTAGGAACATTAGATTTTTACTTCTTAAAAATTTCCATATGTGTAGCAATGCAAAAATAATAAATTGTTATAAACGCTATTGTTCAACTTTTGACCAAAATATGATTTTAAAAAATAAAGCACGTATATATAAAACGTTAAAAGCATTCTTCAATTATTTCAAAGTGATTTGAGAGAAAAAAGAAATCAATGTCTTTAACTCTTCAGTCGCCGTCTTGGATACGGCACAAAATGTAAAAATTTCATGCGGTTAGGTTATTTGTGGCTAATAGATGGCGCTTATTTCAATTTTATTTTAACATTGAATGAGTGTGTGAGTGTATATTGAGTTATAAACAAATTAGAGTTCGACGCTTTTGTCACTCAACATGTTAATTTAATGTACATTCACTTACGATGACGCGTTTAGTTTCTGAGGCTACGATTGCCTTCCAATAATAGTTAGATATAAAATCATCATCGAACTTTTTAAATTATATATTAAATACATGTTTTTCTAATAATGTAAGTAATCAAATGTATTTTATTTTTTTATTAATCTAAAACAATATAGATATCAATTGTCATGTGATGTACTTCGAACAGAAACAAAATTTTTTACTGCAATGTTACTCAATGTTTATTTACAAAGGAACGGGCGCGTGTTTCCTTCACTTCGGTAGAAGTTTTCGGATTGTTTGTGTGCTCTTGTGGATATTTTATGCGAGATGTTTTTCAGAGGTGCGCCAAAGTTCACCTAAAGTTTCAACTCCGATAATTGGAGATCCGAAAATGTTCTTCCTAACTTTTTTCATCCTAACAATTACAATTCCTAACCACTCTGTCACTAATGTTCATAATTCGAAGCATTCATCTTCCTAATCTCGGTAGCAATAAACATCTATTGTACTTTTATTAGTTTTCCTAAATTTTACGTAACTTTTACCACACAACAGTTTTAGTTTTTTAATTATTTAGTTATTTTCACATAACATGTTTAGACATATAAGACTAATAGTACCATGGTACAAGTAGTTAAATACATGTTTTCATATACACATTTCAATTAAATTAGTTTAATATTAGCGGCTATAGCTTTAAAATATTCACTTTTATTGGTGTGTTCTGGTTTAGGTTAGGTTAGAACTGTGACCACAACGCACGAGCCGAGCGAGCGAAGCGAGCGTGCCGTGGCAGCGGTCGGCGAAGTGCCAGAACCGAATCGGTCTTATAGTTATTGGTTTAGGTACAGTTAAAACTGCGGTATAAACTCCCAGGCCATAAACATAACCGTAAATGAGTCGTTTTTTATGAATTTTATGAATTTTAGACAAAAATCAGTAAAACGACCTTTAATCATTCTAAACAGTTCGTTTTTTAGACATAATTATCTTACTTCAACTTAGCAATAGACACAACTTAGTACGTTATGTAAAGCATACCCCCTAAAGAATAATCATACCCTCAAATTAAAACTATAAATATCATCTTCTACCCACATATATTTTTTATTACACTTGGTAAATGTTTCTTTCTGAGTATGAGTAAAAATATTATTGTAATTTATGTTTAGGGATAAAAGCGTTATGATAAAAAAAAAAGTAGAAGTTAAAATATATTTACATTAATGATATTAGTAATAACAATTTTCGGAAACATCAGTGTTATGAACATCGCCGGTAGCACTACAAATGGTATGAATGAAAACATTAGGATGAAAAATTTTAGGAAGAGTGATCATTCGGATTACAAATCGTTAGGAAGAACAATTTCGGGAAAAGAACTTTAGGTGAGCCAATATGGACCCGTTTTTCAGATCTTTTTACAATTAAATAAATAAATAATTAATATATTTATATTGACATTATGGATATCAATAAAGTAAATAACGTAACACTCAAATGAAGAAATTCATAAAAAAAAGAACAAACAAATGTATAAATAAAAATAATTAGGAGTTGAAAAGAATGATCGGTATCATTAAGAAAAACTATAATATAAGAAAATAATAGGATAAAAGATGTGAATGAAAAACAATATTATTAATGCCAATGAGTATGAAGAAAAATGTTATTAATTTGTTATTAATAACATTTTTCTTCGGAAAATAATTGCGATTTTAGGAAGATTTTTTTTTTATGAAAAACAAAGCGCACCCCTAGATACACTAGTGGGTATTTACATACATTTTTTTTGTATTGAGTGATATGACTAAAACCTCCCTTGTCTTCTTCCTTCAAAGCAATCTTAGTCTAGCTAAAAATTTCGATAATAAGATTGCTACAAAAATACGTTTTTGCGAACGAAGACAGTTGTAGGAACAATGCTAAGCAAACATGATTGCACGTTTTTATAAACAGATTTTAGATTTTTCGATCAAACTTTACCAGAAATAAATAAAGATTTTCTTTTGCAACTTTTTTTTTGACTTAAGACGTTTTATTTGAAGTAGGTATAGGCAAAATAAGTAACAACGTTAAGTAGGTATTATATTATTATCGTCCTTGGGAACAACAGAAGATTGACTCCCAAACGTAAGTCAAGTAAATGTAAAAATTATACCTACACCTCGCCTGAGGTACCCACGACCACGTGCACGCAAAATTGAAACTTATAACAGCGCGCGAACTGTGAATGTTCTATAGTCGCTTCTATAGGTCCAGATAGATAAGTAAAGAATAAAAGTCATTGATCCGACTTCTACCAAAAAGTCAATAAAATTACGATAGCGATCGGCGGTCATTAAAAACTGTCGCTAATTACTGCATCGATCGAGTTTCATAATACCGGTAAATCAAACACCTCTTATCGCAAGGTATTAAGTAAGAAATACGTAAATTAGGGGCATAATTTGTGGTATTTTTTTCATGTTCAAAAATACATATTAAAACAATGAAATAATAATATGTAATTGCTATTGTTTACGTAATTCAAAAATAAATAATTTATAAATATTATAAATTATATAAATTGTATAAGTTTTCAACTTATGTATCAATCAAAGAACATGCCATCATTACATTTATTTATTTAGCTGTAACTAATTTTCATAGAAGTAAACAATTAATTATAAAATAACCGAATTTTTTAATTTCTTAACAAAAAATAAGATTTTTTGGGATATGCCCGCATACTCGGCGCTGATTGTGACGTCAGAGTGAGTCAGGGGTGCTCAACCCAATAGAGCTCGTATGATGGGCGGACACTAAAAGTCACGTTGCTCGACACAATACCTACTACATTTAAATTAAATGATTTTAAAACATTATTTAATAATGCCTTCAATCAGGTAACGCCTGAAAAATGGCAAAATTGTGTCGAGCACGTCAAAAAAGGAGCAGCCGTGATTAGAGGTCTTGACCATCAAATAGACAAAACAGCCAATCGCTTTATTATACATGTAACAGACACTTCAGAAAGTTAAAGTTCCTCGAGTGGCACAGACATAGATTCTGAATTCTCTATTTAAAAAAAAAATCTTTTTATAACTATGTGCCTGTACCCGTTTGAAATAAATGAGTTGAATTTGATTTAAAAGTTTTATTGAGTACTAACATTCCGAAATAAATACGACTAAATAAAAAAGGTTCAAGGTTTTGAACAAAAGGTTTGTGACTCACGCCAAGTGAGCGCGACAAGGACGCCCTTTACCGCGATACCTTTGTTTTGCTCGTTTTAGCGACACTTCCCTTATATTTTTTAGTTTAGTCTAAATCATAATCAATTGCAATAGAAAGTAATCATTATTTTATTACATTACATTTCATTAAAAAAACTTTAAATTTTAAAACTTTAAAATATCGTTTGATATTTTGAATGCAGCAGTGTTAGAGCGTTGTAGAAGGTCAAACGTAATGGTAATGTACATACTGACTGACACGCACACATGCAGATAATAATATATTGACAGCTTTGGCACGCACACAGACACATTCTCACGCACACAAGGACGTCAATTACCTGATGTTACCTTTTGCAAAAGCTAGATGGCGTTGAGGTAGCGCAGTTGAGACTACTCACAAGTACGGCCATCTATTGGCATAAAAAATGAATTAAATAGCCCCCAGAATAATATTTTTTAGGGTGGCGTCAATTTTTTGTATGAGATTGGGTATCTGTACTAGTATTATATTATCTGTGGTAATGCTGAATTTCAGTAGGTAGTCAGAATTGCCACAAGACAGTAGGATAATTAATAAAAATACTTAAGGTCGCCTTTAAAAGATTTAATATAAATAATTACAATGTAATCAATTTGTACATATTCATTGACAATAATAATAGAAAGTAAAGATTTTATACAAATATAATGTCATTTTAGGTCTGTATTACAAATAACGGCTAGGTTAATTATGTAAAATAAGAGATACCACATTTATATAGAATCGTGTAATATTAAGTATATATATCGTAATAAGATATTATATTTTTTCACATCGATGAATTTGGTTGGTCAAGAAGACCTTTACAATAATAAATATGAAACCTTAATGCCAGTATTTTACTTAAAAATAAAAAACTTTATTAAGGAACATATATGTACTTTCGTCAATTGGAATCCTAAAAGGTGATATTAGGTACGAAAATTTTAATTTACGACTACATACATATAATTACATCATTACACAAATACGTACGGGAGTGATAACAATGTTGGACCATGCGTGCGTGGCTCAATGGCCGATATATCGAGATGGTACGTGTACCATTCACGATGTTGCTGCAGCCAAATATATCATGAGTTTTGTTGTAGTACCACAAGTTGCTGACAAATATGGACAGATGTCATGAAAGTTGGTCAATCTTCGTGGCATCACTTCTCTTTCTTGAGTTTTCACGCAAGAACGAGAGGTTCAACCAAGAAAGAAAGCGATATCTCGCAACCTATGCTCGCAGCTTTGCATTTCGTTTGCCATTTCCACAAGCTATAATCATCAAACGAACCGACGCGTCTTGCTATAACATTTAAGTGTACCAGTGCACTACACCATTTTGTTATTATTAACGTTACATGTAAAAATACTGTTAGCGGCAGTGAATTTTGAACTATTTAGTCATATGTATGTTTTGTATGATGAATGTGATAGTCTTGGTACATAAAGCACAAAATAGCGGTGAAATTTATTTTTATAAAAGCTGAATATGGTTAAAATCAGTAATTCACAGTACAATTTGTTGATGACTACTTCAAATATATGACTGCGAATTTGTGCTTTATGTATTTGTCAAACTTTGTAGTAAGGTCATTGTAATAAATGTTATGAAGCGCGTTAGTTTGTGGATGAAACTAGCCAGGAATATTTAAGAATGAACAATATCAATCTGCCAAAAGAGTACCAAACCAGCATAATCCAACACTGTTAAAACTTCACAGCTAGTTACAATACAGGAATATATTATCATGAACATAATTTTGTGCCCGAATAAACGCACTTAAAAGAATGACGTAATAAAAAAATAACAAGATGTAACAAGCACTTACAGAAATATATGAGATTAAAAAAATTGGGGCTGTATAAACAAGCCTCCTAATGTTACAACAAATGGTAATATTGAAATCTCAAAGATAATTTCTAGATGTAGTCACCTGTAGCTTGGCTATGAAGAATATAGACACCTAAGAGACTAGTGCATCTAGATTTGCGTATCAGTTCGTTATCTATGGAAATATTTAACTATAGGCTTCGACACCGATTTGTAGATGCGACGGATAGCTATTACGTTTGCGATAGACAGATAAAGGTGATTCACGATGCTAAGCCATGCTATAGGTGGACCCGTGGACTAGGGTTACGACAAAATCCCAAAAATCTGTTAAAAGGACTACGCAGGTGAGTTGTCGTGGTTGTACTTATATATAATAATTATGTAACGAAGTGATTGTTGATAAAATGATCTATATTAGACACCGAAAGACAACATCAAGACGAGGGCTGCCGAACAGTAGTAGTTGCATGAAATGACGATGGTCTGACTTTATGGTTGTTTCCCAATGTAACTTGAAGCACATAATGTCGATGACGATTTTATTAGTACATCTTTATTAGAATAAGTCTAAAATGACTCGAAATAAAATATTTCTTTGTAATTCTGTAGATTTTATAGTTATACTGAGACGGCTGTAGCACCTTATTGAATAAGTGTGATATATTTTTTATTCAGATATTAAATTTTTCTAGTAATTGTAAATAGAACATTTTTAAGTTGGTCACCCTCTTTTATAATATGCATTATGTTATGCTAACAAGGAGTTAAGTAGACGAAATTCTAATAATGGTAATTATGCTCTTGGACATTCATGGATTTGCCGTACACTTCTTATCTAATCATCAATTCGTATACACGTCCGCCGCACTGCATGAGCGCGTTGCTTTGCATTTCATTTCATCACCTGCAAGTCCTACAATTTTATTTGCGCTGTACACTATCATTCGCGAGCGCTTCTCGACTGCATTCTTAAGCTTCACCTACTAAATACGAAAACCTAAACAAGTCAAAAATAATTTATCTGTTTAATAAAGATTATAACGCAGATATCCTATTTCCTCACTAATTACGTCTAGCTACCTTAAAAACTCTATTCCGTCTGGAACCTATCGATTTTATACACATTACTAACTATAACCTTGCCTGAACACTGTCCTGCTGTTTGTATATAGTAATTTATAATACAAGTCGTTTTAATTTCGTTATTTTTTGGTTTACAAGAAAAAATAGCCCACCGATATTATATAATTTTATTAAATTTATTTCTCAGCAGAAACTAGCTTATATATCCAAAATCGTCATGTATACAAATGACTCCGTCTCGCTTCCCACAAGCTAAAACTAGAAACAATTATCGCGACCAGCTCACAACTGTGTATAGTGTTAGCTCGATTCATATTCACTAACCAGTTACCCAACATGCTGCCAAGTAGCAAATAAATACAGTCTTGTTGATTCTGTAGAAGTAACGTAATTAAAGTAGGCGCATTTAAATATATCAAGAATCGTTTATAAGCACAATGTCATCGTTTAAGGAGGTCGTGTCAACACTACTGGACGCAAGCGTGGAAATATGTAGGAGGCTACTTAATTAATATAACAGTTATAACATTTCATCTACGCATTAACTATAGGCATTTATCAAGGACTCTACACACGAATGCTATTGACGAATTACCACCAGATAGTAAATAAATATGATAGAAATAGCCGAAATACTGACAACGCTGATCGGAACGCGCAATAGTATTCATGTATAGCAAGAAACATGGCAAAATATCTGTCCAATTATCTATTACAAACAATGATATCGTCGATACTTGATTATCCATTTTGTATGCTTTATAATACTTTTTTATAAATAAAGATATAAAAATATACATTTAAATTATGTATTTTAATATTATTCAACACAGATTCAACTCTTAAAGTAACAGTTTTTAAATAAATTATTACTTTTCAAAGTTATGATATTTCTCTATAATGTTAATCGATTTAATGAGCAAAGTGGAAACAATATGGCATTTGTTTATGTTGATATCGATAAGAGCTTTTGCATAAATCTCTTTCTCTGAAGCTCTTGTAATTTGGTGAGATTCTCTACAAGTAATCGAAACAGTATTTGCGTCACTTCGACCGAAGTAAGAAATAATTAATATTTTAAATAGTTGATAACTATTTAACGTCTCAAACTAATTTTTCAGACTAGCTAAACAAATAAATACTTTCATGTTTGTACCTTAATACAATCTGATTAAAACTTAGCACATAAAATTATTAAAAACATTTATGATAACAGATACATAACCACTACCTACACAGTACAAGTACATACTACATAGGTATTAAACGCTGTGAAATTAACACGACAATGATGTAAAGATTACACAAAAATAGCTGCCATACTCGCGGAGAAGTTTGTAAATAGTACCTATAGTTGTAGAAATATTTCAATTGAACATAAACATGTATTGAGATGAAATAGCACCGAGTAAACACCTAATTGCGGCTCGATCACACATTGACGAATCTTCTGCTGCCTTTCTTTGAATACTAACCGGTTCTATTTAGCTGCGATACTATTTAATAGCTGCAAATGAAGTTTTTATACTGATTATAACATATAGGGGATAAAAATACAGACAAATCCTTTTTTTTCGATATTAGAAGTATAAAGACCTATGAATTGTGAAAGTACACCTAACATCAAAATTTAGTAACTACTTTTGGATGAATGTTCACTCAGAATCAATCACCAAAATACACAAATGCTCGTATAAAGAATCGTCAATGTATGTGTGACGTGCCTCGTCGGTACGGCGTGTAATGCATGCGTGTTACCGGTGAGAAGCGAGGGCTTACTGGACGACGCAGCACTTGCACTTGGGCTTCTTGCGAATGGTGACGTGCTCGGGCTGCAGGGGCTCCTGCGGCGGCGCGCGCTGCACTTCCACGTGGCCGGCGCGGACCTCCGTCACGGACCCGTTCTTTGTGCCGTTCATGGCCTTTGGAGTACTTTGCTGCACTGGGCTTGCTGCTTTCGTCTGCGGCGATGACGGAGCTTTAGCCTGGAAACGAGACATATTTCTATTTTATTTAGCACGATTCACAGAAATTTGCACAGAATAATGGATTTCTATTCCTTTTTCCGCTTTTGTGTCACTAAGTTTAAGTTTTCTGCTCTTCCATACCACTTAACTGGAGCTTTCTCTTAGTATCTTCTTGAACCTAAAGAAATACAAGGAAATATGTTCACGTAGCGTTAACTTTTTGACATGCACTTGCTACCCTTTCTCATCGCATGCGGGCAGCTGTGGCACGGCGCGGCGGCGGTTGGAGGAGGCGTCAGCGTGATGGGTTGCCGCCCTTCATGAGTAAATCGTGTGAAGAAATACAATAAAATAATGTACTCACGTTAACTTGCACTTGGTTCTTCCACCGCATGCAACTGTGGAGGGAGACGGAGGCGTCTCGACATGATGGGTTTGCTGGCCCTCATACTCATGAGCAACACGAGTGAAGAAATTATAATAAATAATGTACTCACCGTAACATTGTTGACATGCACTGGCTCCTCTTTCTCATCGCATGCGGCCAGCTGTGGCACGGCGACAGGCGGAGGCGTCGGCGTGATGGGCTTGCCGCCTTTGATGAGAGATACGATCTCATCGGCCTCGCGGCTTAAGTCACCATCTGGACGGAACGGGTTGTCCCAGCCACTTTCCGTGCTGAAAATAAGAAAAAACTGATTAGTAAAATGTACGAATATTATTTTCACCTACGGGGACAATCAACTTGTGTAAAATTACATAACCTACTAGGAAATTAATATTATATTCTTACAGATATTGCTAAAAGAGGGCCAAGGCGTCCCCCCATTAGGGAATTGCGTGCGTGATCGTCGGGCATGTGAGCGCTCTGGCTGCACACACGTCACACGGCGTCGCGTGTTGCTGCCGTGTGACTTATGTACAGCCAGTGCGCCTAATGTGGGTCATCCTAAATGCATTTAGATTTTAATAAGTCACGTTTGATTCCTTCTACATTATCGATCATTTAATTAAGTATACATTTGAATGTTGGACGATTATGTATATTTGACCGATTGCACACCGCCCTACTATATATTATTTCGTTAAAATGTTGTTAACTTCATTACTCATAAATTTATTATTAACTGATTGTTGAGCCCATTTGATTATAAGATCAATGGTCATCGAAATTAAATTTAAGTGAATATTAGTTGTGAAGTTATTGATTGTTTAATAATAGATATAATTTCTAGAACTTACTATAACTTTTAAAAACCTCGACACTTAGATTTACTGTCGTGTCATATTTTTTGAAGATAATGTAAAAACGTTTTCTTTTTCTCCGTTCTTGCATTTTCTGTTTTGTCAAATAACACGTTGTTACGATAAATCTCATAACAAAATGGAATGCAACATTAAAAGAGCTTGGATAAAAAACAACGAAGTTCAAGATACGTTAGTTCAAAAGGTTAGGTACGCACTTCAAGATTTAGTCTCTAGAAACGCCTATCTTTGAGCTAAATCTAGGCAGAACGAACAATGTCCTTTGAATTGATATTGCAGTCGACATTGTTATTCAAATTTATTGAAAGAACATGTTTACGAGATGATATCGTGTGCCTAAACGTGTATCATTGTGTATTATATTTATTACAATATCTACATCCCTTGAAGTCACATAAAGCATAGCATGTATACCTACAGTAATAACATAAAATGTATCTTCCAGATGCGTTGAAAATAGTTGTGACTCAAAATTCGTTTGTTACATGTTAGACAGCGAGAATGATAACATTTTAAATAACTTTGGTACAAGTTACGCATTGTGATGCACGGTTTTTCGCCCACACTAGTGTAATCTTCACTCCCTTACTAATATGTATTATTAATTCGAAAGTAAGTATGTCTGTTACGCTTACGGCTAAACCTCTGAACCGATGTAAATTGGCACGTCGATAATAATTTAGCAAAAAAGATAAACCGACTTCAATTATAAAATGCACTATAAAGTAAGAAATACATAATTAATATTCAACGGCTCGCTTTATCCGTGTATAACTTGAAAGATCTAAAAAATCATCTCCGTACTCGTAACCGTTGAGGAGTTGTACCTGCCAGCATCAGCTCAGCAACATGAAGTGCTGACTGCTAGTAGCCAAGTAGCTTTTGGTAATATACGAAAAACAATATAATATATGAGCCTTTAAAATTTTAGGGTTGTACTTTATTTCTCCAGGATTTAATCATCAGATCTAGACCTGATGAGATGCTCCCAGAACCTGACATGTAACTCTTTCAGACAAAAAAATAATTTCTCAAATCGGTCCAGGCGTCATCGAGTAATCGGCAAACAAACGATTCAAAGAAAAACGAAAAACAAATAAAATCGAATTGAGAACCTACTCTATTTTTTTTATTTGTTGAAATGTAGCCTATGTTACGCGCCTTGTAGTTAGTTACTTGCATCTTGAAATTTTATCATAGTCGGTCTGCCGTTTAAAAGATTATCCTTATTTATTTAAAAACTGTATTTTAGGCGACAAACAACTATTTTTTTTTGTTAGCCTGCATTGTCCCACTGCTGGAAAGGCACTGTACAAACAACTATACCAGCTTAAAAAAACATTGTTATTTTGACATTAACAACAGTCACTTGTATTTTATTTATTTATATTGATGCATCGTTGCAGATTTAAATAAATATTCCACAACTCACACACAACGCTTGTACTATGGGTACTAGAATAACTGATACTAATACATATATACTTTTCTTTTGTAAATACATACTTATTATACATAGAAACACCCAGACTAAGATAAACCCCCATGTTCATGCACACAAAAATTTGTCTTAAGCGGGAACAACCGGTATGGGATTCTCAAACAAAATGAGTATGGTTGTATCTTTCACATTTTTCATCACAATGTTATAATCGAAATGTAATGTGCGATTCGAACCCACGACCTCGGCGTCGCAGTCAGGTACACTACCCACTCCGCCATCCGGTCGTAATTTGGTTTTGAACATTACGTAACATATCTCTTCCTAAGCCGACGAGCATTCGCCTGTTATATCACATTTTTCGAATAACATTTGCCGCGGACGGCAGCTAGCAATAAATGATAAATTTGATTACGTATTTGTCAAAGCAAAATGCAACGACGTGCCCATGATTACTTCCAAACAATAGTACATTGCATCGATTTGTACGGATTTAGATCAACTAGATAAATTGCACATGAATACTGAAAGCCATTTATACCCGCAGTCAACCGTACACAAAAACTGGGTAGGATTTAAATGTATAATGTGGGTCTACACATGCATAATAATATTATCTACTCGAACTTCAACATAAAAAATAAGACCTATATATAAGTTGTACTTATTCTTAGAAAAAACATGTGCTACTTAATGATGCAGTGTGTTTAGTTCTTTTTCTTTTAACTCTAATAGGCGGCACTTAGGTCTAATCTATGACGAATAATGGTCTAGAAAACCGGCCAAGTGCGAGTCGGACTCGCGCACGTAGGGTTTCGTACCACTATACATCTAAATAAATGTTTTTCTTTATTCTTTATTATATTGGAGTTGACTGAATGAAAGGAAAATACGGTTTACGATTTATTACGTATTAAAAAAAACTAATTATTAGATCTCGTTCAAACCAATTTTAAGTGGAAGTTTGCATGGTAATGTACATCATATATTATTTTTACATTTATCATTCCCTTATTTTAGAAGTTACCGGGGGGAGGGGCATTTTTCATTAGGGGCACTTATGAAGCCACCCTCGCGCAAACTATTCAGTTTAGAAAAAAAATATATTAGAAACCTCAATATCATTTTTAGAGAAATATCCATAGATACCTCACACGTATGGGTTTGATGAAAAAAAAATTGAGTTTCAGTTCTAAGTATGGGGAACCCCAATTTTTTTTTTATTTTTGTATAAAAATCTAAATGCGGTTCACCGAATACATCTACTTACCAAGTTGCCACAGTATAGCTCTTATAGTTACGGGAAAAAGTGGCTGTGACATACGGACGGACAGACATGACGACTCATTATCATTAAGGGTTCCGTTTTTTGCTATTCGGCTACGGAACTCTAAAAATCAATAAAACCGAGTTTTCCTCCAATGTAATTATCAGTACAATGGAAAAATACAGACATTATGACCGTAGCCATCATCTATCTAATTCACAAATTGAGTCTATCAAAATATGTAGGTAATCTTCCAAATTACTAAATTAGAAACCCGTCATTTAAGTAGAAACGTTCTTAAAACGTGCATGAGTAGATGTTTCATTACGTAATAACGTAACTGTTAGTAATTATAATGTATTTACTCATTTGTCAGATCTTTTGAGTTTCCACGGACTACTAATCGCATACAATCGAGGCTCGAAAAGAATAACAGTTTCAAAATACATTGGAACGCTATTATTCACTAGAAGCCACAATGGTGGTCGCATCAACATGTGTGCGCTGCTGACATCATTGATTTGTGTGTTCAACTCTATTATGTACATATATTGTGCACACAACAATACATTGTGAATAAATTACTACTTGGGAGGACTGCGTCCATGTTTATATCGAATACTCAATGCTTTATCATCTCTAATCGTTTACTAGGGCCATAATTGGGACAGGGATTTTTATAAAATAATCGTTTGTAGCGGATATTATGGTTGACGTTCTATCTAAATTGAGATTAATTTTATTTCATTGCTTCGAGCGCTATGCATGGCTCATGTGTATAATATATTGGTTTGGTACGGTCTTTTTTTTACCTGTGCTGACAGAAGCATACAGGTTTTCGACACGTATATTATTTTAATGTTAGAGGAAGAGGTAGGCGATTGATGCAAAGCTAACAGGTGGCCGCGAAAGTATCAACAATTTTCAAACTACGAGTAAAACATGTGGAACTGGAAACTGATGATACTGATCCTTGAATGGGAATATAAAAGCAGAATTATATGCCTTATCTAACTCAAACTCTTCTTGTTTATAAAATTCTATATTCTCTTTGGATTTCACTTATCAACATGAAAGTATTATCAGAAGGCTACTGATACAACACAAGTGGCATCACTATAAATGTATTATGTACCTATCATAGAACATTAGCATTTGTATGGTATCAATTGAACGTCACTCAGTATCAGGTGTAATCTTAAGTGTTACTTTCTAATCGTGATCTAAGTCTGATCTATGGAACTACTGTTTTGGATTCATTTTTAACAATTTTCCGTACAAATATGTATTAATAATGTACTGCGTAGTCTACTAGTGGTTAGCGTATGCGGTCTCTTACAGTCATAGGTTCGAGGCAAGGATCGTGCCTAAGTGTTATTTGGGATATTTCCGTCAGGAATAAAAGCACATAGTTGAAATTGTGCCCGGCGGATGGCCTATCTCATAGGACCTAAAGATAATAAGTTGAAGTGTGGGTTATCTGTCATGGGTAATAAACGCGTGATGTAACTTTTTATATAATTATGTTTAAATTAATAATTCAGTTTTCATCACATTTTAAAGCTAATATAAAGTACAGTGGTACAGGCCCTGATATATTTTTCCTCCTTTCTCTTTGTAAGATAATTTACGCCACAAGCTAAAGCACACGATTTAGATTTGTAGTAGAGTATCACTATACAATGGAGCCTTTATTATTAGTAAATTCAAATCGTTTAGGATGATAGCATAGAATTTCAAAAGCAGAGAAATCACCGCTATCCTATTAAATTATCATTTTACTCTTTGAACTAGGCAATTTTAATATACACTAATAGAAAAAGTTTTGCACCACCTTTAGGAAACGTAATTTTCGTTGTTTAATTAAAACCATTTATAATAGCAGCCCTGTATCTAATACATGTCCCACTACTGGGCTCGGGCCTCTTTTAATGATGAGAAGGGTTAGGCCATAGTCCACCATGCTGGCCAAGTGCGGATTGGTAGACTTCACACGACCTCGAGTACTTTTAGGCACTCTCAGGCATGCAGGTTTCCTCACGATGTTTTTCCTTCACCGTTACCGTGACCATTTATTGGGGTTTAAAATGTTTAATTAAAGAAATAAACTTAATATTAAAAATGCTGATATTAAATCGCATCGAAATACCGCAAAATGTATTTTTTTCTTTAACAACAAAATATACGTTTTCTAAAAGTGGCTTGTGTACCTAATTAAAAAGCAATATCAAGTTTAATACCAGGCAAGAATCGTAAAAACAAAAATAATTTAATTATTCAATCAATTTTGCGACAAACAAAAAGAAACTTAACCCGTTTTTAATTCTTTTCACGTGTCAATAAGATGATGAAAGTACGTCAGAAAAAAAATATTGTCGTTAGGCCTGTTCAAAATTATCTAAACATGTGCTGTACTATAACTCTACCTAAGCCTTCAGTAAAATACGAGCGTGATCTTACAGTTCGCAATTCATCACGCCTATGCAGAACCAACCTTGTCTAATTAGCACTAGGAAAATATAAACAGCTTCACCATATTTAAATAAACGTCAACATCTACGCGTAATATTTTCAATTTACATTTACTAGGCATCACAGCCGAGCATTCTAGAATGATAAATATTTTTCTCAAATTTATAAAAAAATTCAGTGTTTTTTTTAAAAGGCAGAGACAAACGATGATATTTTTTTATTTCCTGCGGTTTTGGTCGAATGAAGAATTACGCTGATAGCGTGACCGAGGTGTCATCCGTGGTTGATGCAACTATTTGCAGCTTGTTTTATTCCTACTAATATTATCAATGAGAAAGTTACTCTGTATGTCTGTCTGTTACGCTTTGACGGGTAAACTACTAAACCAAAATGAAAAAAAAAATCAAGACCTGAGAAAGTACGTACGCTACTTTGAATCTATATAACACTCGAGCGGCGCCGTGTGCGGTAGTTAGTTGTAGTAGTTATCTATTAAATATTGTAGAGTTTTTGTGAACTATCTTAAAGAAGAAAGCACCAACCTATACCTGTCACCAAAAAGTACTAATCATGCCAATTTGGTGCCGAAGATAGTCCTTGAATTGTTTGGCACACAAGGTTTAATATTGTCATCTTCAATAGTTGATCAAAGTCAATGTCAGTAATAGTTATCCCTACTGATGGAGTACATGCTAGGTCGAAAGGGAAAAGACAAAGGTCTATGGCGGTCAACGCAAACAGTCGCGACGGTTTGCCTATACCATCAGTGAGTAAAGTATGAGATACCGCGAGAACCACGTCAATGCGAATACCATCCAAAACTATTTATTTTAACGCCATCGAACAAAATGTCTTGATTCTAAAGCCGTGCAACCTGTGACAAAATCTAACCAAACATTTAGATGAAAAACAAAAATAAACAAAACAAATAGATCATCTATAATTTTGTTCAATGTTGGGTTATTTTTGGTCAAATTAGACACGCCTAGTCTTAAAAGCTAAAAAATAAAAAATAAATTACCTGATCTGTCTGTTGTACATAGCGTGGTCCGCCATATTAGTATCTGCGTTGGCGGCTGCGGACAGCAGGGCCGCGTATAGGACGTGGGAGTCTGCTTGCGGGGCGGAGGGCGGTGGGGACAGGCACTGCGGCCGCGCGCCTTGGTAAAACGACACGCGAACTTTAGACCGCTCCGAGCTGAAACATCATGGTATTACTTTACCTACTATTCCTTACATATTGCATTCGCAAGCGAAATGCTTATTCTATACACAGCAAAACTAATAACGTGGGAATCTAAAGGTGCTTCCACACCGCTGTTTACAAATTGCTGTCTAAATGAAAGGCATTTGCATGATTGTGAACGTTTAGTAACCTTTCACTAAAGAAAAACTGATTAAAACTACTTATTGATTATTTTTATAGCATTCAGCTATGCTTAGCAAATAATACTAAGAAACAGTTGAACAATTATGGACCGGCAGGATTTGAACCTGCGAAATCACGAAATGACGTAACATACAGTTGAGAAATTAAGGAGCCTGGCAGAAGGCGTCCGTAGCTGGTTGGAAAAAAGGCTGCCCGGTGTGCAGAAGGTCGCAGCTTCAAATCCTGCCGGTCCCATATTTTTTTTAACTGTTACTTAGTATGAATAAAATTATATCCTACAATTGAAAACACCTATGTGGAAGCACCATTATGAATCGGTATGGCTTTGATTTGCTGCCGTAGGTACAGTCGACAAAGTTATTACATGAACACGACCAGGCCGCGAGCCTCAGCCTGATAGTGAACCGTTACTGCTCTAATTATCTACATTCGAGTCAGATAATAATAGTTAATTATTTAGACCTAGGTATGTTTTCTAGTCCAGGCAGCAATATAATAGCTTTGTCGATCAGTCACCGACCAGTCGGCAAAGACAAATATTTGGCAATCGGACAGAGATGGCGATATAATAAAATAAAATAATATGAGTGAAATCGACACGAACTTTAGACCGTAGCGAGCGGAAACCTTTTTAGTTTACTCATGAATGCACTATGATACTTACTCGTATTACAAATTGCATTCGCAAGCATTATAGTTATGTATTGATTACGCTGCAAAACTGATTCTCACAACTTTGCTGGATCAATAATAACGTGGGAAATAGGTAGGACTCTTGAATAGTCATACGATTAGGTAGGTATGTCAAAGCGCTAAGACACGATTTTGTGCAAGTAGGTTTTTAAAAATATTACAATAACTTTTTTTTTTTTATAAAACCTTACTAATGATTTGCAAATACAGATTACTAGTATTCTGGTTAACCCCCTCTGGCTAAGCTTAATTTGCTTGTGTTAGGAGAAAGTTCACATTGTAAGCAGAATTCGAAATTATCAAGCATTTTTTTCTTTGATGATTATCCATATATGATTCATTACTTGGTATCTTTATTTACGTAAACAAAAAACGGTGGGTTATGGCTGAAATTTACAGCCATAACCCGCCGTCTTTTGTTACCGTGCGCACAAATATATATAAAAGATTTATCAATGAAAATTATTACTTCGAACCCTTATAGGAATTATTTAAATGCTTAATTGGACGATCAATAAATAATTGAAATTAATAAGTAAGTACATTATGAAAGCACTGGATTATAGAAATAAACTTTACAGTACGGATAAATTAGCGAAGGGACAGTCAAAGAAAAATGATCTTATGATTATTTTACTGTTTTACACTTACAGTTAAATCTTTATTACATAATCACACAAAAATTTTAAAGTTATTCACGCTTGAACGAATGCATCGATATTGCAATAGGACGCGGGCGGAAACTATATAATAGTACATCTATTTTGTGTCTATTATAAAGACCACTAACAATACAATAATAAAACAGATAGTCCCTTGTCAAGTCACAAGCATTAAGGTGAAGTTGAACCAATGGCTTTGCCATTGCTACGGTTAAAGTTACATGGAGATTGCGCTCGTCACAGATTTGTGCAAGTTTAGTTGTGTACTTCTGCGAGTGCTTGAAACAGTTGCTAATGTCATAGTTGGAAATTGAAAACGCATGATCCATTAAAGAAACATCCATCATTGGATTTATCGAGACGCCAGAGCTAGCTTCTCAAAGTTTTAATGGACTCTCCGTGTCAGTAGCACTTTCACAATTATTATTATTTAAGTTCAAATTGTATGAATTGCACTATCTTAAGAGAGTCAGATAAAGATATAATATAGTACTTTATTATGACGTATATATAAAACTTATAATATTAGAAATCCCACAACGAATGTTTAGAGATAGATACAACTTTACTTAGGTATAGACCGTAAATAAAATTGCGAACCAGGAAAAATATCGCAGGCTTACATTATTTGCTTGAGAACACGTAACTCAATCTAAGTACGTAGAGAGCAAAAATGCATGTATCGATATTTATTTATTAGCATTTGATCGCATCGATAATATGAGGAAAACCATGGGCAAATCTACACAACAATCTTGTAAATTAAAGACTATATAAGAGGCATATGTCCATGGTTAACTATAAATTGGTTTTACATTTTTAATACATGAAATTATGTGAAAAAAATATGATTTGATTCACCGTATAAAGTTTAAATAAGTTTGCTTATTTTTTACATTGTTGGTTTTATCATAAAAAGTACGATACTTGATGACGAATAGCGGTGACGTTACTCTTAGCGTTTTCTTACAAATCTCAAGAACTGTTAATTTTTTACGTTTTATTACAACTGTCCAAATATATTTGTCACAGAATACTAATAGACAAGTATACTCTTTGCAGTATACCTACCTACATGAAAACACAAAAGTGCATAAAAATCGCGTATTTTGATTATGAAATACCTATCTTATAAAAAGTGATAAAAATACAATACTTATCACATCGCCAAGCAGGCAAAAGTGATTATCAGTGGCCTAATTGAAATATATTTTTTACATCATTTATAATAAATAATAATTGAAATGAATAAATATTTAGGGGAGGAGGCTCCGATTTTGCTTGTTTCAGCTTGATATTGATAACGGTAACAGGTGGCCGCAAGAATTATTCACAAAATATTTAGTTATATATTTACTTACTTAAATAAATAAAATTTAAATGAATTTTTTTTTAAAAGGGGCTCCGATACAGCAAATGATCCTTCAATGATTTGTTTGCCGATTATCATAGATACAGAACCCATCGTACGCGAGTACACCTACTTGGCCGGTTTTCTTTTTTACTTCTTTAAGCCGAAGCTTCTCTATGGATATAGATGGCACCCAAATAATTGATGACCTTTGATTGACCTTTTTTGATTAATTATTATTGGATAACACTTTTTCTGATGTTTCACGTGGGCGAAACGAACGATTATTGAACGGTTTACGCGAGACGCTTTGGATAAACATCTTTTAACAATAATGTATCATCACCAAACAGATGGTCACCATTAATTTGATGACTAAGTTGCCAGATAGCAACATTATGTAACCTATTAATCGCATCGTACTCCAAAAAACAAAAAATACGCAAAATTATATTATTACCAGAAAACACAAATATCAGATATAATAGTTATCAAGATTCATGATACAATATCGCGATGTTTTAAGAAGATAGGTATAGACAAATCCCTCTCACGCTAGCTACTTTTGCTTAAAAAAGGAAACAAAGTTATCTTAACTTTCACTTGAATTACGCACGCGTTTCTCACACTTGTATTTTTTTAATTTTGTAAGTTTCGTAACATTTGTTAACAATGTATCCTACGTACAGAACAATGAGTAATAATGTAATAAAGTATAGGTAAAGTTACGTAACATTAAAATTTGATAACCGAGCATCCTAAATCCTACGTATAAATTTAATTAATTTGATAAAACGTGCAATTTTATTGAGATTTAAACAAACATAAAAATTCCAAGATGATGATTATGTTTATAAAGTTTTCCGATTTAGAAGTCAATGATGTCAACTTTTGATTTATCAGAGCACTATCGGTTAATATCTTAGCATTTTGTTAACTTCAGTTAACCTTTACAAGACATTAACTTAGTATTTTTATCTATCGCGAATGTTAACGTTGATTTGAACTGAATTTTCTTTAAAATAAAATTCGTTTAAATCATTTTAAGCGAAGCACAAGGGGTCGTAGCGTGATTTTGGATAGTTTCGCCCAGACAACTTTTATACCTCTTTTAAACCAAATCGCATGCACGAAAGGGAATTATTTACCGAAGTTAACATGAAATAAGTACTTTGATAACTAAAAGTGCACCTAATAATATCTCTATTATCTCCAATTAGTTAAGGAAATTAACACACATTAATAGGTATATGGAAAATAAATGTGTTCAACTGTAAACAGTTGAAAACATTTATTTTTACCACCTACAGCTATTAAAATAGCTGTAGGTGGTAAAGAAGTATCCACTTCGACGACTGTATTTTCCCTTGAGTAATGAGTAACGTTACCGGGTAAGAAGAAGTAGGTACAAATAGCTTTGCTATTGTTTGTCTATTAGATAATGATATAAATTAAACTTACATGCAATATAGTTTTGTTCAAACTAAAACAACGGCTGCAGCACAAGTTTTTGCTGTAACTACCGCGTTTACGTATCGAGTAAGAAATGTAGGAAGTCAATGTGAACACTGAAAAGCGCCAATGGCGGCATGTATTTTGCTCACTGAATAATTCCATACGCTGGACATTCGACACGGAAACGTGATTCTTATTCATGTAGCCGCTAGCCGCCTCAGGACAGTGAAACACCGCTACCGGCTACAGGTACGAAGACACACATATTCGGGCCGGCACGTTTTATGTTCTATTGCAATGTCCATCTCGAGTAAAGTGAAAGTTAACTCAGATGGACGCTGCATTAGAACATAAAATGTACCGGCATTTGTGTACCAACCCTGACAATTTTGTACCTATAGTGCCGCGTCCATCGTTCTGTTATAAACACCGTTGAAAACAGTTCGTTGGTCTATGCGTAGCCTTGAAGTGTCTAACAACTTTTGGTGATTGATCTAGCGACATGGAAATTTTGGAGTAAACATCACTGGTTAAATAAAGTCGGCATTAGGATCTAACGATCGTTTACTTGAAAATGTAAGGAATTATCTTCGTTAGCCCACGAACGTGAAGTACTTAGGTGTTGGCAGCCAACGCCAAATATTCTTCGTTAGCGCGGTTTGGACGCGGCATAAGATCGGGGCGGTAAGTCGTATACGCACAGCAAAGGTGGCAGGAACAATGTTTTTGTTTGAAATCGATTTGAATCGATCGAAATTTTTGAGGTAATCTATTTCAAACAAAATCACGGCCGTAGTTACATGTTTGAGGGAACATATTTAGACAATGTTTATAATTAATTATGCAACAGCTGCTTTGCAACATAATTATTATGAACTCATTCGCATTGCAGGGTCGCTAGCGCCGAACATGTATTAGCACTGAAGGTGACTCAAATGATGGTACCTAATGTATGTACCTCTTTTATTAGTTGATGACTATATTCTCCGCCCACGCGGTATTTAGCTCCAATCTAGAGCATATACTTAACATTTTGACTTGTTAAATAGGAGAATTTGCTCAGTTTTATTAATAACATTATTTGAATAATTGGCTGTGACCTTCTGCTAAATGCTTTTATTGGAACTGAATGAAAATTAAGCTTAAAGTATTTGCATTAAAAATACAAGGTTAGTTACGTCATAATCAAAACGAAAGTCACACCCAAATAAACAATCTCGAGCCACATTCAATATGACATCATACACTTTCAATTTCATTTTGTAATAATGTAATATTTATTGAGCATAAAATACCTGACTCAGACCACAACTGACTCAGAGTCATTCCAAAATCATTAAAAATTAAGTGCATGATGAGTGATGGCAATAAAATGGTGGACTTTGTATTATTAACTAGTCTTATAAATGGGACACCCACATAGATTCTGTGGTAAAACATCCCAAGAGTGACACAAGAACCTGACATCATTCAGATTCCTTAACAACACATGATTCAACAGATAGTAAAAATAGAAAAATATCATCGCAAAGCTTAATTGACAAGGTCCCAAGGTCTCGTGCAGTCCTCTCTTGGCTATTCCAATTCTTGGAATAGCCAAGAGAGCTTGTCAGTAAATTTTAATGCGAACACAGCATTTGTGAGCACCGCCTTCTTTACTAGTGTTCTCTTCAAACATGACAAAATGTATAGTGACATGTTTAATAGAACAGGCAGTATACATATATATATACATATACTGCCAGTTTTATTAAACAATACACTGATGGGTACATTACACTGATGGGTACAATATATATATAATACTGATTTTTGGCTTTATTACAATGGCACTCCTTCATTTCTAGTCTGTTACTAACAAAATTTTACTACTTAAATAGGTATGTACAGTATTATTATAATTTGTCCATTCATTAATTTTCTTTTTGACAGCTCACACCTATGAATTACAATTATTATTTTTTAATAATATTCCACAGTATTGCCGTTTTTTTTGGTAATGTAATATTGGGAGTTTCTTTTGTACTAGATACTAAAATTTTATGACTTTGAAGGTTTTAATCAAACACTGGTGCCAGCTGAACAAGAAAAATTAAATTTCTATTTTATAGATAATTTATGGGTCTCCTTTAAGGCTATCATGATGAAAGCACGGCACCAAATGTAAATGAGTATTTCTATGACTTAAAACTCCTTCTAGGTGATTGCCGTGAGATGCATTGTAAGGTGAGAAATTCTACAATACACCAGCAAATCGCAACACAAAAACTAACAATGAAGACCGTGTGTCATTTAACAAAAAAACACAAGTCTATAAATCAAGTCTTGAAGTAAGATAAATCGATTATATTATTTTACAAAAAAAATATTATTTGACTTAATTTATCTATTGAAACTGAAAATTTTATAAAAAAAGAAAATATTTTTTTCATGACTATTATTAATTATTTGCAGGATATTAAGTTGAACTCTTGACATTTCAAATGTAAAAAGTAAAATTATTATGAAATATTATTTGTTACAATATTTATTATTTTATCAGATTTGTTAAAAAAAAGTTAAAACCAAATTATTAATACAAGACCAAAAATATTTCTATGCATTTTAATCAATTTAAAGTTCTTCTTAAATGTAATTGAATATTATTTCTAATCAAATCGGTTTTGTGTCTCAAGTGAAAGGTAAAATCAAATCAAATCATCTTTATTGCAGGCATCAAAGGCCCAAATACATAGCATACATATTAGGTAAAGTCACTGTTGAAATAACAAAAAGAAATAAATGGTAGGACAAGGTATAAACAACATTTTCTAGCCTCTCTTACTCAACTTACAAATTAATGAAATAATATGAGATACCTATTTTTGACTTGCCTAAATACAATCCAACAGAAGTGTAGACACACCACACCCACAGTTAGAATTGCACTAGCTCTAACACTTAGCGCATTAGCACTATTCAAACTGGAGCAATTTCAAGCTAAATTCATCCGAATGTCTCTTAGAATTGTTTATGGTAGGTTTTATTTGGAGACCAACAACATGAAGTAATGAAATCCAGCTAACATACTAGAATGTATAGGTTTTCCATTTCATTATTAGAACAAGAACAACATGATTGGAATAGATAGGTTTCAATTCACTTCAGTTATTGGTACTGTCACTTAATTGGCCACCACTCTATGGGGCACAATGTAGGTCAAATGAATGCAACCTTTTATATTGTAGACATGCAACTGCCTTTAGATTATGTAGGTGGGGCTAATCCAGGCTAAGACCTACTCAACTATTTCAATCAAAGCTATAAAATAAGTATTAACCAGAACTAACAATTTTTTTAACAAATAACTTTTGGGCCTCTAATCTTTTTGGCTAAATTAACAGCTTTGTAACAATGATTACTGAATGGTGATTACTGATAACATAAATAGAAAGAGAGAGAATTTAGCAAATTTCTTGTATGGATACTTTATCCAATTCAACTTTGTATGAAAATATTAAATGTAACAATTGACATGAAGTTAAGTGACAGAGAATTGAAAAGTTTTAATTGGTTCTGTGAGGCGAGTGCCTCGTTGAAAAAAGGTCACGGGGCAGGGCGGGCCCTCCTCAATGGAAGCCACCATTGATAATGCCATTATAAATATAGCTTAAAACCAATGCCAATGCATGTTTACTACAAATCATTATAGTATTATGTGTGTGCTGACTAATGACCTTGTGCTCCCGACTGCTGGATAGGACCGAAAGGCGTTTTATGTTTATAAATCAGTACTCGTGACGTCATTGTGACCGAATTATCCGCACTAATCTTGCAGATATGAAATGGAAATCAAAAATCTACACAGTGTCGCGACATTTTATAGATCGCCATACCGATTCCTAAAAAAATATAACTTTTCTCGAACTGATGCGTAAATTCTGGACGTCGGCGGCGAGTGAACACCCAGTTTGCTGCACAACAAGTATGACGTGATTATTGTAAATAACATACCTTAAAAGTATCCACTCAACACGCTCACCACTATTCACGTTTAATTAATTATTTGCACTAATTTTATCTACGAACAACAAAATAATAAAAACATCGGGGCAGTTGGCGCTGAAGGGTTTGGTCCATTCGACGCTACACAAAAATGTTTCCCACTACATCGATCTCGCTCGGAAGTCGCGCGCGGCTCCGTGGCGAATGGAATGGAACGGAACGAACGAAGCGAGTGGAGCGCGCATCGCGCTCGCCCAGTGACGTAATGGTGGTGTTCGTGTTATCAAAATCGAAACTATACGAAGCTGTCAATTTTCTTTTCTATAACAAATATTTGATATTTAAGTTACTAAATTAATAAAGTTATACATTGTTTTGTTATAACCCGGTTCAGACTCGCTACGAATTTATACAAAACAAAGGAATACGTTTGACAATAATAAAAGCTATTACTTGTAGTTGGACTTCTTACTCCCTAGATGGCATTAGTAGTTTCACCATGACAAGTTATAAAACAGACTGAAATTTTTATTTCACGACGATTTATTTTATTCCCTTTCGTTACAGTTATAAAAGTTTTAAAAACCTCCTGACTTATTAATGCGCTGACGGCACAGCTACCGGCTAACAGCGACTGCAACTTCAATCAAATCATAACCGCCGCGCTCGGATGAAAATGGAAAATAAATTATGTATATTAAGATAATATTTTCTCACAGTAGCCTGCAATATTTTTGTGTAGATTTGCAACTTAACCTTTTATTATTATGTTTAGTTTAAGTAACATAAAAGTTAGAAGTTTATTCTTTCCACATTAATCTCAATCTAAACTCGAGTCACCTAATGGACGGACACTAGAGGTTAGAGGCGACTGCCATCGCGAGGGTTTCGAGTTTGATTCCCAGATAGCGCAAACTTAATAATTGGGCTTTTCTTTCAAGATTGGCTAAGACTCAAAAACTTTCAAAAGGATTCTAAAATTGTTTCATAAAAAAAATCACATTCCCATTGATAAGGAGCTCGATTTTGCGAACAGGGAATTAAATTAAATAACTTTAAATTTGGCTGGTATGGACGGAACCTCAAGCGTGCATGGCTAACGCCAGACCTACACTAATAGGGTTCTGGGTTAGTAAGTTGGCTTCTTGCCCAGTAGGATCCCGCTTGAGTACTTGACCCCAGACTCTCTACTTAATAGGCAGTTACTTGATGTTTAGTTTCAGAGCGACCTGTCTAATATAATAATTATATGTATTCATATTTTTTTAAGAAGCATCCATTGGTAAGTTCTCTTGTAAGGTATCCCTTTCGACCTTAATTACTCCCTTAGTAACTGATAAATAATCTAGAATCGAGTTAAAGAATAAATCTTGTATGTTTGTGGCGCTTTCATAGCCAAACTTTCCCTCTGATGAAAATAGGAATCTATTTGTAGAACTGACAAGCCTGGGAAACGACATAGGCAACTTTTTATAAGTTATCGACATAAGCAAGAACCTAGGACGCGGACGAAAAGTAGCTTAATATAGAAATACAAAAATACTTCGTTGACGGAAATTGTGTGTCAACCTCCTACAAGTTCTGTGAAGAAATAGGTATTATGTCATTGCAATGGCGATTCCGCGGTCCGCGGGCAGTCGTCACCTTGACCGTGAACCTCGATTGGTATTTAGTAAGCTAGTGAGAAACGCAAGCGTGGAGCATTCTTCATACACCTACTTCTATTATTACCTACTTAGTAGCGTCATCTAGTGTCGATTGAAGGTCAATATCAATTCAACTATAAAGTACCTACTTTAAATTATTGTGACTCATGCGCCTTCCTACCTAGGTATCAACACAATATGCAAACTCACGTGCTGCTATTAAGGAATCCCTCACGAAAAAATCCCAATTTACACTTGCCCGAACCGGGCATCGACTCCAGACCTCGCGGTAAGAGGCGCATACGCTAACCACTAGAACAACGAGGCAGTAGGCGTCTACTTGAGGCTTGAGGCTCAATGTGAGGTTTTAGGTTCAATTCTAAGGTCTACTGAAAGTGTTATTCTTTGTTTTCATAGTTTTCCTTGCATTTAACCTGTCATGTTTGTTACAGAGATTTAATCTTAATTATTGACGCTTCCGATTGCTGCCATAAAAATACAGGGTGCCATTTATTCGGATTTAATCGGGTTCGATTCCCGGTCGAGTAAGTATATTTTCAAAAATCCTTGAAAAAAAAGTCTTATTTCAGTCAAATCTTCTATCTTTAATGTTTTAGACGCTTTCCTTCCATGTGGCATGTCCGTGAGACCGTGTATAAGAAGAAATAAATAAGGACCTATCGATCTAAATACCGATTTCAGGCGGCAATTGTTGGTTTACAATTTCCTTGCAATTTTCTCCAAGGAAATGAACCCGAACGATGTGAAAATCATAAAAAAACATGATACTATACTAATACTAATAACGAAAAAGACCGTTTAGGATTTAAAAACATATTTCCTCTGAAATTTGATGGGAAATCTTATTTTACGCGTTACCGTGTTGTACCCTCTAACTAAGTGATGATGAAGCGATTACGCTTATGCGATACGATTATGATTTCTCGATTGGGCTATCGAGAAATCATAATCGTAATCGTTTTCGCGAAAAATTATCATAAACATAAAATAATATTGTCCTCATCATCAATACAAATAAATTAAATTAAAGAGTCTGTTTTAATGTCAAAACAGTTATTTGCACGAAACCAATGCTGAAAAGGCGCTTTGATTATTTTTGTCTGTCTGTCTGTCTGTCTTTCCGTCTGTTTTGTATCGGCGAATATTCAAAATATGGATTTTATTATATTAATAGAGCAGTTATATAAAAAGTACCTACGTGTTGCGTTAAGCGCCTGGTTTCCACAAGGCGATAATTGTCAAGATTCGTCGATGTTCCTCCTACAGCCACTACAGCTTGCCAACTAATGTAGATACAAAAACTTATTATAGTGAATAATGATAATTGAGAAGATTTCTGTCAAATGGTTCCTTGAACAAACATGCTTATTTATACATTTTCATCCTTGAGCGACATCTGATGGAAGAGCTTTCCATTGTAACAAAATGCAAAAGCTAGGCAATCTTCTTCCTATCACCGTAACCCCGTACATAGGTTCCCCAAATATTATTTTAAATTGAAGCGGTTCAGAGATCGTGTCTCAAAAATAAATTACAATGAAAGTCATTGATGCTGCCCGAACCAAGTTAACTAAAAAGCAGATCCCCTCGGCAGATAATGACCATAGCGTTGGTTCTCACATAGATTGGTTGTTTCGATAGAGGGGAGATGGTCTATGCTTTTTATTGATAACGGGGGCAGCAGACTACGCTATGTTTAAATTAATTGCACCCTCGAAAGAACCCGGCTTCGTGCTTGAGACAGCCGTATTGCCAAAATGTAACAGTTACAAAGTTAAAAATATTTACCAAAAAAATTTATAGTTTGTATTTAATGAAAAAGACACTTGTTTTTTATTATTATTATTATTTTTATTATACCTGAAAAATAAATTCCAAACGTGCATCTTATTTTATCAACGTACAAGAGAAAATTGTTTATGAAGCAAAAGAGTTCTTACAATAAAGCTTATATCAATTATTTTGTATAAGACGAAATTGTATATAATATAATACCTCTACGATGGATTTAATTCTATCACGTGTACCTACTTCAAAAGCTTTTATGTGGGTGGCACACCCACTACGGAAAAATATGAAAAGCTTTTTGTTGGGAAAAACACTTCCTATTTTATAAGTGTTGACGCTAAATAAGGTTATTTTCTTACTAAATATTAAAGTTTGTTAACGCAGAACATGAAAATGATTTTCTTGTTCAAGATAAATCAGTTTTATTGTGAACAAAGAGATTGCTGAGTTATGGAGTATGATGCTAATGGCAGTCGCTCTACATAAAATACTGATATTCAACTTAATCCGACCCCAATAAAATAGGGAATAGGCTCATTCAAACGTTGCACAACGTTTCTGAAATTATCGAAATAACTTGCTACAACAAATATATATAATTATGGTTAATATCCCGTAACATGTGATACTTACTTGTTTTATATTTTATTAATGGAAAAAAATGTCTTTGTAAATGTAGTAATTAAAAATGTAATCTTATCAGCTTTCGATGAGCCTTTTCCCTATTTTATTGGGGTCGGATTAAGTTGAATATCAGTATTTTATGTAGAGCGACTGCCATTAGCATCAAACTCCATAACTCAGTAAGCGGCGATACGATAACTACTCTTGTAAGACTAGTTGTCTGACTTTCTGGTTTCTAACGACTGTGACTGTCTACCCGTAACGACTATCATCGATGTTCATGTGATGACCGGGGCGAGCACAGTCGCATTTGTCTGGCAGTTCAAAACTACGGATGTTTGGATGCCTATAATTTTTAAAATAGGCAGACTAAAGATAATTTGAAATCGAAGGAACATAGATAATCATGATTTAAATTGGCTGTGCAAAAATTATAACATTGTGATGAAAAATGTAAAAGATACAACCATACTCATTTTGTATGAGAATTCCATACAGGTTGTTCCCCCTTAACGCGCTCTCCGAGACAGAGGGAAACACGATGTTAAGATGGTCGCCCATACAACGGCCGGCTGCGGTAAGCATTGCTTAACCTGCTAAGATATTATAATATGTTCTACTTAATTCCTAACATAATAATGAACTACTTATTACATGCAGCTCCAGGTGACTCCTTAGCTGCAGCACTACAGTACAGCCAACTGAACAATATACGCTATGAAAATAGGAACAGGAACAGATGGAAAATTTCCATAGCATAATTAACATGAATACACTACCCGAACCGAGATTTCTAGCCAACAATAAATGTTCTACCATGGTTCTACCGTAATTATAATGATTGGTACCTAATTAATTAGCTAATACTAATTATTGAATTGACTAAACATGTCTGTGAACAATAAGGTGAATGTGATTGTAAAAGAGCATCATATTGTTATTGGGTAATAAGTGCGTTTTAACTTTTCTGACATACATACGTATATTCACGACGTTTTCTCTTGTGCGTAAGTAGAGACGAAGGAGGAATGCGCCGCGCGATCCTTACACATAATAAAAGTTTAGTATATTAATCGATTTTCGGCTGAATTTAGATAGTCTTAGGGTGCTACTAAGTTGTTGTATCGAAAGATTTGAGTTATTGATAAAAAAAGTAGTTACTCAATTAAAAATATCATCCTAGAATCTCTTTTTAGGTCTTTTTTATCTGGGTCTATTCTTATAAAAAATATTTAGATTAGGATAATTCAACAGTGATAGAGCACCGACTAAACTCATGTGCATTTCGGTCAATTGATGTCCTCAATTAGTGCATGCCCAATTAGTGCAGTTGGTAGGTACTCGGTAGGTAGGTGCATTCAAAAACCTCTACAATAGTTCTGACGACGAAAGAGTTTAACGACTTTTCTTATCATCTGCTTCATTGTAATAGAATGAAAATATAATTATTCCTTAGTCTTCACAAAGCACTTAGAATTGCAATGTCTATTGCGTAATTAAACCAATATTATTAATATCCAAGGAAGCCCAATTCCAGAGAAAATCTTTTAAAGGTCAACTCTAGGTTAGCAACAATAACGCATACCAATTGATTAATATGTGATATAGAATGATATCCACCCTTTTTGCGAAAAAATACGAATCGTACTGAAAAGAAAAATGTACTAGACAAGTAATGTCAAAAGTTGACATAATTAATAAGGATTCTAAAACAATTTTTTTTTAATCCATCTTTGTATACATTTCACATTCATCTTGAAGAAACAGTATTCAGGATTACATTTTAACAACAAACACAATTTAAAGAAGTACTATCTCTAGTAATAATAGAAGCGAAAAGTCCGTCAGAGGTTGTAATTTTTTTTGTTGTTTTAAATACCAGTTATTTTTTAAATATGGACTTAGTTTTTTTCTGCTAACTGTCATAACCTACCTTATTAGTTACCCGATTTCGGCTTGCCGTCCTAAACTGGGACACCCTGTATTAATCTTGATTGATTCGTCTAATTACAAAGGCATTCATGAGTCAAACTTTTAAAATACCTAACGTAAATAGGTACGACCCGTATACTAAATGCAAATAAAAATGATTTACCCAATGTATTCGCTTAACGATCACGTTCGCCGAAAATTCGAAACGAAAATGAATAATTAACATACTCAAAGGAATTTAACGTACTCGTCTTCGACAGGCGTGTAGGGGAAGGCTGTCTCTTGCACCTTGGGAGGGGGGGAGCTCTCCGGCTCCTCCTGCAGGGGGCTCTCGTAGATTAGCGTCTCCACCATCGACCCCTTCGAACTGCCGAATGACACCCTAGAAAAAAAACAGATTAAATAAATAATTTTGCTGGTAACCCTCGACACATACACCCTATATTAGTTCGCTCCGTCACTTCACGGCTTTACGTTAAACTAAATTGGTTAGAGCCGTCACTACGACTGCCGCCACCTCGTTCAATTACATTATATTTAATTTATAAAGTCGGTCTAACGTAGGTACTGAGGCTGCGACTTAAACATCTGTTTTATATTTTGTTTACAAGTTTTGTAGTGTATGCAACGCGTATTATGGAACTGCTGGATACATAATTAATAATCATTTGCATTACTAAATAGGTACAAAACATTTTTAATTGGCGAAATATAATTGATTTGATGTTAACGGCTTTCAGGTACGTGATTTCTATCTACCGCTCGTTAAAATCTAACCGCAACTGAATATGAACTTAATTGATAGAAATGTGGAGTATTGTGTATTTGATATTTGAAGTGCACTGTCATCGAACCCACACTTGGGATACAAAATAGAGTCTGAATTATTCAACACAAACATTTAATATTAATTAATTTATCAACGAAAACCTCAATTTTAATTAATTGCCTCTTCACACATGATTCAGCGATGAAATATCAAGGTAGAACGTAAAATATCGGCTTATAACATAACGCTTTGTCAGAAGGGTGTGGCAGAGGTGTTTAATAATACTCGCACTTTACCTTTTACATTGAGGTTTCATGTGATAGGGAGTGAGCCTGTACAGTAAACGCTCATAAGTCCATAGTCATGCTAAGGACTACATTGCTATGAACGGTACGAGCCCGATACAGCCAGTACACACACTAACGAAGTCGCGTGCGTGCTTAGCAGTTTATAAGATAACACACACTAATGAAATGTTGTCGCATTCGTACTAAACGCGTCACAGTGGCGACCGGTTCTTTGAATTCGCATCTATCTATCATGAGCAGGTAGCTATATCGGGTAAACATTGGGATCACGATCAACTAAATCTGAGTTTGAAGCTTAGTTGATTTGTGGTTGTATTTTGTTTTTACGAAATCATAATAATATTTGTAACATTTTATGCACAAACTTGTTAGGTATTCATGCTTAAATTGCGATACAATACATGTATACAATACATAAATAGTTACATATTGATATAATAACTAATAAGTTAAATATGTTATATATTTAACTTATTAGTTATTATATCAATATGTTTATTATTTAACTATTTACGTAATTTTTTATTTTTATTTTCATTGTCGTAAGGTAGAAATAAAAAAAGTCACGCTGAATGATGATAACAATGTATTCGTTTTATTTATTTATACAATTAATAAACTTTTAAGAGCATTGTGACGTCACATTCCTACCTGAATAAAAAAAAGTTCTCTTGTAACCGTTTATAAGATTTTTGATTAATATAATAACTAATAAATTAAATATCTTATTATTATTAAACTACTTACGTATCTTTTTTATTGTCATTGTTGTAAGGTAGAAATAAAAAAGTCATGTTGAATGATGGTAAAAATGTTTATTCGTTTTATTTATTTATACAAATTAATTACATTATAAGAAAAAGAATTGTGACGTCACATTCCTACCTAAATAAAAAAGTTCCCTTGTAACCGTTTATAAGATTTTTTTTTGTAACCGACTTAGTCAATTCATAACATTGATAATACAAATATTACTAAATTGATTCACAATGACAACAAGGACAGGAGGTTCTAATAACAAAAATATAATTGTTGATACCCACTTATAATAGGTATTGGTATACAGTAGCGTTGATTGAAGACTAATATTATGATTTACACTTTATGAAGATGTTTTTTTTAATGTAACGTCACAATAAATGTATTGAGGTTACAGCTTGTCTTGACGAAAAGAAGAAGGAAACTAAACCTCCATTGAAGATCATTAAATATTTACAGAAGTGCTAATATTCAGTTACAGCGTTTTATTAGTAAAACCAAAACATCTTAAATTATAAATAATTATAACATTATTAATATTTCGTATAACCCCCATTATTTTCGATGCAGTCAAGTAGACGTTTGCGCATGGACCCATTGAAGTTACGTAGTAATAATAGCTCAATGCATGGACCCTACAATATTATCACATATACTGGTTCCTCTTAAGTTTTCCCACACTTCCATGCAATGGGTTTTTAACTGTTGTATACACCTTTCATCCCGTGACTCCCACCTTTGCACCATCAAACCCCATACATTTTCTATATATTTACAAATGTGTGAACAAAGTGAACAAGATAAAGAATACTATATTTCTGTCCCATTCCTTGTAATCAAGTAAAAACTTCAAAAAGTTTAATTGTAACCAAGTGAGATTTGAACCTGCGGTGAAATGATTAACGCATCTAACTGCATGCCTTAACCGCTTGGCCATCTTGTCACTTACCATGTGGTTGAAATTATGAACTACAATTATTTGTTAACAATATGTGTCTATTTCTTGGAAATAGAAGGTCGTAAGTCAAACTACACTTCAAACTATTGCCTTTTGAGATTGCTTATGGACTTTTGGTCGCGACTGTACATGTTCTACATGTGAGCACGAACAAACCGCCCACCATATCATCTGGGAGTGTAGTCTTTGGCACAACGAACGTAATGTTATGTTAAATAGCTTACAATTGACATCTGGAGTGGTATACTATGAGGATCTCGTATCGAACAGAATAAATTTCCGTGCAATTAGCCGTTTCTGCCATACCTATTTTAGCAATCAAATTTAGGCCCCATAGTTTTGTCACTGTCCGTGGTGTCTACACTCCTTCCATATAGACACTTTGTCTATATTTGACATTACTCAGTCTCCCGCTTTGCTTTGGAGGAAAGTAAAGATACATACTTTCCAACTCCAACTATATACCTATACGTCTGATTAAATTCGTTGCGGGTTTAAATTGTTAAGACAATTTTAACTCTCCCTGGGATTGCCCGTGTGTCATGCACGATGCCTTTCAGTTGGTTACCGCTGTAGATCCTGGCGTCACAGGAGTCACAGTGGTGGGCATTACTACGCATATGGGTGGGATTGTATCCCGTAAAAAAAAGGGAGGTGAGCCTTTCGCCATCCACAACATTTCCAAATCCGTGCTTTATTAACAATTTTCTAGAGAAAAATGTCAAATAAAAGTATTTTATCAGTCAAAATAGGTGCTAATATTAAACAAACCTAGATACATAGTATTATGTGGTATTATTCTCTAAATTCACAAAAAGATGTTTTGACTATGGAGTATGGAGCCTGGTTTGGAGCTATACAGTATATATTATTACTAGCTGCCCCGCGCGGCTTCACCCTCGATAAAATTTTGCCCTCGAAAATATTTTAAAAGTATCCTATGTCCTTCTCCCGGTTCTAAGCTACCTCCCCACCAATTTTCAGCCAAATCGGTTCAGCCGTTCTTGAGTTATAAATGGTGTAACTAACACGACTTTCTTTTATATATATAAAGATGTATAGTACCAAAAGGATGACCAAATTGGTACAAGATAAAGTACCAAAAAAGGGTACTACCACCCACAGTCTGTTGTTTCGCGATCACTAGATAATTTAGCACTACTTCTACGAGTTCTTCGTTCGTCCCTAATTCTTTAAAAAGGGGCATAATTAAATATGGGGTGTCGAACAGTCTAATTTTGCAATACGTTATAATTTTTTTTTCGATTCACTGCTATTTACTCACTGCCTTACTGGTCTGGTGGTTAGAGTATGAGGCCTTTATAAGTAATATAGGCGTAATGTGTTTTTTCTCAACTTTTCACCTCAGCAACTCGAAATGGCGTTTTTTCTTGTGTTAAAATAGTGCTCAAAACTCTATTTTGCTTCGAGCGTGAGGAAAAATGCAAACATGCTCAAAAAATCCAATAAACTTTTTAATAAACGCTGAAATATTTGATGTATTTATTGAAAATTTCCCGATGCCAAAATCCCAAATAACGTATTTCCCGAACTGGGTATTAAAGGTTGAGTCAATTATAATAAGTAATGCACCAACAATTTCTTTACAAAGTTTTCGAATATCACATCCCACAAGATCTTTTTACCCTAAAATTACTTAATTTTGAGAATACCTTTCCAAAATTTCATCAAGTTTGGCAAAAAAAGACGTTTAATTTATCAGAATCATAATAACCTTTAAAAAGGAGTTATGTAGTTTGAACTCATGCTAGAAAGGTATACAACATTTTAATTCAATATTATTTGATAAATATTGGCCGCAAGTAATGTTAAAAAGAAAAAAAACGTGTCAATACAAACAGTTAATTCTACTTTTAGTTTTCATGGAGTAAGAGAAAACGGTATAAAAATGCTTTCTGATAAAACCGTGGCTTAAAAGATAGAAAGATACTAAAAGCATAGGAACGGTAGAAACCCTATTTAACTTGTCCAATGTACCAAACGGGTGCTGAGGGAAAGGGTGGGAAAACCACTTGATTGCAAAACTTGGAAGTCACATTCTTGCAGAAATATAATAAAGGTAGATACGGTATTGACTCAGTTCGCGTGGCCACACAAAACGATGTCTCTAGAACTGAGCATGGCTTAGTCGACGCCGAATGACGGAAGCGCAATAACTTTTTGAACTCTGCAGTTAAATCTCATTTTGAAGGCATGTGAATAATTAATTTATACATGTTGGCTTGTTTACTATAATTGTGCTATATAACGTAGCGTCATACCAAATTTAAAGATTCTGAATCAACTCTAAGGCTCACGACGCGATTTTTTTCCGCGCCCACGTCCTTCTGCAGCGCTGCACGCTCTGTAGAATGCAGATTTAAATACATAATTATACAACAAACATAATTAATTATCAGGACGCTGTTTACGACCGCACGGTTTTTCATACAGTTCTGCCTGCAGCCGCATGCGGCATGGACGAAAACCTAGTCGTGAGTTCTTAACCTAAATCCTCTTGGGTGGGGTTTTTAGTTTTTTTGCTTTTCTATACATTTTTGATAATCGCAATGAACCCTTCATTGCGATTATCTTTTAAAAATGTGTAAATCGTCGATCTACGTTTTTAATGTAAATTTCAACTCTGTTGCTTAACGCGTTTTGAAGTTAAATGATTGTGACAAACAACCAATCTTAAGTAGGTACCTTTAATGGTTTCGTATTTTCCTTTCAAACAATACAAAGTTACAAAACCAACTTTTGAAAAGTTATTTTAAGAGTTTCGTACTAACTCTTAAAAAGAACTTTTCGCCAGTTTGTTTTGAAACTTCGTATTGTTTGTAATCGTTTACCTGTTTATTTATTGCTTAATATTCTTAATTAGTAACAAAATTGTGAAGAAATTATGCCATTATATTAAGTTTGATTGCCACCCTATCCTTAAATTCTAAGCCTATCACTGAGAATTTAAGGATAGCCTATCACCCTATCCTTAAATTCTCACTTAATCTGAGGTGAAAAGTTATCAACATCTCGTGCTTGTGATTCCCTTACTCAATGATATTATAGAACTATAGATATGTTACGTTCATAGAAATTACGATTTAAATCCGTTCCGAGCTATTCCAAATTGCACACATTGACAAATGTCCGCAGCGCACGCATCCTTATCGCTCTAACGTCAAAACAATATCGCTTTCTCTTTCTTAACTTGAACATGGCGCATGGCGTCTGGCACGTGACTGCGCTCGACGCAGGCCACACGCAAACTAAACACAAGACGTCCCAATTGGGACGTATTTGTGTATTCACAGCGCGAGCGCTTATAACATATCTGCTTTTGTTTTTATATAATATCATTGCCCTTACTACTATTAAGTATTAAGGGACTCATTAAGCTCGTGATTCTTCTTTAGAACCTTGCGCATATTCAGCACTCAAAATTAGCACTCATAGCAAATAAGTACTTTGCTCTCTTGATGCTCTTATAACTATTTTAACCGGCTCTCCTATAATTAAGACATAAGAGAAGTGGCTACTAGTCGTCCACTTTTGTCACTAACTAGTCAGTAACGCCGAATAGTCGGTCATTCGAGCGCCGATTTATTAATCGGCGCTCGAATGACCGACTATTCGGCTAGCCTATAGCCGGCTCATCTCGAAACCCTAGGTGTCTCGTCTCGCCACATGGCAATTTCTGCAATAAGGCGCACCGTCCATTAGTTCTAGACGTTGACTTTTGGCAAGCTAGATGTTAATGGCTCGATTGCCGGTCCATCCAGCTATTAACTATGTAGGTAGGGCAAATTTCAGCTTTTTAGATAATATTTTCTTACGAGGTGAAGGTAATATTAAACCCTGTTGTGAAATTTCCAATTTGCGATTGGTATAGCGAAATTATAATTTACGTATTGTTCATAAAATTAAATTGAGATTAGAGAATAGAGAGCGATAATGTTTAGCTATTATATAAATTGTTTGATTTGTTTAGCGTAGCTTATTAAAGTAAAATAGTTCGGATTGTATTACGTCCACAGTAGGAGGATATTTTATTATTATCTTTTATTTTAAATTAAAATTTTTGACGCTCGTCTTCAAGTCGAAGGCAATGAATTCTAAATAACAGCACGGCGTTGGAATTGTGCCTTGTGGATGGCGATCGGTGGGACCTCATTACCATCACATGGGGCATAAATATGCAGAAGCTCACGAGCGAAGACTTCATCATCACGTCAACATCGAGGCAATCCAGCTCCTTAATAACACGGAACTAGTGAAAAGACTAAAACGAACGAAATCTTTCGAGTTAGTGATAAGTGACAAATAAATTAGTGCGATAAGTGTCGTTATAAAGAACACATGAACAAAGTGACTTCCCCTTAACAAAAACTAAGGAAAGTGTTAATGGACGCATTCTTAGATTATAATATTATAACGTAGCAATTTAGGTTAACATAATATTACTTATTAGCATTGACAGGCTAGATTGTAATGTAAATAAGATATCTTAATTTTAATAATTGATTTCTTATAAATAGATAAAAAAAAAGACTTGGGGCATAAATATAACAGGTAAAGTGTAGGTGATGTACACCTGCCACAGCCTCATAATATAGGCCTGATGTAATGTTATGTTTGCCTGAGATTCACTCATAGGTAGACTAACTATTCGAATTCCTGATTGTGGTATTCGTTGTATCCATAGTTGTCCCAGTTAGTTAATATCCGAAATAACTTCACAACTGCACTCATATTGGATACAATGTAGGTATAGCCTGAATTATCTAAATATTTGTGGTTTGCGTTCAACGTGAAACAGGCCAAAGTGTAGAGTTTGGTGTTTGTTTTAATTAAGGATGTAACTAGTCGGCCACTTGTTTATTCGACGAGTAGTCGGCTTTATTTTAACACTTAACCCTTAATCAAACATTGGGCAATTATTATTGCTTTATTGGCAACTCTAATCAATACCAATCTCTATAAAAAAAACCCCATTTCCTCCCTTTTTATAAAAATAAGGAGTTTTTTTTTTCGAAATCTATAAAACCCTCTTACCTAAAAACCGTGACAAGATTTTAATTTTATTGAAAAAATAATGTCAATTTGATTAAGGGTTAAATGCCAATAATCTAGTATAAGAAGATCTTTCTTGTCCGCATAGTCGACCACTTTTGTAGTTGCTGACTATTCGGCGATTAGTCAGCCGTACGAGCGCCGACTAGACAACAATTAATGAATTGGTCATTGAAATTAAGTAAGTAGTGGTCATTGTGTATCTACCTAACGTTTGGGCTATTTAGTTCATTACTAACTTTAAATGTCTATTTAATCACAGTCATACTATTCATATCAAAGAATGTCCGCATGATGGCCGCCCAATGGCAGCTAGCAGTGAACATTAGTGAAACTAAATCAATCTTAGTAAGAGCTAAATGCAATAATAGTTGCAATACATTTCTAAAAGTATCTAAACGAAAAGTCTATTATTTTTTGAACTGCAGAAAAAAAGGACACAGTGGCGTCTGAAATCGTTGTGATAAGATTTCATTCAATGTACAGTCGAGTTCATTAATTTGTTGGCAGTGCTGACCCTTTTTATGCAGAAAATAAGATCCAAAACTGCTTCCTACGTTAGCACTCTCGCCACCTCCAGCGACCTGAAGAATGTCGCTGGAGGGGACTGGATGCGGCGTAAATTTGGAGAGGCTTATATCCAGCAGTGGACTACGAGAGGCAGAATTATAAACTAATAATGAGGGTAATTATTTATTTTGAAAATTGTCCGATGTCCGTGCGTAAACTGCGTAACTTTTTAGGAAGTTATCGCACCTACATCGATTGACGTCGATAGATGCATTTGACATTGTAAATAGCCAATAAGAGCGCGCCCACCGGATGTTGAAGAGCAATAGTAACCACTCTTTAGCAATGTTAGACTACTTTACTCCCCTCAAAAATGTTGTTCGGTTAGAAGACATAGTGCAGACTCATTCCACCCAAAGAGATTGCTGATATTCGATCCATCGGGCTTTACGCTTGAGAGCAGTGACATGCATGCATTTGTAACAGTTCCATGCACATTAATACATGACATCGAAGCGAAGCAGTCCTTCGGCAGGAAATTAAAAACGTCCACCGATGCCACTCAATAACTGCAATGTGACATAATAACCTATATTATTATGAACGGGATTACCGCCCTGAGATGGAACTTATTATGTTTTGATACTTTACACAATACGAATAGCGACTGTTCTTTAGAGGTCAGCCATCTAGCAACCCTTGTTATACATCGCTGCCTTCCAGGCATAGGTTGGTTACTTTTTAGGGTTCCGTTGCCGAATGGCAAAAAACGAACCCTTAATGAGTCGTCATGTCTGTCCGTCTGTCCGTCCGTATGTCACAGTCACCGTAACTATATATTTTTTTCATCAAACCCATACGTGTGGGGTAAATATTAGAAACCTCAATATCATTTTGACCTATCCATAGATACCCATCTACGGTAGGTAGGACGGATAGGTCTTCAAAAATTATATTGAGGTTTCAAATTTTTTTTTTTCTAAACTGAATTGTTTGCGCGAGGGACGCTTCCAAAGTGGAAAATGTGATAATGATATAAATACGTTAAACCCGATTCTAAAGAGGAAGAAAAATGAAATGTTCCTTTTTGTCTGATTGTTAGCGTTTGTGATGGATATCACGTAATGACCCTGAACGGATTTTCGTGGCGTTTCAGTTTGTTAGCTTAAGAGCCAAACACAAATTGAAGACACGTTTCATCGAATGTGAAGATGAACGACTTCTGGGGAGACAACACAGAACCTGTATGTATACAGGGTGCAAATGACATCATGACAAAGCCAAGAACCAGGAATTCTGTCCATGATTATTACCGAAACATTTCCGTTTTTTTCGTCCGACTGATTATGAAAGAGTAACGTTACCTTAGACTATCCTAAATTGTAGATATTTTTCTGCCAACTTTGGCATATTCCGCTGAATAAAATTGTCATATGAAAATTTTTCGATCAAAAATGTTTGCACCTAGACGTTTATCATCCCGTTCTTAATCATTGATAGCTATAAAAAAGTGTGATCACAAGCTTTTTTTCATATACTTGCATTTTTCATGATGTATATTTTTTTTCCAAGACCAATTTTTTTGATGTGTGGGTGTTTCCGATGATACATTTTTGCACCCAGGGCTATTCTGTGCCCAGGGCCTAGAGTCTCAGAATCATTGTTCTTAATCATGAGTAAGCTCTTCTTCAGGGTGTCATTTACATCCTATATTAGTCACAGTGGTAATTATTTTATTATCTTTGTTTTACTCCTTTATTTTCTGCTTGAAGTGTAAGATATTGCAACCTTACTATGGATTTATTTATAAGTATTAATTTAATTCCATTTCTATATTTAAGTTTATTTTTCTCTTTATAACCATCTTTAGCTATAATGTTGTTTTGGTTGCCATAACTTACACATAGAATTATTGTCAAAAAACAAACAAATATTGTATGAATTATTTGAAAAGATGGTGCACATGAGTTTCTCACCAGCTCTTCTCATGATGCAATACCCATCGGAGCTGGTACTTGGATTGATTTTGATTCAAATCTCTAAGTTGAATTAAAGTCAATCTAAGCTCCGGTGTCAAATCATTTTATTACAATAAGTATTATAATTTAGTTAGCTAAGTTTTATTTTGATTTTATATTTTTTGTGTTTTGATGTTTGTTTTGACGTGTTCAAGCACCCCTTGGGGCCCATGGAAATAAATGATTTGATTTGATTTGATTTGAAGTTTTAGGATAGTCATTTCATTAACAGTGATCAGAACAGGCTTTTAATCCCGGGACTCTCATCGCGATATCTCGGGTTCGATTCGCGGGTCGGTCAAAGTGTTATTTGGGCTTTTTCCGTCTAGACATTCTCAATAGCAGCTCGGAGTTGGATTAGTGCCCGGCGAATGGCGATAGACCATCCCCTATCACATATACACACATGTCAGGTAAGGTGAGGGTGTTAAACACCTTGCCACACCCTTATTGTAATATAGGCGTGATATTATTTTACGTCATAATTTCATATCCCGCGTCTCCGAAGGCTTATCTATGTTAATACAGTTTCTGTTCCGATCACAGGCCATTATACATGCATGGATATTTTGATCGTAGAATGTTACCGTCTCACGTGATTGGCGTATGCACAGATTGGGTTATGTTATCGTAGTACAATTTAATTGTAAGCGAATTGCCTGGATAAAGGCAAATGAACCTAGAAAGCTGATTTTAAGATATGTTGTAGAGGAAGCTTAAAAGAGCCTGTCCTGTTTTCGATTTCCTATAAGTTTTCGCCGCCTTCTCAGAAAAAGTTGTTAGGATTGTGGTTTTTCAATTTCATCAAGACGAGAGTCTTGCCATCATTTTACAAAAAAAACAACTGTGTTGACGTTTTATGGTGTTTTCAGTGTTATATAATTGAATACTATAAAATTTTACCTACCGTCATTTCTGGTGGTTATATCAAAAAGAAAAGGAGAAACAATTATATCAAATTTTTTTTTCCGTAGTACCTACAAGGAACCCTTATAGTTTCGCCATGTCCGTCTGTCCGTCCGTCTGTCCGAGGCATAGCGACGAAACCGTTGGTGCTAGAAAACTGAAATTTTGCATAAACATGTATGTTAACTATACAAAGAAAGTCGTAGAATAAAATTTGGAAAAATATTTTTTTTTCGGGTAGCTCCCCTACATGTAAAGTAGGGATGTTTTTTTTTGTCGCCTACCCCATAGTGTGGGGTATTGTTAGATAGGACTTTTAAAAACGTTTAGGGGTTGCTAAGACAGTTTTTTGATTTAGAGATCCGTTTGCGAGATAATTAACTTTAAAGAGCAAATTTTTGTTCGAGTAGAGCGTCCCCCCCCTCTAAAAGCTAAACTACTGGATCCCAAAATCTGAAAAAAATTGTGTCGGTAGTACATGTAATGAACTTTAAAGGAAAACTATAGCGGATAAGTTCACTTCATTAGTTCAAGAGGAATAGGGGTCCGAAATGTCAGATGCAGTTACTCTGAATATTTCGTTCAAAATTCTTGAAACATAAATAAACATACATAATACATATAAAATCACGCCTTTATCCCACGGGGGTAGGCAGAGACGATGGAACGCCATGTGCTTCGCTCCTTACATACTTCTTTCGCTTCCTCAACATTCATACATCTCGTCATACGTGCTAGCTGGTTTCGTGTACTACAAACATTTCCTTTCTGAAGGACGCCATTTATCTGGTCCCTATATGTCTTTCGAGGATAAAATAAATAATAAAATAAATAATTTCGAGGATAACATAAATAAAATTTTAATCAAAGATTTTATTCTGATAATATCATCAACTTTTTTGCTTTTTGTACTTTAGTAATGAGACGTTACTTAAGATCGTTTGCATGTGCAGTAAAATACTGACTTAGTTTTCTATTGTTAAGTGAATCTTATTTTTTTTGTTTAAGTGTCGTCTCCTTTTTAGTGATTCGCTTTATTAATACATTTTTATGGTAAAAATCTTGCAGAGCATACAAATAGAACGTATCAATTGACTTATAAATTTCGTTATTAGTTAAGTTTCAAATTTACAAGCTTAATAATGTTTCGCTGCTCATTTACTGGTTTCCATGGCAATTAATTAAACTTTTGAACCAAGTTAACTAAAAACAAGAACAAACTTTGATCTCTTATTTTTCCCTTTATTGGTTTTTATCTCTAAAAGGACTATTTGTCAGGACTATTGTTTATTGTCAGGCGTCCCCCGCTGATAAAAGTGGACGAGCGCCGCTCTTGCACGTCGTCATACAAAAATTGTTGTCAAATCATAGATGCGTTGAATAATGAACTCCTCCGTTCCACCGCGAGTTTTGGCGGACTTATTTGCAAAGTTAATTTGATTTAATTTACTCTCCATCATAGAGTACATAAAAAAGCAGGAGAGAATGTCACTTATAAAATGATGGAAGCACCAAAATGGCGGCGGTCTGTTTATGTGTGCGTGTGTTAGGGGTTACCAGCCATGAGAAATATTACCCACATTTTAACAATAATTTAAATTAATATTTTAGAGGTTTAGTTCTTATATTTTTTTATTTGCTGCTTTTTACCATCAAACATGATATAGGTAGTTTTATACTACCGTGGCCAGAAACCAAACAATATAAAACAACTTAATGTTTGAATTTCGAAACAAAGTTGATTTTATATTTCTAGCAGTCGATGCGGGCAGGTGGAAGTTGTTTGTTTTTAATAAGGGAATATGTACAAAATTCGTTGCTCTGGGCACTCCTGACGCAAGGCAGCGAAGATGCTTTAGTGCAGCTACCCAGTTTTTGGAAAATATTTTAAAATCACGACTCCTAAGGCGCTTCCTGATTCTTAGATGGTGAAGATGCTTTAGTGATATACAGGGTGTCCCAGTTTAGGACCTGGAGCCGAAATCGGATAGTAGGATAAGTTATGGCAGTTAGCAAAAAAATAAAAACAATTCAAAATCAAAAATTCTTTATTACATAAACTATCAGAAAGTGCTTGAAAACGTCAACAAAATGTATGCGATTTTTCAATATTTAAAGAAATATTGGCAATTAAAATAATCGAGAAAATTTACACCCTGTGGCGGACTTCCCGCTTCATTTCACCTAAATTCTTTTATCGTTTCGTTTTAACATGGCTGCCACGAAATCTCAAACTCGTATGACATTCTGCGGGCCCTTGATTTGAAGGTCAACATTCGTATTCGCGAATGTGAGAAATCGTACATTTGTTACATCACATCGTACATGTGTTTTACACAATAATCAACGAAATATTCATTTTTATTAACACTTTTTTTGACTATTTCAAAAATAAAAATCTTTATTGACATAAACTAGAATCCTTAACTTGTGAATCCCCTAACGCCTGCACAAGTAATAACTGGGTTGCAGGAGATAGCGTCTTCCCCGTACAGCAGACACTATTACATTTAATCTTATGAATAGGACAATTTAAATCAAATTTGACAAAAAAAAATTCATCGTAAAATTCTTTTTTTATAAATCTTCTTTTGTAATTATTACTAACATTTATTTTTAATTTTATTGCAAATGTTCAAGCAATAATTGCTTTAACATTAGCACAGTAAAATTAATTGTGTCGTTCCATTTTTTTTACAGTAAATAATAATGTTCAGTGGTGTGCTTTTCAATTACTTACAATCCCTTATGCTGATTTAATTTTACCAACTGTTATAATTTCTGCAGTTTCTAATTATTTCTACCCAAAAATTTTTCCATGCGACTTTTGCAGCAGGAAATCTATAAAATATAGAATAATAATTTATACTAAATGTATTATACTACTAAAAAATATTTACCCAAATTCAGGGTAAATGAAAATATTTATTGACTGTCAACACTGATAGTTTTGGTATATTTTTTTACGAAAACAATATAATTTCGGCAATAAGCTGAATATATTACTTGCTTACCTATGAAAAGTGATCCCCTGGTTTTTTTTTGTCGAGGCGCTATGGTTTCGGCAGCTTTACACAACACAAGACGGCATTTTTAATTATTTTTCTTGAAGATCCGAGCATCAGCACAGTCCAAAGCGTAATGGCGGGCGATTGACTTACTATTGTGTCAATTTGTGTGTTCTGTGTGTACGTGTGACTTACTATGGGTGCTTCAGTAAGTGTTTCAAGAGACTATGTCCTGCTTTTTTTTATGTAGTCTATGCTCTCCATATTGAATAAGTGCTTTAATCAGACCTTTGCTTGCTATTACCTTCACGGAGTAGGTACATACACCACTGTATTGTCTATGGTTATTGTACTGTATTGCCACAATGGACAGAAGACATAACTAACTACTAAATCATACGAAAGATAAATTAATTAATTTAAAACAAATAAAACTGTTCATATTAATATGTATAATATGTTAATATGAATATATTACTCAAAATTTTGCAAATAGAATTCCTACACGACATAAATTAAAAAATAAAAATACTTTATGAAAAATCCACTCACCAAGACTCCTAAATTAGGGTTAGAAGTGTTTGGAGGAAGTTTCTCTATTTTGTAGGAAATACCACCTAAGTATTGAATTCCGAGTGGACGAAGTCGCGGGCAAAAAACAACTAGGGCAAGTAAAAACCCTTATATATAAAATTCTCGTGTCACAATGTTAGTTACCTTACTTCTCCGAAACGGCTTTACTGATTTTTACCAAATTTTATATGCGTATTCAGTAGGTCTGAGAATCGGCTACTATCTATTTTTCATACCCCTAAGTGATAAGGGTTGGACACCCTTAACATTTTTTTCTCGATAACTGATCAATTATCGTCTTTTTTGTAAATGTTTTTACTCTATTTCGATTAAAATTTCCCTGAGCTTAACAATAATACGCTCCTTATTATAATTGTTTAATGTACTTAATTTTTTAATTTGTATTTTCTAATAAACAAATTAACTTAATAAATTCCAAAATCTGCTTATTTATATTGCCTTTAAGGCGGAACAGAGTTCGCCGGGTCAGCTAGTATTATTATAATATCACACTCATCACACACAACAGACACTGTCCTGATAGCTATGAATATATCATATTTGATATTTGCAATACACATTCTGTCAATGTTATGTCAAACCCTATAAGTTTACATTAAACAAGTTTATATTGTCAAAAACGCCGAGACTAATATTTACCAAATCATTAGAAAATTTTATATGGTGGTAAAGCATAGAAATATATACTATAGAAATGGCTTGTCCGAACAAATTGCCCTTCAAATTTGACATTATGAATAGCAGGATCAGTAACGCCATCTGCATTGAACTACCATGTGACAATTCATAACAAATACTTTTTTAAATTACCAAAAATATTCTCTTGAACGCCCGCGGCATAGTTCAACTAAGCGCAGTAAGTCATGTCACGCGGATATTCACGATTAAGGAATATGGCGTCGGAACGAAAAATTTTAGCAAATAAAATTGATAAAATAATGTAAAGAGGTGGATATAATAAGATATTTGTGACTTACCGGTGATATGTAATACCATAATCTTTTTTGTTATGTTTAATTTGGTAGTTCGTACAACTTTTCAGTGCACAATTAGGCATTTTGTCGTGTTTGACCGCTCACGGAGGCAGCCAACCACAGACAATTTCACTACGCGCTTTTTGTAGTCTGATTGACTCCAAAAAGGTTCAGTTCATTTATCGCGCGTTAGCCGTGTCCTTACTTTATACGTCAATGTGGTAAAGGCATTTTTTTTTGCCTAAGATTCATTTTCTGACAATAACAAACACAACAAAAAAACAGCGATATCGGACTAGCCGTTTACTCGTGATTCCGTGACCAATAGAAGTAGGCAATAATTTTTATATAAAATATAATATATAGATTATCCTTACTTTACAGCGAAGATCTACGGATTTCACATTGGTATTTTTTCTGATATTCGGCATTGCATCCCTAGACTCAACCAAAGAGAATCGAAACACCTGCGTTGACACAATGTCTGTCAATGTTTGACAATGTCTTTCTATTCCCTTTGAAGATTGTACAACTTTTGAAGATAATTTTCGTTTTCTTTTGGTAAATAGGAAAAGAGGTAAGTTTTAAGGACTTGTCTCATTTGCTGTAGTATGAGGCCGCAGATGGTTTTTGAAGTAGCTATGCATACTATCCTACCTTATCCTAACTTCTTTTCCTGTCGTGATTCTAACTTCCTAACATGTATTTAAAAGTGTTTTCTAAATTTATATTATAAATCCTGAAATAACTCAGCTTGTATCGCATTTACGCCTGAATAACTGAACAGATTTGATAATATTTGGTATGTAGACAGATGGGAACTTAGACACTAATAATTACCTTGTAATAAGTAAACTAATAGCGCAATTTGCATTAAATATTTTAGCAAGCGTAGCCTTAGACCAACTGGTTTCTTTCACCATAACATTTAATTATGCGCTTCCATTATTTTATAATTTCAAATGCAGATAATAATTCTATAATGTCAGCTAAAAAACTTTCTATGCAGTTTCGTTTGCATATAAGGATACGGAACAATAGTCACGTCTTTTTTACGTCCAACGCCAGCAGTTCCGCACCGTGGCCAGAGTCCGGTCAGCTACTTAACATGCTCGGTGAAGTGTGGCCTACTTTAGATATAACTGACACTGGCCTTTAGCCTCAACACTTTATAGGCATGCGTTTATTTAATTACGTAGTTCTGTTTTAAAACGGATTTTGGGTTTTGTTTACGAAATGTTATCTAGCGAGATTTCGGGTACGATTCTCTGGTTGGGCAATTGTGATATTAAATTTTTTCCTTCAGGCAATTCTCAATAGAAGCATAACGTTGGAATTGTGCGCGGTATATATATAATTATATATTTTTTTATTATAAGATATCAATTATTAAAATTATGATATCTTATTTACATTACAATCTAGCCTATCAAGATTAATAAGTAATATTATGTTAACCTAAATGACTACGTTATAATATAAATGGCAATAAACGTCAAAGGTGAAGAGTGGGTGCTATTTCCTCTGCCTCACACACCCTTCTAATAAACTAATAAGACATGAATATTATGTTATGTTCTGAAAGGTTAAATCCTAAGCGCATAAAGTCCCATTGTAGAATCCATACGAACATGTCAAACATGTCAAAACAAAATCAACAGCCTTCCAACATCTCTAGTATCTGGGTGTCTAGGTACCTATCTACTTTATCAGAGAAAAGTATCAAAGAAAGAAAAGTTTTTAATTAAAAAGGGATTACTCATAATAGCGGGCAAAAAAGAAACTGTACAGTTATAATCTACTTAGTAAAGTGCATCTGATCCTTGACTGCTTTATTGAGTCTATCTTAACCTTGTGCACTTAATCAACGAGCTCTCAGTTTCAATGGCGGAGCACCTATTCCAGACCTGGCAAGATAATCCTATTACATTTTACTATTGGATTGAAGTTAATCGACTTATCTGTTCGTTACGAAAGAGCGAATTGCGAACCATCGAACATTGAATGCAGTAATCGGATAAACGGAATATATCCTTATGCCTCATGTCTAACTAACACCGAATTAAAATCAAAAGATAACTTGAACATACAAACCTTGCAAACTTCGTTATAAATATTGCAAGTTCGCCAACTTGAATATCCTATGGGAAAAGCAAATCTTAAAGAAACAGTTGAAACAATTATGGGACCGGTAGGATTTAAACCTGCGACCTTCTGCACACCGGGCATCGCTTTAGCCAACCAGCTACGGTCGCCTCTTGCCAGGACCCTAAATTTCTTAACTGTATGTTACGTCATTTCGTGATGTCACGTTCATCCATTTGATCCTATCATAAGTAACAAAGTTAAACAAATCTAATTTTCTTTTCAACACAATAATAAAATAGCAATACAATAGCGAAACAAAATACTTGAACAAATTGACAACGAAGTATATATTTTCAGTTGTCAATTGTCATTATAAGCCTCTCTAAAAACTAGAGCAATCCTCTCAAACAAACAAGCTGCAGTAAGCAGGTCCTTGGCTGTTAGTTCCAAGAGCGGGCTGTTCCAGCGTGAAGTAGAACAATGCTGAGCTGGCATCGCTGGCGCTGCGCCAAGCTCCTCGTTACGGCGTCGTGCACCAATTGATCGAGTCCTTTGACTTTGAAGATAGGGTTTTTAATGCAAGGTGTTCTGAAAATGTTGAAAAGAGAGCATCTACTACGAGTTTTTAATAGAGGGGAAAAAAGTATTTAAATTTTCCATGGCTATTTTCAAAATCCGTAATGATAGACGTGGCAGTTTTAAACGAGGAATAGTTATAGACTTCGACCTGCACCTGATAAAGTTTTTGAAAGTAAACCGCCTGATAACTCTACGAATAAGACATTTTATCTGACAAAAACTGGCGAATTTATCAAGGATTAATCAGAAACCTTAGAAATAAAATTCATTCAAGTAAACTTTAAAAATAAACAAAGATTACCTAACACTTGAAATAAAAACAAGCGTAGGTATTATATAAGTGCGCGAACATCATAAACTCTCCTAGGCCTTGTCCACTAGCTTGACAGCGACTTGGCTCATCGTCAAGTCTTATTTCATGCTGAACACCTCCGAAACAGGGCGAGGCGATTTTCTGTCTTGCTTTCTGTGAGTTGAACGAGCTCGTTTATTTAACACTTTATTGTACACAAAAGATTACAGAAAAATAAACATATTACAGTAAGAGTATACAAAAGGCGAGCTTAACTCAGTGCTTGAGTTCTCTTCCAGCAAACCTAGAGCAATAGAGGAGACGATGATGCCATAGAGGGCAAGATAAGTGTACAACTTAAGTAGAAAATACAAAATATAAATATAACTACATATACATACATAACATTATTCATGAATAATATATATTATAAATATATATATATATATACACACGACTACCTACATATATATAATCATTAAATAATAATAATAATACATGAAGAAATAAAAATCAAATAAAACTATAAATATCATGTCAAATTGGTTTGATTTATTAAGGAAAGAAAGTACTCTTTAACTTTTTTCTTAAAAATATTTAATGATGGACTATCGCGTATTCCATGAGGAAGACTATTCCATAACCGCACTGCTTGAATGGAAAAGGATCCGTCATAACAGCTAGAATAGTGTAATGGAGTGCGAAGAAGAAGAGAAGAGGAAGAACGGCAGGGTTTACCCCGGGGCACTAAGTACTCAAAGCGTTCACGCAGGTAAGAAGGAGAATTAGGATTGTGAAGGACGGAGAAAAGAAGAGACAAAATATGGAGGTTACGACGTTTCCGAATGGGTAACCACCTCAATTTTCTCCTGAATTCGGAAACATGATCATATTTCCGAAGACCAAAAATGAAGCGGATACCCAGATTCTGCAGACGTTCCAGTTTGTTAAGATGTTCCTCCTTTGCATCTAGAAAACAGACATCAGCGTAGTCAATAAGTGGGAGAAGAAGGGACTGGGCAAGAGTAACTTTAGTTTGAAATGGTAGGCATTTCTGGAGTCGTTTGAGAGCCTGAAAAGAACAGAACACCCTTCTGCTTACCTCTGCGATATGAACGTCCCATGATAGATTAGAGTCTATCATGGCACCAAGATTTTTGACACATTTTGTGAGCGGAATAGAAACAGACTCATATGTAATAGGTGGTAAAGCTCGTTGATACTGACATGTACTTACACTTTTAAGCCTAGGCTGTCTCGAACGCGTCCACTAATCCATCCCAAAGTTGAAACAGTTTTCCAACTAAAAGTTCCTCTTACTAGTTACCCGACTGTCAAATAAGGTAATGCTTTAGTTAATACCACGCTTAAGCTATATGGTAACTGCAAACGGTTGCGGACGGGTGGCCATCATTATTATAACACGAGTTTTTCGCAAAGCAGATTCCAAAATAAAAACTCAGCGACTCTAGTCTTGCTAATTTTGCTAGTGGTACCAAGTGCCATTTGGGATTACCTACTTTTATTTTGGAGATTTCTGATATTATGTACATTTTTGTTCAGGTAAAAGACAAGGATGGCTGATAAGTTCGCATGCAAGTTCGATCCTAACACGGAGGCATTCCAGATGAGAGCGCAGTGGAAGAAGGCGGACAACTGCAGGGATCAGTGGTTCATTCGGTGGAGCTGGTTGCTGGATGAGAGAAAGTCAGTACGTTGCTTAGTTATTCGACACCATTAAAATGTTCAGGTCTTATATAGAATCAGGAGTAAGTCTGTTCTTTACAGCACAGAAACATCTACAATACAATATAAAAAATATATCCGAGGACTACGATGTTATGTCTGAAATGCCAAAAAATGGACAATTATCTCACCATCAAAATTAAGCACGTGTTGTGACAAGAAGCCTCTTCAACCTCAAAAGACAATACAATTATAAGAACAGAAAGGTCTACATTGTATACCTAGTTCCTAGAACTAAGTATGATAATTTGGCACCATCCGCCTTTAGTCAGGGTTGGTCCGACGCCAACTTACACAGTTACATAATACAAGTAAAATAATAATTACTGTTATCATAATAAAGATTGGTAGATTATTAAATTCATAGAATAGGATCAAAGGCAGTAATGGCCACTGCTTAGTTAATTTTGAATGAATAACTGAAGTTCTGATCTAGGACAATGCAATGCTAATCATGGCGTTTTTTTTAGACTCTTGTTTGATTACACGAAATTACACTTAATGTTAATTTTTAATCATAAAACTCTTAATAAAATGTTTGCTTAGCCTTTTTGCCAGTTATATAACACTCTCACGAGATCATGACCAATAACCTCATCCATATTTTAGCTCTACTGTAAATACCTACGTGTAACATCGTAGACAAAGCGAACCTAATCGCAGTTTGGTTTATAGCCGCATAAACTTGTATAAACATTGTCGTGCACAGTGCAGCAAGTATGACGTCATGACTTCAAAGCCGGGGATTCGCTACGGAGAAGAAATCTATCGTGAGTAGCCTCATGCGAATCCAATGGTAACACGACCGATTCTGGTTCAATACTGCGCCGATCACCATGAAAAATTGTAGTGCTTTACAAAATGTTGACCTATCGGACCATTTGAAAGTTCAACTAATTTTTAGCTACGGCATTAAAAAAGGAATTCTTGGATTCAATTTGAAGCACTGTACGACTTAATAGAATTACCACATAAAACTATTTTCTGTTGCTTTCAGCATCAGCTCTTGTACTAGGTTGACTTGGCCGGCCATTTTTGGAGGCATAAACCCTGCCGATCGATTAAAATAATTCTGTTTCAACATCATCATCAAAAGTTGCGCCCTACAATCATGAAAAATTTAATTTGCAAATTCAGCATAATATTATCCTTACCAAAATAGACAAAAGCTGCATTATTAAAATTGACGTACACGTGTAACAATTGAGTTTATCTTCTGCCTAATTCTGAGTGGCAGTATCAATTCAGGAACGACACAACATTTATAATATCAGACGCTTCGCCAAGTCGAAGGACTCCGTAATTTTTCCAAGCATTAAGAGCATTTTCTTTCCGGAAAGCTAAATAAAAATACACATTAATGATTTTTTTTGCAATCCAACTAAGCTTCCACCGCGACCGGTTTATTATATTGCTAGCGTTTGCCTTAGCTCTTTTCATATTATCTAGGTTAATTGAAATAAAAGCTGACTCTGCCGGCTCCAGCTCTTTTATCTTTTAGTTTTGGGTAGTTCTCGCTGATTGCAATTGTTAGCTTAGCATATGCGCATAATTCTGCTTTTTCTACGTACATTAAATAACGGTGGCATATGTTATGTAGATGCTGCTCACTAGATTGCAGTGAACTGTATCGAATCGAACAAGCGATGAATATTAAAATATTTGCATTGGTCAGATATCGAGTCAGTAGGCCGTAATACGTGATTGTTATGAATACAATATTTAACTCTGGTTTCAACTCTTTACGGTTCTCGGTTTTGCTCAGTTAAGGACTACTAGAATAAGCAATATCAGCTATAATTGTCCGATCTAAGTTATTGAGAAAGACGTGTATTTCGTACAATTTGACTAAGGAAACTAAAAAAAAATAGTTTGTTAGGCAATAGCATGGACATATCGAATTCCACGCGGCAGAAGTCGCGGGCAACATCTAGTATTTTTTTTTTTTTGTAAAAACTAAAAACCCGATTACTTGAAAATAATGAACTAAAATAGATAAAAACAAGTATTATAGCCTTTAACCCAGCCGATGCTGTAGGCGGTGACAAACATACCTTATTACTACGTTGGTCACCGCCTACAGCATTTACGTGTATGTGTTAAAGGCTTTTTAAAATTGTATTTTTATGACCTTTCATTTGATACCTATATTGCTAGGTAAGAAAAATACCATCCCTCCTATTTTCAATTGTAGGGTGTGCCAAATAAATGGAAATACATAAACACATACATAACCCTCTTTCTGACGCCGACGGGTAATAAATGTACCGGCTACGTTCTTTGTTTATCTATAAAACCTACAAACAATATAATCAATAAGTATACAATGTATTTATGGCCCGCGGCCGCACACGATAATTCTCGACTACCCTCTATCTATTTATTACATAATAGATACTTTACTATGTCAGTATCGACCTCCAGCTACTATCTAACCTTGAAACTGAACTTTATGAGAATTTATTTCTGTTCTCATTGTCCTTGTGGAGCTGGTTTATCTTAGGCTTATGAATCACAGTATTAAATGTAAACTTGAGTAAAGATATTATATCAGTACCAAAAAGTGATGCCGTTTTAATACAGGTTTAAGAAATACAAATAGGAATCAAAACCTTAATTATACCAAACTTCTTAATCCGCGGTTGCCATGTTAAACGTCAGTTAACAAGTTGGTGAAGGTAAGGCGGTTATCGCACAGCCCCGCACCATTTATACTGTGCCCGCACTCCCAGTGCGTGGTGCAGCGCTGCAGATTTTAATGCACTGAAAAATCTACACGTCGATGTGTTTTCAGTCTGTTGGGCTATGTGTATTTTCTATAAGAATTGAGATATATGCCTACATTAAAAATATTGTAGCTTGGTCTTCGTAACGAAGTGCGGAGCAGTGTGCTATGCGCCTTAGATTGACGGCATACAGGCGGATGCGGATTGTATTAAAATATCAGGTTCATATTAAAGTCTGTGCTTATAATTAGGTATCTAAATATTGGCACTAGGAGTAAACGGTAGACTGGGGTGGCAATTATGCTGCACAATGTACACACAAAGTGTATTCACGGCAAGTGGGGGACATGATAATGGGATTAGCGGCGTATCGTAGAATACAGTCAGCTATAGCGACTACGCCAGATTCCAGGAATTGAGAACGCTTTTTGCTATGTACACAGCGTGTTATAGCACGACTTTTGGCATTTTGATTCGATTAACATGAAGAAAATTTACGGTTATACTTTTAAAACAATTTGACTGTCAAATTTCATAGAAAATTTTCACCGGGTCGGTGCAAAGCTTATTTTTTTTTTATATACTACGCCCACAGCGAACGCACGTGTAGTTCATCTAATGGTAAGTGGAGTACAGCCCATGGACATCAACAATCCACAAAAGCAGATTATAGATGCGTCGCTGCAGCTACGGTGTTATGCTTCGTGCCAGTAATTTCAGGGCCTGATCTCACGACCAAACCGGAACACAGTAATGGAAGCACTACTATTTGGCGGCAGGTTAAAAGTGAGACGTTGGTGCTGCCGCCCTCGAGCGCATTGACAAGAGCTATACCACCAGTCTTACTTATATATATATACAGGGTGGATGCGACATAGCGACATTTATTGAAACCACAGCTTCTATACATGGCCAGTATGCATTTCCACCGGATAAAAAAATCTCTGGCGAAAAAAAAAATCCACGTCTTCCGAACAAATTGCACGATCGCAATGTTCAAATTGTTCGGAGAACGTGATTTTTTTTTTCGCCAGAGAATTTTTATCCGGTGGAAATTGATACTTACCATGTATAGAAGCTGTGGTTTCAATAAATGTCGCTATGTCGCATCCACCCCGTATATATATATATAGGCGTCACTCAGGAAGTCAAATATCCAGTCAAATGTGTTATAATAAACTAGTAAACAGGACCACAAGTAAAGTTTCCTTTGTCCTATGTTTTATTACCTGTATGACTTAAATCTTTTGTATACTTTGATTGCAACCAGTTCTGACATAATCAGTGTTAATTTTCACCGATTTTTACGAAATATAGTCACGTTTTCCTAACGAATCGAACATTAAGATTGGGCAATTTCTGTGGTTTTGATTGCGTGTAAGTCGCATCCACACTGTATATTATTTTTTCAGAAAAGCGCAGGCGGAGAGTGATGCCATCAAAAGAGAAGCAGCTAATGCTCTCCAACGAGCCGAAGCCAAGGAGGAGATCTCAAAGTCTCTAAAGCCCGTGCCTCTCACTTCTACCGGACAAATTGGCTGGTTGGCTGGACGGTAAGATGTTTGCAATCTTGGACGATTTCGTGTTATTGGACCCCTTCCCCACTATAGCTTAAGAGCCAGTGGCCGACCGACTACGTTATTTTATGATAGCTGAGAGTTTCGCCAAATATGAAAAAAAACTAGTAATGAAAAAAGTTTCGTCAAAGTAATTATAGTGTGTGTCGAATTTGGTGATGAAAGACATCACCACCATTGGCAGACACTTAATTTAAATGTCCTCCTGAAGACCTCTATTAGAGGCACAAACAGATAAACTTTCTGATTTTAGAAAATGACGTCAGTCGGGCCACTGACTCTCAGGCTACTACACTTAATCGCTGATCCCTTCATATTGGTTTTTTAGTCATTTTAATATCAAAAGATAATATTTCACTGCAAATTTTGCTGGATTTACAGTTACGATCTGAAAAAGCCGAGTCTTATGCTGGTAGTCTACCGATAAGTGTTATGATAATAATAGGCCTCACGCATGCCTTCCAAAGGTCCGGGAATCCATATTCCCGAGATACGGAAACGTTAACCACATAATAATAATAATAATATTTGCTTCGATGGTCTTGTGCTTAGCATATGCGCAGTGTAATTTAGGATTTATCCGTTAGGAAATTCTCAATAGCTGCACGCAGTTGGATTTGCGCCCGGTGGATGACGAAAGGCTCAGCCCTATCCCATGGGACCTAAACATAGCAGGTGAAGTATGGGTGTTATACACCTATACACCTCTGCCACACCATTCTGGGTTACATAGGCGTGATGTTATGTATGAAACGTGGGTGTTTGTAATGTCTTTTAAACTATAAAACTGATTTTGATGCGGTTTTAAGCAATAGATAGTACCTCTGAGGTAGGTTTTTATGTATAAAACATGCATGTTATATTACTTTATAGTATCCGGCACGAAGCGAGAGCGGATCGCTAGTACAATATATAGAATAGTGTTTCTAAAGTGTTTTACAAAACTTATACTCGATTAAACACTCAGCTTGTTAATTTAACTATCTACTTTTAATTTACTGTTAATTTAATTAGATTGGTTTTCTTTTTAGTTTTTTTTTTTTTTAAGACGCCTGGATCGATTTTAGAAATTCCTTTTCTGTCCGAAGAGTATACTTGTCATGTGGTCCCGTTATCATCAGATCACGACCTGATGCTGGGATCTTAGAGAAGTCGAGGGCAACCCTCAAATTTTAAAGGCTTCTAATATATTACTAAAATAATAGGCTTCTAATATATTACTAAAATAATTTTATTACGACAACGCCAACTTTACATTAAAACTAGAGTATGAATATAAATGTTCATATATACCAAAGACTACGTACAATTTTCAATATTTAACACCAAGTAAAGTGTTTCTAAAGGTGCGCTGAATATTTTCAAAGAGAGCTCTTTCAAAACTGTCAGGTGCAGTGAAAATAGCCGCCCAGCGCCTGCTTCCATATCCCATATCGCGAAGTAGGCGTCGCATAAAAGGATATGTAGAACACGTTATGAACAGGACATACACACGTACTTACAACTTGTATACTTGTATACAACTTGTATACATTCGCTTTTAGAGCGGCGGAAGTTGAGTAGTGTTGCCAGACTCGTTGTTAAATAAACCAGAATGTTTGCGACCTTTTTCTGTTTTCGACCTGCGTTGTAAAGGTTGTATGTAGTGCAACTATTGAAGCCAAGAATATCTGGGTTTGAAAGGTTCCAGCCACACTGCAAATACAATATCAAGGTGATGTGATAAATGATTCTTCAATCAGTAACTTGGGCCTCGCCGTCAGTATATTTATGCAAGCAATACTATTTCGGCAGGTAATAGGTTATATCTAGATAACACTGATGAATGATGATCACGGGGCGTCCACGTGATACTTCACAAACTTTAAAATAAAATATGAATAGGAACTATAAGATTAAAGCCCATTTCGATAGATTTTCAATATATATTTCCTTAATTCTTTCTTTTTGAAGGCTTATACAGAACGTGCCATAAAGTTTGCATTGCAAATAGCACAAAATCGAATAATTGTACGGTTAGCACAGTATGAAGCGGGTAGAGCTTATCGCAATATTTGACAGTCTAGTTGACGAACAAACATACGTATAACTCGCGTGTAATCCAAGACTCATGGAAAATTCCTCTTGCCTATGGGAAAGGAAAATATGAAGCTTGATATCTTGAATAATTTCAATATGCGAGTTTATAAATAAACCACCTTAGGTGAAAAATTATTAATTGATTTTGAAGCAGCGCAAAGTACCTTGGCTTTTTACCTTATATTATTTTGATTAGTATATTTCGACATAAGTAATTTTCTAGATTATTGTTATTTGCTCTGTAATTATGTTTGTTGACGTTAAGCGCCTCATGGGGTTAATGAGAATAAATGATTTGAGTTTACTTGATGTCGTACCCGAGTGCTTAGTGCTTCCGTAACGACCATTAAAGACCGTAAAAACGTTTCGGCACTTTGAGAATTATGGATTTTGTTTCAAGTTCATCCGTAGTATATGAAAGTTCTATGCAAATTTTCATAGTAGTATACGAAAGATTATTCGGCCATATTGAATGAGTTCCTTTCGCCTGAATATGATCGATTTTCGAACGTATGCCAGTTCCTATTAAAAAAATTCGTTCACAATATGTAGAATGTTCAATATGACCGGAAAATCTGTTTTTATTTGATTCACATAGTATGTTCTTGAAGCTTATAACTTTTCGTATCCTCGAATGCATATTAATAGAGTAAGATCATAGAGCAGACAGACATAACTTACTAAGTTAAATAATTCTTATTTTAGTTACCTTTCTCATCTGGTATCTGCCCAGGTGTCACTCGGCAAGTTCCACAAAACGCGTAGGTATTCAAGGCACACGAGACGCTACTGAAAACTTCAGGTTTCATCCGTGTGAAAATAAGTTATGTCTGTCTATTGTACGTCCTAATTAGGAATGGGGCTCAGACGAACCTGGGCCCAGCGCGACCTCAGAAAGAGGAGAACGCGCGGACAACCGCGCGTCCCAGAATGGGGTACAGACGCGCCGGGCAGCCTTATACTATATGTGGGGAGCGAAGCCGTGTGCGGGGACAGATCGACAACGGAGATTGATAAACCCGCACACGTCCCCGCGTTTGGGTGTTAATGGCCAGTAGGCCGGTAACACTTTGGGTTGAGGAGGGCTTTCGGCTGTTTTTGTCTGCTCTGGGATCTTGGACTATAATTAAATACGGGCTGAGGCGTTTTGCACTTATGTTAGGTATACTTATTATACTTGTAATATTTAAAGCAAATTTTAGCTTTGCTATGCCTTTTTGTATTTATATAATATTAAAGTTGAAAAAATTAAGAATCCAGCAGGACTCGAACCTGCACCCCCTGGGTATACGCCCCAAGTGCTTTGCCAATTCAGCTATGGATTCGTATGCTGCCGGACTCGAAATTTCTCAACTCTTTTGTGCCAGCCGAAGCTAGACGAACCATTACTTGGTTTTAGCGCCATCTATGCGATGTAATAAGTTACTTATTCACATAATCGCATACAGTACGTTTGAATTAAGATCAACACATTACTGTCGAGAGATGACGCATTTTTATCAATACTTGTAATATTTAAAGCAAATTTTAGCTTTGCTATGCCTTTTTGTATTTATATAATATTAAAGTTGAAAAAATTAAGAATCCAGCAGGACTCGAACCTGCACCCCCTGGGTATACGCCCCAAGTGCTTTGCCAATTCAGCTATGGATTCGTATGCTGCCGGACTCGAAATTTCTCAACTCTTTTGTGCCAGCCGAAGCTAGACGAACCATTACTTGGTTTTAGCGCCATCTATGCGATGTAATAAGTTACTTATTCACATAATCGCATACAGTACGTTTGAATTAAGATCAACACATTACTGTCGAGAGATGACGCATTTTTATCAATACTTGTAATATTTAAAGCAAATTTTAGCTTTGCTATGCCTTTTTGTATTTATATAATATTAAAGTTGAAAAAATTAAGAATCCAGCAGGACTCGAACCTGCACCCCCTGGGTATACGCCCCAAGTGCTTTGCCAATTCAGCTATGGATTCGTATGCTGCCGGACTCGAAATTTCTTAACTCTTTTGTGCCAGCCGAAGCTAGACGAACCATTACTTGGTTTTAGCGCCATCTATGCGATGTAATAAGTTACTTATTCACATAATCGCATACAGTACGTTTGAATTAAGATCAACACATTATTGTCGAGAGATGACGCATTTTTATCAATACTTGTAATATTTAAAGCAAATTCTAGCTTTGCTATGCCTTTTTGTATTTATATAATATTAAAGTTGAAAAAATTAAGAATCCAGCAGGACTCGAACCTGCACCCCCTGGGTATACGCCCCAAGTGCTTTGCCAATTCAGCTATGGATTCGTATGCTGCCGGACTCGAAATTTCTCAACTCTTTTGTGCCAGCCGAAGCTAGACGAACCATTACTTGGTTTTAGCGCCATCTATGCGATGTAATAAGTTACTTATTCACATAATCGCATACAGTACGTTTGAATTAAGATCAACACATTACTGTCGAGAGATGACGCATTTTTATCAATACTTGTAATATTTAAAGCAAATTTTAGCTTTGCTATGCCTTTTTGTATTTATATAATATTAAAGTTGAAAAAATTAAGAATCCAGCAGGACTCGAACCTGCACCCCCTGGGTATACGCCCCAAGTGCTTTGCCAATTCAGCTATGGATTCGTATGCTGCCGGACTCGAAATTTCTCAACTCTTTTGTGCCAGCCGAAGCTAGACGAACCATTACTTGGTTTTAGCGCCATCTATGCGATGTAATAAGTTACTTATTCACATAATCGCATACAGTACGTTTGTATTAAGATCAACACATTACTGTCGAGAGATGACGCATTTTTATCAATACTTGTAATATTTAAAGCAAATTTTAGCTTTGCTATGCCTTTTTGTATTTATATAATATTATAATATTAATAATTTTATATATAATAATTTCGAGTCCGGCAGCATACGAATCCATAGCTGAATTGGCAAAGCACTTGGGGCGTATACCCAGGGGGTGCAGGTTCGAGTCCTGCTGGATTCTTAATTTTTTCAACTTTAATATTATATAAATACAAAAAGGCATAGCAAAGCTAAAATTTGCTTTAAATATTACAAGTATTGATAAAAATGCGTCATCTCTCGACAGTAATGTGTTGATCTTAATTCAAACGTACTGTATGCGATTATGTGAATAAGTAACTTATTACATCGCATAGATGGCGCTAAAACCAAGTAATGGTTCGTCTAGCTTCGGCTGGCACAAAAGAGTTGAGAAATTTCGAGTCCGGCAGCATACGAATCCATAGCTGAATTGGCAAAGCACTTGGGGCGTATACCCAGGGGGTGCAGGTTCGAGTCCTGCTGGATTCTTAATTTTTTCAACTTTAATATTATATAAATACTTATTATAATTTCGAAATTACTAATCCAAGAGTTCACCAGCTTGTTCTTGATTATTTGCGTTGCTTGTCCTCTGAACCGAAATATCTCAGAACGTAGAGAGCACGTGGCAAGTCCGGTAAGTCTGGTAACATTAAAGTTAAGTGCATGTCTGTTTCGCAGTCCTGATTGCCAGTTGGAGATCTACACATCGTGGTTAACAAAGATACCGGTGCGATCGCCTGATGCCTGGGACAATCCTGACTACATGAGTGTACCAGAATAATAGCTGACTTACTTCTATAATTCGCCCGGCACGGATTTTGATCGCTGGAATAGTCCATAGATTTCAGCGACGAACAACCGCCAACTTTTTTAACGCTTATTTCGATTATGATATTGCTAATAAATATTGTTATTTGTTATTATAAGATTTTTATTAATTTAGGTCACGTTTGAATAGTAATGGTGGAAGTTAAAACTAGATTTCTCACCATCCTATGTACAATGAAAATGTAAGAAAAGTACACGAAATTGTAAATTCATGCACAGCCACATCTAAATCAAAAATGTATGAAACTTTTCGCTGCTATTCAACTGTACGGCGCTTTCAAAATTTACTTTGTCTATTTTAGACTCGATGCATTCTGCTAGGAAAATGTAGATTTATTTAGCCGAATACTAAAAGAAGGTATAAAATCTTCTGGACTACATAAACAATTCATTTAAAATTAAAAACTTCAGACCGTATCAAAGCTATTACATCTTTAAATGAGCATGAGACTATATAAGTACATTGTCAAACGAAAGGCCTAAGTAGGCATAATAGTGTCACAATTAAACGAACAAATTGATTATGCTTGTTAACAATTGTTTCGTGGTGCAAATGAGTTTATTAACAATCCAGCTTATAACAATTAACACGTGGTAATTGGCGGTGGATTAATTGGTCGAGCAATTAACCACTGGTTTGTTTCATATCGTTAGAAACATACATGCGACATACCTCTGGGCCTTTGAGAGTTGCTTTGAATTGCTTGTCGACTTGTAGTGTACGTTTTTTATATCGCTTTTTAAAGATAGAAACACGTTTAAAACTGCTAAGGCGTATTTTTTAAAGGGTTACGAGAAGCGAAGTAACTCAACTCGATATTTGCTTTGAAGCCTAATTGACATTTTATAGTTATTTGTGTAACAAGAGAGCAACGTTCGAATTTTCTTCGAGTGCTAATTTTGATTCTCGTATAAGCGAAATATCCTATAGTAGAATCACGAGCGTAACGAGTGATTTTAGGTTAGAATCTTGAGCTTAGTGATGCACTCAAAAGCACGAAATGCTAGACGAACTTTGATTTTGTGGCACACGTACAACTATTTTCACCTCGGCACCTCAAATAAGTAGCCATAGTACAAGTTCTGCTTAGTTAGGGACTAGATGATGGGGTGTGAAAGATGTAAGACATAAAAAAAAGCGAGCAGTAAGGAAAACTCTATTTTGCTTCGAGCGAGAGTAAAACTCGAAGAAAATCGAGTTTTGTTTACAGCTGCATACAACAGAACGAAAATTAAATTGTTAGTGAAATTAATACCCGTGACATTAATTTTATCATGCGACATGAAACTCACGAGGCCCAAAAGAATGGTCTTTTGGGCCTCGTGAGTTTTGAGTTAAATTGCTTGTCAAGTTTGTGAACATTTTATTATACTACTTCATAAGTTTGATAAAGTTCTATACTGCTACGCTTCTTTTGGAACGATTTCGAGGAAGGAAGCACGTAAAACAACTCAACTTTACCCTTCCAAACCCAATTTCACCAGCTCTTAATAATGTTTGTGAGAGTTAAGTGCTGGTAAATTCTATTTTCTATACTAATTTAACATGCCATCTGTCAAAAAAGTTCCAAGTAGGATATGGGACCTGGTAAAACTGAACTTTATTTGTAAAATAATGCTTGCACTATTATGTGGCAGTTAGGTGATGGAGTGCGGCGCACATTGGGCAGAAATGTGAGAAATTGATATTAATTACAAATCTGCAAATAGATATATCGCTATAATAGATATTTCTCTGTTTATAAAAAAACATAGTATTACGACCGTGATTATTATTACACATATAAATTAATTCTTCAACAATAAATTGATATAGAATGCTCTAACCTAACACTGCATTTTACATTAAATCAATAACACAAATATTTACTGAGAAAATAATTGATAAGCTATCACTCCAATAGCAAGGCAATCATTCATAATCGTAAAATAATGGCAAGTGCTAAGTTTCACAGCTTATTACAATGACACTAGATCAAAAAAATACTGCCACGAATAGTTTTTGATTGAAAAATCCTTTCGAAAAACCTACCTTTTCATAAAATCGCCTTAATATCGTTTTTGAATGAACAATGTGCGGCGCAGATATTTTATTGGCGGTGGATTAATTGGCGACACAATTATAAAACTACGGGTTCGTTTGCTGCAAAAATACATGCGACAATCCTCGTGGCTTTTGGGATTTGCGTTCAATTGCTTGTCAACTTGTTGTGAATTGTGAATGTTATTTTATGCCGCTTTAAAAAGTTCTATTGTAAAAAATCTTGAAATAGGTAGTACTAATAGTGCCTGGTTTGTGAAAAGACTCTCATAGATCAAAGAGGGGCACGTTCTGGTAATGGTAGGTATTAGTAGTGTAAAATGACAAAATATAGTTAGTATATAATAAATACAACGATTGAGCCGGCGTCGAACTTAGAATCTGTCATCGCTCCAAATTGGACACCCAATCACAGACCCAACTGCATGCCGCACTACACGATGCCGATAATAAGCACAAATGGCGGCATATCGTCAGAGAAAAGCTGATTCCACGGGGACTTCACGACGAGGACTGTGTTCGCCAACTGTAATTGCACATAATATATGTTAATAAGACCGCAAGCTTTTTGGATGTTGAATATGTTTATTATTTAACCTCAGATGAACTACAAGGTTTCTTTATGAATTTAGACAATTAAATGGCATTGTTAGTGGCGTTCCATAGATCGTCCACAGTGCAGGTGATGGCACATAAATAAGAGCATTCGTTTGTGGACTAGCACCGGCATTCGCAGTCGGCGTTGTCAGTTTAATTCCATCTCTCTAGATTTTCTCTAGACTGTATCCTATCACAGTGATATCTTATAAACAGGCAGCTCTAAAATGCAATATTTTACTTCGATGTTTCGATAAAAAATATAAAACATATTGGCATAATAAAGTTTCAGCTTTTAGCACAGCGGATTAATATTTATTATTATCCTTTTGATTTTTTTTAAATCTTGCATCATGTGTAAGCTGTAATTAAATCCTTGGCTATGCACGTGTTTTTTATCCAGTATTTCGCGATAGAGATACAACTAGTTATGAGTATTTTTGTCGAGTAAATCAATTCTATTTCACTCTTTTTTGATTTTACTATCACGGATTGTGTTGTTTCGTATTTATTAATATCTTCTGCTCGCGACTCTGTAGTTCTGATTATTTTTTTGTAGAATTGCATTTATAGCGTTTGTATTTGTAGGTTGGTTTTTTTACTATATAACGTCAATTTGTAACCAGAGAGGATAATGGTTATAGTCCAAGATCCCAGAGCAGACAGACATAACTTATTTTCACACGGATGAAACCTGAAGTTTTCAGTAGCGTCTCGTGTGCCTTGAATACCTACGCGCTTTGTGTAACTTGCCGAGTGACACCTGGGCAGGTACCAGGTGAGAAAGGTAACTAAAAATAAGAATTATTTAACTTAAGTTCACATGGCTGATTTTTATATAAATATGTCATGTAGAATATCATTTTAAAGTAATATTATAAGTGTCAGACACTTTTGATGTACCAGAGCTTTTAACAGACGCTTTTAAGCTACCCAAAAAATATATGACTTACTTGACTTAAGGTCCTGTGTCCCCTAGATGGGGCAGAGGGCATCCACAGTGCGCCGCCATCCCGCTCGGTCTTGAGCTTCGCGCTTTATATGTAATAAGTAAAGGTCATTTATTTTTTGCACGCTCGCAAAAAATAAATGACCTTTAGTTATTTTGATGAAATTAAATCTCAAATGATTGTCTCGATAATTATAATGTATAAAAAATATATGCTATAAACTTATTTACTTTAATATTTATTAATTATTTCCTTGTTAAAGTTAATTTTGTTGAAATAAAGATGCAAAAATCTCAGATTGAAAACAGTAAAAGTATTCTTAGTACATTGTTTTTTTTTTTTTACTTTGAGGCGCATGCGCATAGTGCTCTCGCCCTCATACTTCTAGCTGAATATTTTTTGTCTTAGGGGATGTTTGGTCACTCTGATTTGTCTGACTGATTGAATATAACTTTTAAATAAATACTTCAATAACATATAAAAAAATCAGATATGTAAAAATAAGTAAAGTTTATTTATTTTTTGGGTAGCTTAAAAGCATCTGACAAAAGCTCTGGTCCATCAAAAGTGTCTGACACTTATGATATTACTTTATAATGATATTCTACATGACATATATAAAAATCAGCCATGTGAATTTAAGTTAAATAATTCTTATTTTTAGTTACCTTTCTCATCTGGTGCCTGCCCAGGTGTCACTCGGCAAGTTACACAAAGCGCGTAGGTATTCAAGGCACACGAGACGCTACTGAAAACTTCAGGTTTCATCCGTGTGAAAATATGTATGTCTGTCTGCTCTGGGATCTTACTCTATTAGAGCTGTAGCCATGTCGGAAGCAGGAGCTACTTAACTTTTTGTTGCTAGCTTATTATATACAAATTACGCAAATCTTCATTTCAAAATTTGATCTTAATATCATGTCACATAAGATGTCATGGGATGACATTCATGAAAACAATGCGTCACTGCTTCAATACTAAAAAGCAAAAATTGCCAAGAGGCAGCCGAAAATGACGTGTATGCAAATGGTGTGAAGTACTGTAAGGATGTTGTGTTATTACATGTACAATATCATTATTTACATCTACATAGCATAGCATGCTTTTATTAGCTTTTTAAACTTTTAATGCATCGAACACATCGACGCTCGATTAATTAAGATGTAATGACACCGTAAAGGCAAATAGATAGTGATCTAACTGTCAGGAAAATATGACAAAGAGTCTGCTATAAATCCAGCTTTAAAACCTAATAATTAATTGCGGACGAAGACGAAAGTTTAATGGTTAATGATATTATTTTAAGGTCTCGTGGTTAGCGTGTGCGCATCATCGAGAGGTCTCAGTTTCGATTCCCGGGTCGGGCAAAGGTTATTTGTGAACTTGCCGTCAGGAAATTAACAATAGCAGCACGGAGTTGGAATTGTGCACTGTGAAAAGCGATAGGCTCACCCCCTATCCTATGGGACCTAAATATAACAGGTGAAGTGTGGGTGTTGTACACCACTGCCACACCCTTCTGGGAAACATAGGCGTTATGTTATGTTATGATTTATAGGTTTTTGTTTTTCGAGTTATGAAGTCACTTAAAACCATTTCTTTAATGTGCCGAACAGTGTTCCTTTAATAACATTATCAATTAAACTTCCTATATGATTTAAACAATATAACAGAGATTTTCAATCAATTAACACTTCTGTAAACAAAGTTACCCAATGAGCCTCAACTGTTGTTTTAATCTCTAATTACAGTCGTTCAGAATTAAATTGCAGTACTTAGAATTAAACGGTCCGTATGTTCGTATCATTACATTAACGATTATTCCATTGGCGAGATGGGGCCGAAAATAAACTTATGATGCTACATTGCACTTAAAATATGGTTGTAGGTATGTTAATAATGAGTATAAATAATTATTACAACTTATAGCTAATGGTAAAGGACATTTGTTAACGAGTTCGAGAGCAATAGATCTTCCATTACCTTTATCATTCGTCGAGCTTTTTCCCCAAGAACACTTGGGTCGGCTTCTAGTCTAAACTATTTAGCTGAATATCAGTATTTTACATGGAACGAATGCCATCAGACCCTATTATGAGGCGATACTCTTTGCTATTTAGTTGACTTTGGGGCCACTCCACACCAACCCGTTACGATTGTGTATAGATCTCCAGTGAAGATAAACTCGTAGTGTAAAAATAACAGTTTAAAAAAACTAAAAAACACGCTTTTAAAGTACTTACTTCTAACTAAAAAGTAAAAAATAATTCCTAATATAAGCTGAAAAAGCGTGGGTTGCTCGATAGACGAAAAATATGGCACAGAGCGCCAGAAGTACTTTAAAAGCGTGTTTTTTAATTTTTTTTAACTATTATTTATTTTCTACTTTTTAGTTTGGTTTATTTATAAGAGCGTTTTCTTTAATTTTTTTTTTATTGAATTCTTTTTTTAATTTTTTTTATCGAATTATTGTTAAGACAGGTGTGCAAAATTTTAATGTTATTATTAAGACAGGTGTGCAAAATTTTAATGAAGTCTGTCCATTAAAATTGTCCGGTTACATACATACATACATACATACATACAAACATACATACATACATACATACAGGTGAAGCTAATATAAGCGTGTTAAAAATGGTCGCCCATTCCCCAGACAGAAGACCGCGGTTAGCATATTATAGTTTCCAAAATCACACAGCATGTTGAAGAAAGCTGTTGTATACTTGCCCTTATGCTAGTTGTTATCTGTTAAAACTTACCGGTGTGTTCCTGGTTTTATACTCATCTCTCTCTTTCACCAGCGTGCGTCCTGCTCTCGCTTGCGTAGAAGTTCAGGATGCTTGTCATTACTGTCATAGCGTTGTTTTTACTTGGCGCCATAGTTGTTTCAAAATTTTCTCCAAGAGATTTTTATGAAAAAATAGTTAAATTCGAGTTGAAATATCACACAGTTTCTCAAATTCGTTGCATTTTGTGTTAATCTATAGAAGTTAAGTGATTTCTGCAATGAATCAAGAGCCTGAGGGAGTAACGGCGGATGAGGTTAGCCGGCGTTCGAGAATTGATGCTTCGGAGGAAGATCAATTCTCGAATAATACAGTTCCTGAGACGGCGTCTTCGTCATCTTCATCATCCTCGGAGGATGAGAAGGGCATAGCGTCACCACCACCTAATAAAAGACGTAAGATGTCCAACAATCGTAAGTACAAACAAGTTTCGACATGTCCAGACCCCCGAGTAGATACTCTAATTGAACAAGTCGGTTTTATATCACAATATTTAACACAATTACCTGTACCAACTAATAGCCAACCGGTTAGAGAGCAGTTCAGTCATGATTGTAACCCATCTTCATCACAATTCTTGAATAATCCATCAACAAGTTCTTATCAACTCTCGTTAGGTGAATTGGGTACACAATTTGACGAGAATACACTTATTCCAACAGCAAATAAAGAACGTTTACAAGAGCTAATTAAGCTTCAGAGATTTGATACTCCGGCTTGGAAGGGTATACGTTATAAAAAATATTTGCAAACATGTATTGCTAGCCCTGGTTTTGTAGGTTTAAAAGTAAACGCGGAATTGTGCCATTTTAACAAATCCAAAGATTATCTGGCTTCTACTGAGCAGCTTTTAGCTGGCCTATCTAACAACATACTTGAACAAAGATACTTAGTAAAGTCAGGATTACAAGAGATACTTGACTGGGCTTCTGCAAATCAAAGCAACTTGAACACAAACACTTTATTTGAAAAGATTACCAGCACTTTTGGCCCAGGTTCACCATCTTATAGGAAATCTGAGACTGCAATGCAGATTGTGTGTGGTAAAAGATCAGAGTGTATTGAGATAAGACGTGATCGAATTTTAAAAGAGATTGAGAATCCTAACTTACGCGTTACCCTTCAGAACATCCCTCCCAGTCAGGAATATCTATTTAGTCGTGAGGCTTTACAACCAGTCATAGCCTCTTTAGGTGGATCTCAGATGTGGCTTAATACACCTGCTTATGTTAAGGATAAGAAAGTTACTTACCCATCACAATCCCAAGAGAAGAAGCATTACAGAACTCAGAGTAGGGACTATAGATCACAAAACAAAAGTTATAAAGTACAGAATAAAGACTATAAACCACAAAATAAACAGAATAATAAATTCAAAACTAATCAGCCCTTTCGTAAGAACTATTCAAACTCCACTCACTCAAGTAAGAAACAGAATTGACAATCAAAGAATATTCAGAGGGGGTTGTCTAAAGGAGTATGCACATCTGTGGCAACAAAAGGGAGCCAACAAGATAATTATGAATCTAATAACAGGTGGCCGCATTCCCTTTATAAAGAAACCTCCCCTACACTTCCCCAACAACCAAATATTAAGAAAATTTACCACCAAGAGGTCAAGGGAGATGTCAGAAATCATTTCTCAATTAAAACAACAGAAGATACTAGAGACTCCTCCAGTAGTCACTCCAGGCTTCCTTTGTCACATGTTCTTAGTAAAAAAATCAGATGGAGGCCTCCGTCCCATATTCGACCTCAGAGGTCTCAATTCATTTATAGCAGTCAAACATTTTCAACTAATTTCTCAGATGAATGTAGCAGAGTTTTTGCAGACCAACGATTGGCAGGTGAAGATAGATATTCATCAGGCCTATTTTCATTTGCCAATCGCAGAGACTCATCGGAGGTTCCTCCGAGTAGTTTACAACGACGAGTTACTACAGTTAACCGCTCTTCCTTTTGGCCTATCATCAGCTCCAAAAATGTTTGCCACAGTAACCAATTGGATTGCGGAAATCCTACGGTCTCAAGGTTTTCGTATTCTAGTATATTTGGACGATTTCCTCCTAGTCCATCAGGACCAAAATATACTTGTTTCTCAGGTTGCGGAAACACTGAGAACATTAGAAACCTTGGGTTGGCACCTAAATTACAAAAAGTCGAGTCTGAAACCCTCTCAAGAGGTAGAATATCTTGGCCTAGTATGGAATACTCAACAAAACAAGATAAAACTTCCTGTAAAAAAGATAATGAAAATAAAATCAATAATTACCAATATGTTGAGCCGTGGGCACAGTTCACTAAGAGAAATGCAGAGTTTGTTAGGTTTGCTAAACTTTGCAAACTACACAGGTCGGCTACATTGCCGCAGAATGCAGCTTTTGTTAAGACAATACAGACAAAACAGACCAAGAGAAATAAAAGACCTTCCATTGCAAGTCCAACAAGATCTGGAATGGTGGAGGGAAGCTGTGGAACACAGCTCAGCATCAATAATAAAAAAGAGTGTCACACATTTTCTGACAACAGATGCAGCAGATACAGGCTGGGGAGCTCAATTAAACAACAATTACCTATCAGGGAAGTGGGCTCCATACCAAGAGAGCTGGCACTCAAATATAAAAGAGATGTATGCTGTGTTTGCAGCCATAAACAGTCAGCGGATGACACTAAACAATGCACACATTTTAGTACAGTCCGACAACAGGACTCTTGTTGCATACCTCAGAAACGAGGGGGGGACACGATCCATTTCATTACTGAAACTGACCACAAAGCTCTTGGAACTCACAGCAAAGAACAAGATAAATCTTTCAACCACATATCTCCCGGGGAGATTAAACGGAATCGCGGACCGCCTATCCAGGGGCCGCAAAATCCCAGAGTGGCACCTTCTGCCCCAAGCCACAGAGGCGATATTCACAAAGTGGGGAGTACCCGACGTAGACCTGTTCGGGTCAAAAGACTCGGCTGTCGTACCAAGGTACGTTACATTGGATTCCAGAGATGGTTCCGCATTTTTTTACGACGCTTTCAGTCAACAGTGGGACTTCCAGTTGGGCTGGGTCTTCCCCCCTCCCAACTTAATACCAAGAGTACTAGCTCACTTGAACAGTGCCAGGGGAGTTTACATACTAATAGCCCCACAGTGGACCAAATGCTTTTGGCTACCGGACGTGCAAGCACGAGCCATAGCAGGACCACTGCCAATAAGAAACCTACGGAAGGTATTAATAGATCAGACCACAGGCACATACCCACCACAAGTGGACAAGTTATCTCTTCTGGCCTGGAAAATTGGGGGTGGGCTGACCAGGTCACTCACTGGTCCATAGCAGAACAGAATTTATTAAAAAGTAGTTGGCGGACATCTACTTTAACAACTTATAATTCCCCAATTAAGAGGTGGTTGAACTGGTGTAATAACAACAATGTCAACCCTAAGTTGCCCGAGGGTCAGGAAGTAGCGAGATTTTTAGCAAAATTATTTCTACAGGATAAACTAGCATATAGAACTATTCTTTTGCACAAGTCAGTTGTTTCCACATACTGTGCTACATCAGGATTAGATCTCTCAAAAAATTTTTTCGTGCATCAGGTTCTTAAAGCTATTTCTCTCGCCAAGCCAGAGGTTCAGAAACTACCTATATGGGACACAGAGGTTTTATTTGACTGGCTAAAAAGTTCATCCAATTCTGGCTCATTATTTGAAATTACTAGGCGGACAGCCTTAATACTCCTGTTAGCCTCAGGGCGAAGAGTCCATGATCTCACCTTACTTGACATTAACCCTCAAAACCTTATTTATAAAGAGGATGAGATTACCTTGTGGCCTAGATTTGGCTCTAAGACTGACTCAAATACTCATAGACAGTCAGGTTGGCTGTTGCGGAAACACCCAGACCACCAAATTTGTCCTGTCAGACACATAAACGACTTTATCAAAAAATCTGAGAGTAGAAGAAGAGGAGATAACACCATTACTAGCTTCTTTGTATCACTATCAGGGAAATTAAAACCTGCTACAAGAACCATGATTGCAGGATGGATTCGTAGCATTTTTAAAGATGCTAAAATAGATGCTCCACCGGGCAGTATTAGATCAGCAGTAGCCTCAAGAAGTTGGCTAGAGAATATACCTGTCCAGGAGATATTGGACAAAGGAAACTGGAAAAGCATGCAGACATTTAGGAAGTTCTATTGTCGCCCAGTGAATAATTTAATTAATATCAATCATAATGTTGATTCGTTACGCACAAATTTTGTTGTAAATGTTTATTCAAGAAGAGAAAATTTGTGATTGACACTTATGACAAATACAATTTTAAATATCAAAAACATTATTCTTCATGGCCAGTACAGTTACCGATTAGAACCTACAACATCCTCCCCTTAATCGGAAATGTTGCGCTCAATATTATTAATCAACAAAGTGTACATGAACTTATCGAGCTGACTGTACTTTGCAGAGTCATATAAAATGTATCATCAGTGTCATAAAAACAACGTAAAAATACTATTCTAGTTAAAAACAAACAAAAAACACAACATATACCTAAGTTACAATACAAACAAGAAAATAAATAAATACAGGAATGAAAAAACTTAGGATATAATTAAGCCTATTTCAGCCACGCAACGTTGGTGCTTGCATCGATTCAAGCCCTTAGTTAGAATATCTGCTAACATCATATTGCTTGGCAAATATGACAGCTTAATTTTGTTGCTTTCAACTAGCTCTCGTATGAAATGGTATCGGACGTCAATGTGCTTTGTCCGATTGTGATGCACGGGGTTTTGTGCTAACTTCTGCGCACTTTGATTATCATTACAAAGACTTACTATTGAAAACTCACCTGTAATTTCAGCAATTAAGCGCTGTAAGTATACTGCTTCCTTTGAAGCACTTGTCAATGCCATGTATTCGGCTTCTGTTGATGACAAGGCGACTGTAGGCTGTTTTTTACACTCCCACGACACAGGTGCATCCGCTAATTTGAAAATAAAACCAGTGTATGATCTCCTATCGTCACCATTGGCCCAGTCGGCATCAACAAAACCACGTAAAGGCTCTCCAGTCTTTTTAAAAGTAAGACAATAGTCTAACGTACCTTTTAAATACTGTAGGACGCGTTTAGCAGCAGTCCAGTGTACTTGCTTAGGATTCCTATTAAATTGGCTCAAAAAACTTATAGTGAACAATATATCAGGCCTAGTATTAATTGCTAAGAACATTAGACAACCAATCAAATTTTGGTAAGGAACATTTCCCGCTAATTCCGTCTCTGAGTGCCAGTCAATGCTAACATCCATTGGAGTAGACACTGCTTTACACTCCGACATATTAAATCGGTTTAAAGTTTCAACAATGTAGCGTTTTTGATTAACTTTGACGCTGTTATCTCCTACAGAAATATGTTGGCCGAGGCAGTAACTTAAAACACCTAAATCTTTTAAGCTAAAATATTTCGCAAGACCGTTTTTCAAGTATGATAACTCGCAATCGTTGTCATAAGCTAATATTACATCATCTACATATATTGCTACTATAGCAATACTATTAGAACTCTTTTTTAAATATATGCAGGGTTCAGACTTCAATCTATTATAGCCCAAATCAGAAAGTACCTCATCAAATCGCTTATTCCATGCTCTGGCAGCTTGCTTGAGACCGTAAAGTGATTTATTTAATCTACACACTTTAGTCTCCTCACCTTCGGCTATAAAACCAGCAGGTTGTGCCATATAAACCTTCTCTTCTAGTTTCCCATACAGAAAAGCTGTATCAATATCTAAATGATGCATTTTTAAATTGTGCTCAGTTGCTATCGCAATTAAAATTCTCAGAGACGAGTAGCGAACAACTGGAGAAAATGTTTCCTCATAATCTATTCCATAACTTTGATGAAAGCCTTTTGCGACTAAACGTGCTTTATATCTATTTATTTTACCTTCAGAATCACGTTTTAACTTGAAGACCCACTTACACGGTATAACTTTTTGACCAGTATTCTCTACTAAAGTCCAAGTACTGTTGGTCATCAAAGATTTGTACTCATCTTCCACCGCAGTTATCCATCTAGCCTTGTCAGGACGTGAGACAGCATCGGAATAAGAAATAGGTTCATCATTTAACTCACCGGAATGCATCACAGAACAGCAAACAGAACAACGATAATTAGTTGAAGGATTTCTATCTCTTAAATTGTACCTCCGAACTGATTCTGTTTCCGCAGGTAATTCCTGATCCTCGACTGGTAAAATATCAGTAACAGGGAGAGGAGGAGGAACTTCAATCTGTAAATTATTATCAGGATTATTACTAGAAGAAGGTTGAGGACTTTGCACCTGTAAATTGTTATCATTAGAAAAAACAATAATATCGTTCTGATGTGAAGATGATTCAGACGATTCATCATTAACTTCAGGATTCGAAAAAGAATTTTCTAAAAATACTACATCCCGCCCTTTAATACATTTTCTAATATTGGTAGGATCTCGAAATCTATAAGATTTGTTGTCATCGCAATAGCCAACGAATATGTACTGTTTTGCTTTCGGATCTAATTTTTGACGATTACAAGACGATACATGTACGTATGGTCCGTGTGGTGACGGACAATAAGAATACAGATGTCACCACCCCATATCATCCCGTGGGTGTCGTAGAAGGCGACTAAGGGAAAAAATTAGCAGAGCCTAAATTGACTGCTTAGAGAAGGAAAACTCGAGATCAAACCCTATACCAACCCGTCTGGCCAGCGTGGTATCAGTAGGCCAAAACCTTTCAAATGATGCCACACAATACAAGACGGCCCCCAGTTCCCGGTAGTCCCGCTATTCCCTTCCAAGGTAGCGGTCGCGGTAACGGCGGGACAGGGGGTGCTAAGAATCTCCGGGCTACGAGAGGCTACCACCACCTCAAAAAACTGACCCTGGCTACGTACAACGGACGAAGTCTACGGCTGGACCAACACCTCACCGAACTCGAGGTAGAATTGGGTCGCATAAACTGGCATATATTGGGGTTATCTGAAGTCCGAAGACAGGGGGAGGACACGATAACCCTTGAGTCAGGCGACCTTTTCTACTTCCGAGAAGGTGATAGGCCCTCTCAGGGCGGTGTCGGATTCTTGGTCAACAAGTGTCTCACTAGCAGCGTTGTGGAAATCAGCAGTGTGTCGACAAGGGTAGCGTACCTAATACTGAGAATCACCGACAGGAAATTTCTGAAGGTGGTGCAGGTATATGCGCCGACCTCGACATACTCTGATGAGATAGCCGAAACCATGTACGAAGACATAGCGAAAGCACTACATGGTACCAGGAAGGCTCACTACAACGTTGTTATGGGAGACTTCAATGCCAAAGTGGGAGTACAAGAACGCGGCGAAACGAAAATCGGACCTAACGGTGTGGGGCGCCGAAATCACAGGGGCCAAATGCTGGTAAACTTTCTAGAGTCTCAGGGGCTCTTCTTAATGAATTCTTTCTTTAAGAAGAAGCCCCACAGAAAGTGGACATGGCGAAGCCCCGATAATGTGACGAGGAACGAGATAGATTTTATCATCACGGACAAGCGGCATATATTTAGAGACGTCTCGGTGATCAATAGGTTTAATACCGGTAGTGATCATAGACTCGTCCGAGGCTCTCTAAATATCAACCTTAAGGCCGAAAGAGTTAGGATGATAAGACCTATTCTCCGACCCACGCTGCCCCAAATAGCCCTAGGTTCCGAAAAGTTCCAGCTGGAACTCCAAAATCGTTTCGCTCTGCTGGAAACCACGGACAATGTTGACGGAAAAACCGACACAGTGGTCAAAACGCTACAAAACGTGTCTCGAAGGTTGTTTCCCGGAAAACGCGGTAATAGGGAGTCCAAGCTCTCACCCGAGACTCTCGAACTTATGAAGGAACGACGAGAAACGCCAGACACTCAGATGTCTTCGTCAGATAGGCGGTCCCTAAACCTGAAAATCAGGAAACTGACGCGACGTGACCTCCGACGCTGCAGCACTCGAAATATCGAGACTGCGATTGAGCGAAATAGAGGCACCAAAGTTTTCGCTCAGCAACTAGGTAGACCCCATCTGACGAAACTGAGGACTGGGGATGGCAGGACCGTCACCTCTAAGTTCGAGATACTCGAGGAAATTGAGAGTTTCTATAGACACCTATACGCATCACGGATGACTAAACCAACGAGACCAAGCGATGATGACCACAGAGCCCCACTTACGCGCCACTACACCGAAGACATCCCGGATGTCGACCCGGTCGAGGTCGAGGCGGCTCTCAGACAACTGCAGAACAACAAGGCGCCGGGTGATGACGGAATTACAACCGAGCTCCTTAAGGCCGGTGGGACCCCAGTCCTGAAAGAGCTAGCGAGTCTCTTTAATTCCGTCATTCACCAAGGCTTGACACCACAGGCGTGGAGCGGGAGTGCGGTGGTTCTGTTCTTCAAAAAAGGTGACAAAACCTTACTGAAGAACTACAGACCTATCTCACTCCTGAGCCACATCTACAAGTTGTTCTCGAGAGTAGTCACGAACCGCCTCGCCAGGAGACTTGACGAGTTCCAGCCACCAGAACAAGCCGGGTTTCGAAAAGGCTTTAGTACCGTAGACCACATCCATACTGTTCGGCAGATTGTACAGAAAACCGAAGAGTACAATCAGCCGCTGTGTCTGGCTTTTGTGGACTACGAGAAAGCCTTCGACTCCATCGAAACTTGGGCGGTTCTGGATGCTCTGCAACGATGTCGTATCGACTGGCGATACATCGAGGTGCTGAGATGCTTGTATGACACCGCCACCATGACCGTCCAGATCCAGGACCAGAAGACAAACTGTATAGAGCTGCGTCGGGAGGTGAGACAGGGGGATGTCATATCCCCGAAACTGTTCACCAACGCTCTCGAGGATGTCTTTAAGACTCTGGACTGGACTGGACGGGGTATAAACGTGAACGGTGAGTACATCTCGCACCTTCGGTTTGCCGATGATATCGTCATAGTTGCGGAGTCGCTGGAACAGCTGAGCGAAATGCTGCACGGCCTAGATGGAGCTTCACGACGTGTTGGTCTCGGCATGAATTTGGATAAAACCAAAATCATGCTTAATGAGCATGTTATGCCGAGACCAATATTTGTCGACGGATCGATGCTCGAAGTTGTTCAGGAATATATCTACCTAGGGCAGGTCATTAGGCTTGGTAGAAACAACTTCGAGCGAGAAGTCGACAGAAGGATCCGGTTGGGTTGGGCAGCATTTGGCAAACTTCGTCAAGTCTTCTCTTTGCCTTTACCGCAGTGCCTGAAGACGAAAGTCTACAACCAGTGCGTCCTACCTGTTATGACCTACGGTGCCGAGACGTGGACATTAACGGTTGCACTAGTCCACAAATTTAAAGTCGCGCAGCGGGCTATGGAGCGAGCTATGCTCGGAGTTTCTTTGAAGGATAAAATTCGTAATGAGGTCATCCGACAAAGAACCAAAGTAACCGACATAGCTCGCAAAATAAGCTCGCTGAAGTGGCAGTGGGCTGGTCACGTCTGCCGAAGGACCGACAGCCGCTGGAGCAAACGAGTCCTAGAATGGAGACCGCGACTCGGCAACCGTAAGGTAGGACGCCCCCCTGCCAGGTGGACTGACGACCTGAAAAAGGTCGCTGGAGGGGACTGGATGCAGAAGGCGCAGGACCGGGTGTTGTGGCGCAAATTGAGAGAGGCCTATGTCCAGCAGTGGACTGCGAAAGGCTAAATGATGATGATGATGATGACATGTACGTATGCTCGACAACCAAATATACGTAAATGAGAAATGTTTGGTTTTCTATTGTACCAAAGCTCATAGGGTGTGCGATTTTCTAGAGCTCTATGAGGACATCTATTTTTAAGATAAGTGGCAGTACCTATGGCTTCTTGCCAGAAAGCTTTTGGTAGACCACTGTCCTGTAACATACACCTTGCCTTCTCAACTAGAGACCGATTAGTTCTTTCTGCGACTCCATTGGATTCAGGACAATGCGGTACAGTAGTCTGGTGTTTGATACCTTTTGAAGCCAAATACTCCTTAAACTCGCCATTTACATACTCACCCCCGTTATCGGTACGTAAGTTGCGAATTTTATGCGAGGTTACTCTCTCAACATAAGCTTCAAATTCAATGAACTTTTTCCTAACATCCGCCTTAGAGCGTATAAAATAAGAAAAAATCATTCTAGAAAAATCGTCTACGAAAATAAGTAAATATTTGTTATTTTCTAAAGACATAACATCAAAAGGACCACATACATCTGAATGTATAACTTCTAAAATAGAAGTACCTTTTTTGTACTCAATTGTTTTAAAAGGTTTTCTAATTTGTTTACCTTCTATACAAGAAATACAAGGGTTTTTATCAATAGAAATAAAATCAATACCTGTTGCTTTTCCACGACGTAGGTGTTCCAAGGCGACACGGCAGAGATGTCCAAGTCTACGATGCCACAAACTAGATGAAGTTGATGCATCATCGGATTTAGACATCATAACGCATTCCGGGCGAATAGGAACATGATCGAGCCTATACAAGCCTCCAATGTTGCGAGTGGCGTGACCTACTGCTTTACCAACTATCTTAACATTATCATAATTGTACATAGAACAACCATTTCTATCAAAAACAAATGTTATACCCTTATCAACCGCCTTACTAACGGATACTAAGTTCGTACTTAATTCCGGGACAAATAGGACTTCTTTAATACTGTTGAGCTTCAATTTTTCATCAGTTTTAAGCAAAACGTCTCCAATTCCAGCTGAATTGACCTTTCTATTATTTGCCAGAGTTATATCCTTAACTTCTAACGTAGTGTCGAAATTACTTAGCCATTCTTTATTGCATATCATATGTGTAGAGGCGCCAGAATCAACGTACCAGTCATTATGACTTAACGTACCTCCTACACCAAGTGCTGAGATAAGTGTAGACTCATTTTTACATTTTTGCTGAGAATCCTTGCCTTTCTTATCCTTGTCTTGTTTTCCTCTTCTCTGAGGACAATTTGGACTCTTGTGACCAGGCTCTCTGCACTTATAGCAAATTATAGGCTTCGTTACAGCTTTATACGACTTGACCATTGCAAGTGCTGACTCCTTCGATTCACGTTTAGTGTTCTCGTTTAATAACTTTCGTTTTACTAATTCTGATGTTACTTCGATATTAGAATTCTCCAAAGCCATTACAAGAGGATCAAAATCTGATGTCAAACCTCCAAGTAAAATTGCACCAATAGATAAATCATCAATCTTTCTCCCAATATCTGCTAAATCCTGTGCAGTACTGGTTACAGCATTAATGTATTCTTCTATGGAAGAGAAATTCTGTAACTCATATCTGTACAGTTTACGTTCTAAAGCCAATCTTCTACATATACCTCTATCTTCGTATGCATTAGATAAAGTATCCCATACCTCTTTGGCTGTTCTGCAGGCACGTACATGGGTTATTGCACCACCTTCTAGGGTTAAACACATTTTTGTCATAGCCTTCAGATCACTGTTTTCTCTTTGGCTGACTGGTGTACTATTGTTTTCGTCATAGCCAACAATAGCCGACCACAAATTCTCATGCATTAAGTACATGCGCATCTTAAACTTCCAATTTGGATATCCATCCTTCCCATGTAGACTTTTAATGGTAAGTAATGAAGCTCCCGAGGAACCCGTACCTGAATTAGACGCATGACCATTATCACCCATCGACATTTTTGTATTTTACCTATTTATACATTTATGCACGACAAATATTTTGTATTTTTCATCTATTTATACATGAATACATAAACATTAACTTTATTTTAGGAATTGCCCATAACCATTTGTTGTAAATGTTTATTCAAGAAGAGAAAATTTGTGATTGACACTTATGACAAATACAATTTTAAATATCAAAAACATTATTCTTCATGGCCAGTACAGTTACCGATTAGAACCTACAACAAATTTTTCCAACATTTAAATAACTTTATTAGTAAGGTTGTAAGACCTTTAGTATCTAGTTGATTAGATGGATCTCTTATTGATAATTATAATGATAATTATAATTATATTTATATAATATTAGTTGATTTTAACAAGTTTTTAAATTAATAATAGAAGATTAATATTGTTACAGATTGTTTGTTATTCTAATAATAATTAATAAAACTGATTTTCTTTCTAAAACAGTCTTATATCTATATTCATCATAGCGTTGTTCCACCAGCAGATACCAAACAGGTCTTCAACATGCTGTGTGATTTTGGAAACTATAATAGAACTGTTTTGCATTCCAACAAAACAGTTATTATTGTTGAAGAAATCACACAGCATGCAGCAATATTCTTGCTGGTGATTTGAAGACTCTATGACAGTAATGACAAGCATCCTGAACTTCTACGCAAGCGAGAGCAGGACGCACGCTGGTGAAAGAGAGAGATGAGTATAAAACCAGGAACACACCGGTAAGTTTTAACAGATAACAACTAGCATAAGGGCAAGTATACAACAGCTTTCTTCAACATGCTGTGTGATTTCTTCAACAATAATAACTGTTTTGTTGGAATGCAAAACAGTTCTATTATTGCTTATCCTGTGGGTAGACCAGCCCGCGCGGCTGCGACTTAACCACGAGCTCATCTAACTCCCCTTTAACGTACTATTAAAATAGTAGGGTCCGTACTGTCTGTATTTGTGTACCGGTTTAGTTGTGATATCATGGTTATCATTACAACCTATTTAGTTTTGGAATAAAGCCACTGTTTCCAGTTTGGATCTCATTCAATAACGCGCCTTTGCTGCAGAGTATATTATTGTAATAATACCTAATTATTTTATTATCTTTCAACGAATTACATGGCAATTTCAATGGAGACTAGCCAACAACGCAGAAAATATAGGTACATAACTATAAAATATATGCGCCAAGACAAATGTGCTCTCAATTCCACCGGCATAGCTCAACCGGACACATCACACAGGATGGGAGACAGATGCGCCTGGAGCGGAGTATGGGCTGGTACTGTCATTTACTAAGCAACTTATGAAATTACACTCTAACAAGGCTGGGTTGCGGAAAATGAAATGATGAGTAGAGCGAGATCTAATAACTGCTTGTCTTGGACATAGCCAAATATGAACACATAGCTCTTTGCCTAACCCGGGCATTGACCCCGAAACCTCTTGATACAGATCAAACATCAAGCTAACCAATACACAAACGAATAAAAAAGTACGAAGTAACAATAATATTTATACTAGTTTAATCCCCAGGTGAGTAATATCCTTTGTTTTTGCCGTGAACTAAAGTAAACCAAGTAATTGAGGCCATTTGATACCGACTATTCACCATAGAAGCAGTTCCCATAACGAATTGACCAATTCTAACCGCGTCGATCGTTTATTTTTACGCAACTCGATCGGGGTATCGGATGCCAACTACCAAGTTAAACTGTTTTAATAACATGGTTGTCTTTAGAATGATGCTTTAATTAAACTTTACCCAGTAACGTATTTTTAAACTACTTGTTATGGGGCAACTTTAAAGGAGTGCTAAATAATCTATGGGCTTTGATTACTTCGGGACTGATAAATGTTTATTTATTTATTTATTTTATTGGAACATAATAACAGTTATACATTAGGTATTAGGTAATTGCTATTATAAATCTTAAGTATATCTTAAAAAGTAAATGTATAACCCACATCTATGTCTGTAAAATAATATCATAGAAATTTATAAGTCATGATTATGAGTCATGGGCATCTAACCTAAATAACATTTTGAGCTTAACAGAAGTAACAGTATAAAAAGAAAAACAAATAGGTGTGCAAATTGAGATTTTAAGACAATTGTTTTAAGATTTCTATCGCTGTACTTTTAAACCTAGATGGAGACAGTGCAAAAATATCGATATCAGCGAAGTGCGTGTTGTACATTTCTAACAGATGGCGCGGAGAGGAGCCCGTGCACCGGCGTTGGTTCTGCACTTGGCAGTGTAAAACAGCCGAGGCACGCGCACCTCGCGCTGCACTATTGTTCTAGGTACTATGTAGCATAACTGATTAGTAATAGTACTGCAATCAAACTTGTTGTTACAAATGTTGGGTCAGGTCAAGGCGATGTAAAGACAGACTAATGTCACCCCCTCACCCCTCCCTCACAGCCCTATTTGCAAAACAACCATAAGTTACTGACAGTGTATCACTGCCGCAACAATATTTATCTTTTCTAATTACTATTCTGCTAAAAGTAGTCTTTAGTTTTAATAAGTATATTTTGTGGTTCAATATTTTATAATGTGCCCTGCATTGAAATTTTAGTTTTTACAATTTGATAAACATCATAACATCGCGCCTATATTACGTGTAAGGGTATGGCAGGGGTATATTGTTTCTTAATAACAACGTTATCCTGCTAGTTTTGAATTTTCCCTTTTTGCTATATTGGAGGTACATTTATAGAGGGTGGATGCGTCACGACTTGATTGACTTGACAAACCACAGTTTGATTGATTGTGATTTTTTTTCGTAAGAATAATTATAAACGGTGGAATTGAACACCGACCATGTATGTTATCTGCGGTACCTATTAATTTCGCTTTGTCGCATCCACTCTGTATATGTGAAATCAAATTCAATTAATAATACTAAAGCAGGAGAACTTACCTTTTAAGTGAGGTGTGCTTGGTTCCATTGCCAAGTAGCTTATGCTTTGGCTTGTCGAGTGCGCCTGTGGGCGTCGATGATGAGATCGTGAGGTCGCTCGCGAACGAGCTGGTCGAGGACTCCTTCGAAATATTAGTGCGGACCCTTCGTACCGCGGATTCAGGGCTCCCGGGGCTCCCGACGAGCTCCAGGGCCAGCCTGCCCTTCCCCGGGACCGGGGGAGGTTTCTCCTCCACCGGGACCATGTACGACAGCATTGCTGTCTATTGGGCACTTCTCACTGACATTAAATTTTGATTTTCTCTAAATGTCTCCCCAAATTCACTTTACCCGATTTCACTTTGTTACATCGTATTTAAACCTTTCCAGTCCAGGTATTTTCACTCACTGTCCTTATCGCGACGTTCAGTATCAGTCCGTAGAGATCTGGAACAAATTTAGTATGTTTAATTTCAATACATTTATTTGCACAGTGTTGAATGTATTAGTCGCTTGATATCATATCTCATAACCACTATAAAACGCGCATTCAAAGATATCATAATCTGTTTCCTTATGCCATAATTATGACACAGAATATAATAAAACATACAAATTATATCAGTCTGCGTCGATGGTCTAGTGGTTAGCGTATGCTCGAGGTCTCGGGTTCAATTTCCTGGTCGGGAACAGTGCTATCTGTAAACTCTCCGTCAGGGAATTCACAATAATAGCACGGAGTTGGAATTGTGCCCGTTGGATGGCGATAGGCTCACCCACCGTCCCATGGTACCTAAACATAATACGTGAAATGTGGGTGTAGTACACATCTGCCACATCCTTCTGGGTAATATAGGCGTGATGTTCTATTAATTAAATCAGTGTTTGACAATGTTATACTTTAAATAATTTGGTCATATAAAACTACCTACCCACCGACCTACCTAGATATTTTATTTAACAAAAACAGGATAAATAATCAGTTCATTTTCGTTTATTGCATTGTTCAATTTACAGTTGGTATTCTTGAACAACCCTATTTCCTGAATTCTTCAATAACCTTGTTTATCTTAGTTTTATTGTGAAGTCTTTAGTGCGGGTATTGGAAATCTCGTGAAATATTCAGTTTCTCGACAACTTTTATAGTTGGTAGTTCGTTTTATATTTTTTATACTCTTTTTTATACTAACTACAACTGCGCTATTATTTATCGTTAAACCTCGAAGATAAAGGAACAAAGTAAAGTTATGTAAATTCCTGTTAATTGGATAAATACCTAATGCCGTTCTATATTTTAGCAAATATTTTCAACTAGCTTCCATCCGATGCTCTGTCTACATAATACTTCGATAAACAGTAGCCTATTTGTTAATCGAGGTTTTTGCTAGATCCATGACAAACATCAAAATCGGTGGTCCATCCAGTGGTGGAGCAAGCGTAAAGATGAAGTAGTGTGAATACAAACACAGCCACATTCGTCTGTACCTTGTCCATCGTTTTATTTTTGATATTTCATTAATAGTGACGCCTTCACACGTTACCGATGATTTGAAATAATAATCGATTTTTTAATTAAGTAGATCTAAATATCGATTAAAATGCACTGTAATATTTTGAGTTCATTTTTAAAGAAGAGTCTGATCAATCATTGTTATAATTATAAATAATATTTAATAAAAAATTCACTTGTTTCATTTGTAATTCCAAGATTTCGACTTAATTTCTCGCAAATAATGAATTATGGAGCCTTAATAGTATTTTTCTTCTTATTATTAAATTTACAAACAAAGTATGTACGAAATAGAGTAATTTCTTTTTTTTTAAATAATATGATTGTTGGAAGTTGAAACTTCTAACAATGTAATACTCTGTGGTAATAACATAATTTTATTATGGTTGCCATAGTTAGTTATTAAAAAAAAAGTGTATTCTTCTGTTCTGTCATGAAGATTGATATAATTTGGTTGTACATAGTTTTGCTTTAATAAATATTAAAACTATACATTATTTCATTTAATATTTCAACAGGTTATGGGCCCAGGCACTAACCCTATGAATTAATGAATAATGTATAGTAAAATACTGTAGTGCAAAAAGTAATAAAACCGGCATTCATTGTGGAAGCCATTTTGTGGTAGTCGGGAAGTCACGAAAAGAAAATTACTTGTTCAAAGTACTAGAACAAGGCAGGAAAGCCTACAGGAAAGGGATAAACAATGGAGTCAATACAAAACAATCAAATTATGAAATTGGAAGGTTCAAGGAATTGGAACATATGGAAATTCCAAACATCAGTAGTACTACGGGGTCAAGGCCTCTACAGCATAGTAGATGGGACTATTAAGAAACCCGAGGAAGAAGAAAAACGCATTTGTTGGGAAGCTCAAGATGCGAAAGCACAAACGTTGCTAGTTCTAAGAATGTCAGAAGAAGTAATGCTACACGTCATCTCATGTGACACTTCTGCCAGTATGTGGCGAAAACTGCTAAGTGTCTACGAACAGAAATCTGAGACAAGCATTCATATCCTTCAACAAAGTTTTTTCCAATTCAAGTACGATGAAGGTTCGGATATATCTCTATTTATATCAAAGATACAAGAGATGCAAAATCAGTTGAAACAGCTTGGCGAAGCAGTCTCTGATAAATTTGTCATCACAAAGATTCTAATGTCTTTACCGGAGGATTACAGACACTTCATCTCAGCATGGGAATCTGCTCCAGATGAGAAGCAGACTCTAGAAAACCTAGTCGCAAGATTATTAATAGAAGAAGAAAGAATGAAAGAAAAAGGCGGCAAAGCACAATTGTCGGAAGCCTTTGTGACTAAGAATGTAAACAAAAAAACTGTTAAATGTTTTAAGTGCAATAGACTGGGACATTACCAAAGTGAGTGCAGAAATAATAACAGTTCGGGTAGTGGTAATAGACCGAATAATAACAGTTCGGGGAGTGGTAGTAGACCGAATAACAGTTCGGGTAGTGGTATTAGACCGAAAAAAGAATGTTTTTACTGCAAAAAGTTAGGACATTTAAAAAGTGAATGTTGGTTTAACAAAAATAAGGACAAAGACAGTAAATCTGATAAAGCTTTTGTAATCGCGAGTGGACAATTTCAAAAATCGCAATGGCTAGTGGACACTGGGGCAAGCCAACATATATGTGTCGAGACCGTAATCTCTATAAAACATATTACCCGTTAACAAATAAATCGGTGATAGTCGGCAACGGTGACACGATCAATGTGCACGGTCGCGGGACGATCGCGGTACAAGTCTATGACGGTAGACAGTGGATTGACAGAACCATAGAGAACGTTTTGTTTGTGCCGGAATTAAAAACAAACTTGTTCTCTGTCAGTTGCGTGACAGATCGAGGTTATGTAGTGAAAATAAACGATAATTTGTGCAAATTTTATAAACAAAACGAAATATGTGCGGTTGCTAATCGTGTTGGTGATATGTACTTTATGGACATTCGTTGTAAGTGCGAAATAGCAAATGTAACTCAAGTGCCATTGAGTTTAAAAGAGTGGCATGAAAGACTAGTTCACCAAAACTTTCAACATGTAAAAACAGTGCTTAAAAACAATAATATTACCGTGAAAGACATTGCAGAAGATAAATGTGAAAGCTGCTTGCAAGGCAAAATACATCGCTTACCTTTTAATACTAGTGAAACAAAAACAACTAGGCCTTGTGAACTGGTACATGCAGATACATGCGGGCCTATGGAGGTACCGTCTGTAGGAGGTTCTAGATACTTCATTATCATTAAGGACGATTATTCCAATTATAGAACAGTGTATTTTGTGAAAGGGAAGGATGAAGTAAACAAATGTATAGAGAACTTCATAAATATAGCAGAAAATATAACAAATAATAAGATAAACTACTTCCGGAGTGACAATGGGTCTGAGTTCAGAAACAAAGAAATACAAGCCCTTTTTACCAAACATGGTATTATACATCAAACCACAGTAGTATATACTGCAGAACAAAATGGAAAGGCTGAGCGTGAAAATCGTACGTTAGTAGAAGCAGCAAGAACAATGTTGTGTGCAAAGAATTTACCAAAGAAACTATGGGCAGAAGCTGTACAAACAGCAGCATATGTTTTGAACCGTACTAGTAAAAGTAATGAGCTTGGAAAAACCCCATATGAGACATGGATGAATAAAAATTTTGATATAAATGAATTGAAAACTTTTGGTAAATCTGTTTTTGTCCATATTCCAAAGGAAAAGAGGCGCAAGTGGGACCCTAAAGGAGAAAAAGGACTCATGGTGGGTTATGGAGATAATGTTAAGGGATACAGAATATTTTTCCCAGAGAAAAACAGAGTGGAAATTAAAAGGGACATAGTTTTTCTAGAACAAGATGACAATAAGAAAGAACAGGCAGAACCGTTGGTCATGCTGGATTATGGTACCAATGAAATCGAGGTAGCTAGTCAGGATAAAGTATCTTATACAGAGAAAATTATAGAAGGAATAAATCAGCCTAATGAATGTTTAGAACTGGTAGAATCCAGTGAAGGTGAACAACTGGTAGAATCCAGTGAAGGTGAACAACTGGTAGAATCCAGTGAAGGAGAACAGTCCAGAAAGACGGAGGAGGCTGAAATTGAACTGTTTCCTAGACAGGCTGAAGAAGCTACAGAGAGTGATAGAAGCATATATCTGCCATGTTCTGGTAATGAGAGTTCTAGTAGTGAAGAGGATTGTAGCACAACACCATGTCGGAGAAGTACTCGTGTTAAAAAACAAACTTCTTTTTATACCTGTCATCATGTCTCTAATGATGCAAGTGATCCTAAGACATACCAAGAAGCTATGCAAAGACAGGATGCAAAAGAATGGCAAAAAGCCATAGAGAGAGAGTTGGCAACGCTGAATGAAAACAAAACTTGGGAATTCTGTGAAAAACCTGCTGGTGTAAAGACTGTAAGTAGCAAATGGGTTTTCAAAATTAAAAAATCGGATAATAGTTTCCAATATAAAGCTAGACTTGTAGCTAGGGGCTTTGAACAAAGTGATATTTTAAATCCATATGAAATTTATGCTCCGGTGGCTAATTTGACTACATTCAGGTTATTTGTATCAATTGCCACAAAGTTAAACTTACCTATTTACCAGATGGATGTTACAGGGGCATTTCTATATGGAAATATTAATGAGGTCGTCTTAGTTTTCTTTATCATGTTGGTCTCAATGCCACCTTTTGCCTCTTGTCTCTTTATGTTATGCTGAGTGAAAATGATACTCATTAGGTGATTGCCTACAGTGATGTTGGCCCTGATATCTTTTTCAAAAGTGGCTTTGGCTCCAGGGTCCATCATACCATCATCATTATCCTTATCTTTTGGGTTCTCACATACCTTGCCGATCAGGGCATTATACATAAGTACTATGGCTTTTATACACTTGTACTTTTTGTCTGCGTCTAAATCAATTTTCGGCTTTTTGGAGTCCTCAATCGGTTTATTATTATCAGGGTCCACTAAAAGATCAGCTATCTTTCTCTTAACACTCTGGCTTACTTGCACAGTCGTCATTTTCACAAATCAATGAGGGTTTTTCTCGCGTTTTCAAAAGTTATCAACAAAAGGGATCTGTTCATAATGAGGAAGTCTATTTACAATTACCAGAAGGTGCATATAGTGGGGCAGAAAATATTGTAAAATTAAAAAAAATCACTATATGGTTTAAAAAAGTCACCTAAGTACTGGAATGATAAGTTTAACTCGGTGATAATAACACAAGGTTTTGTAAGATCCCAAAGTGATACTTGTTTGTATACAAAACATAGTGGTGATGCTAAAACCTATGTTTTATTGTATGTCGATGATTTGTTAATTTTTGGTAACAAAGATAGTGAAATATGTAACCTTAAAATGCTGTTAAATAGTGAATTTAGGATGAAAGATTTGGGATTGGTATCAAACTATCTGGGTATAAGGGTAACGCAGGATTTAAAAAATAGAGTTACTGTGTTAAGCCAAATAGAATACCTGAAAAGTGTTTTAAAAAAATTCAATATGTCAGATTGTAAAGAAATGTCTACTCCAATGGATTTGAACTTTAATGCTAAAATTCTAGAAGGAAATACTGATTCTGTAATTGATAAAAATATTGAAAAGACATGTAGGAATATCATAGGCAGTCTGTCATATGCAGCATTAGGAACTAGACCAGATATCTGTGTAGTTGTATCAATTTTGAGCAGATACCAGAATAAAGCCAATAATAATCTCATGGTCCTCAAAAAGGCAAATGAGTGTAAGTTTATCTTCCACAGAGTCTGAGTATATAGCAATAAGTATGGCAGCTGCTGATGCTTGCTGGCTTATACATTTATTAAATGATTTTAATATTGAAAAAGTTTGTCCTGTAGTCATGTATAGTGACAATCAGAGTGCCATAATGGTTGCTAATACTGACAGTGTTAAGAGACTTAAGCATATAGATATTAGATTCCATTATATAAAAGAATTAATTAAAAAGGGCACTTTGGTTCTGAAATACATAAAAACAGAAGATCAGACTGCAGATATGTTTACTAAAGCCCTAAATAAAAACTTGTTATTTAAGTTTATAAATAAGTGTTGTATTTATGAAAATGAATGTTAAGTTAATGTTTTGTCTTTTGCTTTCTGGTAGTAGAGTTAGATTATTTTTTTTGTGTTATGTGAATTTTAAAGTACAAGTATTACTATGAAGGGCAGTTATGTGTTATTTAAGTTTAAGAACGCAAGTATTACCTTGAGGGGGGGTGTTGGAAGTTGAAACTTCTAACAATGTAATACTCTGTGGTAATAACATAATTTTATTATGGTTGCCATAGTTAGTTATTAAAAAAAAAGTGTATTCTTCTGTTCTGTCATGAAGATTGATATAATTTGGTTGTACATAGTTTTGCTTTAATAAATATTAAAACTATACATTATTTCATTTAATATTTCAACAATGATCGATTCATCTTATTTTAAGACCTGATTTATAGTCTGTGGTAGTTTGCTATGACACAGTGATCTTCACTAAAAGTGTCGCCCGTCAATAAAGTACGGCATTATTGTAGAAAATAATCGAATGGACATGGTATAAATCCATTTTTCCAAAGGTAAAAGGTAAAATACCATACTGCAATCTGTTTGGCACCTACATACCTGCCCGCGGATGCTTTCAAATACATAGGTATTTGTATTCATGCACGTCTCCTATTCTCCACATACATGTATGTGGAGAAAAAAGTTGCAACTTCACTACGTATGCACAAAACTGTATTGCTCTTTGCTCTAGCTTCTAGCAATATGTTAAAGGTTCTAGATCAAAGACGGTCAAGCCCACAGATATAGATCTACATAGATAAAGCAAGTATCACGATTTGTATTGAAACCAAGCGTGCCGACTTTTTAATACCTATTGTGACGTCACAGCCGAAATTTAGTGATGGGAAATCCAAACCGATTCAAAGACACCGATACCGCCGATGCCCATCCGCCCAGTACGATTCAAACGGCCGTCCGCTATGATTTTCTCTAACAAAAGACGCGCGTGGACTGAAGTTAGCGACGACCAACCTTGACGCTTGGTCGGGGTTCGGACACGTGAAGTACATGCATCTGCGTTATCTATCTATGATCTATATCTGTGGTCAAGCCACATCATTCTCCTATTAACATTAGTGTATTACGGTATGTCATTTGCTATAGGTAGGTACTATCGTCAAAGCAGACTCTTGATCCAACTTATTACAATTTTTGTATAGACATTATAAAACACTTAATTCGCTTGTTTGTTTGTTTTTAAACTTTTTATTGTACATTGAAACAATTTATAAAACAATTCATAACACAAAATACAATAAAGGCGAGCTTAACTCAAATTTGAGTTCGCTTGTTCTATGAACAAATGTCAACCTTATCCATTTTGACAATTGCAAAGGAGAGATTCGTCAAATGGGTCATGAAGTCATGAATCAATTTGCCGATACAACGTACAAGAGGAAATCAATCGTGAGATTCGTGAGTGGATTCGGGACATATGCAATTGCACCTAGGCAATCAACAGCCTGGCGAAATTGTCGGACGTTTTGTGTTCGTTTGAGGATCATTCCATCATCCGTGATTGCGTTACTTTTCCCATAACCGTTTACACACGCAACGGCAACTCTCAAAAGGAATAAATGTTTCATATGTTAACAACACATTTAAGCTGCTCCATCCCTATTATATTAGTAGCGTAATGTTGTATAGCCTCTATCAATAATTCCGGCAAGTAGTTACCTTAAGCTTCCGCGACTCCAGATTCGCGCGTTAAAAAAACTTTTAAGATTTATTATAATACTAATAGTCATCTCGTCGACAGTAATAGTGTTGATCTTAATTCAAACGTACTGTATGCGATTATGTGAATAAGTGACTTATTACATCGCATAGATGGCGCTAAAACCAAGTAATGGTTGGTCTAGCTTCGGCTGGCACAAAAGAGTTGAGAAATTTCGAGTCCGGCAGCGTGCGAGTCCATAGCTGAGTTGGCGAAGCACTTGGGGCGTGTACCCGGGGGGTGCGGGTTCGAGTCTTGTTGAATTTTTAATTTTTCAACTTTAATATTATATAAAATACTAATGATACAAGATGGTGGTGAAATGTGGGGACTCTAGACTAAGATGGCGGTTGACACCTCTACCACACCGTTCAGCGTAATATAGGCGTGATATTATATAATGTAATATTTACTTATAATAGAAAATATCAAAGACGATCAAGCCATCATTATTAATTATTATTTACCCCATGCGGCATGACATTGGCTGTAGGCACAAAACAAATAGCAAGTGGAAATCAATTGTGTGTGACGTATGCAATAGCATTGCACCTCGTAAATGAACAGCCTTGCTGAGATTGGATGTGTTTTCCAATGCGAGTAATTAAGCGGCGCTTTATACGATAGCGCCGCTTTTCATTTAATTCTTTATCGGGAATATGAGCTCTGCAGATATTGCTAGTTTTCAATAAATAAATATTTCATGGGGTGTGGAACTTTTTATTCTTGATATGTTATTTTAAAAATAAGGAGTGAATGAGGTTTGTAAAGGTAGCCAATGTCTTATATTACTGTGATTACTGTAGGTAGAGATGACTAAGATCCGATTTCACCTGCTTAGCGTTAAACGAGACTTAACATTTTGCGCGTTTGTGAAATCGGTGGTGGTAGGGACGGAAGTCGTAATGAAAGATTAGGTATGGTGAAACTATGGCCTCAAGACTATTGGTACAGGCAGGCAACTGAACTGAATCCCACAATCGAGAATGTTCGTGAGCTCTTATGTAGCACATATCATTTGAGGATCAAAGATTTCTTCAGTAGGTATGTAATTAATAAATACGATAAAATCTTGAGTATTCTTTGGGATGCCTCCTCTCCATCCCGCATCCTCCACCCTTTCCGTTTTTGGTTAAAGAAATAAAAGGTTACGTTAAGTATACATCATATTAGTACCTATCAGATATAACGAAAGACTAGTCATTAAAAATTGAAGTCTTGGCCTTGACGCACACCTTCACCTTCACCTAAAAGAATTGGCCGACCGCGCGATGCGTACGCCATTACATCGACCACGTGACACTGTATGCGCGATATCTATACTAATGATATAAAGCGGGCAAGTTTGTATGGTTGTTTGAACGCGCTTATCTCTGGAACTACTAGTTTAGGAAAAATAGTTTTGTGTTGGTTATTGAGAAAAGTTATAGGCTATACAGGGTGTATTTTTGAAACGGGGCAGTAAGGGCAAGTACCTTAACCGTTGCAGTTACAGCAAAACGTTCTTAAAAGACCTTCCCTAACTTTTTGGGACATTTTGAACTGCATTCACAGATTTTGTAAAAAACTTACAGTTAGCAAAAAAAATGCAAAAAGTTCAAATTTTTTTTTTATGCCAATCGATTCTATTTCATGTGGGGATCAAAAAACTCTATAGGACCATTTTAGCTTTCAGTACTAGAAAAGACAGAAATCGCCAAAAACGTTTCCCATACATTTCGGCAACAGAAACGAATTTCTACGATGGTCTAACTTTTTGTTATGGCCTGGAAGTGGGTAGAATAGACTGTAAAGTAAATAAAAAGAATTTTTACCCTCAAATTTCGAATTTGATTCGAAAATCTGTGTGTTATACTTAGTTTCAGCTGAGAAACTTCGTATGAGTTATTAATTAAGGATTTTCGCTAAAATGTCTTCTAATCGTGAAAAAATTGACTTATTAGAAGCGTATTTTGTCAATAATCGAAATGCGGGAGCTGCATTAGTGTGGTACCGCAATAAGTATCCGTTGCGGCATGTGCCAACAAGAAAGGTTATTACAAATCTTTTGAAAAACCTGGAATTGCAGGGTTCTTTCAAAATACGCTTCTAATAAGTCAATTTTTTCACGATTAGAAGTCATTTTAGCGAAAATCCTTAATTAATAACTCATACGAAGTTTCTCAGCTGAAACTAAGTATAACACACAGATTTTCGAATCAAATTCGAAATTTGAGGGTAAAAATTCTTTTTATTTACTTTACAGTCAATTCTACCCACTTCCAGGCCATAACAAAAAGTTAGACCATCGTAGAAATTCGTTTCTGTTGCCGAAATGTATGGGAAACGTTTTTGGCGATTTCTGTCTTTTCTAGTACTGAAAGCTAAAATGGTCCCATAGAGTTTTTTGATTCCCACATGAAATAGAATCGAATGGCATAAAAAAAAAAATTGAACTTTTTGCATTTTTTTTTTGCTAACTGTAAGTTTTTTACAAAATCTGTGAATGCAGTTCAAAATGTCCCAAAAAGTTAGGGAAGGTCTTTTAAGAACGTTTTGCTGTAACTGCAACGGTTAAGGTACTTGCCCTTACTGCCCCGTTTCAAAAATACACCCTGTATATAACACCCCGCTATGACTTGTTAAAGGAGCAGGAACTAAATTTATGTTAAAAACCGGTAAATGTATCCGCTTGAAGAGACGGTACCTACCGCAGCAGTAACGTATATCGCGTATATATACAAAATGCGATCAAAGTCGCGGACAATAGCTAGTTACAGATATACTAACTGTAATATCTTTTTTTATGGTATTTAATACTAGTAGTAGATTCAGCCAATGCAGCGTATGGACTTCAAAGGGTTAATCTATATCGGCTGACTACGGAACCCTTCATTGCTCGTGGCCCGACACACACTTGCCCGGTTTTCTTTATGCACAATGCACATCAACAATCCATAAAGCAACGCATCGAATCATCTAAGAAACTTAATGAAAAAACCTACTCCGTTACATTTACAATTTACAAACAACTAATTTATATAAATTTACAGTTCCCGACTGCAATGTGTCACTGACTTATTTATTACACTGATAAATCAACAATCAAACTTCTATTTTCCTTTAATTTTTTGTGCGGTCGTTACTTATATACCAATTGATTTCGACCCGTCGCTTTACTCATTTTGATGTACAGATTGTTAAATTATAACGGGAATAGAAAACGGTATTATTGAAACATCGCTGCTTTGAAAAAGATTTAATTTTGTTATCTCGAGGAGAGCAACAAGCAACAATCCTCGACGCCGCCGTCACAATCACGAGCTGTCAATCAAATCAATATCATTGAAGGCTAAGGCGAGAGCTACTGATTCCAAAGAAATGTATGGAGAAATCCAAAATAAAAAGAAGTAGGTATAACGGCTTAGTTGTCTATTTCACAGATTAATGATGTCAAGATGTAGCATGAAGAAAATAAAAGATTATATTTTGCAACAATTCGACTGTCAAATTTCATAAAAAAAAATCCCCAGGCCGGGCTAAATAAAGCTGTCAAATCCCATACATTTCTAAACTTTGACGTGAATTATATCTGGAACGAGCAGCTATGGTCGCGCAGTGGAAATAATGACATTTGAATCTTAAGTTGTCTCTAGTTAAATGCCTGCTCTCTGGTCTATTTTATATTAAACGTAAGCGTCACATATACGAGTAAATACGGAAATGATGTATACATTTTCGACTTTCATAGGTGCATTTCTTACATTAATAGGGAATTTGACATTTATAGGTGCAAAAATTTAACTACGCTTTCTTGATATTTATGCCTCTCTAGTAAAAGATTTATTTACAACCTCTTTACAGAAATCGACCCGTTACGCGATCGACCCGTTTGATGATGCGTAAACATGAATAACTACAAATTGTAATAAGTTTTCATAAAAGCACGGCCGTTTAACTTTGCATTTCAAATAACCATCATTTTGCTATATTTTTTACTGGTGAAAACAACAGGGGTACGAGTACTTAAATTAAATCCTTAGCCTTTTATTACCCAAACCTATGTTTTGTAGCTCTTTAATTCACCTTTCACATTCAGCGTAGAATGATATAAAGTAATTTCATAATTTTAGCCCATTAAGCCCAGTTATTGATGATGGCCTATGATTATAACATCACGCTACGACTAATAGGACCGGAGCAGCAAGAAAATATGTGGCGAAAACAAGAGTAAATTATTGTACTTGTAAGCTATAACACGTATCCAACGCGGACGAAATGGCGGGCAACAACTAGTTTCACTTGCAAAAATATAATTTTAGAAAGCCTGCCTATTTACATCTGTACCATAGAAATCTTATTAATAAGGCAATAGAAATGTCAAAGACGCGTGACCTTGTCGCCGCGCATCTGTCAAGTCAAACACAAGTGCGAGTTGAGGAATTGTCGTCTTAATGTCATCGCAAAAAGAATAATTTTGTTTGCAGGAATACAAGCGCATTTGTCTAATCGAACATAAGTGCGAGTTGAGGAATTGTCGTCTTAATGTCATCGCCAAAAAGAATAATTTTGTTTGTAGGAATACAAAAAGTGGTATTTGAAAACCGGCGACATGCGTCCCAGTGTTAAAAGATAGTCGATAGCATTTCTATTGACTAGTTATTAAGATTTCTATGATCTGTACCGTATTCACGCTGATCTTGAATAAGCGAAGATTCGTGAGCCGAATGTACACGTAAGCTACATAGTTCATGTCTATTTTAAGAACTGCAGATAAACAAAGTGAATATAATAGTCAGACTATTCATAGAATTCTTGATATGCGCACATCTAGAAAATCTGAGGAAAACTACGTGATTGTATGCAGATGATAGATCTATATTATTACTTTTAATATAGTAAGACAACGTAAGACGAAACGTAATTATAGTGAATGAACTTTCGTCTTTTGTTTTTTTTGTTGTCTTGTCCACGGGCGCGCAGGAATACGATCAGTGATTCACTTTACCCATTACGGCATGCAGCGGACATGCACTACTGAGCTCACATCATTATTGTTCCACATTTTGCCTTTGCCAAGGTCATTGTAATTACGTACGCATCTATACTAATAATATAAAGCTGAAGAGTTTGGTTGTTTGTTTGTTTAATTGAACGCGTTTATCTCAGGAACTGCGTGTCTGCTACTGGGTTCCAATAGGGTAGCCTTTTTATTAAGGCAGGCTACATCCACTTAAATAACTATATTGCGAAAACGGTTGAAATGTTACAGTAGCAGATTAGAATGGTATAACGCGGGTATCCACGCAGACATAGTCGCGGGTAACTAGTTAGTGATTTTATAAATATACAACACACATCATCTGCTTGGCGCCTGCTCCATGATTTATATGTGTTTTCACACGTGCTCTGCGGTAATCTTTTTCATTGTGACAAAACGAAATCGCTACAATACCGAGTCCCAGAACTGTTAATTGCTGAAGTAATTTAACCTTTCGGATAATTATTTGAGAATTTATGTATTTCGGTCAAAAGTTCTGAACGTTCTATGCAGGTTTTGGCAAAATAACAGGATACCTAATAAATAGGTAGGTAGGACGGTAATTGTCAGAACAAACGTGATTTAACTTAAGAAATAGTGTTAATACTACTTAATTTATCAACAATATAAATAAATAAAAGTGTCTGTTTTTAATGTCAAAATATCAATGTTTTTTCGAGCTGGTATAGTTGTTTGCACAATAAATTTGCCTAAAATACAGTTTTTAAAATTGTTGTCTGCCTGTCTGTTCGTATCGACTAAGACAACCAAACGGCTGAACCGATTTAGATAAAATTTTAGATGCAAGTAATTGACTATAAGGCGCGTGACATTATCTACTTTTTATTGCCGTACCTACCACGTAGACGAAACCACGGGTGAAAGTTAGTTTGCTTGTTCGGTCGCTCTAATCTCGAGAACTACTGGTGGAATTTTATAATTCTTTTTGTGTTCGATAGTCTTACTCTCAATAAATGTTCTTAGAATATTTGAAATTACGCTTAACTTCACGGGAGCAAACCAGTAAGGTTTGACGCGGGTCAAAGCGCGGGAACAGCTACTACCTAATACAACGAATTCAACGTGTTTTTCAAAAATTAGACAACGGGTCTGAATCGCGTAATTACTATTAATTATTAAAGTAAATAAATAGCTATGCTCGACGTTTCGAATGACTTGCATCATTCTTGGTCACGAGCCAACTGGAAGAGGATTTTTGAAAAATGTTCTCAAATCGCGAAAGTATAAAAACATAGAATTCAACGTGGACCAAGTCGCGGGCAAAAGCTAGTACAAAAAAAATAGCTCCAGCTATTTAAAATTCAAGCATAGGATGTAAATTTACTAACTCTCGCCATGTTTTCAATAGTTTGGTCGCGTTTTGTTTTTGTTGTTTTTGGTGAGTGAACGATTTACTTGTGCTGTGTCCAAGCAATATCCGTGAAAGAATGAGATTTTGTTGGCTAGGTCAATGACACTGCTGTTCACATTTATTTCTTTTTGATGCTACACCGTAGTTGGCAGGCGTTATCTTTGCTGGGTAACGTTATCTTTATTTAACAGCTTTATAACACTAAAGTAGCAAATAAATGCACAAGCATCTAATTGTTTTATGGTCCGGCTGCATGCTCTTCCTAAAGCCAACAGTTTGATGTGCAAACATCTTGGTTTTGTCGGCTACACGCTCAAACTTACTAGTGCAAATTGAAAATTGCATTCGTTTGAATTGTTGGCGGAAGTAAGATGGAACGTGTAGCTGGTTCATAAAGTTTAAATTAAAAAAAAACGCTTAAAAGCTATATTATTATATAGTGTCGCTTGAATACAGGCACAAATATTAATATGCGTAAGTTTATATTATTGTGATGCAGCATGGCCAAGAAATTAGAGAAGAGATTAGCATTATAATAGCAGCTCTGTATCTTAAACATATCCCACTACTGGGCTCGGGCCTATTGTCATAATGAGAAAGGTTAGGCCATCGTCCACCACGCTGGCCAAGTGCGGATTAGTAGACTTCACATACCCTCAACCACTTTTTAGGTACTCTCAGACATGCAGGTTTACTCACGATGTTGTTCTACACCGTTAGCAAGCGATAAATTCACACATAATATGTTCGAAAAGACAAATCTTTACGAATTATTGACAGAGGTGTGTGCCGTAGGTTCGAACCCGAGACCTTTGACTTTGCAGTCCTACGGTTTCCCACTCGGCTATCTAGATAGGCTAGATTAGCATTAATCCCAGTTTAATAAGCTCAGTGAAACTGCCACTTAGTGTCTAATGTCTATTGTCTATAGACTTACCTTATATTATTTATCTTCTAAAAGTTCATCACTTCAAACGAACGCCACGAAACTAACGCAGAATTCACCGCCTGAAAAAAAAGAAAGACATTCTGAATTGATTGCGTTCAAAGCATTGAGCGTTTACAAAAAGCACAAAGGTTGTCCGATAGTGCACAATATGAATTGAATTGAATGTATTGTGGCGATCGACGGGAGATTCGTTGATTGAATAGCAGCTTCGTTTCATCGCTGATAACACAGCGAATATAGGTCGGTTTTCATTTATTAAATGGCTTGATATAAAAGCAATTTTATTGTTTATACCTACTATTTGTAGCCAGTTTGTAGTTTATCTACTTGATATCTCATCTACCTAATGAACATTCACAAAAGTTCACAGTTGGGTTACTTATTTGATGATCGTATTTTCAGCCTGGTAGCAGCAGGTTCGATTGCCCCGTCAGACAAAAATTACATTTGGGAGTAGATTTAGTAGCGTCGCGATTTGTACCCGGTAGGCAATAGACTGAATAAAAATTATTTTTATACACCTATTTGACCTATATTTTACCTTATCGGTCAATACAGGCGTCCTGATTGGATTCTAAATACGACGCGACGGTTCAACATATTTTGTTTTATGGTATAAAACCGTGAATTCTTTCAGAGCATTATTTTAAACAGGTACAGTTAGTTTAATCTTAAACACAATTATGTGGGTAGTAACACAATAACAGACAATTCAAACTTAGTGTGATTGTCATAAATGTCACAACACTCAGTGGTTTTGTTCATCGAACTGTATTCAGTCTGCGATGCCGCTGTGACGTATGGCCATAATGTGACTGTTATTGACACAATGTATTTGTCGCACTCAATACTTTCTTTTTTTCTCTATTATAATATAAGTTACCTCAACACATTTTTTGTTTTGTTCGAACAGTGTCGGATTGATTAATAGGCCGTATACTATACATAACATCCTGGGACGACAATATCCCAGATAAAAAGGTTTTCAGATGATTTTTGTTAGTTTTGGACGGCCCTAGCCAGGCTATAATTAACCCATTCCCATGTGTGTATCATCATCATCATCAGCCTGTTGCAGTCCACTGCTGGACATAGGCCTCTCCCAAGGTGCGCCATTTAACATTTCATTTGTGTATAATAAAAATAAATTTCTATTCAATAAACCGTCAACAAGTCTTCATTTGAAATCACTGTATCTAACTAGATATCACATAATATAGCGATTACTTCTTAATTTCGGGTCCATATTGGCTCACCTAAAGTTCTTTACCCGAAATTGTTCTTCCTAACGATTTGTAATCCGAATGATCACTCTTCCTAAAATTTTTCATCCTAAAGTTTTTATTCATACCATTTGTAGTGCTACCGGTGTTGTTCATAACACTCAATGATATTATAGAACTATAGATATGTTACGTTCATAGAAATTACGATTTAAATCCGTTCCGAGCTATTCCAAATTGCACACATTGACAAATGTCCGCAGCGCACGCATCCTTATCGCTCTAACGTCAAAACAATATCGCTTTCTCTTTCTTAACTTGAACATGGCGCATGGCGTCTGGCACGTGACTGCGCTCGACGCAGGCCACACGCAAACTAAACACAAGACGTCCCAATTGGGACGTATTTGAGTATTCACAGCGCGAGCGCTTATAACATATCTGCTTTTGTTTTTATATAATATCATTGATAACACTCATGTTTCCGAAAATTGTTATTACTAATATCATTAATGTAAATACATTTAAACTCCTACTTTTTTTTATCAGAACGCTTTTATCCCTAAACATAATGGATGGTATTTAAAAGTGCTTCAATTTATTCCCATATAATTTAACTAATTTTGCCTTTGTTCCACCAAATATACTGAATGTGCACCAAAATATGTTCACTAACATATTTCATAGTGAGCACCTATTTAAGAACTGTTGCAAATTTGTAAAAATAGTACTACACCTATTTTAAAAACAGATTGATTCTAGCACTCGCCGACCGCTGCCCCTTAATTTCAATTGCACTTCAGTTAAGTACTTGTAATCCAGGCATTGTTAAAGACCTACCCGTGGGTATATTTACTTAGCCGCTACAGCTAATGAGAACTTGAAGCTCTGAAGCAGCTTCATTAAGACGCACTAAGATCGTACAAGTACTAGTAGACATAAGACGTAAAAAACTGCCTCATGTTGAAGTCGGTTAAAAATGATATTCTTAAATATCGGTAAGGCGGTAATTTTTTTACCGATGCCAAACTTGAGGCGATTCTATATTGGACGCGTATTTTTTTTATGTTTATCCATCGATTACTCCGTCATTTGTGAACCGATTTTTTTAATTATTTTTATATTAGAGATAATTATGAGAGAGTGTAGGTACTTTTGAAATGGTCCTGCGGGCTCCTTTCAATTGTTATAGTTTATTAAATTTTATAGGTTATGGTATGTTTATAATGATATAGCAGTTTATTATATTACTAGCTACATCGTTCAATAAATAACGTATCCAAAAGTAAAGTATCCAAAGGTATGCTAAATCCCTTGCCACACAATAGATCATTTTATATTATTATTTATTTACGACGGTACTAGAAAGTGAATTCAGATACACAAAAGAGATCTAAATTAATTGGTTTTAGCTCTTTCATCAACCCTTCGATAGTTCCGAAGGGCAATGCGAGTCGAAACCAAATAATACAGATGGCATTGCCAATCAATTAGATACTCTACTGCTAGGGGTTGATTTCATCACCCTATAAAACTATACTACCTATCAATAACTTGACGGTAACAAATATACCTTCATAAATATAATAAAACTAGCCTTCGCGACTTATTCCGCGAGTAATTCTTCTGTTATTTACTACAAAATTGAGCATCTGCCCTTATACACTTTCAACCCCAAATTTACCCCATTGGGAGAGGAATTACATACATTTTCCGTTAAAATTGACGAACCTCCCATATAAACTTACACCCCCAATTTAGCCCTTGGGGATAAAGTACAAAGATAAAACATATCAGTTTTTTAGTTAGACTCATAACCACACGATTGTGAAGACCGCACCCAATTTCATGCAGGAGATTTTGTGTGATGCCAGTACTCGTAGTAACTTTTCTTAAATATCTATCTTAAATATATATCTCCTAAATATTTTCTTAAATATATCTACCCAGCATTTATAATATTAGTTTAGATAGTTATTTTTATAAAAAGGGATTGAAGCTGAAACTTCTACATAGCAAGTTACAAACAGCATGTTACTAAGTAACTAAGCTGCCTATGTAAATATTTGTAGGGTCATCAACCTAATCTTACTCAGGAACCACTTTGACAATCACAATGGTACTTGATGAGGATAATGACTGTTATACTTAAGTTAATGAATTCAGAAATTGGCCAATAAGTCTCTATACAGAAAGTAATACGTAGGTTTATTATTTGCGATAATTTTAATCATAAAATCAGGAACGAACTTTTTTTAAGGGTTACTTAGTTGTACTGGAATAAAACAAATGCAATTCAATACAGTTTTTTAAAGTTCTAAGTACGCAAAAATAAATCAACGTTGCATTTTCGGTATGTTGTTTGGAATAAAACAAATGCAATTCAATACAGTTTTTTAAAGTTCTAAGTACGCAAAAATAAATCAACGTTGCATTTTCGGTATGTTGTTTGGACTACCGGTAGTTTAGAACCAGCAGCCTTATTACGATTGTTGTTTATTATAATTGAATCAGATTGCCGTGCCAAAATTTGTACCAAAAAATACATTTCAATCCGATTCAATCATAAGGAGGCAGATTTGCAACTTCGAAAGCCTTGCACCTGGAGCAGTGCCCCAAAAACCACGAAACTTTGGGTGTTATTACGGTATTTTTGTTTAAGCTGCTAATAATCGGGTTTTATAAAAGAAAATATTTAGAAAGAACTGATCAAAGCAACACAGTAGAACAGGAACTAAGAAACCGTCGGTTAATTAAATATGTGCAAGGGGTGATGCTTTCGCCCTCGAGTCGAGTTGCCAAAGCACCAGATCAAATTCACACTAAATTTGTTCTTTTGTCAAAGAAAATTCCACAGAATCAGTGAGTGTGCAAATATTTACAGTCTGTTAATTCATTGAAACTTCACAAAGCGCATAGCTAACCGCAACGTTCTGCGCCATATTCCGTTGCTAAAGCTTTGCAAAGCTGACGGCTTAAAGGAAGGCTTCTAGTCAACTGTGAGGATGGATTCAGGGGATAATTCCCTCTAAATGGAATATCTATTCTACAAAAAATATTTCAGGATTAAAATGACAGCTGTCAGATCAATATGACAAGTGCAGGGAAAGTACTGATACATGCTACTATATATATATATATATATGTACACATGCTGATACACATCGGTTGACTAAGAAATAAAAAAATAAATAATTGATAAAAATATGGTTACAATAAATGTACTAATTTAATAGCGTTCGTCCCAAATTTGTACAATCATCATCGTTACAATCGACATCGTTAGGGTTATCCTGAAGATTAATAATTTGTTCCTGGTCACATACAGAATCAAAACAAATATGGCGTTCCCAATTTCCTGTAATCGAATTTCGCACATTACTTTTATGGTAAAAGAAATTTAACTATTTATAGTGAACATAATAACTGTTCATAATATTTTATAATCGATTGACTTACATTGATCGATTTGTCCCATCTCTAAATTTATTTTCACACGACACCTTGTGCGCACGTCTTATTAAATTAGATTATTATTTGAATTATTTTTTTTTATTTTGATGATAAGTATTTCTGTCGAAAGCTGATTTAATAAAATATTTTAATTGCATGAATGAGAGATGTTGCCATCTCCTTGTTCGCTACAACAAATATACATGGTAAATATCCTATAATATGTAATATTTAGTAAGAACCATGATTAGTCTCAAAACTTATATATTAATTTAGATTTAAAGCTTCATACTGAAAAATATCAACAACGTTTTCCGTGTCTAAATATATACTAACTACGTAATACAAAGTTGTCATCACTTAAGGTACCAACTAGCATTTCAATCACGCTATATTTTATGGAGTATACTCCTGGACTCCTGGAGTACACTCTTGTAGAGGTACTCTCAGAGGTAAAGTTAATGTATACCTTTAAGCCTCATACCACTAACGTATTAAACCGACATTTACCAAAGAGCTACGGTTTTATATCAATCTATCCTGTTCTACTTTGAATAAGAGACAGAGATCGAAATACGGCTTTAAGTAAACCGGTTCAAGAAATAAGGTGAAATTGGGACTAAGAGAAGTAAGAGTTTGAAGATAAAAAGGTCTGTCTGTCTCAAATTATAAAGTTTAGAAAGCGGTCTGATTTTCATACTTCTTGCTGAGTAGTCCACATAGAGTAACAGCGAATAACATAGTAAAATTAGGTAATTCTGCCAATATTACATAGCAACAAAGGTTTGATTGATAACCTGATAAACACATTTTGATGACGGTTAAAAAGAAGTAAGTACAGAGTGTAAATTACTAAATGCTGTTAGTTTAATTAATCGCTGTCGTCAAGATAATAATATCATTTATACCCTTTATAAGTAGCTTTAAGCGGCAAAAGCCATCTTAAAAACGTTTTATAAAGAAAATTAAAGTATCTCCTTGAAAATTTAAGATTGATTATTATACCGGTTAATTTATTTCGGATTATCTGTTAGTTTCGGATAATTTCGGTTACGAATGTTAGATTTAGAAGGAATTTCAAAAGTGAAATACATATTGCTAATAAAATGGTTTTATTTACCTATATGTCACCATTTGGTACGAATTACGGCCGGCCGATCAAAACAACTTGTAATAATGTGTCTCAAATAGGCCGATATTATCCGAAACTTTATTTCGGATTCGGTTACGGTTACAAATATTTTTTTAGATTTATAGCCATAGATACAAACTATTATACGTATAGGTAAAAACTATTATACGTATAGGTAAAATCTATTATACCTTTACGGTAGTATTATGATCTAAAAAGATAATGTTGTACTAAAACTGTGATTTCTAAGAATAACGACCTCATGTCGTATATGGTAGACAACTGTTTTTAAACTTTTTCATTCAGGATATTATTATCCTTATTTAATTCCTATTATAACGCCGAAAGTAACTCCGTCTGTCTGAAATGGAGTTATGCGAAGGCTTGAAGAACTATATAGGTTACTTTATAACCGATTTCCAAAAATTTGATTGCCTGTTTTTTTTTATTTATATTTTTTATCAATAACACACAAGCACAATCAAAGCCGCTGTCGTGGACGCTGGTCTAACCCTTATCAAAACTATTATTATATTAGTAAGTAAGTAGTAACTACTAAAAGTTAAAAGATTAGTTTTTTTGTTCTTATGCCATATTTATCAAGGTACGACGAAAGAGAAGCATCGCGCGAATTCTAGTAAGCAATATTGGGACTAAAGCTAAAAAGTCACGACGCGTTTTTCTCCCGCGCCTGTGTTCGGATACAGGCCCGCAACCTCCGTGAAATTCAGATATTAGTGTAAAAAACAAAATCAATTTTCATGACGCGGTTTACGATCGCACGGTTTTTCATACATGCACGACCGCAGTCGCTGCGGGCGCGGGCGTATACCAAGTCGTGGATTCGTAGTTTACATCCTTAAATTAATATCATTATTAGGGAGAAGTAGAATAACATTTTTAATTTAAAAGTAACAATAAAATGGAATAACTATCTCCTAAGCTGAGATAAACGACTATGCGGCGGGCAAACGAGGCCGTAAAAGCTGTTGTAGAGCTATTTCTTTAACCGAAGTTTTTACATTATTTACATTAGTGTGGGCGGCTCCATCCACGTGATACGTCAATAACAAGTAGCTTATATTCCTGGGGGTATTGATCTATCTTCACACAAATTTTCATCAAGATCCGTCTGGTAGATTCGGAGCTAATTGAGGACAAACAAACAAGCAATATTGCCTCTTAATAATATAAGTATATATCTAGCGAAGTGGGTATAGTAGTTCATTTATGGATGAGATTATCATATTATACAGATACAGGCTGTATAATAATATAGATTGTTAACATATTGATAGTAGTAGTATAAATAATAATTATATGTACTAACCTGTTGTAGGTATAGATCGCAAATTGTAGACGACACAAATTCTTAAATTTTTATTTCAATACAAAGTTCATATTAAATGGTTAAAATTTATAAATATTATATTTTAACCAAACTGTAAATTCACTAATTTTTTTTTTTGCGTATCTGAGAAAATAGCGATATAGAGTTTTATAACATTGTAATCTTGACCTGTCACGTAAACACAATCCAATGTAGGTATATAAGGAACTAATAAACAAAAGCGTAGGTACTGCAACTATCTATGTATTAAATACAAGTGAGTCTCGTAATATTAAGAATGATGAAGTCAGAGACGAACATAATAATCAAGAGATTGTTATATTTTGTACTAGCGACCCGCCCTGGCTTCACTCCAGGTACTTTGTAGTACTATAAAATGCATGTTATATAAATAAATACCTTCGTTGTGAGTTATTCTATTTATTAAATAGTTATACAGATATACAAATAGTTTTACAGATCTCAGCATACATAGGGACAGACAAACGCGGTAAGCGACATTGTTTTTTACTAGTACTTGTAATTTTATTGTTCGTTGCTCTACCACGTGCAGTTTATTTCAAAGAGGCACAAGTTATGTGGCACTCCATATACTTAATTATTGTCATTTACTGTTAAGCCGACAAGTCGACCAATCTCTACAAAAGATGTAATATAGGTGAAAAATATCGGTTCTGATTTCTTTTATTAAAGAAATAACAATAACTTTTAAATAAAATGATAACATTCCATTATTCGACATTATAAACACGAGGTTCAGCAAACCAAACTTAACTTAGTAAGTAGGTGATGTTAGCATTAGAAATGTAAATGTTATGACATTTTGATGCCAATCTTTAATGTCAATCCCTAGAATATACTTCTATACCTCTAAATATCACCAGTGTCTGCCCGCGGGCAAAGAATAAAGCCGCGGGTTCACGCGATAAAAAGTAGCCTATTATCCAATAAAACCGGCCAAGTGCGAGTCGGACTCGCGCGCGTAGGGTTCCGTACCACTATACATCTAAATAATGTTTTTCTTAATTCTTTTTTATATTGGAGTTGATTAAATGAAAGGTAAAATGCGGTTTACGATTTATTACGTATTAAAAAAAACTAATTATTAGATCTCGTTCAAACCAATTTTAAGTGGAAATTTGCATGTACATCATATATTATTTTTACATTTATCAGTCCCTTATTTTAGAAGTTACGGGGGGGGGGGACGCACAATTTCTTCCACTTTGGAAGCGTCCCTCGCGCAAACTGTTCAATTTAGAAAAAATAATATAATAGAAACCTCAATATCATTTTTGAAGACCTATCCATAGGTAACACGTACGTTTGATGAAAAAAATATATAGTTACGGAAAAAAGTGGCTGTGACATACGGACGGACAGACATGACGACTCATTAAGGGTACCGTTTTTTGCCATTCGGCAACGGAACCCTAAAAAGTACCCTATTTCTCCTAATAAATAAAAGTAAAATAAATAATTAATTTGTTTTTTTTCGTACATAAGATAGAACGCTAGAAGCAATTACACCATCCAAAGAGCCAATGAGCACACCCAGTTTCAGAACAAATCTTTGCGTATCACAAAGATTGGTCCTTAAGGGAATAAAACCCACAACACCAGCACAGTGGAGAGCGGCAAAGCGACCGCTTAAACCACTGTGTACTATCATAAATGTAACTTGTATCTTTGTTAACTATAGAAGCACAGTGCATTGTGTAGACAAAACCAATAAAATAAGAATTAAGATCATTTATGATCCAACATGTATATTTTTCTGTAAATAAAGTTTCGCAATACTTACTAAAAGCAATTAAATGTTGACAATGATACCTGCTCCGATTAACCTTTTCCATCTAAACGTGCCCCTTTCCATTAAGATCACGTTGCTCAGTTCGCGACTAATTCAGTTAGCGATAGCAGTGCGATATGATAACATAAATTGTCTCGATTTGCCTGAAGAAATCGTATAACTGTTTCGCAGTTACTGACGTAAGGTAGCGGAGTTTGAGTTGTTGAATCCTTGTGTGGTGTACAGGACAGGGTCATATTTAAATAAATAAATATCTCACAACTTACACACAACGCCACCTAGCCCCAAACTAAGCAGAGCTTGTACTATAGGTACAAGGATAACTGAAACTAATACATATATACTTTTTCTTTTGTAAATATACTTATTATACATAGAAACACCTAGACTAAGACAGTCCCCCATGTTCATGCACACAAAGATTTGTCTTAAGCGGGAATCGAACCCGCGACATCGGCGTCGCAGGCAGGTACACTACCCACTCCGCCATCCGGTCGTCAAACTTTTTATAAATAAAGTAAACACATTTGCTATATTTTTTCTATTACGCTGTAAATCTAGAGCTTCTGTGTTGTCCGTTGATTCGTAATAACAATCTCAAGTAACCAAATTCCCATGGTTTTTACATCGGCGCGCATTGTAAATCATCCAATTTCCGGCTTCCACATTTAGATTTTTTGTAACTAAAATTGTCTGTTTAATTTTATTTTCACCTCAGCAGCTCGAAAAAGCGTTCTTTGTTGTGTGAAAACAGTGACCAAACCTCTATTTTGTTTCGAGTGTGAGGAAAAGTTTCTTTTAAGTTTGAACACAAGTCTGTGTCTCTTTTACTTCTGTAGTTAAAAGAAAGATAAAGAAAATTATTCTATTAACATATTCTGGTTTTAGTAGTATAGTACCCCATTCTCTTTGGTAGACCCTTGTTATGAAGAACCGATCTTTTGCCTAAGGCTCCAAAACAGAAACAAAACACCGTTATGAAACTCGTATAATAATATGTATCTTAGTTATTATTTGCTTCATAATTTCAATTAACTTTTCGATAAACATACAAATACTGAAATATAAAAAATTTGAAAGTTAATAAAGTTTAAATATATTAAACGTTGAAGTTATATCTACATTTAGCAAACTTTAACGTTGTTTTTGAATATAAGTATCCGAACGAACAGTTTCTTTTATATAAAAGAAACTGTTCGTTATATTATATAATCTATGTTTTGTTTATTAACCTTGTAATGTTTGTAAACGTGTTTAGTTATTGCTTAATAGTTTCTTAATTAGTCAAAATTTTTGACGTCGAAATTATACTGACCCAGGAGGAAATGAAAAAGATTGTAAAGGAGTTAAGTCTTATTTCCACCTTATCCTTTATTTCTAGAAATTGTTTTCTCACTAACTGAGGTGAAAAATAGTATGTGCGACTCGAAATTAAAGTTATTTACATCTTGAGCTCACTACGCTCAAGATTTTAACCTAGAATCACTCGCTACTCGCTCGTGATAAAATCTTTCGCTTATTCGGAACTCAAAATTAGCACTCAAAGCAAATACGGACTTTGCTCTCTTGTTGCACAAATAACTATTTCGTAAATTTTTGCAAATATTCTTGGGTTGTAATTGACACTCTCATCATCACGTGGACAACAGGTTAGTAAGTTACATATAAAAACCGAAAATCCGTTTATGGCTTGATTTATACCAATTTCCGGCTTCCATAATAATATTGTGTATGTATATTTCGGTAAAAAAGTTGTTTGGAATAGTGAGTTGACGCTGTCTATAAGAGATAATAACTGTTACAAGTATTTTTTTAAATGACCCTATATATTTCGTGGCTGATGGATGATATCAAGATCGGAGTGTGTGGGAATGTGACAGAAATGCTGTCGTTGGAGAAAGGTCATCGCCTCCGTGAACCCGGCGCGAGATGGATGGCTTTCGTCAGAGAATCCATGGCGCTTAGACAATATTGTGCATTGCCCCTTGTGCTTTTGATTGTCCTACATAAAAAGTACAAATGCTCCAGTAATCCAGTTATGTTCAATGATGGTCCAGTAGACTATTTGGGCATGTAGTATTATTTTGCACGGTATAAATGAAAATCGTGGTGAATCTTAAAAAAAAGAAAACATGATGCGATCAAAAAGAGAGGTTTATATTTCTACACTTTACATTTAACATATTTGAAATAATATTGAATAATGTAAAATGTGTATGTACAAGAACGAGCCTGGCACATCATAGCATATAGAATTCAGAACTTGTACGCCATTGGTACACATAACATTATAAATCTTTATTATTAGTTAATCCAGGGGTTCCCCAACTTTTTTCTTCATGACTCACTTTAGTTCTGATAGTTTGTCGCAAGTACAATAATATTTGCTTGCGCTGCCCTTCGTTGCAATAATTCGAGGTTTATATAGATGAAATAATCGCGCATTGCACCATCCACTATATTGGGCTCTGAACTTCGAAGCAAACGTCTGCGCTGCGGCGCGGCGTACATTCCAGGAAGTAGGAACCCAACTGCTAACAGTGCTAACCAAACAAGTTTGCTTAATAAACTTGTCTAATCCTCATAATTTTGGGTGAGGCAAATATTCAGTGCAACTGGATCGTGGAAACATACCAAACAAAAGAATGGCTAATAAAGCCTCCACAAAAAAAAACTTGAGCCGTCTGCAAGTACAATATCTGGTAGCTTTAATGATCTAATTACAAACGATTGCCTCGTCGCACGTGTTATCACACTTATCACTTTCTCCATAATTCATTTGAAATCCTGTTATAATTCACTTGGCATAATCTTCACAAGTACCGTTAATTTTTAGAAACCACGAATCAGAAGTCTGATGTTCTATCTTTAGTAGGAATGGCATAACTACGTTACGGCTTGGTAGCGTAATCAGCTTCGGAAATTTACTGGAACAGTTGAAGAAGACATCCTTATCTTTTTTCGTGAGTAGTTGTTATTACCACTTAAGAGTTGTAATTACCACTTATTATCACGTAGCCTACAGGTTAGTTAGTAGTATATAAAATCCCGGTTTTGGAATAATGTTGTTTTACAATATGATTAGAAAGATAACTTTTTAAGTGTCCTGGCCTAGATTATTATGCTCTACATAATGACTTACCTAACTGCCATATTTATAATTTTTATCTCAAGACGTTATCTTTAAAAACTTAGTACAAGCAAGCAATTGGCGCAGTACATAGGGTAGACAGGAGACAGGGTGAAGTTTCTCCTCAGTGCATACTGTATAGTTAGTTCGTAGAATACCTCTGAAGTAGGAGAGGGAAAGGTGGGCGGGCCGGGAAGGCGGTGTAGCACGGTCTCTCTAGCCTCCAGACGCCTCCATCTCAATGAATTTAAATTAACTTTTTCTCAACATTAATGTTGCTAATAATATAACCGAAATTGCTGTCTTGGAAAATTTCACAGCGATGGCCACATTCAAGATCTAAGTAATATTACAGCAAAGTATTATACAGTGTGGTAATATTTGTTGAGGTTTGAGGGTGTGGGAGCGCTACTGCGATACGCTTTTATCGTGAATAAAAGAGATTTTCTTTTCACAAAACAAACTTCTATATTTTCCGATCACATAGATGAAAACAGACAAACGAACGTTGCCAATACCATTGAAAATAAAACATAAATACTTATATTATAGACAAACAAACAGGTTGTATCAAATACAATTATTCTTATATTCAACAATATCCTTTAGTGTACAATGTACCAAGAATTAACCCTCTTATTAGTGTATAAGTTCTGTTATTACCACCAGACGCTGGATGACATCTATCGATGGCAGAACAGAATAGATTCGTAGACGTCGTTCGATCGTTTTAAAACAGCACCGAAACAAATTAGAAATGAGACTAAATATGTAACACTCCTATGACAGATAGTGAGTTAATAGCAAGAGAGTTGTAGAGACTATGGAGCAGACTACCTTGATGTTCTAGTGGTTAGCATACTGCTACGTCTGATTACCGTGAGTGAGGTCTCGGCTGGATCGGGGTAAATTGATTTAGGAGTTTTCTTTCAGGAAATCATTGTAGCATCATCCTGATAGGGGATCCCTATGGAGACAGTTTCAGGTTTGTAGACCTCTACGTAGTCCTTCTGCGTAACAAGTGTGACGTTTATATGTTTGCTTTATGATTTAAAGCAAACAAACCGACACACGAAATTACAGGTTTACACTGTTACAAGGTATCTTTGTACAGGCACTGCAATCGCTTAAAGCGGATGCGCTACAGTGCTACGAAGGCTGTGAACCTTAACCGAACTGCACTATTCTCTATAGTACGAGAGCCCACGACCAAAACCATGTCTCATAGCAATACGGCAAAAACCCTATAAAATCGTTAGATTGTATGATTCTGTACCCGACTAGGTGTGTAGTAACGGTCGAAAGTGTAGCAACTGCGTGGGAGGCCATTTCTGCTGTGTCAAAAAAAAAAGACCCCCGGTATTATAGCAATACGTCTGATAGTGAAAATGTACATAGATTTAATAATTGTTTAACGAAAAAGTTTGTTTTCAGACATTTTGCGCGTAGCATATAACCTGAGCGCATTTTTGAAAATGTCAACAAATTTAGCCGACCTGTATCATAGCAATACGGATAAAAAAAAAATTCAACTTCTCGTATTGCTGCCATGATTACCAAAAACTTGTTTTCAGACACTTTAAGTGTAGCATATACTTCCAAAAACGAAAATAACATTTCGGAGTCGCCTGGCCGACGCCTCTGTTAAATGTTTTTTTTTAATTTACAGCCTTCATAGATATTCAAGAATCTCCCTTGTCATATGTACTTTGACAGATGACAGATGTCATTACTTATTTCTCAACTAAGGAATTTGCATTAATAAACTTAATATTGTGATGTGTTATATTTATCTGTTTACATTGTTAATAATTATGATGTGACCTATTTATAAGCTTTGAAAGGCGATTTGTTAGTCTAATACAGTGTTAAGTACCTACCTGCCACAAATTGTAACTTTGGTAAGTGCATTTGTTTTATGTATTACTTATTAAATAAAGATATTTGAAAATGAAATGACTTATTTCTTTTGTAAAACTCAAGTGTGCTTTAAATAAAACCAAAACTATCAAATCAATCAAATTTGTAACTTTGAATAAACCGTTTTTTTTTCAACTTCATCCCAGTTTCCTTTTGTGCGATTTATTTCAGTCCTTCAACTTCAATGTTACGGTTTCGGGTAAATTCTTTGTTAATTATCATCTAATATATTCAGGGTCGCAACGTATTCATTGGTTTGTAACAGAAAATTCAAGATGCCTCAATACGATTTTTAAATGATATCTGAGTATCGAAAAGTTGTCTGATAGAGAAGGTGCTACACTTAATTAGTCTGATATAAATTTTTTGCACATGTGGACAACTTATTTTATCATGTCCAACAATTTTCAGACATATTTCTATGATACCGATCGGTAGAATTTGTTAACATTTTCAAAACGGTCTCAAAATTTAATGCGTTCACATTTCCGTCTGAAAATTGTTTTGTTCGCATCAAATAACCAAAATTTACTAATAAAAAAGATTTTCAGACGTATTGCTATAAGACATTTTTTTTGTCTCATTTTTATTTTTTTTAAGTGATTTTACGGGTTTGCGCTACACCACTAACGTCTGAAAAATATGTTTCCGGTATCTCAGAACTATCATTCAACTACAGTCTGCAAATCAGACATATTGCTATGATGCAGTTCGGTAAAATTCTTTGACAATTTTGAAAATTCGGTCAGATCAAACGCTACGCGGAAAATGTCTGATATTGGTATTTTCGAGTTCAGGATAATCGTATCTATCGATTTGATGCGGTTTTGGCCGTATTGCTATGAGACAAAAATTTTGGTCGTGGGCTCTCGTACTACTATTCTATACAAGCTCGGCACAGAATAGGCAATAGCCGCTACGATCTTGAATCTCAAATTTCAGGCTCATTGTAATACTCAAACAGCTAAGGCAACCTGCAGAAACAATGTCATCGCATCGAACGAGCCAAACTTCGCATGCCTTCAATATTCATGAGACCAGAGATTGAACAATAAACACAAGTGGGACTCAGACGGAATTTATTTAATTCAATAACACGGCAACCTTTCCATTTGCTTTAGTATTTGATGCTGCAACTGTGAACTTTAGAATTTAGCATAAATAATATAATATGCATCTAGTTAATAATGTCAATTTGTGATAACGTATTCAGTAATCATTCGTCAAGTGTTATTGTTTGGTTCATAAAACATCTGTATTATTAAATTAAAAACTATGGTCACCGGCATGTACTCGTATGTATATCAAGATTTATTATAAAATAATCGTGTCACACGGCCTTCAATTGTCTAAACCCCCATGGGAAAAAAGTGTAGTATATGTAAGCTACGGTATTTTTATTGATGTAACTGTGTAGATAACAATAAACATAAACACAATATCTCTTAAATTTGATGGAACCCAATCAACCGAAACTTGCAAAGCGGCGCAGCGGCGGCGGTCCTCTAAATTCATTCAACGAATTTTGCTATTGAAAAGAGTCAAGTTAATACCTATTACCTTTTTACTTTTTTAAAGGGGTTTGAAATAAAGATGGTCACCCCGTCGCACACATCTTCCGCCGAGCCTTCTCCTAATCACATTGGAGTCGGCGTCAAGTCAAATACATTCAGCTAAATATGTCATGTATCTATATTTCTACAAAACTGGTGGCGCAGTTTTGTAAAGAGACATAAGCCTATAATAAAATTATTTCTTGGATACCTCAGTGAAGTGACAGCCAGAACTAAACGTAATGACTAATAGGCCGACGAAAGTCTTGTGTATTTGTCTCCGTATTGGTATTTGAATTGGTCATTAAATCAAAATAAATCAAAATTATACTTTGCTAGTAATGTTGCAATAAGGTATTTATAACAAAGCAAAGTATAATTTGATTTAATAATGTTGAACCTAACCATAAATAGTACCTTATCAATTAACTAAGATGTCGAATAATCATTTAACGAGTCATAAATCGATTGTACCTACAATAATAGGTACTATTTACGATTTAACCGAGTAATTTATCAGTAAGTCTTGTACACACGGCTACGTATATCAAGCAATGCATTTACAGTATAATGCCGTTCTCGCAATGCACGGATAGCTTTATACAACGCGAGACCATCATATATTGGAAATGTTTAGCTTCATGTGGAGCCGTTGTATTAGTACTGCAAATGTGCGGTAGTCTAGATTCTAGGTTTGTCTTTAAGCAGTACTCAACGCCTAGCAACACGTACGTGCATTGCAAAGTTACGTAACAAAGCTAACGCTTTGAAAAAATACTTGGGATGTTTTATACCATTTATCTAGCGGTACGTACGAGCTTGTAGTCCACTTGATTAAATGTGGTAACTGCAGCCGACATACTATAATGACCTCTGAAGAGGTTTTGGCTTTGCGCTCCATGTAATTTATGCCAACTTAAGTCCGGCTACAAACTCCATCTTAGTTGTTCAAACAGTTTGTGCTCAAACTTCAGACCAACCAAGGCTTAGCCCCAGTTTCAGAGGAGTTAGATAAACCTTATTGGCAGTATTAGTATATAAGACACATTAATGAGGCTACGAGCCCGTACACTCCTCAATGTTCACCCCTCAGATTAAAATTGCATATTCACCCCTTTTTGGAGAGCCTTTACACCCCTTTTGAAGGGGTGTATCAAGACAAAATTAATTTAATATTTTTTGACGAGCCCGTACACCCCTTACGTATAATCTATATTATTTGAATTATTTTACAAATGAAAAAGTACCGTTAGACAAAAAATGCTAAGAAATTTAAAAATAAATCTAATGTCTACCCGTGCCAATCCGGAACGGGCCGCTAGTATATATATAATTATTATGTTTATTCAATATCTACAGTAAATTATTTTATTATACTTAACCATTTAAACTGTTATTGTTATTGAAGAACTATTTTTTTAAATGCTAACAATGGTTATTTTAGAATATTTATTAGCGTAACTAATTCGTTAAATAAAACTTTTTCCGTCTCGAGTCGAGCTCACTTACAAAAGTTTGAGTATGACACGACCGTGATCATTAAGCTAAGCTTATCCTGCTTATCACGTAATATTACTGGACACTTAAAAGATTTATTTACGTAATCTTTCTTTTATACAATACGTATAGTTTTGTTGTTAATAAAAAATATGTTTCGGTGACATTTCAATGAAAAATAATTACTGATAATATTTTTAGATAAAGTTTATTTATTTTAATCAACATTTAATATCTCTTAAGACCAACTATATTTTTCTTCATTAACATTGAAAAAATACGTCGTCTAAAAATTTGAGGTGTTGTTTTATAAGTGTAACTATCAAACCACGCTGGGCTGATATACTGTATGTTAAAAATCATAAATTGAGCAATATAATTAATTTATGATACAAAATGTTTCATTCATGAAATAATTATACGAAACCTACAATTAATTTTAAATTTAGCGTATACATTGAAAGGTACACAAGCTAAACAAACGTCCCGCGTTACATTCGAATGCAAAACGAGCATGTTAAGTTATTTAATACCACATTTCTCCCAGGGATAGTATTTCTAGAGTAGAAAGTGCCGCAGGTCAGTGTACATGTCAGGAACTAACTAACTAGTATATTAATAACTCGTAGATTGCACCTGTTTAATAGACCATGGCTGGAGGCTAATACTTCTTTATAACTTTGATTCTCATTCATTGTTTTATATGTTTAAATAAAAAGTATAAAAGTAAAAATTTAAAAATATAAAACTATAAAATTCTTTATTTTGAAATAAAGTACAAAGAATATATTTAAAATATAAAAAATTGCGCCCTATCAGCAACGGATGTAGGGACCGAGCTTCCAGGTGGTTAGGGTTCCAGAGAGAGAACCTCCTGTCAACGCGTTCTGTGTCGATTAGCACCGCCCTCTGCATCAGACCCTTGATCCAGCCACCAAACGCGAGTCTCTTAAGATGTTTGTCGAGACTCTTTGCTATCAGTCCATTTACGTATACGACTATCGGTACAATAACAGCCGAGTCCACCTCCCACATGTCGACAATCTCATGAGATAAGTCCAAATATTTAACTTGTTTGTCCTTTTCGGCCTTCACGAGATTCTCGTCATCCGGGATGGTGATATGGACAATTATTGCAAAGCGTTCTGATCAGTCCACCACCACAATATTAGGTCTTAGTAACTATGGTATTATTTTGACCAATAGATTTATGATACACCTTAACACTGTTTTTGCGAATAAATTTCATTTTAAATAGTGGCAAGTGTCTAGGCTTAACAAACTTATAGCTACTATATCAAATGTTTCATTTGATGATGTCAATATCAAATTAACCTATTTTCAAATAGGCCATTATTAATATTGGCATATAGTACTAGTATTGTCGCAATGAAATCTTATGGACACTTGTTCTTTTCATAAATCTACCGCGATGCAATTTTGCTTAAATTATTTACCAATAATATTTATAAACGTATCAATCCATGTTTAATTAGTCTATTAGACTATAATGATATCTTGATTATTTTCTGTATAGCAATTTTATTTCATCTTATAATAATTAACCTTTTTTTTTTTTTTTTTTTTTTTATTTACGTGGGGAAATGCATTTACGCATACCACCCCACCCCGGGGAAGGGCAGAGTGGTTATGTGGGACTCGCCCGTGCCAAAGATGGTAAACGGCACGGGAATACCCACTAAAACCCCACGGTGCTCCCGCACTCGCCTTGATGGGAGGGTCATGGGAATCTGGCGTAGCCTTTACGTCCACGACCCTCCCGGCGATGCCCGCCGAAGCGGGCCCCTCATGGCCCCCAAAGAGGGGGCTGGCGCAAGCCACCGACCAGCGCGAGGACCGCGTGCAAAGCCATCGGACATTCCCCATGTCCGACGGCCTGGTCCTCTCGCGACGAGACAGGTGGTCGGTCCCGCCGCCCACCACGCCGCAGTTCAACGGCTGCGGCCCCGCCGGGACCGCGGAAGGCAGGGAATGCGGGGCATCGAAAACGACGCGCGCACCGACACTCCTACCCGCCGCGGCCCCGTAAACCACCGGGCCACAGTGCCAGCTTGCGCCAACACCGCAGCCCGGCCTTGCCCGCCGAGGCAGGCCCCTCATGGCCCCCAAAATGTGGGGGGACCGGCACCGAGGGCCGCGTGCAAAGCCGTCAGACACTTTCGTATCTGACGGCCTGGCCCTCCGCGGTGAGACAGATGTTCGTCCCACCGCCCACCACGCCGCAGTACTGACGGCTGCGGCCCCGCCGGGACCGCGGAAGGCAGGGAAAGCGGCAACGGAACACCGACAGTCCTCTCCCGCCGCGGCCCCGCAACTCCTCGGCCGCAGTGCCGACTCACGCCGACACCGCAGGCCCTCCTGTTGCAGAGCCCCCCCATAAGAGCCCTGCAACATGGGCTGCTCCCACATGGACTTCCAGCCAAAGCCCGAAGAGCAGCCCCCCTCTGGGGTCCACTTGGCTTCGCCGTGGCTCGGGGGCGCCACGGGTACTAAGCCCCACCGCGACGACAACGCGGGACCCGTTGGTGGGGTTATAATAATTAACCTAACCTAACCTGATCTATCTATACATAATTATACTAAAATTGAAAATTTGCCTGCTGTAAGATATTTAAGAAAAAATATACTTTATAACAGCAGGAGAAGCTAAAATATTTTTTTTTGAATTTTTGTCTGTATGTTCGTATTCGCATCACGCAAAAACTACTGCATGAAATTGGATACGGTTTACACAGTGTAGCTGGAGGACTAACTAAAAACTGGTATATGTTTTATCTTTGTACTGTATCCCAAAAAGGGTAAATTAGGAGATGTAAGTTTATATGAGAGGTTTTTCAATATTAAAGGAAAATGCATCAAATTCTGCACGTAGTTCATTACATAACATAATTAAACTATAAGATAGATTTTTGGCAAATATCAGACCACAAAGGAGTTAATTTGAGGTTGAAAGTGCGTAGATTTTGTAGGAAATAGCATGTAAATATCGAACTCCACGCGGATGAAAGCGAGTAATAAATAATCTTGTTTATCATAATATTTTCCAAGCAAATAGCTTTGAAGTAAGGTTTCTAAATTCTTTTGAGCTCGATTTTCAATATATTTATTAGAAGGTAGTTCAGGAAAATTCTTATCAATATTCACCGAAGTAACGACAATATTTTACATTCAATTACACTGCCTTGTTGGTCTAGACGAGAGGTACGGGATGCGACTGCTCACCACCTTGGGTTCGCAAAAGAGTTATTTGGATTTTTTAATTGCAATGTCTGGAAGATGATAGATGTCGGTAAGCTCACCCTCTACCACATTCCCTCGGACCCATGGCTAGGTGAAGTAGGGAAAGTACACCTCTGTCACACCCTTCAGGATATAAAAGGCATGATGTATTAATATACGTCTAGTTTCTCGGTACAGAACACTTTCAAAGCCGCTGACTTTACATGTTAAAAATTATCTTCAAAGTTAGGCATTCTAATTTAAGATATTACGGAACTGGCGGATGACGTCACACGATGACGATTACGACGATTTACGATTTGTTTATTGCATTCGTCGACCTTCACCTTTCTGAATGTGACCTGGCTCGAAAGTTCCATGATACCATGCATCATGTCACAATACATCCTATTTGTATTATTTTGTAAGTATTTTAGACTTGTACGTATAGATTACTTAATATTAAAAGAAAGTGTTTGCCAATTATAATTACATTAGGTGAAGTATGGGTGTTATACACCTTGCCACACTCTTCTGGGTTATATGTATAATCGTGTATGTATTGAATGTCAGCTTTTATAACTTGAACTTTATACATATAGAGGAGTCCTTCCGACTATTTAAAAGTGGAATTCAAATACATCACATTCAAGAGATAGGAATCATGTGTTAAATGTAATTAAATGATATTAAACATTATTATAGTACTGGTGTATAATATATTAGTGACTTTTCATGTGTATGTCATCATCATCATCATTCAGCCGCTCGTAGTCCACTGCTGGACATAGGCCACAACACCCGATCCTGCGCCTGCCGCATCCAGTCCCCTCCAGTGACCTTCTTCAGGTCGTCAGTCCACCTGGCAGGGGGGCGTCTTATTTTGCGAGCTATGTCGGTTACTTTAGTTCTTTGTCGGATGGCCTCATTACGAATTTTATCCTTCAAAGAAACTAAACATGTGTATGTAAGTGACATTTATACACACCATAGTGAGGCGATTATCTAATTTCTCGGCGTAGAAGCGGTGCGGTTCACTGCGGTGCGGTAAAATATTCTCATAGAAATATCAGGCGCTCAATATCGAGTCAAAAACTGAGCGGAAGTTCTTTGGAAATATTTTACAGCTCCGCTTCCGCACGCCGAGAAACCAAAAAAGGCCAAGTGAAAAGGTATTTTGGATACAAAGAATATTGACAAGTTGATAATTAATTTGGTATATAAATAGAGTAACCTTTCAAATTAGGCAACGTTGCGCATTTATAAGCTAGTATTATACCTTTCAAAAAGCAGCGATAGCCCAGTGGAAGTCTGTAAGACTGCTAAGTCGAAGGTCTTGGGCTCAAACCCACGGCACACACCTCTGCCAATAAATCGTAAAGATTCGTCTTTTTGAAGCTATGTGTGTTTTGCCTATAAATTGTCGCTCGCTAATAGTAAACCTGCATGCCCGAGAGTGCCTAAAAGTGATTGATGGTGTGTGAAGTCTACCAATCCGCACTTGGCCAGCGTGGTGGACTATGACCTAACCCTTCTCATCATGAGAAGAGGCCCTGTATCTAACACAATGTGTTAGATACAGGGCTGCTATTATATAAAGGGTCTTTCAACAAGGACGGGTCGATGTTAAAATTGAATAAAACAAGATGCGTGTGATAGATATGTTAACGAAATTTATTTTTTATTTGAAAGGCCCATTTATGCCATTATGGATGGAATATGACATCGTTCAAATGTCCGCCGCGGCTTCGTATGGTGGCACGAATCCGAGAGGTTAAATTTTTTTATGACTCTGCTGCATATATCCGACTGAATCTGAGCGATAGCAGGCGTTATGTTGGCTTTCAGGGCAACGGTTGATTGTAGCTTATTGGCATACACCTGCGAATTCAGAAAACCACACAAGAAAAGTCTAGCGGAGTCAAATCACACGATCTTGGTGGCCAATTCACTTCACCTCTGCGAGAGATAACCCTGCCCTCAAACCGTTCATGCAGAATGTCCATTGTGTCGTTCGCTGTGTGGCAAGTAGTGCCATCTTGCTGGAACCACATGTCGTTCACGTCCATATTGTTCAATACAAGCCAAAATAAATTGTTTATCATTGATCTCAAGATACCTTGGACTTTATTTAGATCGTCGTCTAACCTGGAAAAAACATATATTTACAAAACGGAAAGCTCTGCGAATCCAACTGAGCAAAATGTATTGGATGCTTGGTAACAAATCACAGTTACAACTAGAAAACAAACTGCTGTTATATAAATGTATTCTGAAGCCAATCTGGACCTACGGAATCCAACTCTGGGGCACAGCCTCCAACTCAAATCTGGAAATAATCCAGAGGTTCCAATCCAAAATGTTGAGGATAATTACCAATGCTCTGTGGTTTATAACAAACCAGCAATTACACCATGACCTTGAAATAAGGACAATTCAAGAAGAGATAAAACTATCAATGAAATCGTATCGAACCAGACTGGATAATCATCCTAACATCCTAGCAATGCAATTAATGCATAGTGATTCAACATTCAAAAGGCTGAAAAGAAAGTCACCCAGAGATTTATAGGGAAATAAGCACACATAAAGGGCGCACGTCGCAGGACTGACAGCCCTCCAAGACAATTTATTATACATCCATAACCATATGCTGAATGTTCAAAGAAACAGATTGCAGAAAAAAAGAAGGGAAAAAAAAAAAAAAAAATCATTGATCTGTAGCGCTCGCCGTTGACGGTGATGGTCTCGCCAATGTCGTTTTCGAAGAAGTACGGACCAATGACGCCACCAGACCAAAATCCGCACCAAACAGTTGCTTTTTGTGGATGCATCCACCTGGTGCATCTCATGTGGATTGTGGTCATCCCATATACGGCAATTTTGCTTATTAACAAAACCATTCATCCAAAAATGTGCCTCGTCGCTAAAGATTATTTTTTTGCACTAACACTTTTACGTTTTGCACAAACGAACACTGATTTTTATTATAAATTTTTATCATTTGCACAAATGCTGCTCAACCGTGTAACTTGCCATGGTGATTTGGCATCAGTGACTGAATAAGAAAAAACAGATTTGACCGATGCCGCCAAAACAAAATGGCCGCCACAGATTATACAAAATTAAAAACACAGCAAAAGTAATACTAAGTTATACTTTTAAATTCAGAAATAGCTTGTTACTGAAATGAGTTTGTGCGGTCGTTCTTCCAATACCGTTTATTTGTAGTGAGCATCCCGATATTTGTTGATATTCAACTTCCGCGGTTTCAATCAAGCACCGTAATAATTAAACAAGTGACATGAAAGAATCCAATATGTCTGAGCGTTGGATTGCCACACTATTGACATACACCGTACCACTACTTTTATAATCCTAAAAAATAAAATGAAATGTAAAAATTAAATGTTTTATATGCGAACGTTACTCTGATTGTCTGTTACTCTCACGGCATAATAATTTAGGTTTAATTGACTAAATTTCGTCTAGATATAGTTTAAGATCTGAGAAAGGACATAGGCTACTTTTTATCGATATACCTACTACGTGGCCGGAATCGCGCTCATAGGGTAGTCTTTTGTCTCACTCTATCCTTATTTTTTGCAAAAAATATTTAAAAAAAAATTACAATTATTCTTATTATTCTTATTCTTAATTTTGTAAGAGTACTTTCAAGATTAACACAATTTAACCTTTCTCAATGCGAAACGTAAAATTTATTTCAGTACAGTACAGTACAGTAACATAACATCACGCCTATATTACCCAGAAGTGTGTGGCAGAGGTGTACAACACCCACATTTGATCTGTTATGTTTAGGTCCCATGGGGTGAGCCTATCGCCATTCACCAGGCACAATTCCAACTCCGTGCTGCTATTGTGAATTTCCTCACGGGAAGTTCACAAATAACACATTGCCTGACCCGGGCATTGAACGTTGTCGCAGTAATATTATCTAATCATTTTTTTTATTTACTTAAATCATAATTGAAGGCATTTACTGATTTTTATCACTGACAATGGTATTATCAATATATATCATTCTTATTTACATTTAAATATATATTATGATGATATGAACGGCAGGACAGATTTAGCTGTTTGTTGTGTTTGTTATTGTCAGGAGAATGTTCTCATAAAAGAAAGAAATTTGTGCTAATAATTAGAAAATTTTAGAATAATATAATAAGAAAGAATAATGTGTAATACTTTTATTAATTATAATAATTCCAATTCAATATTCATGGTTCAGACAGGACAACATTGGTCGGCTCAGCTAGTCGGCGATAAAAATCAATAGGTCAAAGTAAAAAAAATAGAATGGACACTTGTCACAATTATTATGGATAGTTATCGGTATAATTAACTCAAGATTAATATAACAATACCGCAATCACATAATAGTATTATAATTATCTATAACATAGCAATAATGCTTTATTTGCGCATTTTTCCATCTTGTGTTAAACATTGCCAGCAATTTTCACCAATTTACTTTCAGAATGGCGGGAAAATGTGAGGAATTTTATCAGCATTCTTAAAATAACTTTAAGTTTGGTATTTAATATCTGGTACCTTGTCTAGACGTCGATGCCAGTGTTATATTCATATGATAAATAAAACACAATAAGAATTCATTAATTTTAGTTATTATGATAACATGTTAACCGGGCAGTTATTATGGTCTACTAAAACATCAAAATCATTCATGATTTTTGATAACCATTTACATCAAAATCATTAATGGTTTTTGATAACCTGAAAACGTAGTAGAACTCAAATCAACCATTGGAATTCGTAGATTTCAGAAGAGTTCACAATTTCACAAACTTGTTAAACGGATGCTTTGTTGTACTGACTGATTCGACATCTCTCTCTCATTACATGTTTGAACGGGACCGAGAGATAGAAAACCGTTGATTAGCGTTAACGGTGGATTAAAAAGCTTGGTGAAATCAGGGCTAATTTAAAAAGATTTGTATTTAAATAGACCTTATGTAGACATGGCTACCGATCAACCTATACATTACTCGTATAAGTTTGTCTGGGGTGCATAAAAGGAGCCTCCACGAGTGACGTACACAACGATTCACTACGTCCGTCGCACCCTGGGCAATTCGCGAGTTCTCCAAAGCGAATTGGCTAATCCTTTCTCCACGATGGCAAGTCAAAATAAAATTTGACTCAGCCATCGACACGACGAAAAAGAAGAAGGAGTTCGTCGCGCATTGTACGGTAAGCCTATATAACGCGAGTCTATCGTACATATATTGGCAATGTAAAGGTTGATATAAATCCCTCTGCAGGTACACTTAGCATGCAAATAAAGACTTTGAAACCTTTTTATGTTGTATCATAATTGCAGTTTACATTAACGCATGTTTAACACAACTCAGTATCTGCCGTATCAATAATACGGGGCCCCCGGCATACTAGGGCCCTAAAGTGCGTAAGTAAGGAAGTAAAAAAATACCTAAGAACTTCGATGGGACATGAACGCCTGTCTGACCTCTCAGTATTGTCCATAGAGGCAGAAACTTTAGAAAACTAAAGTCATCAGCTATAAATTATGCAATAAATCAGTTTGCCAAAAAAAGGTAAGAAAAGTGTATATTTAACTTAAATTGTAAAAAGAGTGACAAATAGATAATAATGATGAATACATTATTTATTTATTTATGGTTAACCAACAATTGTTTACACTGTGCGATTACAATATTAACAAACTTAAAATACTTACTTAGGTGTAACAATTACTTATAGGCATAACACCGCATGCACAAAACAATAAAATAGTAAAAAATAATATTCAGTAAAAATTATGAATAATAATTATTTTAAATATGGAAGTTTAGTAATATTACAGTTATATAATACACTTGCAATATTAAATTAAATTAAATCTCAAATGTAAATAAATTGATTTGTTTGAAAATTTTAAAATTATGCATTTTTTATTTACATTGTGTTTGTACTTAATTATGGCAATTAACAATATTTCGGTGAAATTGCTTAAGTTGGTACATTATAATTATATACCATCTATTTTTTCTTTTGTGAGAATTCTTTACCCTTCATAAAGGTCCCCATTTTTTTTTATACGGGGCCCCTCCGCGCCACGCCACTGACACAACTACTTATACCGACACAGTAATATCATGATGACATAACCTCACTGTTTGGCAATACAAAATACAAATATGCACAGTCTGAAATTTCGCAATATACAATGGTTTTACGATATTTAATGCAATGAAATACTTATCGTAATGTATGCACTTAAGGACGGAAATAAAATAACTCAGTTTAATCGGATTTAAGGTTTTCATACTCATGCAATAATGCCAGCGTGTATATTGCAAAAGGATTAAAATTAAAATACTTCTTACTTATGATATTATAAATAATGAGAACAATATTTAACCAGAACGACTGTGGCTGTATAAAGATTTGTACAACTGTCTCCAACATGTTTATTATTTACAAAAGGTTGTATAAGAATATTACTTTAGTAATAAACAAATATAAAAGTTGAAAACTAAGAAGCCAGTGGGATTTTAACCCACGCCTCTGGGATCTCCGTTTAGTTTTTCAACCTAATTTGTTTAAATAAATGCTTAGCAGCTACATTTGCTTATAAAAATATTATTATATTATTATGGAGTTTTTAACGCACACTATACAGATAATCAGGTATTGTTTTTATAACTTTGCATAAATAAATTGTATAGATATATATATCACTATTTTGTACCGAACAAAAAAGTAATAAATACGAATATTATACAATAATAAATTGAAACAACATGCGTTAACATGGTTTATATTCTGTGCATATCAATCAATACAAATAACTTTACTTAAGTCAAAAAATCTTAAGCGGGTTACTTGCACGATAACTAGGTTAATATAATTAGCAAGTTTTATTTTTAAAATTTTTTATGATATTCCATATTTTATTTTATTTTTTTCACGCAAACGAAACGGTGAGCGAAAGTCAGCTTGACTTTTGATAGCGCTAATCTCGGTAACTACTGGTCGGAGTTTAATAATTATATTTTTGGTTGATTGTCTAATTTTTAAGGGAAGTGTCAAGATATTTTACATTACGGTAATCTCTACTGGAGCGGAGCATTAAGATTTGACCCACGCACATGAAGTCGCATCAGACTGACCTATCTGAAAAAAATACGAGTCGGATAGCCTAAAAGAGGATCTCATAGTAGTTGCAATCACCTTAGACAGCTAGCTTACCTCGGTAGAACCTAGTACAATATCTACACCAATATTATAAAGCTGAAGAGTTGGTTTGTTTGGGTGAACGCGCTAATCTCAGCCACTTCTGTCTGAAGGGACAAAAATATTTTAGAATATTGAATAGCCCATTTATTGAAGGCTATATAAATATAACATCCATCACGCTACGGCTAATAGGAGCAAAGCGACAATGAAATATGTTGCCACAGCTACAGAGTAGTAAGATATAAACGGGGGAAAATAAATTCCACGCGAACGAAGTCACGGGCAACAGCTAGTAGTAATTATAGCTTCAATGAATTGGGAGATAGTCATGATGTCTACTGTACATGTAACGTGGGTGGCCACTGGACAGTGGACAAATTCGGCGCACCCAGTGACGTGTCCACTGGGATGGTCACTATTGTCGACATTCAGTGTTTGTCTCGTTTTTATGACGTCATTCTCTAATGAAGCAGCGATGCATTCAACACGAATAAAGGACTAGCATTGCCCAAATGTGGCCCCTTGGAGACTCTTTATCTATCTATACAGAGTGTGCCAGTTTACTACAACAAGTCAAGCTGGAATCGGGTAACAGATTAAGCTATAACATAACAGTAATCAGACATATACTAAACTTGGCTTAAATAAGCCTGCATAGTTTCGAATTAAGTCATCATGTATAACTACTTATTCACAGTCCAAAATAAGATAAAGATGAAGGTACACTCTAAAAAATCGAGGCCAACTAAGAGAGATTTTCTCTTAGTTGACGTTAAATTGAATAAAACAACCATGATATTATGCAACTCAACGATAGCTGATTAATTAAAGCAACAAGTTCATTTTTATTGAACGAACAATGTACATATGTTCATTAATTCTAACACGTAAATACGTTGTTTGTATCATTATTCACTTATTTGTATAACTTAATCATTTTTATTTAGTTAACATAAACAAATACGTCAGTTGAATCAATTTAGAATAAACTAATAAAAGCAATCAAAATCAAATGATAGTTTTGATCATTTTTATTTATAAAATTAACAATTTGTCTTGTTTGATTTAACTAAGATCTGATAATAACGTCAACTAAAATTTAATGTTACATTCTACTATAACTAAAACGTTGAATCGACTTTCATATTAGTTGAATTAATCATTCGATTGATAGATTTGATCAAGAGATCGACCCCTCCCTATGCCTCCCTCTACCCGCCCGCATCTATCTTTGGCGCCAGGTGACTGAGGGATGTAAGCAAATCAAGTCTAAACCATTTCGTGCCGTGGAGTGGCCTGCTGTGCTTCTTTTCTCTGCTTAAAGTTAGAATCTTGGTGGTCATTTTAGTATCAAGTAATTTAATTCAGTACGTTTGATATTAAAGGATTAGGTATATAATAAACGTTGATTATAAGTACAAGTGCAGTTATACCGTGTGATCCCGTCTTTTGACTACTGGAAATGGAAGACGTTAGCGAACTGCTCAAGACATGGGATTTAGAGGCTCTAATACCAGTATTCACCCGTAAGTATCTCAATAGCAAGTTTTTTTTTATGGTGGTTATAGAAAATGTAATTGGTACCTACCTGAACCCAAGGGTTTAGGTAAATACCTGGGTTTAGGGGTTAGGTAGGTTTTGGTTTTATTTTATAGCCGTTTCGTAAAATAAAAGTAGCGTAAGTTACTCCTTATAATGTCAGCTATCAGCCAATAAAAGTCCCGTTAAAATCGACCAAGCCGTTTCAAAGATTTCTTGGAACAAACAGATAGACAAACATTTTATAAATTGTTTTTTTGATGTAGGTACCGTATATACTTTTATATGCATTTAGTAAAAAGCTGACACTTCAAATTTGTTTATGTAGTAAATAGATTCTAATAAAATTTGTTGCTAACATCTAATTATCTTTTTTTTTTTTCAGCATCGAATGAAGATACATCAAATTTAGCCGGATTTTTATCTATACCGTTTTTATTAAACACGGCGGCAGTTAAACAAAAGAAGAAACGCGGTTCAGATGCAGGTCAAAGCTGGAAACCAAGTAAAGTTGAAGCACGGGAAGGCTTTATAAAGCACGTAAAATCTAGTGCAGAAATCCCTCAAGCAATAGAACTCCGCCTTTCAACCCTTCTCCAAAAAGCCAAAAAGGAGCGCCATCCCAACCTTATATTATTGTAGTGGGTGAGTCGCTGGACATAATAAATTATTTTCTAATAGTTGCGAATAGATCAGTCATCTATGAGAGAATATCTGTTATACACGCAGTTGATACGTGTTATAAAATAATATGGGCCCTAAATGCAGAGTACGGTATCGACACATACCCTGTGTCGATACCATACTCTGCATTACAAAAAGCGTTTTATAAAATGTCATCCGCATTTAATGACTGACAATAATTATTTAACTTTTGTTTATGACATTGTTTATGTTAAAATTTCTCTTTACTATAATTCTTACTTAAGTATTTAGTATTATACATATTTAGGTACATAATAAGCTAATTGTTACAACAAAGTTTAGTTTGTTTTGGTTGTAATAATTTTAGACCACTGTTAATAATATAATAAACAAATGTTATTGTGACTGATGATAATTCATAATTGGTTAAGAAATAAGCTGTGTAAAAATTAATTTCACTGTTAAATATTGTTATTAAAAAAGTTAGAACGCCGATTCCCTGTAATATAAATATTTTAAGCAATGACAAAAAATATGTTACCCTGCGCTGTACTATCTAAGTAGTCGATGAATATAATATATACCTAACTATTTTTAATTATATTTTTGTTTCATTTTGACCAAATTTATGTACCTAACAGACATATGTACCTACTTAGAAAAATTTTGTTAGACAAAATAGTTACCAATAGATACAGTTTGAATATGTAAATAGTAGGAACATATTTGTTATTTGAGACTAGAGAAAAAACGATGACGTTTTGATATCATACGTCTTGTATTAATACACTAATACACTTGAATAATAATAATAATAAACTCAGATAACATTCTGGGTACGATCTTGAGATGCTATCTTTCTTTTTCTTTCTTCTTTTCTAGAAGAAGAAGAAAGGTGCTATCTTAATTAATTGGGTTAGGACTTCAAATGCATATTTAGGAGCAATTTCGGTATTAAGTGCGATTTTTAAATACAACCCTTTTCAAAGCATTTCAAAAAACCGGAGGTAAGGGTTGTATTTATAAATCGCAATTAATACCGAAATTGCTCCTAAATATGCATTTGAAGTCCTAACCCAATTAATAGATCGGTGTTAGTTAATGAGACAAAGTATCTCAGTACATTCGATTAAGAGTAACTATGTTGATATAATAATGTTTCATATTTAAAATAACCATGGTTTTAGTAGAGTCTACGAAGATGAATTAGTTATAATGACCAAGTTCTGAGTTGAGTCTACGAACATGAATTGGCTATAATGACCACGTTCTTAGTTGAGTCTATGTAGATGAATAGTTACAATGATCAAGTTCTTAGTTGAGTCTACGAAGATGAATTAGTTATAATGACCAAGTTCTCAGTTGAGTCTACGAACATGAATTGGCTATAATGACCACGTTCTTAGTTGAGTCTATGTAGATGAATAGTTACAATGATCAAGTTCTTAGTTGAGTCTACGAAGATGAATTAGTTATAATGATCAAGTTCTTAGTTGAGTCTACGAATATGAATTAGTTATAATGATCAAGTTCTTAGTCAAATTTATTAATGAGAATTAGTTAGAGTAGTCATTTTCATATTTATATTAACCAAGACCATAGATGAATATATTATGTTGAATTCGTCATATTAGTCATTTTCTTGTTGACTTTGATTAAGGTTTTAATTGTTCTGTTTAAGAAGCAGATAGTAAAAGCAACAAAAACCACCTTAATTGATTCATATAACGTCTTGTTAGGCTCAAATGGAATCAAGATGCTTGTTTGAAATAATCACAAACTTGTTAGGAGCAACCAATTTTTTTTTAGAGTGTACTATCGAAAGCAGTTCCGCATGCCCACCTTTAAGACGGTAATCGCATAGCACCGCTCACGGCGTGTATACTCGATGCTAACGTTCTGACCAATGGGGAGCGCGAACGATATTCGAGTTGTATGCGTATAAATATCTATATGTATAATTGTTACACTCACACTAAGCGAGTGTGCGCTCGGTTAATTGTAGATGATTTTTAAATAAATGTAAATCCCATCCGCGTGAGCTCCTTGTTATGAATAGTGTTATTGCCAGCGAGAAACAATTTTGAACTTATTACTATCTTAAATGTTTAGATAAAAAAAATATATTGGTATTGCCAAATATATTCAAATGATTATTTGAACTTTCTGAAACAAATTTTATTTTTGATAAGAATTAATTTATTCAACAATTTATTTTAGTTTTATCTTTTTTTATTTATTAAAAATTTCTTAGTGACTAGATTATGTTAAAAGAAATAAATTGATAACTATCCTTGGGTTATTTTTGGGCTTCAATTGAAATAATATATTTTAACAGAGGCTGCTCAAGTCTTCGAACAAGTGTTAAGTTAATCTGTGAAGAAATCTTAAATGGAATGTATAAATAAATCTCTGATAAAACTGATTCCAACGGCGCGGGCGCATTGAATATCGTAATATCATCATTGTGTTAAAAGATGAATGGATTGATATGCAAGTATTTGTAAATAGGATTTTTATATTGATGCGTTTAATGGGGGTGAAATAACTGTCTTGATTGCTTATTATTTGTTAAATAAATTAAATGTGTTAAATTATATACTAGTAAATTCATTTTAAGTTAGTTAAAAGTAGATTTTATCACGGGATATTGTCGGCGATTTTGCCAATATTAAAAACCGAGTTAACTATTGTTTTAAATCGTAAGAAGTTCAATAAAACATGCCGACAAGCATTGTTAGCGATTTTGAATCACCTTACCATAGTTGTTAAGTAGATAAGGTGCAATATTGTTTAACATGTTTTAACCATCATTTATCGGCTTCTAACACAAAAAAAATAGCTATTGTTTAAGTTCTGAGAAATTTGACTAAACAATGCACTTACAAAACGTTGCACATTTCGGCTATTGTTTATATTTTGCCCACTGCACTCACACAAATACAATTGTCTCAAAGGGGGTGGGGTAAGGAAGTGTGGCTATTGAGCTTGCACTCACACAAATAAAAAAATGCCTCTGATTCGTTGGTTCAATGTGTGCGTTACTACCTGCGCTGTCGCAGGAATATTTTCTAAAGTGGGCATGCTTATCTGCAGCCGATAGTACACTATCTTTCAGAGATTCATAATCATAATAAAACATATTTTTATCGTTAAGTATCGCCGAACCTTATCAGTTATCACTAAAATAACAAGTAGGTAAAGGCTAAAAGAAACGGTCAAAACAGATTGTGGTTATTTAAATTGTGTGTAGTTATAGTTAAAATCGTTATTCAAAGATGATACGCCGTCATGGTATGTCATAGCTGATAAGTACCTTAACGCTGAAAAGTTTGTTTCTACACACTAACCTCTGGCACTACCGATTGGATTTTTATAATTTTGTATTCTATAGTTTAATATTCTTAGAAAAGGTTATAGATTATTCAACATCACGCTACAATCCACGAGAGCGGATCAGTAATGAAAAACGCGAGTAAAACGAAGAAGAGCAGCGTCTTGTCGACAGTTTCCAACGTTGGTACACGGACTCTGGCGAGACAAAAGCGGCGCGATACTAATCGGTCACTGCCGCTGCTCGAGAGGACGCCTTCTTTACAAGCTTTGTCTTCCTTATAATAATCGCCGATCAATCGGTTCTGGTAGTCTTTACTTCCCACCCAGTAATCGGAGAATTTATTACACAATGGCAATGACAGGCTATTTGTTGAAGAAACATATATTACCAAACTAAGTGGGTTCGTACTATTTTAGAATATTCATAGAATGTCTGTCAAATTGAGCAGCACAAGTTAAGTATTTTTAGGTAAAATAATTTCGTTCAAATAAAATCTCTTATAATCAAAGTAAGCCAATAAATTAGGTCGGTATTGTACGATATATCGAAGTGAAACAAAGTCAGACAAACACAAAGAGACGGGTTGAAGGATTCTTTAAAAAGATACAAAACATACAAGCTGAACAAGATGTTGTTCTTAGAAGGCAAAAGGTATCTTTCACCTTTACGATTGTTAAAGGCAGTTTAATGAAAACCGGAACAAATCTATTTTTCTGTGAGCGGTAGATCTGCCTTTGTTTTACGGAGCGAGACCAATGTAGTTGGGGATCCGACGACGCCGCGACGCCGCCGCGCGCCGCTCCGTGACGCGACGAAGGAACACTTCACTATGATAGATGACCACTTCCGCACTACAAAAGTGAGAAGTGCTGTTTTGTACACGTCTCAAGTTCTCAGCCAAAGATCTGCCTACATTAGGCAGGTGTTTCTACAGAATATACCTACACAATAGTTACACGACATGGTAGGGGAAATGTATCGTTTGATTTCTTTAGGAAGAATTCAATCTGTAATAATAGTAATACAAGAAAACTAGAATGCTGTTACCTATACAGTTTCATTCAGATTGAGCTAAACCCAAATGTTTTTTAAATGTTTTTAATAATTATGGATTTAGCTAGGTTCTTTCGAAAAAACTGGTCATTCAGCAGCAAGACACGACATTATCGGTAAACATTAAATCTATAAAAAACAGTAGATGATATTTTTTTCTTACACTTGAAGACTTTTTTACCTACAGCGTGTCATCCGATGTACAAACAAAGCCAACACTGTTACTTTACCAGCTCCTTCTTTTAACAAAAGTGTCAACACACTGTTCAAAGTTCTACTTTTTATCGAAATTTATTTAAAGTTGTGAAATATTTATTTTAAGTTTATGAAATAAATGAAAATTATGAATAATTTTCAATTTATCACATTCACCGTTACATATACAACAACTAGCATGTCTAATATCTTATCTCACCAAGCGAACCTAATCACAGAATACCAGCACTACTTTTTCGAGAGAAACAGTGATCTGATGGTGTTTCCACCTCTAAGCTTTCCTGTCACCAATGCTTAATGACTAACACCTCTCTTATACATTATACCTACCTACCTCTCTTATATATACATACAGGGCCCGAAGCAGACCTTCTACAGACTCTGTCTTTGTTACTTGACATCCAGTATGATCATTGCGGTCTACAGTAGCCAGATTGGTGAATATTTCCCATTTTGGGATCAATCATTTATTTAAGGTTCACTAAACTTGATCACGTTATTTCGGTGGATATTTAGGGATTATTTTATGTTAGATTATAATTATTGCCATAACAGATGAGAGCAAATGAGGAGCTATATGTTATTATTCTGGTTATAATAGTGTATAACAGCCCAAGAAATGACAAAATTGAAATATATAACTCTGATGCAGTTAAAAGTCCTAAAAAGTTAAAAAATGTTGCGAAATGTATTATTTTAGAAGAAAATAATCGCAATGATATAAATTAACCAGACAACTCTACAGAGCGGCCCAAATCAAAATCCGTAATTAACGTGATGAATTCATTACCACCGGAACGTAATTTCACGTCCTCTCGGCCGAAATAGCTAACGGTTTGATTTGGACGAATAGGTACTGACTGAGCAGTAAAAGATAGTGATACTGAGATTTGGTGCCCATCAATGCGAAATTTTGCGAGTAGCTATGGTTAAGTCGAGACCGCGAGGACCAAGCAATCTGCAGGTAAAGTAATGTTGACCGTTGGGTGGGGACCATGGCTTCGACGGTTACTATTTGAAGATCCAAGGTCGTCGTTAGGGGTAGTCAGAAGTCTAAAAAAGAGTATCGTAACGTCTCGTTCTAGGTTGTGGAATCTATCTGATGGCAGTCTATCAATGTAGAAGCCGACCTAGTGTAATTGGGAATAGTCTCAAATAACGAAAATGATGAAGTGCGAATGTATTGTAAGGATATGTGGATGTCTGAACTGGATGTATTTTAGTCTTTCACCCAAGAACTACTAGATGGATTTTTAATTTTTTGATGTTTTTTTTGGCTCTCATTTAACTTATAGCCTATCTAAATAAACATATAGGCTACTTTCTATTGACGTACCACACAAGCAGCACTGTGGACAGATTCTAGTAATATACCTTATTTACCTACATTTTATTCACTTTCAGCAGATTCAGCGTATCGCCTTATTCTGTGGTATCGCTTATAAATTCTTAATATGAGACAACGCTTGTAAAGGCATAGTGCTGGGACCATTCTGCAATATCTTTGCGTACTGGCCTATCCTAGCTAGCTAACTAATATTTAGTTGGCGATGCAGTTTTCAAATCAAATCAGTACATGTCTACATGTAATCTTTTCAAAAGAAGTCATCGCGTTAGACTTTTACTAGAAGTTATCCAAATCTTGGCAATCCAAATTTAATTGTTATTGTTTTGAATTTAAGTTATTTTATGTCAATAAATATACCGATAAAGGAGGCGACGCATTTACTTACAATTGCATCTCGTGAATGATTATGGGCAGAAATTAAATTACAGCAGTCGTGAAAATATCTTGAAAAAAGTAGCATTAAAAATATATATACTTACGAGAATAGTAACAGTTGAGGTAATTGAAACAATCCTTTGATATTTAAAAAAACGCTTTTCAAATGTAATTTTATAAAATATTCATATTAATTAAAAATGGCCCCTTCATTTAATTATGCAATAAGAAATAGCACTTCCTTATTTCATTTAAAGAAGTTTAATAATTAACAAAATCCTTCACTTTTAACCACAAACGATTATTTGTATGTACTTACTAAAATAATTATAAATGCGAATGTTCGTTTGTTTGGTTCGTATTATTTTGATGTTTTCATGATGTTTAGCTGATTAGGTACCTGATCCAATTGTGTGCCTACAAATTAACCTCATTGGTCATTATTTTATGCTCAGTCCTATTAGCAATTTTTGTTCAATGGGCTTGAAGGACGCATGAAAAAAGATAATTGAATCTCGATACCTGCTTTATAATATATATAATTTTTTTAATAACTAAAAGGCTGGCATCGGTACGAATCGAAACTGAAATATGTAGATAATATTTTTTTTTAAACGTAAACACATTTTTTTTATACATATATTGTTATCATTTTTGTAAAGGTTATTGATGGTCTTAAGTATCATTTTAAGATCCGTAATTCCGTATAACGATGCGATAGAGTCAAAAGACCAGCCGTTTCTAAATGAAAAGGAGACAAGCCAAACGATTGATCTCTTTTTGCACAAAGAAGAATCCCCGATCAGAAAATTGAGACAAAATAATCTGAGCATATGTTCCACGAAGGTAATAGACTGAAAAATTGGGACTAAGAATGAAGGCCGGCCCCTATTCGTTAGCTCATATTAAAACACGGAAAATGGGTACACAGAGACCCTCCGCCGCACTAAATGGGCCCCCTAATCGTTCGGCTTCTCATTCGACATAGACATAAAAGAAACATGACCGACCTACAAACTCAATGAATTTCTGGAAACTATTATATTCAAATTCAAATGTCCTAAATTCATCCGCGGCCCCCTAGGGTGGTTCGACCTCTAATGCTCGTAGGTATATCATTTTCCTTACTGAAGATAGAAATTGTAAATAGATTTATTATCAAGGTTTTCCTCGACATAGAGTTGATCGACGAATATTTTGATTCTTAATTTAAGGAATCGGCGTTTGTAAGCACCATCTGATCATCAAGATCTCAAAGAGTTAAATGTATATACCTAGGTATTGTGTGTCGCAGGTTTTTGGTACAATTGGCTTGATAAAAAACCTGGTATTTAGATCAAGTACCGTAGGATGGCAATAATGTCACAGGCATGTCGAATGGATTTTATCTAAACTACTTTAAGTTTAGGTTGTTGATAAAATCTATTCACCATGCCTTCGACAATTTTGCCATCCTACGAGACTTGATCAAAAACCCCATTGTATCAAAAACTTGTGACATGCACATGTCCACAAAATATACAGGGTGTTATCGCGACTAGAGTCTATCTTTATACAAAACGGAAGATCGCCAACTTCTCTTTTTTTTAAATCGCGAATCGCAAATTTTAATAAATTAATATTTGCCTTTAATTTATTATTTTACGTTTTCTAATGTTTTTCCATCAGTAAAAAGAAGCGAATGAGTTATTTGTGTTAGTAATAATCAATCTAATTAAAAAACACAACCGTCAACATTCAAACAAGTACAAAATTACTATTTTTAAATTTAGATTCCAAAGCTTAATATGGTACTTCTTTATAGAAAAAGCCTGTACTTCGATAAACTATGGTCCTGCCCTCAGTTCTTAGTGCTGGGCAGGGATCTTCGGAATGCCATAGTCTACCTAGCAGGAGAGGAGCTCATTAACGCAGAAGAGACTGACTGAAAAGTGTCGAAAAGGGTCTATAGATAAGACATGCTCCAAAGCTCTACTCAGAGACACGACTGAGAAGATACGACCTGTGTCGAAAGTTGTGATTACGGAGTTTCAGTTTTTGTTAGTAGTTTCTGCGAGGGTTCTATAACATGTGAACCAGAAGGCTGAAACACCACAAACGTGTCAAAGTTCATGAAAATGTCTCAAGGTTAGTTTCAGTCACCGGCGATGTCTTGCCGTATGGGTTATTTAATATTTATGGTAGAAGATGCGACATTCTATAAATGCCATAGGCCGGCAGAATGGCTCAAGGGTTGGTTTTACGGTCGCCCGTAACACTTGATAAAGTGGAGTGAGAATTTATTTTATTATTGATTACCTATAATTTATTTAAACAACTATCTTTTAAAGAACATGTCCATATTTCGATTCGGGCAGTGACTTCAAAAATAATTTTGTGTACGTACCTAGTTATATAAATCTTTTATGATAAGATAACCAAAGGCATGTTATTTATTTTAAGTACCTAATTAAAAACGAGTAAAAAGTTAAGGTACAAGATTTAGGTGAAAATATATGTATTTTTTTTACTTTAACTACAGCAAATGCCAGCCCTGGCCGTTGTGTCTCAGCTCGATCACAGGATGTGTTACGTTACGAACACGTCACGTCGCGTTAGTCGAGAATATAAGAAAATGCATATTTCCTGCCTACCTACCTACCTATCATGCGGGCCTAGAATTCAAATGACCTCATCTAATCATCTATCAAAACTAGGCCATACTCATTTAACAACAAAAAATGAGTAAAGCGTGATGCTGGTTGGTACTCTACCGCAATCAAATTTACGTTTCCTGTAGGTAGACCTGAATGAATACCATCACTACAAATCAACGAAGTAAATAATACACTAAACAAGTACCAATTAAAATAGAAACATTCTATCAAACAGGCACTTATTGCCATAATATGATACAAATGATACAAAATGTAGAGTCATCTTTCGCAAGATCCAGACGCATAACAAGTTGATATTTGGAGCACGTATGATGATTATATAAAAAAATTAAGCTAAGAATCTACATACCTAACTTACTATTTTTTAGGCCAACATCGTTGAAAAAGCAATGCCAAGTAGGTTAACGCGTATAAGAACTACGATTATTCCGACGCATGTAAATAAACTTTGAATCGCCTGAAACTATTAAAGTATTTCATCCACAGGCGTTCAAGTCCTACGGCTTTGATTGCAGTTTGAGGTCCATTGATACAGTAGCTAATAAACCTCATTGAATCTAGATAACTTACGCAACCGGGTGCACCTCGACTGTGCAATCGACCAATTACAAGTACTCGGAATAAGAGACTGTGTTCATTAGAGCAACACGATTGCAGTCACCTGCATCCTCGGCCACCGATACCTTCGCCGCGTTCACCGTCGCCGGCTCCTTATCATTCCAATTTACATGCATTACAAATATATAAACCGACGCTGTTTCTGTTTACATCTATTGGGAACACGGTATTATTTATAGTTTTCCACACCGTGCCTACGTAAACGCGTTGTCGTCAGCAAAGTATACACGAAATGAAATCGGGATAAACAAGTGCAAGCTTACATACGTGCACTGAATCCGCTGGATGGCTCGACTACGCCGCGCCGGTGCGGCCGGTGCATTCAGGATCAGCCGTCCGGATCGCGCGCTGTCAGCCGGACGAATCAAAAACAAGAGGGAGCGAATAGATGCGGCCGGCTGTTTATAAACATTGAAATAATCAGACGAGATGCGATCGATGCCAGGACGGGCACACTCGAAGGGCCGGGGCCACGTCGGCCCCAACCTCACCTGTCTCACGAAACCTGCGACGAAGAGAATACAGTGCACTGGACCGCAGACGCGAGGCGTCGAGTGCAACACCGGGAGCGTACGGAACCGACGTACTGAGCGAGCGGCTGGCGATGGCCGTGTGCGCGCCGCCCTAGCGGTTACGTCACGCGAATTTGACAGCTGGCGCACGAGAACCGCGCGCCGCACCGACAGAGCCCGCGCCGCGGCGCCACCGGCGCCCTGCGATCAATATAGAGAGCGCGCCTCGGCGAGTGCGCGGTGCGTCAACGCGCAGCCACACGCGCAAGCTGCATCCATACACCGTGCCTGTGTGGTGAGGGTACCATTCACCGACAACACCGCCGCGCCTTCCGTTGCAACTGCAACACATCTAGTTTCCTAGACAAAATAATATAATATGTAATTTACAACAAACTTTGTTCTCAGAACATGGAACATGATAAATTTTAAAATTGCATCAACTTTTAATGGTTATGAAATTTCCTACAACATTACCGTGTACTCTTCAATAATGACTAAACTTCTAGACCTAGCGTTATTTTATTAATAATAATGAAATCTTTATTGTACACCACTAAAAGACACAATTTGTACATACATTAAATATTATATTACTTACGTTACTTCGATGACATAAGTCCCTACTATAGTTTTTCAGATCTGTTTAGTCCTTGAATTTTTAATCTTGATGATTTGTACTCTTTATCGTCCAAGTCCAAACTATCGGGTCACCCGACAACATTGCCTTTGCACAATGAATATGATAAAGATAACCGAAGAAAATGAAAAGAAAGTTTGTTTACGATACGATCGATATATGAGCGCCTATTAGAAAATGAATTGCAATGAGTCAGTATCTTGGCGCTAATAACATTAGTGTACTGGGTGGATCCCAAAAACGGAGAGGTATTGGAAAGTAGATACGTAAATTGTGTTTCACCACAATTAACAGATTTTTGATAAAAGGACCATCGTTTAGAAGTTTTAATGCTTTGGCTATTAGAAAAAAAACAATATTGCTTAAGCGTCAATTTAAGCAATTTGATTGGTACCTAGTAGGAGCTTTATAAGTAGAGTGAAAGCCCGTGTGTGGCTGCTTTAGGTACATACATACAATCACGCCTTTATTCGACGAGGCAGAGACGATGGAACGCCATGTGCTAATGCTCCCTACATACTTCTTTCGCTTCCTCAACATTCATTCATCTCGTCGTACATGCTCGCCGGTTTCTTGTACTACGTACTTGTCCTTTCTGATGGACGCCATTTATTTGGTCGCTATACGTCTTTCAAATACGACCTCTTCGAGTATTTCCAGCCACATCTGCGTTATAATCTCTTTTACTTATCTACATTCATCCATTCTTTAAATATGACCAAAACACCTAAGCATACCTTTCTCAATCCTAGTCACTATATCATCTTTCAAACCTCAACGATTTCTCATTAGGTATATCTTATCACACTATTATATCTTGCCATTCAAGGTTACACCACAAATACTTGGTAATGTGCGCATTTCTTTAGCATTTATTCTACATTCATGCTTAATCTGCCAACGTTCACTTCCATTCATAAGAGTTGGCACTAGGACGCCATCGTGGACAGCCAGCCTTCGGTTCAAAGAAATTTATTTTCTCAAAAGAACTAGGTGCATAGTTCACTTAATAGAGAAAAACAAACAATTTTTGAGTAATAGGTACTCTTAAAAATATTTTATAAACATGACTGTGGCTTAAAACTGTTTCTTAATGTGTTCCTCCAGATGTTTTTTAAATAAAGTTATTGTTTTACTGCTGGTTATCTCTTTAGGTAATCTATTATATAGCTGCGCCCCTTCGTATAGTATAGTAGCCTTGCCTATTTTAACATGGCTCCGCTGGCCGAAGCCGCGTGCAGCACGCCTTTAACTCTATTGCCAGCATTCACTCTTCTTTCAACATTAGCAGCTACCTTACCATCTTTTGTAAACATACTTTTCAAATATACAAATTTTTGCGCCTGTTGTATTTCTATACCTTCTAAGCTCGCCTTGTATTCGGTCACATTCTCATCCCTTTCAAACACCACCACCTTAGTTATTGCCTACATTAATTTCCATTCCTTTTCTCTCGTATTCTTTATTAACCATTCCTACCTTCTCTTGCAATTCTTCAGTTGACGTTGCAAGTAGCACTTGGCTATCTGCATAGATGACACTTCACACATTGCTCATCCATTCCAAGTCCAAACCCACTCTAAAATCCGTCAATGTCTATCCCATCAATCCATGAACATCCCTAGAGATATTAAACCAGTCCAATAACGTTCAAAAACAACTATACAAGTATTGTGGACATCTAACTTTAAACAACTACGAGACCGTAATAAAGCGTCTGTATCTTATTAATGAGTACTTCAAAAACAGTTCTTCGCGTTATTTTCGTAAGATACCTCGTTGGTCTAGTGGTTAGCGTATCTCACAGCTTCCCGGGTCGGGCCAATTGTTATTTGTGAACTTACCGGCAGGCAATTCACAATAGCAGCACGGAGTTGGAATTGTACCCGGTGGATGGCGATAGGCTCACCCCCTATCACATGGGACCTAAACATAACAGGGTACCTTTCTGGATAAAACTCCTCCTCCTTTTCTAATGGGTTTCATCCTACTGGTAGTTTTTTAGGGTTCCGTAGTACCTACAACCCAACCAGCAAAATAGTCTCAGAACTAGCATTTGTTAAGAGTGGTAGGCTTAAAGCGCTCTTATATTTGTTTAGAACATACCATCGATCCTATATTACTTTTAGGCAAGCCGGTATGGCCTCAAGAACGTTCAGTCTTATAACCAAGTCTGATATATGTATATAAGAGCATTTACTAAGACTAGTTGCACTTGAGAAAAACTTGCTCTTATTTGGGTATTTTCTAAGCTCGTTTGATTTTATATTAGACTTGCGAAATGCTATTGTAAGATGTCAGACTAATATCAGCATAGCATAAGAGTACTGTGAGTGCGTGCATTTCTGATCTTATTTGAAACTAATATAAGATAAATAGCACTGGATAATATGATATTAGTGTGATTTTGGATCAACATATTTACAATACAAAAGACAAGACCCATATAAGAGCGTTATATCTTATATAGATTTTGGGAATATCTCAAGTACTCATTAATTTAAATAGTTTTAAGAGTAATTTTGCTGGCCATATTTTATTTTAAATTTAATTGTACTAATAGATTACGAAATCTGGAACAGATTTAAGAATACTGGTGGCTACAGTAGGAAAGTTGTTATGACGTACAATTAAAAGTTAAAAAGAAAAACAAATATACCGCTGCCATGACAAGGTAGTGTTGAGTAAAATATCACTGAGGGTTCTGCAGGTTTTGCGTTCATAGAAGAGAATGATTTCAGTGAAGATGAATCGCCGAGCGAGGAATAAACCGACTATGAAAAAACTTTCATGTTAAAAAATGATGTCAAGAAATGGGTGTTGAAATTTATTATAATATCATATGCAGCACTAAATGCATTGTTATTTATTTTAAACAAGAATCTAAATGATGTTCTTTCCAAAGACGCGCGAACACTACTTGAAAATATATGACATAATAATGTGGATAATATTATTCGCCATTCTTTGTGTATTTTTTGGTGCTTAGAGATTTCTCCGTGAATGAACCCTAATTTATTTCAATATGGAGTTAATATCTGAAGTATAGCGAATGCTAAAATAAGAGTAAACAATCTTACATAAGTCTAATAGTGCGCTTGTAAAATGCAGCTATACTAATGGCGATACTATCAATACAAATTAACAAATAAAATAATTAAACGAGAACAGAAAATACCATATTCAACAAGGCGCATGAATTTTGAAGCGTAAAATGGGGTCTAATTAACAGTAAATAATAAATTCCAATACGGTTACTTACCGTAGGTATAACTTAAATACACGCACTTAATAATATCAGCACTTTAGAATAAACAATAACTTCATGCAACTTTAATATGTTTTCATTTAATTACAAACCAACACTCGCATAAATTTTTGAGTTGGATCTGACGTAAAGTTCTCAAAATATTCTAACCTTAGACCAATATAAACCAATGCAGGCTTATTAATTTTGGCTAGATTTCAGTAAGTGCAAACAGCATTCAATTAGACTGATATTATAACGATATTAAACTAAATATGCTTATAATTGGTGCCCAAACACAGGCTTATATCATTATATAGAAGTGATGTAAGAGCAAAAAAAAGTAGTCTTAAGATTGTTGTAAGCCTAGTTTTTGCTGGTTGGGAAGGAACCCTTATAGTTTCGCCATGTCCGTCTGTCCGTCCGTCTGTCCGAGGCATAGCGACGAAACCGTTGGTGCTAGAAAACTGAAATTTTGCATAAGCATGTATGTTAACTATACAAAGAAAGTCGTAGAATAAAATTTGGAAAAATATTTTTTTTTTCGGGTAGCTCCCCTACATGTAAAGTAGGGATGTTTTTTTTTGTCGCCTACCCCATAGTGTGAAGTTTTGTTAGATAGGACTTTTAGAAACGTTCAGGAGTTGCTAAGACAGTTTTTTGATTTAGAGATCCGTTAGCGAGATAATTAACTTTAAAGAGCAAATTTTTGTTCGAGTAGGGCGTCCCACCCCCCTGTAAAAGCTAAACCGATAGCTTAAAAAAAAAATCTGAAAAAAATTGTGTCGGTAGTACATGTAATGAACTTTAAAGGAAAACTATAGCGGATAAGTTCACTTCATTAGTTCTAGAGGAATAGGGGTCCGAAATGTCAGATGCAGTTACTCAGAATATTTCGTTCAAAATTCTTGAAACATAAATAAACATACATAATACATAAAATCACGCCTTTATCCCACGGGGGTAGGCAGAGACGATGGAACGCCATGTGCTTCGCTCCTTACGTACTTCTTTCGCTTCCTCAACATTCATACATCCGTCATACGTGCTAGCTGGTTTCGTGTACTACAAACATTTCCTTTCTGAAGGACGCCATTTATCTGGTCCCTATATGTCTTTCGAGGATAAAATAAATAATAAAATGAATAATTTCGAGGATAACATAAATAAAATAAATTAAAAATAATCATTACATATCTAGGTCATACGTAAGATCACGATTTTTATCTCAAGACGAACTACTAGAACAGGTTGAGTGAAAAATATAAATTATTTTACAAAAGGACTCGATAGATGGCGTTGTACTCGTTTTTTGAATCGCGCTATGGTTTCGTTACGAGCAAGGGTATAAAAGGAAAGTTATTTTTAATACTTCTTGTACAATTGATTGTATGACAGCGCCCTCTATTACTAAGTAATATATCTGCATACTTACTATTTAATAGGCATTTGTTCGTTCGCGCACTTGTTTTTTAACTGCATTACAACACAACTTATTATAATCATTTATGTCTTCAATCTCATAAATTCATGTACCTAAATAATTGTAATAATTTCGAGTATAAATAAATTTTGCTATCTTTTTTATAAATTTAGGTTAGGTTTTGGTTCTCTTAGAATTAGCGCTATTTTGCTGTTAATTATTTATTAGCGAAACGTTATTTTTCTTTAGCTACTTATTTATTTCTATAGTTACATCGTTAGATTTTCAAGTACTGTTTTGATTCTGTTAGAGTTAGCGATAGGTTAGTGGTAGGTTAGAAATACAGTAGTGTTAGGGTAGGTTAGTTTGATTTCCCCACCAACCGGGTGTCCCGCGTTGTCGTCGCGGTGTTGGCGCGGAGAGCCACGGTGAAGCTAAGTGGACCCCGAGGAGGGGGCTGCTCTTCGGGCTTTTGGGGTAAAGCCCATGTGGGAGCAGCCCATGTTGCAGGGCCTATATGGGGAGGCACTGCAACAGGAGGGCCTGCGGTGTTGGCGTGCCGTGAGTCGGCACTGCGGCTGAGGAGTTGCGGGGCCTATCCTCTGCGACCGAAACGCGGTGGGCGGCGGGACGAACATCTGTTTCGCCGCGGAGGATCGGGCCGTCAGATACGGGGGTGTCTGACGGCCATTGCACGCGGTCCTCGGTGTCGGTCCCCCCACTTTTTGGGGGCCATGAGGGGCCTGCCTAGGCGGGCATCGCCGGGTGGGTCGTGGATGAATGGCTATGTCGGTTTCCCATGATCACGGCGAGTGCAGGAGCACCGCGGGGTTTTATTATTCTCGTGCCGTTTACCAGCTTTAGGCACGAGCGAGTCCTACATACCCACCCTACCCACCGGGGTGGTATGCGTAAATGCATTTCCCCGCGCAAAAAAAAAAAAAAGTTACTTTGATTTGCAGGCCCGTGTCGTGCGGTGTCCCGCAGGGTTCGGTCCTAGGACCGCTCCTGTGGAACATCGGTTACGACTGGGTGCTGCGTGGAGCTTTCCCCCCGGGCCTAGACGTCATCTGCTATGCGGATGACACGCTCGTCGAGGCCCGGGGGCGAAACTTCGAGGAGGCGGCGCGCCTGGCCACAGTGGGTGTGTCCCAAGTGGTCGGGCGCATCGAGACGCTGGGGCTTAGGGTGGCCCCTGCCAAGACTGACGCCGTGGTTTTTCACAGGCCTCGTCGCGGGCCACCTGCTGGCGCCTCGATTACCGTCGGCTCGGTCCTCGTACGGATCGGGGCCCAGATTAAATATCTGGGCCTAGTGATAGACAGGCGGTGGAGCTTTGACGAGCACTTCCGCATTTTGGTGCCCAAGCTGGAAGGCGTGGCTGCCGCTCTCGGTCGGCTTTTGCCGAACGTGGGCGGCGCCAGCGTCGCCAGCCGACGGTTTTACGCGGGGGTGGTACGGTCAATGGCACTGTACGGCGCACCCGTGTGGGCGGAGGCCTTGTCCGCCGGGAACAGGGCGCGATTGTGGAGACCGCAGCGCTTCCTGGCGGTCAAGGCCATTCGTGGATACCGCACGGTGTCGATCGACGCGGCGTGTGCGTTGGCCGGAACACCCCCGTGGGATTTGGATGCGGAAGTGCTCGCCGAAGTGTACAGGCGCAGGGCGGCTGCTCGGGCTGAGGGTTCTGTCCCCATGCCCGAGCAGCTGCGAGCGTGGCGGGAGGAGGCCCACCGGACGCTGACGGTCCGGTGGGGGAATCGGCTGGAGGCTCCACGTGCTGGTTTTCGGACTGTGGAGGCGCTCCGGCCGATTCTCGAGGAGTGGGCAGGGCGGCAGCATGGGACTCTCTCCTTCAGGCTGGTGCAGGTATTGACCGGGCATGGTTGCTTCGGGAAGTACCTGTACAGGCTGAAGAGGGAGGCGAGCCCCATGTGCCACCACTGCGACTGCGGTGAGGACTCGGCGCAGCACACTCTCGAGCAGTGTCCTGCTTGGGAGGTGCAGCGCCGGGAACTCACCGCGTTCATAGGGAGCGACCTCTCGCTGCCGGCCGTAGTTGCGGCCATGGGCAGCGCGAGGTCGTGGGATGCGGTCGCATCATTCTGCGAGGACGTCATCTCGCAGAAGGAGGCGGCAGAGCGGATCAGGGAGGACTCACTCCTGGCTGATCCGCTCCGCCGCCGGCGAGCTGGGCGGCGAAGGCGCGCGTACGCCGCGCACCTAATGCCGCCCTGAGCGAGGCCGCGGGCGGTGGAGGGGGATTTTCTGCCGCCCGCGAATGCCTTCCGCGACGGAGTGACGCCCTGGGTGTGCCCGGGGCGTCGCTAGGTGAGGACTGAGAGAGTCGGGTGCCCGGTCGGAGGTCGGACCGGGCACGGTCGCCGCGGCCAGCCCTGTGGATGTAAGATCGATTCGGGGCTCGCCGACCCACCATCTTTCGGCAACGAGGGCACACCGCGGGGTTTTAGTGATTAACAATTATAATTATAATTGTAACAATTATAATATTAAAATTGTATTAACTTAACTATTGTTTATTTTGTAAATTCCAGGAGTCCTTCAGACCCCTGGTGGCGCCCTTATAATTTCATAAATCATACACTCTGTCAAAATTACAGATATATAATAACAACAACACATGTACCCGATACTGTTGTCAATAGAGGCGACCGTCCCACCCCTGGATGACTGAGCTTGGCATATACAAAAAGTGCTTCAGCATTAAGCACGTAACAGTATTCCGTGCCGTTTAACATCGTAGGCTCGGGAGTCCCACATAGCCACTCTGCCCGTCCACCCACGGGTGGGATTCCCGTATTTCCCGCGAAAAAAAAAATAAAAAAGGTTAGTTTGATTTGATTTTGAAAGGTTTTTGTTTTCTGATAATTTGATTTTGATATAAAAGAAAATGTATTCTTACATTTCAAATTGTAATAACTACATTGAGGACGACGCTGTGCGCGCTTTTCATAATTTATTAGAGCAGTACGACATCGTTTCGTCCCAGAGAGGTGTCTCTTTTTCTTCATCCGGAGATGATAAAGGCTGTAAACACATTTGCAATTAATATACGGTGGAGAACTGGAGATGTTGGATCTGTAGGTCACTGGATATGTATATTTACTACATAAATGGCACATTACGAGTTTATGATAGTTTATTTGATCGTTTAAGTCCCTCACAGCAAGTATACGTTGATGCGTTATTCCCGTATTTGAACAGCGGTAATGTTCAATATCCCAACGTGCAGCGCCAACCTAACAGCATAGACTGTGGATTATTTGCCATTTCTTTCGCCACTGCTCTAGCATTGAAAGTGAATCCATCATAAGGTAATTACATTGCTGGCGACATGCGCCGTCATTTGATTGACATGCTATCCCGTGGTGTATTGGAGCTTTTCCATCCACAAATAGTGTTAGAAAAGTTTCTGGTCGGCCACCTGCAAATTTGTTCCAAAATATTTTTCAGTCAAAGAAACATAAGTTGATTAAGGATACAAGAAAAAAAACAGCAGGAAGGCTGACAGTCAGGAAAGCCCAACATTTACATGTAGTAGTAATACTAAAATTTTTGTAAGCCCGACTTATACAGAGGAGAGTATTATTTCTACTACTACTAATACTAGTACCGAAGAAACACAAACAACCCGTAAAAAACATAGTCAAGGAAAAATCGACACATTAGCTAAACAATATAAAGATAGTAGCTTTTTATAGATCATGTAAATGCCCTAACAGTATTGCAGTAGGTTTTGTAAGTAGCTTATTATCAAATAATCATCCTTGTATAATATTTGGAGATTATCTCCGTAACGACAATACCGCAGTATTCAAACTATTGTGTGATGCAGGTTATCAATCTTTATTACCACGGCTTGCCTCTACACGTGGAGGTACTTTGATAGATAATATTTTTTGTAATTTCCCTTGTGAAGTCGGCTTTTATAATTCCTTCTTCAGTTACCATCGTCCAATTTGGGCCCGTATTTAACGTTATTAATACGGACAATAACCTTAAAGACGTAAGCTCAATTAATATATTTTTGTTGTTTTGATTAAAATATTCCTATTTTTGTATGACTCAGACCGTCATTAAAATAAATAAAGATAAATTAATAAAAAATCATACTTTTAACTTATAAACTTCCTAGGTTCCGTCCACCCCGCTCCGCCCACGCCCACCCGGTACGACCGTAAAGAATAGCCTTTGTTTTTCTGGAGTCTTGAACTTCACACCAAAATTAATTTGCCGAGCCTTTTCCCAATTACATTGGGGTCGGCTTCTAGTCTAACGGATTTAGCTGATTATCAGTATTTTACGTGGAGCGACTGCCATCCACAACCCAGTACGTGGTGATACGATACTCCTTTGATTATATATATATCTATAGATACCGCCTCATCAACGCTAAATTGTCCAAAAATTTTGTCCGTAAATTACCTGATCCGACAAAAACCGCTGTCAGTGTCAATTATCACCTCAAACAATAAGGTCATTTGAGTGAATTACAAAAAATCATTTTGTGAGTTACACCCAAGTAGCAATCAAATGTCCATAAAAGGTATTGTAGATATCTTGAAGGCAAGTAGATGAATTCCAGCTGTTGCCTTGGGTAAAACCAATATGTCCCTCAAGATATCTTGAAGATACTCTCCAAGAATCAGTTAAGTAAAAGTGGGCACAGATTTAAACACAGAGTTAAAAAAGAGTTAATACTACTCTTAAGATAAACTTAAATCCTACTTAAGAATGTGGTTTTGCAGAACTCTAAACACTGATTTCAAGATATCTTGTAGGTTGACTTCAGATCATAAAATAGACTTAAAGATATCTACAATACTTCATTAAAACTATCAATATTGAATTGCAGATATTCGATCTTAACCTAGTAAAGTAAAATTTAAAACTTATTTTGCTTTAAAGTGCTTTGTAACTTTATTTTAGAAAACATGGTGAACTAACAGATTATTACAAAAACTGTTTTAATATTAATGAAAATGGCGATTAAACAAATAATTTTTATGTCTAATAAAGGCTAACAAAAGGCATTGAATGCATTGGACATTTAAAACGCATGATTATTTCTCGTGTAAAATATATAGATGTGCTATAAAACAGACGGGCTTTCATAATACTAGAAAATAAACAATACAATTTAGTCAAAAAATATTGCAATTATTTTTTTTGTGCTTTTAGTGCATAGTTCTATAGTTTCTATGAATATGTTAAGATATTAATATAGTTACAATGACTTTAACTTATATACAAGTTCAATCTACTCTAGTTTTTTATTAAGTGTTGTCGGAAAATATTTTATTATTTGTTCATTTAAGGGGTAAAATAGCGTTAATTTATAAAATATTAAAGTTGAAAAATTAAGAATCCAGCAGGACTCGAACCTGCACCCCCTGGGTATACGCCCCAAGTTACAAAAAGGCATAGCAAAGCTAAAATTTGCTTTAAAATATTACAAGTATGGCGTTAATTCTTAATTTTCCTAACGAAGCAAGATTTTAGACTAAACTGATTTTGTAAGGCTAGTTCAGACATAGTAAAGACAATTAACATTTGGAGTAGCGCTAGTTAAGAGTTAATATACTTAACTTATATTAAAAACTGTATTGGTGAAGTACTATTTAATTCTTGGTGGTTTAAAGTGATTCTAAAGTTTGATTTAGTTAAGACCAGATTAGGTACGTACGTTACTTAATATTTTCTTAACTTGTCTTCACGATTCTTTTTTATTTTATGGTGTAAACAAGTTTATGCAAGATAGACTAGTGAATATTATCTAATTAATAAGTGTAGGTAAGTTTAGTACCTAATGTTTAAATTCCAGTATCAGAACACAAGGATTTAAATTCAACAGTAAGTACCTACGTGATGTTAAATAACTATCCAATCCCCATTTATTTAGAGGATTCCCAAGCTCAGCAAAAAATATTAACACCTATATTTAATAACTTCTGTTCTGCATAGTTGATAGTCTTGACGTGCCAATACCAATTAGCTTTTTAGTATCTCTTGATCTTATTTATTTAGCTACTATTGTTCTTTACGCTATCAACGGAACTAAGTCTAACATCGGCTGTTTAATTCAAAGTGAAACTAAATAAAAGCTTGTAAAACATCAACTTTTAAAAAGATCATTCACATAAAAACTAAATGAATTATTGAATTATATAAGTAAGTATAAAAGTAAGATAGCGGGCTCCTGAACACCTGCCAATAAATTACGTATTTTCAATTTTTGCCCACAAGCCCAGGCATAAAGGCTCAATGGACTGATAAATGCATAGGTCACTACCACACTGAATAAAAATATAAAGAGCATTTTGTAGGTATAAGAAAAAAAAGTTAGTAGCTGTCACTTACTTTTTATAAAAGCTATTGCTGGCGAATCACATATAAATGATCGCAATTTTATTCTTATAACATTATTATTTATTTCAATGCTATTTTGCATAATTTCCTTCATTTCAGTTACAAAACATTTTTAAATTCATTAGACTGAGGTTTTTTAATATCACAGTAAATGCCAATGGTCATTACAGGCACTGTGTTCATCTCATGAATGTTACATAGAATTGGCCAAAATTCTACTTTCGAACTTTTGCACGTGGGTAACCCGTCGATATTTACATTATAATACATAAATTTATATTTTAGCCCAATTTTCAAAATACTGCACAATATTTTTGCGAAATCCATTATGCCAGTATTCTCCACTGCCACAAGGTTCAATATCCACAGATTTTACTGTTTTCAGTTCTAGCGTCTTTTGGCACAACACCTTTTTTTTTTGTAGGTGGTGAAATGTTCCTGACCGCATACCGCACCGTTCGGGGAGACGGTGCGGTTATGTGGGGCCCTCACCCACTAAAACACCACCGTGCGCCTATTCTCGCCTTATGGACGGGTCATCGGAACTATGACATACATCAGTGACCCGTTCAGCGTTTGCCGTGGGGGCACCGTCTCTGTATTGGGACGACGTCCCGGCGCAACCGAAGGACGTCACTCTCGTCGCGGAAGGTGCGAATGGAAGAACTTAACCCCGGTTCTCCCATCCGCCCCTTAACACTATGGCGGCATTAGGCGCGCATAAGCGCGTCTGCGCCGCCCGGTTCGCCGGCGACGGATCGGATCAGCGAGAACATCGTTCTCCCTCATCCGCTCCGCCGCCTCCTTCCGCGAGATCACGTCTTCGCAGAAGGATGCGACCGCGTCCCAACACCTCCCACTGCGAACCATGGACTGCACCACGGCTGGCAGCGAGAGGTCAGCCCCAACGATTGCAGCGAGCTCCCGCCGCTGATCCGCCCAAGCGGGGCAGGACTCGAGCGTATGCTGCGCCGAGTCCTCGCCACAATCGCAGTGATGGCAGGCGGGAATTAATTCCCTCCTAGCCGACGAGTGCAGGTATTTGCCGAAGCAACCATGCCCCGACATCACCTGCACTAGTCGGAAGGAAAGAGTCCCATGGCGTCGATCCACCCACTCCTCTAATACCGGCTGAATAGCCCGCGCGGTCTCGCGACCAGCACGTGGCGTCTCCAGCCGTGCTGCCCACTGCACCATAGTGGTGCTACGGGCCTCCCGTCGCCATGCTCGAATTTCTACGGGCAAAGGGCCAAAACCTCTTTCTACCCGCATCCTTTCTACCCGCTTGTACATTTCGGCAAGTACTTCCGCCTCCAAATCCCACGGGGGGGTTCCCGCTAATGCGCAAGCCGCGTCGGCCGATACCGTGCGATATGCGCGTATGACTCTGATCGCCATGACCCTCTGCGGTTGCTTCAAAAGAGCCTTACCTTTCGCGGTCAAACAGTCGGCGCACCAGTGTGGTCCACACTGGTGCGCCGTAAAGCGCCATCGACCGCACCACCCCCGTGTAGAGCCGCCGGCACGCAGTGCTTGGTCCACCCAGATTCGGCAGTAGTCGCCCAAGGGCAGATGCTGTGCCCAGTAGCTTAGGGACCAGTTGACCGAAGTGCGCGTCAAACTTCCAGCGGCCGTCCAGTACCAGGCCCAGATATTTCATGTGGGCCCGGACAGGCACATGGGTCGTACCGACAACTACCGAGGCGCCAGCAGGTGGACCGCGACGGGGCCCATGGAAGAGCAGAGCTTCCGTTTCCAGCGCCACCTTAAGTCCCAACGTCTCGATGCGCCTAACTACTTGGGAGACGCCCGTAGTGGCCAGGCGGGCCGCCTCTTCAAAGGTTTCCTCCCAGGCTGTGACCAAAGTGTCATCAGCATAACAAATTATGCCCAGCCCAAGCGGGAAATCTCCACGCAAAACCCAATCGTGGCCAATGTTCCACAGAAGTGGCCCGAGGACCGACCCCTGTGGAACGCCGCAGGACGCTATTCTACGCAGCACGTTGCCGTCTCGACCCTCAATAAGGACACGACGACCTTGCAGATAGTCCGCCACTAGCCGCCTCAGATATTCAGGCACCCCATGATATTGGAGCGCCCTCCTGATGCAGCTGAATGGCAAACTATTGAAGGCGTTGGCGATATCTAAAGATACCGCCAACATAACACCACCACCAGCGACAGCTCGATGAGCAGCAGCTCTCAGGCACAACAAAGCGTCGACCGTTGAACGCCCAACGCGGAACCCGTACTGGGCGTCTAACAAGTCTGGACCAACCTCGTGTAAGTGTTGGATTATACGAGCAGCTAGAATTCTCTCCAACAGCTTACCCACCTCATCCAGCAGCACGATTGGCCTGTAGGCCGCAACCGAGTCAGCCGGTCGCCCCGGTTTTGGTAGGAGTACTAGCTTCCCCGTCTTCCAGATATCAGGGAACCGTCCGGACTCAAGACAGGCGTCAAACAGTCCCCTGAGGCGATCTCCGAGTGGGTCAAGGGCCAGGGCTAACACTCGGGCAGGAATTCCGTCTGGACCAGGAGCAGTTTTCTTGGAGCGTATCCGAAGAACTGCCGCTTCCAGCTCCGCTTCTCTGATGGGCGGCACACTCTCATCAGCTTCTCGGTTATTACCTGGAGGGGGCATTTCCGGGGGCCTGTGCTCCGCTCGTTGTGGGAAAAGGCCTTCAACGACTTCCGCGAGGAAGCCGGGCTCGAGGGTCTCGGCAAGTGGGAGGCTCTGCACACGGAGTTTGTTTCGCACCATGAGATACGGATGACCCCAGGGATCCCGATCAAGACCCTCCAGCATCTCAGTTCTTCCCTGCTCTTTGGCACTACTGATGGCCAGCTTGAGTGTCTCGCGTGATGCACGGTATGCCTCGTACAGCTGGCCCTCCATCTCCTCGTCGCGAGGGCGACGCCCACGACAGCGGGTGTATAGCCTTCGGGCACTAATGCAGGCCGCACGAAGGCTCACCATCTCCTGGGACCACCAATGTACCCCTTTTTTAGGAGGCCGACGCCGAGCACGGGGCATGGCCACGTCACATATCTGCGTCATCGCATTGCGAAAACGGCTTGCCTCAACGTTGACATCCTCAATCAGAGGCGACGAAGAAAGCCACGGTTGTGCAATGGCTGCTTCCATAAGCAAATCCCTGTCCAAGCGACCCACTACCCACCGTGGAAAGTGGGTAGCTCTATCCGCCAAGTCACTACTTCTGGGGCTTTGTGAACGGTAGACCTCAAATCGGATATACAAGTGGTCCGATAAGGTCTCCTCGTCCTCCAAGACACGCCAGTTCCTTACACAGCTCGCAACCGCAGGCGTAGCGAATGAGAGATCCACTATTGATCCACCCTGTTGTCGCACGCACGTGTTGGCAGAACCTCTGTTTAGAAGACAGAGTCCCACCGACAGCTGCCACTCCTCAACCGCATTGCCGCGAGCGTCAGTTCTGGGGGACCCCCACGCCATGGATTTGGCGTTGAAGTCGCCAAGAACTAAGACATGCCTGGGTGCCATCCGCCGTATTGAGGCCTCTAAATTGTCAAGCCAATCTCCGAATTCGACCAGACTCCGGTTGGGAGAGAAATAGACTCCGTAGAGAATAATCCCTCCCCAATCGGCAGCGACGTATCCCTGACCCCTGTCTATGAGATTCAAGGGTGGGAACCCTGTCAAGACGGAGCTTATGATTGCCACGGAGCCGTCCCGGTCACCCAACCAATTGGGGCGGGGAGGAACGTAATAGGGCTCCGCGACTACAGCCACACCGATCGACCACTGCGCCATGGATTGCAAGATTAGATCTTGAGCACGCGCACAGTGGTTAAGGTTCGCCTGAAGGAGGTGTGAACAATGTAGATCCATTGTTAGGATTCCATTGCAGCCTCCTCTCGCGACGATGGTCGTACTACCCTAGAGGCAGCCTGGATCGATTGGCTACCCCTCTCTTTTGAAGGCGTCAATGATTTGCACCCTTCTTGCCCCACCATGTGATTGGCAGGCAAGTTGCTCGCCGCACATGAAGGGCAGTGAGGGTCACCAGAGCAATTTGCCTGCACATGTCCCGGCTGACCACAGCGGTAACAGACGCCACTGCAATCGATGCAACTGTTGCAGGTCGGACGGGTGTGACCCTGACCCAGGCACTTGTAACACCTCGCAGGCCTAGGTGCCAGAACATTGATCCTAACGGAACTGAGGCCTACGAGAAGCCGACCGGCATCAACCAGTGATTTGGCCGCAACAACAGGGCACTGCACCCAGGCAGCACCCACTCCTCCTGGACCAGTTCGAATGGTCCCCACCCTGACGTCAACCGAGGCGCATCCGGTTTTCGAGGCAATAGCCTCCCGAATGTCGCCATCAGTAATAGTAGGGTCTAGGCCCGAAAGGCCCAGCTCTGCACACTTCGTGGGTCTGGCCACTTTGACACCGTCCTCAGCTCCAAACAGGGTCCATAATCTTTCGGCCACCACGTCAGCCGTCTTGATGCCCTCGGCTCCAGGGAACTCGAACATCGCTGCCCCTGTACGTGCAAGGCGGAATCGGCCTCCGGCTTTGAGGTCAGAGATTCCAACGCTTTGCCGAACCTTCATTAAAACAGCCTGATAGGTGAGGCCGCGCTCGACCGCCTCCGGTAGCAGCGTAAGCACTACTGCTGCCGATTTAGGTGACTCAAGCTTCGTTGTCACCCTCTTTGGACCACCTTTTTGAATGGGAGCCGCCGGGGCCGCAGTTGCCTTCGCCGCAGCCCTCTTCCTCCGCTTTGCACGTTTGTTCCCTCCGACCAACTGCCAGCCTTCAGTTGAGGAAGCAGGCTTAGAGACTGACGCGGGCGCGCTAGCGGCGGCTGTAGTTCCAGCACTGTGCCGCGAAGATGTCACACCTGCCACCCCAGACGGAATGTCCCTTTGGGATTGAGCTTTAGCAGCCGGTTTTGACCGCTTGGACTTTCCACCTGCGCCGGCACTAGCAACTTGAGTGTAAGTGGGTGCAGAAGGCGTTCCCGCCGAACGGGCATAAGAGCCCGTTAGAATCGCCGGACTCACCACAGCAGCCACCGGCGGCAGCAGTCTGGCCTCCAAGACTCGAAGACGAGCATCTATCATGGAGCCCACAGAATCCATGATCTCTTGCAGCATCGCCGGAGGTATTTGGGTGGCGGATACCGCAGGTGCTTCAACCACGCTGGCCGGTGCCGGGTGTATCTCGGCTCGGAGACTGTCTAGCTCCTTGCGGAGCGATACCACTTCAGCCTGAAGCTGTAAGTTAGACGCCTCCAACCGCCGCGTTTCTTCAGTGGTAGAGTATCCATAAAAAACTTCTACCACCTCCGAGAGCGCAGTGGCAGCCTCCTTCAAGGCACGCGCAAAGGTGCCCTTCAGATTTTTGGATTCCGTGGCTACCTTAGATACTATGGCCACACAATCCAACGCCCTGCTCTTGAAATCGACAGCCATGCAGGGGGTACTATCTTCCCCTGTTACTGACCGGATCTTATCAACCATCTCTTCGACGACCTCCCCAGCGCTGAGATCACCTTCCACACGCTTTGCTTTCCTCATGTCGCCACCAGAAGCTCCCTTGCCACCCCTTCGGGCGGAAGAAACTTTTGGGGCGGTCGGCGCGCTATCTGACATGCCTTCCGACCCTGAGCCAACCGTTTCCTTTGGGCGGCCGCGTTTACGCTTTCCTAATAGACCGCCCTTGGCCGTAGCGGAGCAATCAGACTTTTCGGTGTCTGACACCGATTCAGAGCCAGAATGCCTTGCCTTTTGGGACCGGCGATGTTTTGCAACACATGTCGGAATCCCCGTAGGGGGACCCAACGTGTCGGGGTTTGTTGCGCTCCCTTTGCTATTTTCAATGTTTGTTTTTGAAATCTCCATGCGTGTTTTCCATCAATTTCATTCGGGTAACTCCCCACCCTCCACGGAGCCCGCAAATGGGGATGCTCTAGAGCACCAGGGCTATTACCCAAATATAGAGCTCCAAGATGGACTGCCCACAGTTCCAGCGTGATTAAGCAGAGTACCTCCAAACAAAGGTTACACTGTGATCACCCTTCCCTGCAGACCTTCTCACCCCAGAACTCTCGCCGACATACACCTTATCGTATGCGCCAGCCGATTGATTGAGGGTGGCTAATTCTCAACCACCCGTGTCAGAAGAACTTTGGGCCAAAGCAGCGTGTTGCCTTGATCGAGAAGAAAATTCCCCTCGCCAGCTCAACCACCAGGATTCCATCATCCTTCCTTACGGGTCCCCGCGCACGGCACAAACACGCAGGAGGCTATTAATTTATCCACCATCGATCTTGTACGATGATGGACGTGTTGGGACATAGCCTCGGCATCCCAGCATTAACCGTCTCGTAGTGAAGAGAAATCTTCTCTCACGTAACCGGTAGGGGGCTCCTAATAGCCCGCAACCTACCAAACTACAACCTTGCCCACCACTGTGCCCTCTGCTGAACAGAGGGTCACGTGGTAGGCCGCCTTGCCAGAATTTGCTACCAGCCATGGTTTTCCCTCGGGAAAACCGCCGCATAACTGCAGTGATAATACCGAGAGAACACCATGTCCAGCCCCAGGGTGCACCGTCCCTTCCACTGCCGTTCTCCTCGGACGTATCCATAAGAGACCAGCAGTCTCAGGGCACGCGGGGAGGAATCTGGCACGCACCCCTTGGCACAACACCTGGATCATGCTAGTTAATAATCTGATATAATCATTGATTGCAGTATGCGGTATATTGCGATTAAGAGACCAGTTTCTTAATCGGTCTCTAAAATCAAAATCACGAAAAACTTTTGATGCGTGACTATCAGCTGTCGAGTCGGAATCATTGTCCAATTGCGCTATTTCTAAATTATCCGCGGTATCTTTTTCATCGTAGTCCGTGAACGACACTGAAGTCCGACTCAAAGATATCGCATTGCTATTATTGGTAACGTTTGCAGCACTTATAGGCACATCGATGGAGTTTATTATTTTATATTTTAAAATACGCCGACGAAAGCCACCAGATCTTTTTAATTTTCCACTTCATCCATGTTTCTACTTGGTTCTATTTGTAGAGAACGTCCCGTTAAATGTATTTTTACTCTAAGCTTATTAATTTTAGTAAAAAGGAATAAAATTATACTCTAGAAAAACAGTTTCTAGACCTTGGTATGACTATTATCTTAAATTTATCTACAAAATCATTTTAGTCTTTGTGAGTCTTAAAAGATACTTCAATTATTACAGTAAAGTTTTAAGTGAGCTTTCAGATAATCTGGTATAGTAAAACAATATTTTAAGTTTTAACTATAGGCATACTTAATACAAACTAGTTTTGAGAATACTTAACCTGGTTTTTGGTATTCCTAACTTGCTTAAGTAGCGGTAGTTTATAACGATTTAGTATTAAAGAAAGAAAATACTTAACGAAATCCTTTTTGATTTAGCAAAATCTAACTTTAGGTAAAGTACAGATATGTAAGATTTACTTGCTATTCTTGTTTGCTACTTGGGCAATGTCGTATTGTGCTATAAAAATATGCTGGAATTATAGCAGACGTGCAAATGCTACTAACACAATCTCCTACCATCGGTAAGTAATCCAAAAACAATCGTATTTTTTCAAAACAAATCTAGCAAATTCTGACACTTAATCTCAAAACCCACACGCCATTTTTTGGTGTTGCCAGTCTGCGATACTATATTTACCCGTATTTCTGTTTTTTTTATTCTTCAGTTAATAATTTAAAATTAACAGCTGGTTTCAATAGTCTGTTCGTCGATTTACTTACTATACAGGGTGTGACAAAATTAAAAAAATTAATTAATATTAAATTAATATACGGGGTGGATGCGACATAGCGACATTTATTAAAACCACAGCTTCTATACATGGTAAGTATCAATTTCCACCGGATAAAAATTCGTTGGCAAAAAAAAATCACGTTCTCCGAACAATTTGAACATTGCGATCGTGCAATTTGTTCGGAAGACGTGGATTTTTTTTTTCGCCAGAGAAGTTTTTATCTGGTGGAAATGCATACTGGCCATGTATAGAAGCTGTGGTTTCAATAAATGTCGCTATGTCGCATCCACCCTGTATATATTACATTAATTATTATTTTATTTGATTATTATTGTGGCATTTGATTATTTAAAATAAACAAGTTTTTTAAGGATTTATTTGATTTTTATTTTATTTACAGTATAAAACTTAAATTCTCCAACAGTAGCTTGCTAATATATTTTAACTTTGCAAAATAAAAATATATTTTTATCATTTTGCTTTTGCAAAAGCACAATAATTTTATAAATTAAAGCGCCAGTAGTTTATTTTATAACTGCAGTATTGTGTATTTTTACCCCCATTTATTTTTTTCTCCCATTACATTGGGGTAAATTCAATTAGTGGTAACTCTCAGATGAATGTCAAGTCATCGTAAAGCAATGGTTTCACGCTCACTAGCTTGTCAAATTTCTACGTCTTTGTTGCAATGATCACTGCACGAGACACCCTCTAGAGATTATGTACTCTGAGCGATACTCATTGTTAGACTAGTTGTCAGACTAAGACTAGAGTAACGACTGCCATAGATGTCAAAATGGCAACCGGGACCGACGGCTTAACGTGCTCATCCGATGCACGGAGGAAAATTCGTTATGTTAAGAAGGTCACCCATCCAACGGCCGACCGCGGTTAGCATTGCCTAACCTGCAAGATGGATCGGTCCGCGCGGCTTCGACTTAGCCACGAGCTCTAATCGGTCAAGTAGTTTCGAAGCCTAAGTGGGGACGATATTTTTTCTGTCGCCTACCCCATAGTGTGGGGTATCGTTAGATAGGTCTTTAAAAACATAATGGGGTTGCTAAAACAGTTTTTTGATTTAGGGATCCGTTTGCGAGATAATTAACTTTGAAGAGCAAATTTTTGTACGAGTAGGGCGTCCCACCCCCCTCTAAAAGCTAAACCGATAGCTTAAAAACGGTAAAAGCTCACGGTGGTAGTATATGTAATAAACTTTTCATGAAAACTATAGCGGTTACTTTAACTTAATTAGTTCTAGAATAATTGGGGTCCAAAGTGTAAAATGCAGTTACTTAGAATAATTCGTGCAAATTACAAAAACCTTTGAAAGTAATGACTTGTATGAAGATGTTACTTGTTTAATACAGATAGTAAATCCCTTCTAAGTCGAAATATGTTGTTACGACTAGCTACGGAACCCTACTGCGCGTGGCCCGACACGCACTTGGCCGGTTTTTAATTTTTATCCGTCTATCTATCTGTTTGTTTTCATCTGCGGCTAAACCGATTTCGATAAAATTTAAGAAGCAGGCTATTTACTATATACCTACAAGGTACGGAACATAATGTTATTTTTATGTGTCTACCACGAGAAAAAGATAGTTTGTTTGTTTGATAGCGCCAAAGAATTAACTGATTTACTTTTTATTTCTTGTAAATACGTAAAAATGGTGAAGGCCTAACGTGGTATTCATTAATCAGTATATTGTTTGACACCGACTCAAAATAAGTCATATAATGTTTTATACTTATTGTTACTAAGTTTAAAAGCAAATGCTTAAAATGTTCACTTTTAAGTTAGTTAATTTATTTTCTCGGTAGTATGGAGCTTTACTTATAATCATCGTTTCATCTAAATTTCACATAAAGTAATACAATTGACGGTCCTTGGATGCCTATGTCCAAAAAACGTCCTCAACGGTATAAAAACATTTATCCAACAACCAAACCTTCAGCTTTCTGAGAAACATAGAAATTGGGAGTTGCTTCATTCAGGTCATGTGGAATAGCATTATAAATACGACCACACATCACAAAGCAGTTCTTCTGGTAAAGAGTTGTTTTTGGAACTCGCGGTAAGACGATTCTATCCGGATTTCGAGTGTTTCTCGGATATATCTCCTTAGCTTTCGTGAAAAAGTCAAGATGCTGTTTTACAAATTTTGCGGCCTCATATATATACATGCCAGGAAGCGTTAATATGTTCAGTTTCTTAAAGAGGGGTTTACACGAATGCCATGGTGCTGCACCACACATAGCTCTGACAGTTTTTTTTTGTGCAATAAAAGCTCTATACGCATCTGTAGAGTTACCCCATAGTAGTAGTTATTTAGAAACATTGTAGCCCGGTCAAATTAGACCAAAAAATAAGAGTAAGGTAACATCAATTCCCACCAAGCTGAAAATCGGTAAGATTGTTTAAAATATCATTAAAAACAAAATTTGAAAGTTCCCCATCTTTCCCCTGTAAGCAAAAAAAAATATTCAAGGTCAAAGGTAAAAAAATAAATTTTCGCGATTTTCAGCAAAACGGTGGGGTTATTCGCTATATGAGATATTGGTTTCTTAACAAATAGTTTCTGTCAATTAGTAATTCTTTCACTCAAAACATGCATTTTTGACATAACGAAACCACGGATTACTCTCCTGGTTACTTGCCTGATATTAATACTTACGCTTAAAACTCATTTAAAAATAGCAAAAAATCAGAGTGCGTGTTATTACTAATGCCTTACGACAATAGGCAAAACGAAATGGAAATGACCAATTTGTAAATTATTAACTGATATTAAATTATTTCTTATTTAATAGGACGAGGAATATACATATTTATCCACTTTTATTGTTGTGTTATAGTTTTAATAGAAGTAAAAATTCTTTTGTTTTACAGTTTTTTACTGAGTTGTGGCGCGCACTCTATTAGTTAATGATGTTTTATCTGTGGTTGAAATAACTTGAGTCGTAATAAAAGGTTTTATGGTTTTATGATTATTATCTAATCCATACATATAATAAAATTTAAAATTATAAATGCCTGTTCATTAAAGACATTTAAGAAAAATTAATAAGAGGAGACTAGAACAGCAGTAGAAGCCGAAACATATTTTTTTAGATTTTTGTCTGTCTGTATATAATTATGTTCATAATTATGCTCCTTAGCAAAGAGAATATAATCACTACGTTTAAGAGACGGGACTCAGGCAGAGGCCAATAGAATCATTTTACATGGCATTCTATTACCAACCTCATGACATACATAATACGTCAAATGACTGTTGCACCAACCTAACGACACAAATAGTGTTGGGCTGTGTGCTCTATTGTTTATCGATATCGATAAGATTGTATACGAATATAATGAGGATTAATTAAGATATTATTTTTAAATTAATGTTAGGCAGTCAGTCCACATTGATGTCCAACATTGTATTATGTTTGAAAAGCTTTAATTAATACAAGGTTGAACATATAGTGGACACAAAATGAAACAAATATTAAAAAATAAACATATATTTTGTTTGTTTTGTCTGTTTTCTGTCTTGTTGTTACGTAATAAAAATAAATTATTTTGTCATCCCCTGTTGCTGAGCTTTTTTAATATTACAAGCTATTCCTTCTTTCCGTTTTTCTATGGGATTATATATTAGATCTTCTTTTCCCACAAACTTAACCCATTGTCGGCATCTGAAAACATGTAAAATATTTATTATAATAGTAGCCCAGTATCTAATACATGTCCCATTGCTGGGCTCGGGCTTATCTCATGATGAGATGGGTTAAACCTTAGTCTACCACGCTAGGCAAGGGCAGATTGGTAGACTTCATTCACCACCGAGCACTTTTTAGGCACTATCAGGCATGCAGGTTGCGTCATGTTTTCCTTCACCGTTAGCGAGCGATAATTTATATGATGAATATTTATTAATTTAATTAATATTATATTAAATATATAATAATTATTATTATTAAATATTATAATAATAAAATATTAATATAAGTATAGTATTGAATTAAATGGCTTTAAAATTATCTCTTGTTTCGTACTCAACACATATACCATTTCTTAATTCCGTACAGAAATAAGATAAAGTCGACCCACGTTATCGATAGCCAGAGGACAGCACTATTACGCAATGAGAGTAAATATGATTTTTAACAAAATCGGGTTTGTTTGGCTTACTAATCTTTTAATTATTAGTTAGAATATAGTATAGTATTTAAATCAGTGCTTACCGGGACTCATCCAATGGAAATTTTGCCATAAACTTCCTTTTTTACCGCTCCGTACGTTTAGCACGATATCCACAAATTTCACACGTCACAAACCGCTTTTTTGGTGGCATTTCATAAAAGAATTAATGTTTTTTGCCTTAATATAGCAGATTAAACCGAAACCAATATGAAATGACTCTGAAAAAGCTCTATTTATAAGTTAAAAAGTAAACAAATCAAAACACGTGTCCTGTGACACTCGTTCACAACGTAAAGTCAATGCTGTCATGGCTGACGAGACGATGTAGGAAAGAGAACCCATAGTGCGCGAGTGTGACAGGTATATCCGCCATTAATTGCCACTCAAACTCCATAGATTTTTTTTATTGTTCCTACTTTCGCTAGACTGCTCCTTAGTACCTTATCATACTAGCGGATTACGAGCGGCTACGGGGCGGGGCGGGCACGCAGCGGATGCGTCGCGAACACGCAGCGGCTGCGCAGCGGGGACGTCGCGGATGCGTGGCGAATACGCTACGTTTTCGTCGCGTGTTTGTAGCGAATTAACGACGTAGAATACACTCAGTAACAAAATGGATTCCGACGAGGAAACACTGCTGTTGGCTTTGTTACTTCGGAGACGCCGGCGACGAAAACGAAAGCATCGACGAATTTGGTAAGATCCGTTATCAATTAATCGAATGGAAGAGAGCGACTACTTTGTGTTGTTTTGCAAACGATTAAAAAATAATCCTAAATAATTTCGTTCCTACCTACCATAAAACAAACATAAAATATTTTAGCAAGATAAAATCCCGCAAGAATCCGTTATGATGCAAAATGATTTGACATTTGAAAAAAAATACTTAATTAAGTTGGTTGGCTGGCGTTTGTACGAGACAGTACAAAATGGCGTCCACGCCGCGCGTCCGCAACGAATTCGCTGCAAATGCGCGGCGTGTTCGTTGCGCGCCCGCTCCGCTTTGAGAACGCCCGCAATCCGCTAGTATGATAAGGCCCTTACAAGTAAATAAAATAAATTTTGTAGATGAATTTGGGATAGATTTTTTTGAAATTTAACTCCCAAAGGGGGTAAATTAGGGGTGGCAAGTGTATGAGGAAGGTTTCTCAATTTTGAAAGATATAATTACTCAGAAATATCGAACTTAACGGGGACGAAGCCACGGGCAGAAGCTATTTAACAATAAAATAATACTTTTTAAACTACATTTGAAATTGATGTAATGAGTGAAATATAACTTCTACATTTTTAAAAATATATTTGCAGTGAAAAGACGCCATAAAATTGCTGACTGCCACTTAGAAAAAAAAGAAAAATATTTTTAGTATTACCACAGAGGTAAAATTTGCGGCCGCTAACCGTGAGGTTTCGCCCATGTACATGTAGCTATAAAGAGTATAAACAAAAAATCATAAATTAAGTTTTTGGGCTTTCAATATTTAACTTGAACATCCTCCATACATAGAGTACAAAAAAAAGCAGGAGAGAATTGCACTTATAAAATGATGGAAGCACCAAAATGGCGACGGTCTGTTTATGTGTGCGTGTGTTAGGGGTAACCAGCCATGAGAAATATTACCCACATTTTTACAATAATTTAAATATTTTTTTATTTGCTGCTTTTTACCATCAAACATGATATAGGTAGTTTTATACTACCGTGGCCAAAAACCAAACAATATAAAACAACTTTATGTTTGAATTTCGAAACAAAGTTGATTTTATATTTATAGCAGTCGATGCGGGCCTGCAGGTGGAAGTTGTTTGTTTTATTAAGGGAATATGTACAAAATTCGTTGCTCTGGGCACTCCTGACGCAAGGCAGCGAAGATGCTTTAGTGCAGCTACCCAGTTTTTGGAAAATATTTTAAAATTACGACTCCTACGGCGCTTCCTGATTCTTAGATGGTGAAGATGCTTTAGTGATATACAGGGTGTCCCAGATTAGGACCTGGAGCCGAAATCGGATAGTAGGATAAGTTATGGCAGTTAGCAAAAAAATAAAAAACAATTCAAAATCAAAAATTCTTTATTACATAAACTATCAGAAAGTGCTTGAAAACGTCAACAAAATGTACAAACCAAATAAAATATCTAAGTTAAAATAAACAAACAATTGCGGAGATTATATTCACTTACATGCATTTTTCAATACTTAAAGAAATATTGGCAATTAAAATAATCGAGAAAATTTACACCCTGTGACGGACTTCCCGCTTCATTTCACCTAAATTCTTTTATCGTTTCGTTTTAACATGGCTGCCACGAAATCTCAAACTCGTATGACATTTCGTATTCGCGAATGTGAGAAATCGTACATTTGTTACATCACATCGTACATGTGTTTTACACAATAATCAACGAAATATTCATTTTTATTAACACTTTTTTTTACTATTTCAAAAATAAAAATCTTTATTGACATAAACTAGCATCCTTTACTTGTGAATCGCCTAACGCATGCACAAGTAATAACTAGGTTGCAGGAGATAGCGTCTTCCCCGTACAGCAGACACTATTGCATTTAATCTCAGGAATAGGACATTTAAATCAAATTTGACAAAAAAAAATTCTTCGTAAAATTGTTTTTTTATAAATTAACTTCTTTTGTAATTATTACTAACATTTATTTTTAATTTTATTGTGCAAATGTTCAAGCAATAATTGCTTTAACATTAGCACAGTAAAATTAATTGTGTCGTTCCATTTTTTTACAGTAAATAATAATGTTCAGTGGTGTGCTTTTCAATTACTTACAATCCCTTATGCTGATTTAATTTTACCAACTGTTATAATTTCTGCAGTTTCTAATTATTTCTACCCAAAAATTTTTCCATGCGTCGTTTGCAGCAGGAAATCTATAAAACATAGAATAATAATTTATACTAATTGTATTATACTACTAAAAAATATTTACCCAAATTCAGGGTAAATTAAAATATTTATTGACTGTCAACACTGATAGTTTTGGTATATTTTTTTACGACAACAATATAATTTCGGCAATAAGCTGAATATATTACTTGCTTACCTATGAAAAGTGATCCCCTGGTTTTTTTTTGTCGAGGCGCTATGGTTTCGGCAGCTTTTCACAACACAAGACGGCATTTTAATTATTTTTCTTGAAGATCCGAGCATCAGCACAGTCCAAAGCAAAGAGTATACTAATATATTGGGGAATAGAGAGCCTGCTTCCGTATAATTTTGACACCCAAAATTGAATGGTGGCGCTATCTGATAACAAATCCACAGAACTAATCTCTGTATGTGTGCGTACACACCCACATACAGAACTAAACTCTGTATGTGTGCGTACACACTCACATACCTATATTGTATTTACGCTATTGCTATATTTTTATATTTGGGTAGCGTTTTTAAATAGCGACATGTTTTAAAAACACCTCAGAATTTTAACATTTTCATAAGTTTGCTGATGTGTAATTAATAAAAAATACATGTCATAACAATCTTACAGAAATATTATATACACTTACAATTCAATAGATTTAAAGCTGATTTATGTTAATTTAACAGTGCTACATAGCTTGTAAACAAAGCAAACAACTGCTTATAATATTGTAGGTAAACATTGGCAATGCATACAAGTTGATAATTTATGTGAAATACTTAAAATATATGTCTTAACTTTCATGTAAATGAAAGCTCGAATTATAATGCAAATGTATTATAATGAATGTATTAATTTTATTCAAGACAAGAAGTTAGCTTATGCAGTCAGCAACAGGAGTAGCTACATATGAACAAACTTTTAAAGTCACTTATTTCTTATACTTATTTCAATCGTAATTATTTCGAGTTGTATGGAAATATAAATATTTTGAAGTGTTCTGCAAACTTTTGTTGTTGTTAAGAATGCTGAAATCTTTTTAACTCTTCATATTCCAGGTGGCTTACATTTATTTAAAATAAAATAATAAATCAAGTCTTTCATTAAATCATTTATTATTTTTATAATGCCTGTGTTTATTGAAATATTTTTGAGCATATAATTTTATTTCATCATCACCATCGTATGTAATTTTGCCGGCTAGAATTCGGTTAATCTACTCCAACTGTAATTTATTATATTTGATGAAACATCAATAAAATATTCTTTTAATTTTTTCATTTGGTTTCACATTTATTTAAGAAATGGAAATCCTACAAATATTTCGACGTGCATTTTTATCGACATTTTTAAGCCGGATTTAGGTACATTCTTTTTTAAATGTGAAACATATTTTGGATATCTATAAAGCATTCTATTATTTGCGCCGACGGATAATATAATATTTTTTTATCTGAGTGATATTCTTTTGCTTTTACGTAAACATTTTATCGGTTTCTATCGAAGATAATATACACATTTTCTGCATATTTTGCAGTTATTAATAATATTTTTGAGGCATTTTCTCAGTACCAACAACAAGATCGAGCCATAAAAGTTAAAAAAATATTTATACTTCGTTTATAACAATTTTTTTACTTGAACAACATTACTTGGATTTTTAAGTTTTTGTTAAGGTAAAAAATAAATTATTTCATGTAATTGTTGTTTAGAAATTTCTTCCTCTTTCAGAATCTTTTTTTGAAATTTCTTAAATATTCATAGGTTATGAAATATTGGCAAAAAACTAAATGCCATTTTTTGTTCATCTTTAATTGTTTATAACTAAGTGATAAAACTTTTCTTGGATGGTAAACCGCCGACCAGTAGGCTTTTTCCTAACCTGGTAATATTGCATGTTTGCAAACATTTTCGCTGCTGGTGTCATATTTAGGACAAGTTCTTGAAAGGCTGATTTATTATAATTTTTTTCTGCATTTTGAAACCGTGACTGCAAACCCTTGCCTCGATTTCTCAGGCGGTATATCTGTCTTCTTAAATTCTTGATGCTTCGTTGGTAGATCCTGAATTTTGATGCTGTTTCTACTGAAGGCATACTCTTCCAACCTGAAAAAAATAAAGTCATTATCAGAGAAACAAATATCAACATTTATATAGTAGCTTAATATTATTATATTATTATGATGAATTTTAAAAGTAACTATTGATGCTGGTATGATATCACAAACAAGTATTTTTGTGTTTAATTATAATTATTACATTTGAACAAAAATAATGGGATATAATATGCTTACCTTTTATTTTATGATGACCCATAGACAGTTGGCAGTAACTGTGCTCGAGCAAAATGCTGCAGGAATCTTCAGGTTCTCCTAAAAATTAAATGATTGTATCATAAACTGAATTTAACTGCTACTTGCTATAACTAATGTTGCCAAACTAAACTCATTGTAGTCGATTGTGAGGTATTTTATACACGATTAATTAACTTGTCAAAGTGATTAATTTATTAGTTTGACTAAGCAACTTAGCTATTATGCATAGAAGCTAGCTATTATGAGCTTATTCATCAATTTAGCTTCGACATAACTACGAAGCGGCACTTAGCGGTTAGTATGTATGTTTTGGTTCGTTAAAAAAAAAGCTATGTGCACGCAGAGCTCAGTTTTTCGAACAAAAACAAAGTTTTAAAGGGGCGTCTCCTGACCCTTAGCGCCTGGAGCGGCTTCTCCATTCGCCCTATGGACGAGCTGGCCCTGTATACATAATAGATAAAATAATATTTTAACTTACCACGCAGAAAGAGTGATGGAACTGCTAGTACATTCAGACGGTTGTTGCGGTTCCGATCCCTTTCAGTAAAATGTCTGTCACACTCTCTTCTCCTTATAATTGAAATCGCATTCATCTGTACCACAAACAACTCGAACCCAGGCTTCGAATTGCTCCGGAATTTTTTTAGGGTTAGAAAACGTGTGAAGTACACACCCTCTGAAAAAATAAAGTGGAGATCAAATCTAGACTAGCCAAAGTCAAAAGAATATCTTAGAAGATTAATGATATTTAGAAAGCGGGAGCAGTGCAGCTAAGTATGCCGTGCCGTACACAGCTAAGACAAGCGGGACGGGTTAGCATCGGACAGCAGGCAGTGAGACGAAACTACGAAACGTATTTTAACACGGTTTATAGCAACAGATAGGGTGATACATGAAGACCGTGTAACACCGTTACAGTACAGCATGATAGCTAATTTAAAATTATTTTGTAAGCCGTACGCCGTACGCAATAACCCTGTATTTTCAGTTTGGATGGGTAGCGCAAGTCTCGTGTAATTGCGCTCGTGTAGTAGCAATGATAATATATTTACTGTAATTATTATAGATTAAAGACATGTGCTTAATTATACTTACTAGTAGGTGTACATCCAATAGCACAGCGCCTCGGCATTTTAACAAAATAAGGTAACAAAGTATAAAATTAAGCGTCTTTATCGCACAACACAACAGAACGACAAAATGTGGTTTGCTCAACTCAACCTAATTTATTGCAGCTTTAGTACAACCAGAATATCACAGAAACGAGAAAAGAAAACGAAAATTTCAAACTAGCCGCCATAATGAAAGAAGTATGATTGACGGCTGAAAGTAATGTTGCCAAGCTACAAAATGCCAGCTTGTTATATTTTTTTTTTTATTAAATATGAATTAATAAAATTTTAATAATATTTTATACACATAACAATCTATGTTTAAAATAAATTACCTTTATTTTTAAATATTCAGTATAAAAAGCTTTTGTAATAATAGTACACAAAGACTACTGATTTTAGCGTCATCTAACAGTTTTCTTAAGTACTACATGCTACTGGTTTTTGCGGTTATGTTTAGAGATGGACTTAGTGCCAAACGTCATGAAACGTCACAAATTGAGCGCCTATGGTTTCTTCGGCATTGTTCCCCCCCTGGTCCAAAGCGTAATGGCGGGCGATTGACTTACTATTGTGTCAATGTGTGTGTTCTGTGTGTACGTGTGACTTACTATGGGTGCTTCACACTGACCTCTTTATATACGCTGGACAGGATATACCATACAAAATGACAGCTATTTGCTGTGCCGATTCAAAGCGCCCCAGTGACAGACGTGAGAGTTCTGAGAACTAATAAGATAGTGATGATAATTAGTGATTTTTTAATTATTTATAATTTTAATAAACAATTACCAATAATAATTGTATTATTATTATTCATATCCTTAATTATGTGTTTTTACTCTGCGTTAAACCTATAAACCCCAACAAAAGCTACACAGAAAAATCATGTATGACTGAAATGTTCTCCTTAATCCCAACTAATCCCAACTAATCCCAACTAATATTATAAATGCGAAAGTAACTCTGTCTGTCTGTCTGTCTGTCTGTCTGTCTGTTACGCTTTCCCGCTTAAACCTCGCAACCGATTTTGATGAAATTTGGTACAGACAATCTTTAGACCCTGAGACAGAACATAGGCTACTTTTTTTAAAAAAAAAAGGGATGAAGGGGTTGAAATAGAGGTTGAAAGTTTGTATGGGATTTCTTAATTTTAAAAGATAAAACCATGAAAGTTTGTATGGGATTTCTTAATTTTTAAAGATAAAACCATGAAACTTTATATTTAAGTACTTGATAAGAAATCATTCGCTTTTGAAGTTTAAATTCCTTTTAACGAATGCTCTGCATCGCCACCGCTGCCGTCGGTCGTAGTGGCGTACATTCGCCGAAGTGTGGCGGCATCTGCGGCAGGCATTGTTGTCGGACGCATGCGATTAGACAAATTTGCGCTATAGAGAATTACATTTTTCGATCCAGTAAAATTATTTTATTTTTTCGTATAACTTTTTAAGTGTTTTTTATTAATTAGGTGCTGTAAATTCATTTTGTTCATACTTGATATTTCTTTTAGTTTATAGTAAGTAGGTTAGATAGTTTCCTTTACTTTAAAAAAATCGATTTGCTTTTATTTCCTTTTTTTAATTAATCTAATAGGTCGTAGTAGATAATAATATACAATAAAATACAAACTTAACTTTGCGGTTTGCTCCCGAACCGCAAAGTTAAGTTTGTCGTAGGTTATAAATGACCTATGACAAACTTATATTTGCGGTTCGACTTATAAAGATAAACCGAAAGGTTTATTTTTATATAAGTCGTACTGTATAGATTTTAATTTTAAAGTATTGGTATAGGTAGTATATTTGATATTGTACGTAGTGACCGTAGGTTATTTTATAATACTGTTAGGTAGGATAAGACATTCGTATAGATATTAGTTTATAGGGATTTTGCTTATTTATTGAGTTTAGATTAGTTATTATCAGAAATAAGTTTACCTAAGGTAGGAATTTTATTTTCTGTTACTGAGTTTTTTTATTGATGTAGAAATGAAATGAAATGAAAAAATCTACCACACAGATGAAATCGCTGGAGATAGTTTGTTTGTTTGAAAGCGCTAAGTTTAAAAACAACTGGGTGAATTTTGATATTTAACATTACGCTAAACTCTACGGGCTGTCTCGGACGCACGTGTCGCAATTTCTATTATTTCGAAATTTGAATTAGTTTCTTAGTAGGTATAAATCGGGGCAAACATCTTGAGCAAACGACCTTGAATGCGCAGAAACGAATTTTGGGTCTCTTTGGTTACGAGGCTGAGGCGCAGGGGGCGTACCTGCGCGTGATTGGTTGATCAGTCGACCCTTGCCCCGCGCACCGCGTCTTCGTTCCGCTCTCTCCCGAATACACGTGCGTGCAGTGAAGTACTCACTTTTGTGCTCTGTTATAAATCGTTAGTTGTTGTTGTTATTTGTTGAGTTAAAAGCGGATTTTATCACTGAATATTGTCGGCGATTTTGCCAATATTAAAAACCGAGTTAACTATTGTTTTAAATCGTAAGAAGTTCAACAAAACATGCCCACAAGCATTGTTTTCGATTTAACTATTGTTTTAGTTATGAGAAATTTGACAAAACAATGCACGACATAATGACGACATACAAAATGTTGCACATGTCGGCTATTGTTTATATTTTGGCTATTGCCTGCCACTGCACTCACACAAATACAATTGTCTATACATAATACAATATCCCGAAATAAACAGTAATTGTAATAAATAAAATAGGTAATTCTAAAAACTCGACGTAACTAATCATATTTATAGCAATATTTTGCTCGTAAGTGTACGATGCGCAAACTTTCCCCTACCACGTCACCTAATGCTCAAGAAGTTTGCCCATAATTGTAAATGAGTTGTTCCTATTTGTCTGTTTTGATTTGTTTGAATATTATTTTCCTTGAGTTTTTGTCGTATATTTGTTTTGGTCGGTTTGGTAATAGATAGGTAAGTAAGTGCATGAGTTGTACCTACTATAGTTATATTGACCTTTAGCATTTTTTGTTCATAAAACGACATCCACGCGGACGAAGTCGCGGGTAACAGCTAGTATTAAATAAAAAATATTCCTTGACAGCATAATGTCTATCTTTTATGGTTGACTCACAATAGCACGTGAAACTCCCGATAGCTTAGCAGTTCGGCGCTTTAGGATTATATTTGTCTACACTTTCGTTTACAACACTCTCACTCATATTCCCAATTAAAAAAAGTGAACAATATTATCTATTCAATAAAAAAAGAACCATGATATAAACTGGTAAAGAAACACCAAAGTTATACATGAAATACGCTAATAAGCCATCGCGCGTGAATACAGAAGCATGCTATAAGGATTATTTTTGTGTATGCCTATTATACCTGTTTTAAATCAATTATCTACAATTTTAGTAAATCTTATCATTATGTTATAAAACGTATTTCACGTTTTTAAAAACATATTATTACGTATAAAAGACAACACGAATGTTACATGTTAATAATTACCTGAACCAATTTAATTTATAGGAAATCTGTAACGATCGCGTTGGTAATATTTCTATCGTTGTGGTCGATATCAGAAAAGTTTTTATCGTTAACAAACCTTTTGTTATACATCACTAGTATTAGTTCCATTCCCCCACACTGCTGCCGTCAGCGCCAAAATGTCGATTTTCAAATAGGCACAAGAAATTGATAGCGATAACCAGTCCAGCGTATATAATAGAGGTCAGTGGTGCTTCAGTAAGTGTTTCAAGAGACTATGTCCTGCTTTTTTTTATGTAGTCTATGCCTCCATATATTTAATTATATAACTACTTTGCCCGCCACCTCGTTTGCGTGGCATTCATTATATTAGTAATAGCTACGCCCACGTTTTGACCCGCATTAAACCTTACAGCTCCACTCCCGTGACGTTTAGCGTAATCTCAAATATCAGTTCAATATTCAGTAGTTCGTGAGAATAAAATAATAAAATTAACGAACTGACTTTCGCTCGCGGATTTGTCTGCGTGGTAGCTAAATAAATTAAAACTGGATTTTATAAATAAGTTGTTGTACTAAAAATATTGTTGTTTTGACATTGAAATAAAAACAGACAATTCAATTTTATTTATTTATATTGATAAAACCTTCTTGTTGACACCTACTAAAATGCATTTTTACTCTGTGGCAACTAATGTCTTTGACTGAAGAAAATTGGAACGTTTCATTACAACAAAAAGCATCAAAGAGTATACTAATATAAAAAGCATATAAATAGCTTTAAACTGAATTAAGAAAGTTACAAATTCAAACCATATTCAAACAATAAAATTCAAATTATTTAACTGATTATATAACTGATAAACAAAATTGTACACATTATAACAACAAACACAATATAAGTCATTATGGTAAGAGGTATTTTTGGAGAGATTTTCTCTTTAGTGTAAAACGAGTGCATAAAATTAAATAAAATAAGAATGGAACGCCATGTGATGGAAAAAAGTTATCCTCAATACAAAACAACAAATATCAAAGATCAAGTGGTGAGTCCACACCAAGCCAACGAAGGCCAACGAATGGCTTCGTTGGCCATGTGTGGACGGATTGGCGATGGCCAACGAACGTTCGTTTGCGTTGGCCGGCGATCCGTAGCGTGGCGGTAACATTATGGTGGGTCCACACCAAGCCAACGAAGGCCAACGAATGGGTTCGTTGGCCATGTGTGGACGGATTGGCGATGGCCAACGAACGTTCGTTTGCGTTGGTCGGCGATCCGTAGCGTGGCGGTAATGGTGGGTCCACACTGAGCCAACGAAGGCGAACGAATGGGTTCGTTGGCCATGTCTGGACGGATTGGCGATGGCCAACGAACGTTCGTTGACGTTGGCCGGCGATCCGTAGTGTGGCGGTAACATCAAAGGATTTGCGCCATTGGACCGAATTCAGTTTGGACGGTCGCCAAACACCAACAAACGAACGTCAACAGAATGGTTGACATTTTGACATTCGACGGTCTGTTTAAATGTCAGAGCATGTGTCTACGTAGTAAATTACATTATCTTGAAGCTAAGTAGTTAATAACACAGAATAATAGCTGACTTGTAAATAATAATCATGGACCTAAGACAGTTGCCAACCCCATTGACACATGATATCCTTAGGCTATGATCAAAATACACTTTCGAGTATTGTCTATGGAAAGCAATCCGGAATCATGAGCAAACGATGTTTTGGTCAAACACCAAATGTGTTTGGACGTTTGTCCGAAGGCCAACGAACGTTTGCTACCAACGTCAAAAAACCTTCGTTCGCCTTCGTTGGCTCAGTGTGGACCCACCATAACATCAAAGGATTTGCGCCATTATTGGACCGAATTCAGTGTGGACGGTCGCCAAACACCAACAAACGAACGTCAACAGAATGCTTGACATTCGAGTTCATTTCATTTGACGGTCTGTTTAAATGTCAGAGCATGTGTTATTGTGTTTACGTAGTATTACATTATCTTGAAGCTAAGTAGTTAATAACACAGAAGTCACAGAATAATAGCTGACTTGTAAATAATAATCATGGACATAAGTAATCCAGGTTCTTGATTCCCTGAATATGGTTTCATAATATGGTTTTGCTGAAATTATCTATTTGTTATTATTATAATTATCACTTATCATGCGACTGCCGCTATATAAATACCTATCTATTTTTAAAATATGTAGTAGCCCGCCATCTCCTTCGTCTTGTGCAGTTGCTTCTAGCCAATTCAATTAATAAAATAAAGCTCGAAGTTATAATTAAATCGTCGTTGTCTCAAAAAACGCGGTGCTTCCTTGCGGGGCAAGAAAGCAGATCTCGTTGAAAGGTATTGTTTTTGTCTGTATTATTTCACTTTACTGGTCATGAACATATTATATAAGAGATCACTAAGAGATGCACAGGTTCTTAATATAGTATTACTTGAGGTCATAATTTATTGCCAATCATAGTAAAAATATAAAAACCTTGTACTCAATCTAATTCTTATTTCAGGTTGGAGTTATATGACCAAAACTTTAATTTTGGCCGCTCCGACAATGCTGATAATTAAGATCCAAAGATGCAGTTGCCATTAAGAGAAATCTATAGGGATATTAACAGTAACACAATGCTGCCACCCCTAGATAAGACGATGATTAGACATTATTTAAGCTAGTAAGTATTCCAAAGTCTAACATTATAAAATACATAGGATAATTATTAGACCTGTCTTTCACAACTATTATTTTATTTTCTAGCATGCAGAAAAAAATGAATACAGCAATACAGTTATAAGAGACGGGTCATTTGCTGATGGTGCGAGCTTCTGTGGTTGGTGACAATACCTTCATTAAAGGATATTGCAGGAAGACGATGAAGAATCTACAATATGAAGTAGATATATCAATAAATAAAAATGGTAATCCTGAGGCATCACATTGCAAATGCCCTGCTGGAAGTGGAACAAATGCCTTGTGCAAACATGTTGCAGTCCTCTTACTTGGCACTGAGAACATGGTACAAGAAAAACTTCTCCTTCCAGAAGAAGTATGTACCCAAAAACTGCAGCAGTTCCATGTGCCTAAAAAGCCCTACACTGGTACTCCTGTTAAGGCAGAAAAATTTCACAGGCAAAAAAGAAATTTAATTTTTGAGCCATACCCTATTAAACGACCACTACCCTCCAACTCAAACAGAACAAACCATACAAATAGGTGAAATTGCAAAAAACAAGAAAAGGTGGAAAAATTTGGAGGAGGCCTTTACCCGAAAAGGGACTATACAAAAAAAGAAGAAACTAGTAAACTAACTTATTAATAAGGATAGATACTAATAAAACTAACAAATAAGTTTATAAGATATGAAATATTATGTATAGGTTTTAAGGCTTAAATAAATAAATAAATAAAACCCTATTAAAAATGTAGATAAAGTAAATTATAATGTTTGATTCCGTAATTTGATCCTGGGTTTTACTAATTCCAGAATGCCTTTAAAGCAGTTATATCAGCCAGCTAACCCATATGCTCTTTCAAATGATCATGATCATATGTACACAGAAATCAATCCCAAAAACCAATTTTTAAAAGAAATGAAATTAGATATTATTACTCAAGAAGAAGCAAACCTCATTCAAAATGATACCATTGGTCAAGTAGAATGTCCGGATTGGCATAAATACAGACAAGTGCGACTAACAGCCAGTAATTTCCACACCATTTGTAGTTTAAGAATATCAACGATGACAAAATATGCAAGGGAACTAATTAATAAGAAAGAATTTCATTCCAGAGCTACGAGCCATGGATTATTAAATGAAAAGATAGCATTAAACAAATATACTGTGGATTATGGACTTCTCATAGAGCCATGTGGCATTTTTATTAGTTTAGAAAGACCATATTCTTGCTGCATCGCCTGATGGGTTATTGAGCACAGATACAATATTAGAAATTAAATGTCCCAATGCCAGTAGGTATCAAACAATAAGTGATAAGTCCTACTACTATTCCTTATTTGGAGCTAGTAGATGGGATATTAAAGTTAAAAAAAACATGCCCATACTTTTCAAGGACAGTTATATTGCTCAGGCAGATCAAACTGCAACATGATTATTTATACATACAAAGACATGAAAGTAGTATATTGAAAAAGATAATTATTTTATAAGTAGTATGCTGACAAAATTAGACTGTTTTTATAACAACTTCTTTAAAAATGCCTTGTTTGAAAAACATATTTATTATAATTATTATAGTGAAAGCTTTATGAAATAAAACACTTACTTCTATTTTAGTTATTTTTATTTACAATGCCTTCCCGAAAATTACAGAGCATTATGCATATTGAGAAAATTTTTGATGCTAAAGGAACATAAAAAAACTAATAAAAAAAAAGAATATTCTTAACTCGAGCGTATTCTAAATATTATAATATTTTATGTACTAATTTTTTTCAAAGAAAAAGGAACCGCCTTCAAAAACTCAAAAGTAAAAAATAAAATATTCGCTAAACTTTGCTTACCTTTATATTAATTAGTTTAAAACAATAAACCCAAATAATTATGTTATACCAATTATTTATATTTTTTTGAAGTCGGCGCCAAATCACATAATTGCTGATACGGTTTTAATTGGTATATGATTTTGTGATTTTTTCAACAATTATTTCGGTAAATACGGTTTTAATTGGTATTTGATTTTGTAATTTGGCGCCGACTTCAAAAAAATATAAATAATTGGTATAACATAATTATTTGGGTTTATTGTTTTAAACAAATTAATATAAAGGTAAGCAAAGTTTAGCGAATATTTTATTTTTTACTTTTGAGTTTTTGAAGGCGGTTCCTTTTTCTTTGAAAAAAATTAGTACATAAAATATTATAATATTTAGAATACGCTCGAGTTAAGAATATTCTTTTTTTTTATTAGTTTTTTTAATTAGTTTTTTTTTTATTTTATTTTTTTATTTCAAGCTTTTTAGTGTCTTAGTTTTTTTACTTTTGAGTTATTGAAGGCGGTTCTTTTTTCTTTGAAAAAAAATAGTACATATTATAATATTTAGAATACGCTCGAGTTAAGAATATTCTTTTTTTTTAATTAGTTTTTTTTATTTATTTTTTTTATTATCAAATCCTTATATATTATCAAAAAAATCTTTCTGAGATCTTCATGATCATAAGTTATCACTACGATAATAACAAATATGCTGAAACGTAAGCCCCGTCCAAACCTAAGAGCTTTCGGTACTTTAAGGGTAGGTAAGTAGGGTGTCTCTGCTTACCCTTCAAAGCATACACAGGCATGATGTTATGTTATGTAGTGGTGAAAACAATACATAGATACACGATTGCACAAAACGTGGTTCATTAGCTATTCGTTTTTGAAGAGTTCCGTTGCCTGTCTCCAAAGATCTTTATCAGATTATGATAAATTATATACTAAAACCTTCCTTGAAACACAAGGATTAAAATACCGAAATCTGCATTCAAATCGGATCAGTAGTTTCCGAGAAAATCGCGAACATAAAAAGGTGACATACATACATACATACATACATACATACATACATACATACATACATACATACATACATACATACATACATACATACGGATCGAATACAGAACCTCTTTTTTTTTTTGAAGTCGGTTAAAAATGGTTCAAATCATTTCTTAAAATTAAATATGTTTTTTAACCGACTTCAAAAAAAAGGAGGAGGTTCTCAATTCGGTTGTATTTTTTTTTTTATGTTTGTTCACCGATTACTCGAAGACGCCTGGACCGATTTGAGAAATTCTTTTTTTGTTTGGAAGGAAATACTTGTCATGTGGTCCCATTTTTTTTTAGTTACATTCTGATGATGGGATCCTAGAGAAATCGAGGGCAACCCTCAAATTTTAAAGGCTTCTATATGGTTTTTTGTACATTATCTAAAGCTACTTGGATATTTGCATCTAGTAGTCAGTATTTTATGTTGCTGAGCTGATGCTGGAAGGTACAACTCCTCAACGGTTAGGAGTACGGGGATAATTCTTTTAATATAGGCACCTTAAATAAATTTTCCGTCAAGTAACCGTCGTCTCCTCATTCGAGAAACATTCTTGCTGGGTCTACCCATCACTTAAAATAGTAAAATAAAATAATTTTTAACAAAAAAAGAAACCGACTTCAAAAAGTAGAAAAACTAAAAAGCAAAAAATAAATTTACTTCGCACAAAATAATACGTTTATACATTTAGTTAAATAGAAATTATTAAATAATTATTTTATAATTCTGAATTCGGTGCCAAGTAAACAATAACTCTGTATAGATAATATCAATCTTTCTAACAACTATTTTCTGACTGAATATTAGTTATATTTCTGTGGTAAGTACCAATACTGGGCGACCGCGCACTAGCACAACTACGCCTCTCTTTATTGTGTGTACTGTAATTTGATATTGTAGTAAGGTTGTTATAGCTTTTACTTGGCACCGACTTCAGAATTATAAAATAATTATTTAATTATTTCTATTTAACTAAATGTATAAACGTATTATTTTGTGCGAAGTAAATTTATTTTTTGCTTTTTAGTTTATCTACTTTTTGAAGTCGTTTTTTTTTTGTTAAACCTATAAGTCTTTCAATGTGGACCCTCTGGCTAGCCAACTTCTGGTCTAATTTAATTTGAATGCCTGGAATTTGTGATTTTCCTCTTAAGAAATGAGGAATATTAATGCCTATTCCATTTGTAGCAAATAGGTCCTGCACATTGAATCCTCGGTCTGCCATAATACTACCCCAGGTTCACTATCTGCAATAACGAGCTGCGCTCAACTATCTGACGATCACTCACAGAACCAGTGTGTATGCACTTAAACCTCCTGGTGAAGCACCTAACAAGGTATTTTTATGTATATAGGTGCTGAACAAGGCTTTCTGATCATTGGGCTTACTAGGTTTTTGGATTCCAATTTCAGTTCCATCTATGATCATCCGTGTAGATGAATAATGTTTTTTAAAACTATTTGGCATATAAAAATCCACTAGTTCACGACTAGGCCAAATATCAATTAAGCTCCAAAAGTCACTAATAAAATTGATCCACGTAACTATTATATTAGAGACCTCAGTTTTACTAACCAAATATTTTGCCGAGTTCAAAATCAGTTGTATTTCGCCGTTAGTTTAATTAATATCATGAGAAATTGGTCCTCTACTGATAACCCAACCACTCGACTCCAACGGTACTTTAAATTATTAGCCATTGGCAAAAGTGTGCTTAGAACTAAATAAAATTTAGCTGATGTTTCTAGTCCAGTATAATAATGCATAGTCTCATCATCTGCAAGTAAGAGCTCTGTTGAAAATAATTTTAATATGTTGGTTGTCTGAGTGCCACAAGTATTTTGATTTACAGTTTTCAGTTATGGTGATTCTTGACTGCTGTTATCAACTTCTACTTCAAGTTCTTCAGATACATCGACATGCACATCACGATCGGCATTTTTAAGTGTAACTATATCCTCACAGACTTGCAAAGTTGATGGCATTTCAAAAAGCTTTTTCTTTTTACTATTACGGACTTCTAATCGGTTTTTTCTTGCCTTCGCCTTCTCCGAAATTGTTTGTGTGTTCCATGCAAAGACTGATGGTACAGCTCCTTTCTTCAGATACTTATGCCGGTGTTCAACTCCTGGAACAAAAAGTTCACGTGTTATTATTACATTTTCAAACTAACTAACTAATCTAATGTTATTGTAAGATGTTTATATTACTAGTTATTACAACTAATTGATGGCAAACACCTTACCTGTGTATTTAATGACGTTTTCATAGTCACTTTCCACAAAATGTTTCCGACATAACCTCGAATTGTTTGTTGGTGTTAAATTTTCGCGGCGAATGGCTTTTAACCACTGACGACGTATTTTCTTATATTTTAGGAAATGATGAACTCCAATTTCCGAGCATTTCAGTACGCTGCAATGAGTCATTTTAACAGTATGTTTTAACAAATTATTTTCTGATTTAGATTTTCACGAAGGAAAACGCAATGTTTTGGGAACTAACTAGCTACTACAGACAGCGCCACTTTGACAGTTGCCAACCCCATTCCCCATTGACACATGATATCCTTAGGCTATGATCAAAATACACTTTCGAGTATTGTCTATGGAAAGCAAGCCGGAATCATGAGCAAACGATGTTTTGGTCAAACACCAAATGTGTTTGGACGTTTGTCCGAAGGCCAACGAACGTTGGCTACCAACGTCAAAAAACCTTCGTTGGCCTTCGTTGGCTCAGTGTGGATCCACCATCATATAATAGTTAGTTAGTTTGAAAATGTAATAATAACACGTGAACTTTTTGTTCCAGGAGTTGAACACCGGCATAAGTATCTGAAGAAAGGAGCTGTACCATCAGTCTTTGCATGGAACACACAAACAATTTCGGAGAAGGCGAAGGCAAGAAAAAACCGATTAGACGTCCGTAATAGTAAAAAGAAAAAGCTTTTTGAAATGCCATCAACTTTGCAAGTCTGTGATGATATAGTTCCACTTAAAAATGCCGATCGTGATGTGCATGTCGATGTATCTGAAGAACTTGAAGTAGAAGTTGATAACAGCAGTCAAGAATCACCATAACTGAAAACTGTAAATTAAAATACTTGTGGCACTCAGACAACCAACATATTAAAATTATTTTCAACAGAGCTCTTACTTGCAGATGATGAGACTGTGCATTATTATACTGGACTAGAAACATCAGCTAAATTTTATTTAGTTCTAAGCACACTTTTGCCAATGGCTAATAATTTAAAGTACCGTTGGAGTCGAGTGGTTGGGTTATCAGTAGAGGACCAATTTCTCATGATATTAATTAAACTAACGGCGAAATACAACTGATTTTGAACTCGGCAAAATATTTGGTTAGTAAAACTGAGGTCTCTAATATAATAGTTACGTGGATCAATTTTATTAGTGACTTTTGGAGCTTAATTGATATTTGGCCTAGTCGTGAACTAGTGGATTTTTATATGCCAAATAGTTTTAAAAAACATTATTCATCTACACGGATGATCATAGATGGAACTGAAATTGGAATCCAAAAACCTAGTAAGCCCAATGATCAGAAAGCCTTGTTCAGCACCTATATACATAAAAATACCTTGTTAGGTGCTTCACCAGGAGGTTTAAGTGCATACACGCTGGTTCTGTGAGTGATCGTCAGATAGTTGAGCGCAGCTCGTTATTGCAGATAGTGAACCTGGGGTAGTATTATGGCAGACCGAGGATTCAATGTGCAGGACCTATTTGCTACAAATGGAATAGGCATTAATATTCCTCATTTCTTAAGAGGAAAATCACAAATTCCAGGCATTCAAATTAAATTAGACCAGAAGTTGGCTAGCCAGAGGGTCCACATTGAAAGACTTATAGGTTTAACAAAAAAAAAAACGACTTCAAAAAGTAGATAAACTAAAAAGCAAAAAATAAATTTACTTCGCACAAAATAATACGTTTATACATTTAGTTAAATAGAAATAATTAAATAATTATTTTATAATTCTGAAGTCGGTGCCAAGTAAAAGCTATAACAACCTTACTACAATATCAAATTACAGTACACACAATAAAGAGAGGCGTAGTTGTGCTAGTGCGCGGTCGCCCAGTATTGGTACTTACCACAGAAATATAACTAATATTCAGTCAGAAAATAGTTGTTAGAAAGATTGATATTATCTATACAGAGTTATTGTTTACTTGGCACCGAATTCAGAATTATAAAATAATTATTTAATAATTTCTATTTAACTAAATGTATAAACGTATTATTTTGTGCGAAGTAAATTTATTTTTTGCTTTTTAGTTTTTCTACTTTTTGAAGTCGGTTTCTTTTTTTGTTAAAAATTATTTTATTTTACTATTTTAAGTGATGGGTAGACCCAGCAAGAATGTTTCTCGAATGAGGAGACGACGGTTACTTGACGGAAAATTTATTTAAGGTGCCTATATTAAAAGAATTATCCCCGTACTCCTAACCGTTGAGGAGTTGTACCTTCCAGCATCAGCTCAGCAACATAAAATACTGACTACTAGATGCAAATATCCAAGTAGCTTTAGATAATGTACAAAAAACCATATAGAAGCCTTTAAAATTTGAGGGTTGCCCTCGATTTCTCTAGGATCCCATCATCAGAATGTAACTAAAAAAAAATGGGACCACATGACAAGTATTTCCTTCCAAACAAAAAAAGAATTTCTCAAATCGGTCCAGGCGTCTTCGAGTAATCGGTGAACAAACATAAAAAAAAAAATACAACCGAATTGAGAACCTCCTCCTTTTTTTTGAAGTCGGTTAAAAAACATATTTAATTTTAAGAAATGATTTGAACCATTTTTATGTTCCTTTAGCATCAAAAATTTTCTCAATATGCATAATGCTCTGTAATTTTCGGGAAGGCATTGTAAATAAAAATAACTAAAATAGAAGTAAGTGTTTTATTTCATAAAGCTTTCACTATAATAATTATAATAAATATGTTTTTCAAACAAGGCATTTTTAAAGAAGTTGTTATAAAAACAGTCTAATTTTGTCAGCATACTACTTATAAAATAATTATCTTTTTCAATATATACTACTTTCATGTCTTTGTATGTATAAATAATCATGTTGCAGTTTGATCTGCCTGAGCAATATAACCAGTGGCGGCTGGTATGTTCTCGAACTGGTGGTTCACTTTACTTGCTCACTAAGTATTGGGATTAGGAAATGCTGTGGATATTGCTTCTATAAACAGAATCTAGCTGATTACGAATGTTGATCGTGCCTAACACAGAGAAACTCATCACATTTTTTTTTATTTTTCACTCAAATGCGTCAAATCCTTAATTGCAGTTTCTGTCCAAATCGATTCTCCGTCACAAGTAATGCAAGGAAAACAAAAGAATGCATTGAGAGCCTCACATCCACACAGCCATTTCTTTCTATTATACATTTCACTTTTAAAACTTTGCGTAAATGCTTCGCGGCCGGCCGTTTTCGGCAAACCTCGGGGGCTCTCGGCAATCTTCGGTTCGCTCGTGCGGCGCTCGAAAACAGACTTATTACTCGGACTCGGTACTTTTCTATGAACTATCTTTTGCTTCACGCGTCAAGCGTATTAGCTCACAGTTCATACAAGTTGTATTAGCAGTCCTCGTGCGCTCGCCGGAGCGCACGAGCTTTGTAGTTAAGCAAAGCGCTTAAATTTTTTCGTCAATCGTTATAATCGGAAATTTTATTTTTGTTATATTAGTAGGTACGTATGTTTAAGAAAAAATATTAAAATGGTAATTTTAAACAAAAAGATGAAGTATTATTATGTAATTTTTAAATCTTTGAAATTGGTGGTTCAGCGCACGAGCGCACTTAAGGTACAGCCGCCACTGAATATAACTGTCCTTGAAAAGTATGGGCATGTTTTTTTTAACTTTAATATCCCATCTACTAGCTCCAAATAAGGAATAGTAGTAGGACTTATCACTTATTGTTTGATACCTACTGGCATAGGGACATTTAATTTCTAATATTGTATCTGTGCTCAATCAATAACCCATCAGGCGATGCAGCAAGAATATGGTCTTTCTAAACTAATAAAAATGCCACATGGCTCTATGAAAAGTCCATAATCCACAGTATATTTGTTTAATGCTATCTTTTCATTTAATAATCCATGGCTCGTAGCTCTGGAATGAAATTCTTTCTTATTAATTAGTTCCCTTGCATATTTTGTCATCGTTGATATTCTTAAACTACAAATGGTGTGGAAATTACTGGCTGTTAGTCGCACTTGTCTGTATTTATGCCAATCCGGACATTCTACTTGACCAATGGTATCATTTTGAATGAGGTTTGCTTCTTCTTGAGTAATAATATCTAATTTCATTTCTTTTAAAAATTGGTTTTTGGGATTGATTTCTGTGTACATATGATCATGATCATTTGAAAGAGCATATGGGTTAGCTGGCTGATATAACTGCTTTAAAGGCATTCTGGAATTAGTAAAACCCAGGATCAAATTACGGAATCAAACATTATAATTTACTTTATCTACATTTTTAATAGGGTTTTATTTATTTATTTATTTAAGCCTTAAAACCTATACATAATATTTCATATCTTATAAACTTATTTGTTAGTTTTATTAGTATCTATCCTTATTAATAAGTTAGTTTACTAGTTTCTTCTTTTTTTGTATAGTCCCTTTTCGGGTAAAGGCCTCCTCCAAAATTTTCCACCTTTTCTTGTTTTTTGCAATTTCACCTATTTGTATGGTTTGTTCTGTTTGAGTTGGAGGGTAGTGGTCGTTTAATAGGGTATGGCTCAAAAATTAAATTTCTTTTTTGCCTGTGAAATTTTTCTGCCTTAACAGGAGTACCAGTGTAGGGCTTTTTAGGCACATGGAACTGCTGCAGTTTTTGGGTACATACTTCTTCTGGAAGGAGAAGTTTTTCTTGTACCATGTTCTCAGTGCCAAGTAAGAGGACTGCAACATGTTTGCACAAGGCATTTGTTCCACTTCCAGCAGGGCATTTGCAATGTGATGCCTCAGGATTACCATTTTTATTTATTGATATATCTACTTCATATTGTAGATTCTTCATCGTCTTCCTGCAATATCCTTTAATGAAGGTATTGTCACCAACCACAGAAGCTCGCACCATCAGCAAATGACCCGTCTCTTATAACTGTATTGCTGTATTCATTTTTTTCTGCATGCTAGAAAATAAAATAATAGTTGTGAAAGACAGGTCTAATAATTATCCTATGTATTTTATAATGTTAGACTTTGGAATACTTACTAGCTTAAATAATGTCTAATCATCGTCTTATCTAGGGGTGGCAGCATTGTGTTACTGTTAATATCCCTATAGATTTCTCTTAATGGCAACTGCATCTTTGGATCTTAATTATCAGCATTGTCGGAGCGGCCAAAATTAAAGTTTTGGTCATATAACTCCAACCTGAAATAAGAATTAGATTGAGTACAAGGTTTTTATATTTTTACTATGATTGGCAATAAATTATGACCTCAAGTAATACTATATTAAGAACCTGTGCATCTCTTAGTGATCTCTTATATAATATGTTCGTGACCAGTAAAGTGAAATAATACAGACAAAAACAATACCTTTCAACGAGATCTGCTTTCTTGCCCCGCAAGGAAGCACCGCGTTTTTTGAGACAACGACGATTTAATTATAACTTCGAGCTTTATTTTATTAATTGAATTGGCTAGAAGCAACTGCACAAGACGAAGGAGATGGCGGGCTACTACATATTTTAAAAATAGATAGGTATTTATATAGCGGCAGTCGCATGATAAGTGATAATTATAATAATAACAAATAGATAATTTCAGCAAAACCATATTATGAAACCATATTCAGGGAATCAAGAACCTGGATTACTTATGTCCATGATTATTATTTACAAGTCAGCTATTATTCTGTGACTTCTGTGTTATTAACTACTTAGCTTCAAGATAATGTAATACTACGTAAACACAATAACACATGCTCTGACATTTAAACAGACCGTCAAATGAAATGAACTCGAATGTCAAGCATTCTGTTGACGTTCGTTTGTTGGTGTTTGGCGACCGTCCACACTGAATTCGGTCCAATAATGGCGCAAATCCTTTGATGTTACCGCCACGCTACGGATCGCCGACCAACGCAAACGAACGTTCGTTGGCCATCGCCAATCCGTCCACACATGGCCAACGAACCCATTCGTTGGCCTTCGTTGGCTTGGTGTGGACCCACCATAATGTTACCGCCACGCTACGGATCGCCGGCCAACGCAAACGAACGTTCGTTGGCCATCGCCAATCCGTCCACACATGGCCAACGTAGCCATTCGTTGGCCTTCGTTGGCTTGGTGTGGACCCACCATAACTCGAAAAGAAGAAGCTGAACATTTCCATTCCGTCTTTTATGTTTTTATGTATAATAAATTTAAGCACCTTAATAAGGATCTTTTTTTTTGGTTTTTTCTCATGGTGGGTCCACACTGAGCCAACGAAGGCGAACGAATGGGTTCGTTGGCCATGTCTGGACGGATTGGCGATGGCCAACGAACGTTCGTTGACGTTGGCCGGCGATCCGTAGCGTGGCGGTAACATCAAAGGATTTGCGCCATTGGACCGAATTCAGTTTGGACGGTCGCCAAACACCAACAAACGAACGTCAACAGAATGGTTGACATTTTGACATTCGACGGTCTGTTTAAATGTCAGAGCATGTGTCTACGTAGTAAATTACATTATCTTGAAGCTAAGTAGTTAATAACACAGAATAATAGCTGAATTGTAAATTATAATCATGGACATAAGACAGTTGCCAACCCCATTGACACATGATATCCTTAGGCTATGATCAAAATACACTTTCGAGTATTGTCTATGGAAAGCAATCCGGAATCATGAGCAAACGATGTTTTGGTCAAACACCAAATGTGTTTGGACGTTTGTCCGAAGGCCAACGAACGTTTGCTACCAACGTCAAAAAACCTTCGTTCGCCTTCGTTGGCTCAGTGTGGACCCACCATCACAGATCAAAGATATTTGGCCGAAATAAGAGGCAGGGCCCAGACACGAAGAAGCTACAAGAGTATCAGAGCCAAGAAAAAAAACAAAAGAATGACAATATAATTGAAGAATTAACTCAATCAAGAAAAGAAAGGCAAGATGAGAGAAAAGAATTTTTCAACAAATTCTTGGAGATGAAAAAACAACAACATGAAGAAAAAATAAATATTTTAAAAGAATTATGCCAGAATCTCTCTATTAATAAATAACAATATTTTTATTATTACACAATGATTTTTATTATTAGAGGATTTTGGCAATACGTTTTATTATAAATATTCGTTTTCTCATGTTGTTGTTTTTTTAAAGTCTAATTTTTATTGGTTTTTTATGTTCCTATGTTATATGTTAATAATAATTCTAGTAATTAATGATCTCATTTATGTTGTTGTTGAGTTTAGGCAATCTTGCGATTTTGCTATGTTATTGTTTTTTTTCATACATTACATACTGTGTCGATTAAAGCTCACTTTTACCAAACATACTGACCTGAGTTTAGTGCAAAATTCAGTTATCGCTTTCTCTATATCGTTCAAACATAAAATTAGATAAAAATGACAATGTGATATGTAACAAAGAATAAAAGCATGCTTAATTGATACATAAAATCATGCCTTTATCCCACAGGGGTAGGCAGAAACAATGTTATGTTTTACCTATTAAGTTATATTTTTATTAAGTTATGTCAAATTATATCTATATCAAGTTAAGTTATAATTTGGGTTTGCACTACGCATATTAGTGGCTATTTCTTAACTTTCTTAATGACTTTCGAAACTACCAATCATCGCCAGTTGCCTCGTATAATGAGAATAGCACAAAAAGCATCTGAACATTCTGAACTCAGTTCAATATGTTTGGTGAAATTGAATCTTGATATTTTATTATTAGACTAATTCTAATAATAAAAACTTACTTATTTAAAAGTTTATATTTGACTTTATTATGATCTTGATTATAAAATTCAAAAAGTTAACACTGGAGCTTTTTAAATTTTATTAAACTAAATTAGTGTTAAGTACAAATTGATCTCATTAGTAGTAGTATTAGTAGTTTTGCTTTTGAGAAAAATATATATCTATGATAATTGTTTAATGATCATAATCATAATATTCATCATAAAAAAAATATATATATAAATTAAGACCAGTGTAAACACTGGTCTTAATTTAAATATTTTTTTTACCTATTTTTATATGAGAGATTTAAAATAAAAATATGGCTGAATTATAATTTGTTTCATAAAAACTATCTCCCACCACAACAATAGAAATTTTTGTTACAACAATAATATTATTTAGGGCATTATAAATGAAACAAGTGAAATAATTTAAAATTACAAATTTATTTAAATATTTCTTATAATTAAATTATTCATAATTTAATTTCTTTTTAATAAACCTCTATCTCTATCACCGTCAATAAGGTGACCCCTTCTGATTGGTCTTATTTCTGGCTCTACTTCTGGTACAATGTCACCCCTGGTGATGCATATGTTATGCAGTACTGCAGTGGCTAGTAGGTATTCAGGAATTTTTTCTGTTGTCACCATTGGCAAACAGTCTAGGATGCTCCTCCATCGGGTTTTCCACACCCCAAATGTCCTTTCAATAGCCATCCGTGCAGATGAAAGGCAAAAATTGAATTTTTTTTGCCGCACTGTCAAATGGCCATTATCTTTAAATGGTACCATTAAACATGGATGGATGCCATATGCAGCATCCCCCACTAAATGTGACTGGTTCGGGAAATATCTATCTGCATCCTGGATATGGTTGGTAATTGGAGATAGTCTGAATACTCTAGCATCACGTACTGACCCAACATTTCCAGCAAATATGCTGGTAAAACACAGGTCCCATGTGCAACCTGCTTGTAACAAAATAACATGATTATGAGGTATTTGTATATCACCATCTTATCTATTCCTAATAAAATTAGGATAACCTTCAAGTAAGTAACACGAGAAAGACTTCATGCAGAGTGACTGCATTCCGGCCATCCAACTATAACTTAATAATACATCATCATGTCCTTATTACAACACTTTGTAGCAGTATGACACCCACATTCATCTTCCTCTCCCATTTCACATTTTCATAATGGAAGATGAATAGATTTCATTGGAATCAAATCCAAGTTTAGCAGTAGTATAAATATTATGCAGTATGTAAAAAATAATTAGATAGATAATTTTGATTTTATTGGTGGTAGAGCTTACGTCATCATACTTAATAAAAGCTTTTGAAAATAATGAATATTATTTGGAAGAGTTTAATAATAATTTGATGTAATTGATATCACAAAAGTACATACCTGAACTTGTATGGAATGGGTCCCCTTTCTATTAATGTATGAGTCTGGATCATTTGTTGGGGCATTTATACCTATTTGTGTCCCATCGATAGCGCCAATTACGGTAGGTACACCTGGGAATGCACTGTATTGTTCATATTGGCGAGTCACTTCTTGGGCTCTTTGAGCTGTGGGCCACGTTATAAAAAGAGGAGCTAGGCTATATAATGCTCGGGACACCCTCCTCACTGTGCGGATAGCAGTTGCTTTACCCACATTAAATTTTTCACACACAGATCTGTAAAAAAATTTCAAACAACAGCAAAGCGGGAAGGCAAGTTTATGACATTGCGTTTGACAGTTAGCACTCTAAAAGCTGGTCCGAAACTATTAGCACGCTTACAGCCATCTAATCACTTTAAGCGCGCTTACGATTTCGGACCGGCTAGATTATGATCGTGAGCGGCTCAAATTTATTAGCGATTCGGACTGCGGGGATAGAGAAAGTGACATTATTAAATTGACAATGACATCTGACAGCTGGCTGACGTTAGTGACGTACTTCTCCTAGATACTAGATATTTTGGTTAATGATTTACGGTTGTCTAGGAAGTCTTATGTTGTCGTAATTACCTTTATTGATTGATCGTTAATCGATTTATACTGGTACATCCTTCATAGATTTGACATCTGTGATTTGTGTATTCTTTTTCTTTGCTCGCCAATATGGACGTGGAACGACGCATTATTATATCTGCCGTAAACTTTTGGAACCCAGCAATATTGTAATTGTGTTCTAATACTGCAATGCTGTTAGGAGATAATTTGTTTATTGAGTAGGAATATCTTGGTTTCAGGCTTCCATATTTTCTTCCACAATTTCTTCTACAATTTCGTAGCTATTAGTTTAATTTAAACGTTTTCCAAATGTCCTGAAACTAGAAAGTATTCAGCCCATTTTTCACAACGACAACATGTTGTGTAGTTAATGTTTTGTTCTCATGTGTGAACACATGTGACCATATTTCACTCATCTTGAGTATTTAAATTTAATCCAAATTTAACATAATCATCTTAAGATAAGAGAACTAATAATCTTTAAGGTCTCTGACCCCATTTAATTTCTTCTTGCAAATGCAAGCAATATTTCCCACTGGAATCAACAAGCATCTGCAAGACTGACAGACCTGGAGGAAGGCTCCACACCTCGGTTTGACCGAGACGAACCGGAGTGCGAATCCACCGCTAGCGCTGCCAAGGCCCAAGACAGGAAGATCCAATGTCGTTGAGCTTCTATTAAGTTAAGATGGTTCCAGTAAATTAAGTACCAAGTATATTTATAAGGTATAAATTATAAGTAAGCTTTGTAATTTAATTTAAGAAACTATATTCTAAGCTAAACCTAGAATAATAATTAATATTAATTTAGAACCATGTGAGAAGTAAGGTTAAAGTTAAATTAAAGTTGTATTAACATAACAATTGTTTATTTTGTAAATTCCAGGAGTCTTTCAGACCCCTGGTGGCGCCCTTATAATTTCATAAATCTTACACTCTGTCAAAATTACAGATATATTTTAACCACAACACCTGTGTCCGATACTGTTGCCAATAGAGGCGACCGTCCCACCCCTGGTTGGCTGTGCTTGGCTAATACAAAAAGTGCTTCTTCTACTAAGCATGTAACAATAGTTCTACACGAACCGGGGACTTTTCTTGGGCGCATTTATATAGTGTAAACAGGGTCGTCGGTTTGTGTCCCATTTCAGATTTAGATTAAAATGTTTATCAGGCCTCTGTGCTGTTGGCTTCAGCCCACGCATGCCTTCCAAAGCACCGGGACTCCATAGTCCCGAGTTATGGAAACATACAAATAATAATAATATAATATTCTGAATGTTTTTATTTCAACATTTCATAACATCAGTTCAAACAGGTTAAAGAAACAATATAATAATATCATGAAACAATCAATTTATTCCAATTCAGAAGCACTATAGACAATGTCGAGTATTATTAACAGTACGACATAAGTTCATCCACAGTGCAAGGTGTGTCGCAGCACACGTCGACCAGCCCTCGCTTGCTGCGCACTCCACCGAGCGCGCGCGCACTCGCGGAGGGCATCCATAACGCAGCCCGCTTCGCCATGTTTCCATCAGAACCCCTGCACAGAGTCTCTAGTACATTGGAAAAACGCCCTCTGCAGTCCACCTGGCCACTATTACATGTCACGTAATTAATCATCACAATCATTGCTAATGCCAGTGACAATTTCATCGTGATTTTATGTTTGTAAGATACTTGCTTCAAGTTTCAAGTGTTGACTTGGAATGTGATAGAACTTTCATAAGTAAAGCTTTTATACCAAAAGTACAAACTCATTAATTGATAACGCCTACCATTTTAAGCATGTGGGTAGAGAAATTGTGATATGCTAACTACGGCGCTCAGCATCATCTCCGTGAAGCGCGAACGTATAGTATAATGTACTCTGTGGCGCGAACTTAGTTCACTACGCGCAAATGATCATCACAAGTTTAATTTTTATTTAATCTGGAACCGTCGGCTGTCACTTCGTTTGGTAGTTTGACACACAATACTCGAACTAATATTACGCGTAAACAAACTGATACCATAGTATCAGTTTGTTTACGCGTAATATTAGTTCGCCTAACACAGCATTTTGCTGCTATCGGATTCCAAACTGGTGATAAGCGTCATTAATTTTTGTGGTCAAAATTAGATCACTTTCACGAGGTTGCTTTTTTTATTTGAAACGTGATATCATTCTAAATTTTAATAAAAATGAAAGATAACAAGGATTTTGTAATACGTAATTAAAACTTTTCCGTGACCAACTTTACTTCCAATAAGATGTTCATTCGAGAGAATAATGAAAGTGACACATATGATGTAGACACCTTAGATTTTACCTATAATGTCTGCATATTAATGAGTCAACTCTTAATATATAAGGCTATTTTTCTTAGCCAGCAGCACACTTGAAGCTGAGAACGAGAAAGATCTCAACGTCATCAAAAATTAATATCAAAATGAAGTTATCTCTGGCATTAGTAATGATCGTAATGATAAATTACGTGTCATGTTACAGTGGCCACGTGTACTGCGGAAGGCGTTTGTCCAATGAACTAGCAACTCTGTGCTGGGGTCCTGATGAAAACATGGTGAAGCGCGCTGCGTTGTGGATGCCTCCCACGAGTGCGCGCGCGCTCGGTGGAGTGCGCGGCAAGCGAGGGCTGGTCGACGAGTGCTGCGACAAACCTTGCACTGTGGATGAACTTATGACGTACTGCTAGCTACACTGATGACGATGATTATGTTTTAGATTTTATGAGAATAAATTGAGCGGTTAATTGATTATTGTTTTTTTGTTCCAAATTATTGAAATCATAACATAACATCACGCCTATATTACTCAGAAGGGTGTAGCAGAGGTGTACAACACCCACTTTTAACCTGTTATATTGAGGTCTAATTGGATAGGGGGCAAGCCTATCGCCAATATATTTATAAAGTATTGCACAGAAATCATAGACATAGTTAATAAAAAAAGAAATAGCTAGAATAATAAATTATGGTTATCATAATATTATGATGAATATGGGTGGATTTCCCAAACGACTTTTTTTTCTGTCTTCGCTGAAATTCGTATTTGAAAAGAAGAATATTGTATTATATTGATTTTTATAGTATTCTATAGGTAGATATAGGGTGGGGGCAAAAATATTAATGGGCTAGGACGAAATTTAAAGGTAGAAATAAATTCCTAAAGTCTAAATTTTCGCTTTTCGGTGCTGTCCCCGTACTTCTTTTACAAACAAAATGGCTTATAAGTTAATGAGTATTAGTTAATTAGGGTTACAACCTACCCTATTTCGTAGGATATTAGTTTCATCATTCATAAAAAGCATATTCTATTATTTAACTAACCATATTTATTAATGAGAGGCACAAACGTACTTGTCCCAGAAATTCTTGGCTTTTCGGTGCCAAAAAGTTATTTAGACATAACTTTATATAGGCAAGTCCGACAGTGTCCCCTCCCTGATTATTATTTCATGTTAGTACCGCCCTAATGCGCAGTGAAGACGGACGCTTTCTACATCGCTGCATTTTCCCGCAAAAAACGTAAGTATACCATGAAAATTGCTAGGCGACAAATATTTTATCTTATCGGTGAATGATTTTTTATATTGTAATATGTTGTTATTTTATATTTGTTTGATTCTTACAGAGATAGTAACTGAATTAGCTTTAGTGGCTGTAGTTCAATTTGTCCTAGTTATTATGGTTTCCTTGAAATTTTAAAAAAAGTGTGCAATTTATCTCGTCGCTGTACCGTTATCGGTGGAATCGGTGGTCACCGTTACGATAATTTCCCACCTGATCGGTGAAAAAAAACTATCGGTGTAAAATTTATCTGCTCGGTGTATAAATTTTTTGTGTATTAACAGTTTTAAGACATCGGTGGATTGCTTAATCGTATCGGTGGATCATTTTATCGAGTCGGTGGGTCGGTTCATTACATCGGTGGACCCTGCGTCATTTATTTTGCTTCTAAAACATTTTATTGATATCAGTAATTTCGTTAGGTATAGAAAATGGGTTCCCTATGAGTTTTTGAAAGTTGCTGATGCGATTTTTACTATACCGAACGCACTGTGTCGACAGTGAAATTGTACGATGGTAAATACCTTTGTCTGTTTGTTTGTTTGTTAAAAATGTTTCAATTTACTAGATCGATCTTAATAAAAATTTGTGTGGGAATAATTCAAGTAGATTACGTTATTTTCATAGCCAGAACGCCTGTCGCAAAAATTTACGCAAATTTAAAAAATATGCAAAATATTGTCTACATTAAACATAGTATTTAAAAAAAAAGTCATATTATTATTGTATTAGGGACAAACAGTAAATTTTGAAGACTGACATACTATCGCATCCATAAAGCATCGATGGTAAAAGCATCACACAATTGAACTTTCGACACATTGTGTTCGGTACAATAAAAATCGCGTTAACAACTTTCTAAAAAACACAGATAACCCATAAGAGATCAGTCCTATGTCGATCGATCATTCTTTGCAACCCGAGTATATAGATCGCGAAGTGATAGAATCAAAAGACTCAATTGTTGTGCGGGCGGTCTGTGGCACATAGAAATTGGGTTCATTTTACGCAACTCTTTAAAAACATTGAACAAACGAACAACCCTTCTTTTAAAAACATTGAGGGATTGAAAAACCACTTTTTTAAAATTATGATTAGTTTTTACATTGTGATATTATTAGTCTCTCTGAGCAAAATAGTAAACGAAAAAATTCTGACTAAAAAATATAGTGTTGCAATAATATAAACGCACCGTTATGAACTACTAACAATGTGTACTTCAACGTTCATTCAGTGAATGACATTAAAAATTCATCAAAATGTATAGTTTTCATCATTTCCATTGCGACCAAATTAAGCAAAAACAGGAAAAAAATCACGACTTTTGTAAGGGGGCCCGGCCCATCTTAAATATTTATTTTATTTAGTTTTAGTATTTTTTGTTATAGCGGCAACAGTTATTCATCATCTGTGAAAATTTCAACTTCCTGGCTATCACGGTTCTTGAGATACCGCCTGTTGACAGACGGACGTACAGACGGACGAACGGACAGTGAAGTCTCAGTAATAGGGTTCCATTTCCTTTGGGTAAGAGGAACCCTAAAAACATGTAAATTTCATAAGCTTTCAAATAAAGTATAAAACTCTGATGTAACTGGAATATGATAAAGTTATTGACGAAACAATGGTGCAAAGGTGGTCAGATTTACCATATTGGTGGATAAGCACACCTTTTCGGTAGATATGCATAACATTTCGGTGGATAAACTTAACATTTCGGTGTTCAAGCATTTCATATCGGTGTACAGAAAACTAATCGGTGGTCGGCTTATCGTATCGGTGGCAACCCAAATTCAAACTCAAATTTCTCCTCAGTCTTAAATGATACGTTCATGTGCGTAAAATTTATTTAGTATCCTATAGATTACAATAAATCTAAAAAATATCCAAAAAAGCTATAAATGAAAAAGTTCACCGATAAGGTACAAAAAACACCACTTGTTGAAATTGACCCATATATAGATTAAGCATAAAACAAGATATGTGTAATTAAGATAAATTAGGTAAAAGCAGTAATAAATATTAAATATAAGATTGTAATAAAAAAGTAAAATAGGTAAAATGTTAGTATAAGAAAAATGTAAAAAACAATAAATAACCCTGTATAAAATAAGTAGACTTAAGTTTACTATGTATAATGTTAGAATAAGAAAATATGTAAAAACAAGAAAGACAAAATATAACCCTGTATAAAATAAATAGACCTAAGTTTACTAGGTATAATGTTATATGTAAAAAAAAAAAAAACAAAAAAGACAAATAAAATTGTATAGAAAATAAGTAGACACAAAATAGTTTTAAAAATCAACATTGTAAAAATATAAAGAAAATGTTGTCATAAAGTTATTTACCCTGAGTTGATAATAAAAATAAAGATAAGAAGGATAGATAGGTTTCCTAAAATGGATAGTTGGGAGTCCCACCCACAAAAGAATGAAAGGCACAATTACAACTTCGTGCTGCTATTGTGAATTTCCTTACAGATATAACACTGCCCGACCCGGGCAGCGGAACCGAGACCTCGCGGTGAGAGGCGCATATGCTAACCACTCGACTAGACCATCGAGGCAATCGAGAATTTATTTCACAAAATCTGAGTAAGAGATAAACGTCAATACAAACGTATCAAGTATTATTAATTTGTACGATTTTTTTTTTTTTGACTGAAATGAAATAATTTTAATACAGAATCAATTCCACTAACTTTATATTAACTAGCACAGGCATCAAAATATTTATTATCATTCGCTCTTTCGATTGTAAAAATTAAATATTTCGATTGTAACAGCAGACGTTGTGAAAAAGTCACGCGTATACTGCAATGTTTTTAACCGACTTCAAAAAAAAAAGAGGTTCTGTATTCGATCCGTATGTATGTATGTATGTATGTCACCTTTTTATGTTCGCGATTTTCTCGGAAACTACTGATCCGATTTGAATACAGTTTTCGGTATTTTAATCCTTGTGTTTCAAGGAAGGTTTTAGTATATAATTTATCAGAATCTGATGAAGATCTTTGGAGACAGGCAACGGAACTCTTCAAAAACGAATAGCTAATGAACCACGTTTTGTGCAATCGTGTATCTATGTATTGTTTTCACCACTTCATAACATAACATCATGCCTGTGTATGCTTTGAAGGGTAAGCAGAGACAGCCTACTTACCTACCCTTAGGTAGGTTGATTTTTTCAACAATTATTTCGTTAAATACGGTTTTAATCTCCTTTTTCTTTGAAAAAAATTAGTACATATTATAATATTTTGAATACGCTCAAGTTAAGAATATTCTTTTTTTTAATTAGTTTTTTTTATTTTATTTTTTTTATTTGTAAGTACCTACAGTTCCTAGCAATAGTAAATATCGTATGTTATGCTGAGATATAATAAATAGATAGCCACTATCGCATTGGCAAATTTGAATGAAGTATATTTCCACGACTTTATCTGTACGTTTATGTAATCGGACTCCCTATCAAGAGATAAGGTAGCTAATACCTATTGCCTACCTAAATAATTGTAACATAACATCACGCCTATATTATCCAGAAGGGTATGGCAGAGATGTACTACACCCACATTTCATCGGTTATTTTATTTTATTTATTTTTATTTTATTTTACACTCAGTTGCTCACTGTGCTTACAGTTAGCAGCCAGTTATGTTTATGTAAGTAGGTACTAGGGGATAGGGGGTAAGCCTATCGCCATCCACCGGGCACAATTCGAACTCCGTGCTGCTATTGTGAATTGCCTAACCCGAATCGAACCCGAGACCTCGCGGTGAGAGGCGCATACGCTTACCACTAGACTAACGAGGCAGTATAATAATTGTACTTAGTTACCTGTAAATATCATTCCAATCACACCAACTGTGTATCACAATGGCTACTGATTAATTGCAGAGTGAATTAATAAATTTATTTAACTCTAAACTTGTACATTTAATTAATTAGATTAAAAAGTCTTTGTTTTGTAAATTTGAAAGCGGACAAGACGGTGCAAGAAGCTTCTCTCATAGTCTGACTTAATAATGAGTTCAAATACTTAATGAATACATACTCTTACATCAACAATTATATGTCTACCAGGTGTGTGGAGACGTGAGCGTATGGAAGCCCTCGGACACGACTCCTCTGATCTCGGTGGCCGTCACCAAGATCGTGGAGAGCGTGTTGCAGAAGAACAACATCCCCGGTGCGGTGGCGGCGCTGTGTTTCGGAGGGAAGGATATCAGCGCGCAGCTCGTCAAGGATGACAGGATGAAACTCATGTCATTCACTGGCAGTACTGATTGTTCTGGTCATATTGTAGGAATTATAGCATTTCCGACACCGATTTTTGTCCTTATTCAATAATAGACAAATTCAAATTCGCCGTCTCATGACGACAGTACCCGTTTGGACGTGCATTGCACAATTTGCGCCAACGAACCACATTATGGCATTGATCACTAACATTGATTATTCGGCATCCAGATGATGATATTTTTTACATGAAGTTTGCTGAATTTTAAATACATGTCTGAAGTTTTTTGGTAATATTAGATATGTAAATTATTTATGACGTAATAATTTAAACCTAGCTTATTGTGCGTATTGTTAGCGCAATGAGTATCACATTTAATAAAAAAATAATTTATAAATTGATCTAGATGGCCCTACAGTGTGAAGTAGAACAAGGGATTTGTATGTAGCTTGGCATTTTTCGGCTTTCTACTCGTCCACGATACCCATCAGAAACTGGGCGGTCTGAAAATAAATACTACAAATCTTATGATCAAAAATTGTTTTACTTGTTACCAGGTGGGAGTAGAAGTGCAGAGGCGTTTCGGGCGCCACCTGCTGGAGCTGGGCGGCAACAACGCCATCATCGTGAACGAGGACGCCAACCTCGACCTGCTGCTCAACGCCGCGCTGTTCGCGTGCGCCGGTACGGCCGGACAACGCTGCACCACCACTAGGAGACTGCTTATTCACAAGAAAGTAAGATACAGCCGTGTGGTCTTTTATGTATGCTTGATATGTGGGTTTACGGTTAGGTTACTACCCCACTAACTGTTAGTCGATAATTGTAACGCAAATTCTGTAAAAAGGCAAGAATATTTTCTGTCCGCAAAATAGTAAATTTGTCTAATTATATATTTTGTCAGCAAAATAATAGATCTGTCAGCAAAATAATTGACAGGTATCCAAAATAATAGATTTGTCAGCAAAATAATACTTTTGATAAAAAACCGATCGATCTCATTATACCTTGCATAGTTAGTAAATGACGCTGTCTCCATCTTGTTTTTAAACATTATGACACAACAATACTAACTTGAATTCATGGTTTATCGCAGGCATATGGTGAGGTGGTGTCTCGTCTGAAGAAGGCCTACGCCGGTGTAGTGAGTAGGATCGGCGACCCTCTGCTGTCCGAGTCACTCATCGGTCCACTACACACGCCCGCTGCGGTTGAAGCTTACAAGAACGGGTGTGTAACGGTTGATATAATAACAAAAAATCTAACGGTCACTTGACATAATATCACTTAATATAATTTTATTTAATATAACGATCAGTTGTCATATTGATCTGTTGATATAATTTCATTTTATCTAATTTCTTTTGATATAATGAACACTTTTTATAATGCACATTTGACATAACATTCGTTTAGTATATTATTTATTTACTATAATATTCATAATCTCTAAGTAACTTTTAATATAATTTAGAATAATAGCTATTGTATTAAGTTTTTGTTCTTCCCTTTATACCCTATACATCACCCAACTATTGTTACCAGGAGGATCTGGATGCAATCTGGACTTTAGGGCACCCCGACTCGGATAGGTTAGGTTAGAAGGGGATGGCGGGGTCTACGACCCCGCCATCCCCTTCGTGGTTTTTTTTTTTAACCAACCAGAAGTAGGAGCCCCGCGAAGCGGGGCTCCGTCGACCAAGTCCGACCTCGACCAGAAAATTAGGTCAAAAGAACATTAGGTTAAATGAAAGTTATATTAAAAGAATATTATGCATTTTGAAAATTATATCATATGAACTTTATACAAAATGTTATTATATCAAAGGAAGATTATATCATATAAAACATTATATCATATGAAATTAGGTTATTTGATATTATAGCATATGAAAATTATAACATATGAACGTTATTTCAAGTAAAATTAGAGCATTTGTTATTATATCAAACATTACACACCCGATCTTTAGATCCTGACAGGATCTAAAGATGATTAAATAACGAGGTAAAACTCATCCAATCAAATCTGCGTTCAGTAAACTTTCACGTAAGAGTAATGAATGACTATCGTCTAGTCTGGTCAGCACATCCAACTCGTCCAATAAGAAACTTTATTACTAGCTTTGTAGGACAATAATATGCTACTGAATATTTGTAATGCTCGAGAGGGCGCTGCATATTACGTTAAAAGTGGACTATCGAATGCATTCGTAAACTTAACAGCAATTATGTGATTTGGCGCCGACTTCAAAAAAATATAATTTATTGGTATTACATAATTATTTGGGTTTATTGTTTTAAACAAATTAATATAAAGGTATTATTCGAGGCAAACTTCTTGAGCATTAGGTGATGTGGTGGGGGAAAGTTTGCGCATCGTACACTTATGTGCAAAATATTGCACACTCTTTTATGATTAGTTACGTCAAGTTTTTAAAATTAACAGATTTATTTATTACAATTTGTTTATTTCGAGATATTTAACATGTTACTTGTTGAGTTCGATATACAAATTATTAATTAATTAAAACTACAAGATACTCTCAGTATCTTACAAATTGTTATCAGTAAACTTACAAATTGTTATGTCAAATTGTTGTTACGGAATACTTTACGGAGACAAAGCTTGTCAGAGAATGAGGGATAGTAAAAAAAAAAAATATTTATTTTATAAGCAACAGCTAGTTTTGTTGAAATGAAAAACTCGTGAAAAGAAGTGATCGTTTATTGTTATTATAAATATTTAATTTAATTTAATAAAATTAAATTAAATTTAATATTTATTTATATAAAAGTCAACAAATAATTACAACGAAAACTCAACAAATAACAACAACAACTAACGATTTATAACAGAGCACAAAAGTGAGCACTTTTCACTGCATGCACGTGGTATTCGGGAGAGAGCGGAACGAAGACGCGGTGCGCGGGGTAAGAGTCGACTGATCTACCAATCACGCGCAGGTACGCCCCTGCCCCGCACGTCGCGCCTCAGCCTCGTAACCAAAGAGACCCAAAATTCGTTTCTGCGCATTCAAGGTCGTTTGCTCAAGATGTTTGCCCCGTATAATAAGCAAAGTTTAGCGAATATTTTATTTTTTACTTTTGAGTTTTTGAAGGCGGTCCCTTTTTCTTTGAAAAAAATTAGTACATTCATATTATAATATTTAGAATACGCTCGAGTTAAGAATATTCTTTTTTTTTAATTAGTTTTTTTATTTTATTTTTTTATTAAAATGTCGTAATTTCTTAGCATTTTGACGTTTGAAACTGTTGCATAATTTTTAGGTTCTTTTAAAGCCTGTTTTACGAGCTTCGATTAATTTTACTTGTAGGAAAAAAAAGAGACAGTTGCGTTCGATTCTCATACTGGAATCTGTCACTTCTTTTCGATCAAGTCATAATTTACTGGGTGAATAGCTCTTACTTGCATATTGTGAAACAGGCCCTTAGATTATCAGAACTAAAGTATAATCTTAAATTAATTAATTTAATACAAATATTGATTTAGGATCAATATATTTACAAAAACATATTAAGGTGGTTCTAAAGGAACAGCTGGTGTACGGTGTGTATGTAAGTACATGGTTTTGCAATAATTTGTAAGTAGAACATTAGGTCAGCGTAAGAATGCACTTTGATCAAGGCTTAGATGTAGGTCAAGTGTATTTCCGCACGGTGATGCAGAGCCGATGCATTTTGTACATAACTTTCATAATTTATTTTAGTGTTCAATTAGACGTGGTTTGAATCGGACAACTTGCATTTTCATTCCGACTGGAATCCGTCGAACATTCCTTGACATTTACACTGACAAACCAATGTTGGGTTAACACACCTTACATTTTTGGCCCTTCGAGCCGGATTATAACATTGTGACGTCGCAACCGCACGGCCACCGCTACCTCAAGATGCGCCCCCCACTGCAGACCCCTGTGGGGTATATAAAGGACCTGCGTGCGCGACGCGGCCTTCTTGCCTGCGGTCACCAACGCCGAGTTAAGTGTTCCTCACTTCGCTGCGCCAGGACTTTACCAAACCACTTACCTACCTACCAACCTACGCCTTGAGACTACCTTGTATTTAATAGATATAAATATATAGAATAATAATACCTTTGTTAATCTATCGATTGTTTCTATTTATTCTGCCTACCTAACTAGTCATTAGTAGACTACGTTACAGCGGCGTTCAACAATAGAGGTTATATGGTTTGGTTAAGTCTTGGCAGTTATTTAATTGTGTGTTATTTCTGTGTATATTTCTTTTCTTCGTCCGAAAGGTGCGTACGGTGTTTTTTTTATTCTATTATCTCACTTGTTTCACCTCGTGTTTTAAATAACCTACAAAAACTTCTACTTTTATGTGCTTATGTTTTTGTTAAAAAAAAAAAAAAAGAAACACATTCTTATCACCTTTTGGACGGATTCATTTTTTTTTCAAATAATTGTGTATCTTTGTGTGCGTAATTCCCAATCAATTTTTTTTTAAATATGGCTTATGCTATCAAATTTAATCATTTAAGTAAGGCTGAGCTCGAATATGAAGTGCTTGTAAGAGGTGGTGTTGTGCCTGAAAAATCAATTACGGTTGAGGAATTGCGTAAACAAATTGCTAAATTGTCAGACCTGGCATTTGATGAAATAATATCGTCGTGCTTTTCGCCAGATGTTGATATTACCGCATGTAATGGCTCATTGTTGCGCGTTTCAAATAACCTTTTGACTTTGCAAACTCATTATGATAAAAACCTGTTTGTTAGATCGGAATCTATTATGCATCATGTTTTTCATAGATTATCAAGAATAGATACTTCGTTGCTTACTGATAAATCATCAATTCAAGTTGTATGGGATATGTTTCACGCTAATTATAAAATCTTAGCATCTTTTACCACGTGGTCGGTTCCTACCAATGTACCGTGTCATGTGGTCGAGCCAACGTGTTCATTACCACGTGAAGTTCAACACGTGGATTTTATAAATGAACGCAAAATGTTTTCTGAAATCTGCAAGTTTAAATATAGCGGTCGAACCTGTGTGAGGGCGTTTATTCAGAAGGTTGACGAGTTCATGTCGTGTCGAGGTATACCCGAAGATAGAATACTTTCTTTTGCTTTTGAGGTATTTTGTGATGATGCTTTGCATTGGTTTCGTTCAATTAAAGATAGTGTTCGTTCCTGGAAGGATTTGTGTATTTTGTTAAAACGCGATTTCAGTCCTCATAACTATGACTTTAAATTAATGTCGGAAATTAGGGCTCGTACTCAAGGTGAAAAAGAGAACATAACCATCTATGTATCTAAAATGCAAGGGTTATTTTCCTGTCTGGACGTACCCATCAGCGAGTCTATTAAATTAGAAATACTATTAAATAATATCAGGCCGTGTTATACAAATTCACTCTTAACTGGCAATATTGTGGATATTCCTTCTTTAATTAGTGTTTGTAGAAATTTTGAGAAGTATGACAGTCGTAGCAAGGAATTTTCGGAACCACCTAAAATTACTGCCAATACTCTAGCGCCAGATTTTGCTTATAGATATCCCAATGATACGAATTCGAAAAAAACTTCTTATAGCAATAATTCTTACAAAAAACATAAGTACTTTAAACCTACTTACAATGTTTTAAATACAGATCAATGTTCGACAGAAAATAGTAATTCTGCTGAACCGAGCGTCAATGCTGTTTCTGTCACTAGTACTGCTATACCTAAATTATACTGTCCGAGATGCAGAACAGACTCACATTCTTTAAAATATTGTCGTCAACCTCGTTTTTTGGTTTGTTTTAAATGCGGATTACCTGGCTATCGAGTTTTAGACTGTCCTAGTTGTAACAATAAAACTAATAAAAATTCAAAAAACGTAAAAAATACGGTTGGGGAAAATCAAAAGTAATTGTGAAAACATGTAAAAATGAATGGCATAATTGGCTAAATTATGTATCTAAATTTTTCAATTCATATCAACTTTCCTCAATCGTTAATTCTAACATTAATTATACTCCATTTATCCCCGTTACGGTTAACGGGAAGAACACTGTTGGTTTACTAGACACTGGTTCATGTGTAACTATTTTGGGTAATAATTCCCACAAACTTTTTTTGGATAAATCTAAATTATTACATTCTAAACCTCTGGATTTTATCACCGCTGGTGGCGACAAATATTCTTCACTTGGCTCAGTGGTACTTCCTTTTGAATTTCAAAATAAAATTATTTCTCTTGTTACTCATATTGTACCGGGTATTAAGAAAACTTTAATCCTTGGTATGGATTTCTGGAGGGGTTTTGGGTTGTTCCCTGATCAATTGGAATCTATTTTACTCACGAAAAATAATAACGACGTTGTTGTTTCGGAACTACAGCCTAGTTCTACCAGTCACTTGGTATCTTTTGATCATTTGTCTGATGAGCAGAGAGCTACTGCTAACGACATCATCGCCCAATTCACCGATATATCTTATGAACGGCGAGGGCTCGGCCGAACTTCACTCATTACTCATTCGATTGATACAGGTGATAGTCCACCTATTCGTCAGCGATACTATCGTATGTCTCCCGATAAACAGCGTATTTTGTTAAAACATGTCGATGCAATGTTGGCAGAAGATGTCATTGAACCATCTGAAAGCCCTTGGTCTAATCCCGTCATTTTAACGCCTAAAAAAAATGGTGAATTGCGTTTTTGTCTCGACAGCCGTAAACTAAATTCGGTAACAAAAAAAGACGCGTACAATTTACCTTATATCTCTGAGATTCTGGATAACTTGAGAGACGCTAAGTACCTAACTAGTTTAGATATATCTAAATGTTTCTGGCAGACGTCAATAAGGGCAGAGGACCGTTGTAAAACTGCTTTTTACATTCCGTCACGTGGAACTTTTCAATTTAAATCCATGCCTTTTGGTTTAACAAATGCTCCTGCGACACAACAGCGTTTAGCAGATATTTTATTTTACGGGCCCGAATTTGAAAACAAGGTCTTTTGTTTCGTTGATGACATCGTATGTGTGACAAATTCCTTTGAAAATCACATTTCACTTCTAATTAAAATACTTAACAAATTAAAATATGCAAACTTAACTATAAATTTAGAAAAATGTAATTTTTTCAAAGACAAACTTAAATATTTGGGCTATATAGTGGATTCAGAAGGTCTTCATGCAGATCCTGAGAAGGTAAAATCAATTACAAGTTATTCCACTCCGACATATAAAAAAGAGGTACGTCGTTTTCTGGGTGCTGCATCGTGGTATAGAAGGTTCATACCCGATTTTAGTACTTTAGCGGCTCCCTTAAATAAATTAACTTCTAACGGCAAAAAGGCTCCACTGTTCGCATGGTCGCAAGAGGCGGATGTAGCTTTTAATAAATTAAAAAAATGTTTATCTTCTTCCTCGGTCTTATGTTGTCCCGATTTTGATCAGCCTTTTGAAATACACGCCGATGCTAGTGATTACGGCATTGGACCTGTACTTTGCCAGGTCAAGGAGGGACAGGAAAGAGTCATAGCCTTTTATAGTAAATCCTTATCGGACCAGGAAAAAAATTACAGTGCTACTGAGCGCGAAGCGCTTGCTGTCTTATCTGCTATCGAACATTGGCGGTGTTATATTGAAAACGGAAAACAATTTATTGTGTACACCGATCATGCTGCTTTGAAATGGTTTTTAAAACTGAACAACCCTACAGGGCGATTAGCCAGGTGGGGAGTTCGTCTTTCCTCTTATAACTTTGAAATAAGACACCGTCGTGGTTCAGATAATATTGTACCAGATTTTCTTTCTCGATCACCTAATATTATGGATATCGATAGTAATCTCCTCCCAGATGGTAGTTCCTTATCTACTAATGACACTTGGTATTTGAATATTTTTAATGGTTGTTCGCAGTCTCCTACATCCTTTGTTGACTATCAAGTGATCAGTAATAAATTATATCGTTTCAAAAAGAGTCTTAATCCTCTTACCAGAGAATTTCAGTGGAAGGAAGTAGTTCCATCTGAACGGAGAAACGAAGTAATACTTCAGAGCCATTCCTCCCCTACGGCGGGTCATATGGGTATTTTCAAAACTTTCAAACGTTTAGCCCTCAATTATTATTGGCCTGGAATGTATTCCGATGTTGTAAAAGCGGTAAATTCTTGTGATAGTTGCATCGCACATAAGCATCAGAATCATGCAACTTTGGGTCTTATGGGTGAACCTAAGTCTTGTTCTAAACCTTTTCAAATGATAAGTATTGATTTGATTGGTCCCTTGCCTCCTACAAGGCAACAGAACAATTTTATTTTTGTCGTTTGTTGTTGTTTCTCAAAATATTGTTTACTTTTCCCTATTAAACGTGCGACTGCTGACGTAATAACTAGAATCTTAGAGGAAAAAGTTTTTCTGGTACATGGTATTCCATCTACCGTAGTACTAGACAATGGCAAACAATTTATAAGCGCAACTTTTAAAAACTTGTTAAATAAATATAAAATTCCAAATTTACATTACACACCGTTTTATGCACCTCATGTAAATACGGTAGAAAGATATAATAAAACTATAATAACAGCTGTTTCTACGTTCATTTCAAACGATCAACGCATATGGGATACACTTATACCTAAAATTCAGTTCGCAATGAATTGTGCAGTAAACGAAGTAACCGGTTTTACACCATCTATGATCGTATTCGGGCGTGAAATGGTAACCTGTGGTTCTCATTATGTTTCTAGTAAATCTGATACTAATATAATTCATGAGCCACGTGATAGTTATGCTGAGTCACTAGGCTACTTATCCTCTATTTTCGAGAGAGTACAGGCAGCGCTAATAGGTGCACACAAGCGTAATTGTCATTCTTATAATCTTCGCCGTAAAACGGCAGAATTCAATGTTGGTGATATTGTTTGGAAACGTACCTTTTACTTGAGCGATAAGGATAAATATTTTTGTAAAAAACTCGCTCCTAAATTTATTAAATGTAAAATCGTAGCAAAAAAGTCTCCATTAGTGTACAAACTAGCAGATATGTCTGATAAGCCACTTGGCGAATGGCATATAAAGGATATTAAATTAAATAAACTATAAACAATAATGGTATAAAAAAAAAAAAAAAAAAAAATTTACCCTATGGTTCAGTGGTTAAAATTCTCATTGTCGAATCGGGTATACCATTTTGTTCGCTAATATTCTTCACGCTCATAATTCCTTTGGAATCACATCTACTAATGATGTCGAATTCTATTATTTTCAACTATACGATGTTGTTCATTCATTCATCTTGAAATGTGTCATGCCTTCTGTGTAGACGCGCACACCCAATACTACTTCGCTAACGCGCTACTTGGTAAACAAGTTGTTATACTTACATTTTTAGCTATATTTAGTTCCGTTAGATAAGAATGAGTTTCAATAATTTTCTTTAATTAGTAAAAATTCAATCTTAATAGGTTGCACGTAGTGTTATTTTTGAATGACATCATGACATTGTTATTGTATTGAATGCGTTTGGCTCGATCACTCCGGTTCTTTTCAACTTTATTTAGGTATCGTAACTTCATATTTTTTCTAGTTATTTTTTTTATATACACTTATTGTTCTGATTTCAGTAAAGCCGGATCGAGCTGCCGGTGCTGCTTAAGAACTGCTTCCTGAGGTCTTCCATGTCAGCCAGGAGCCGAATTTTTTAAGAAAAATTCTGCCCTAACGGAGGGGGTGTGTGACGTCGCAACCGCACGGCCACCGCTACCTCAAGATGCGCCCCCACTGCAGACCCCTGTGGGGTATATAAAGGACCTGCGTGCGCGACGCGGCCTTCTTGCCTGCGGTCACCAACGCCGAGTTAAGTGTTCCTCACTTCGCTGCGCCAGGACTTTACCAAACCACTTACCTACCTACCAACCTACGCCTTGAGACTACCTTGTATTTAATAGATATAAATATATAGAATAATAATACCTTTGTTAATCTATCGATTGTTTCTATTTATTCTGCCTACCTAACTAGTCATTAGTAGACTACGTTACAACATATCGAGACCGATTGACATACTTTTAGATGCACACGTATATTCCGAAATATATGATTGAAGGTAAACCTAGTAGTAAGCCGTCATGCTACTTACCCCACTATGGAGTACTTAAACAAGACTCTCTGACAACCAAGCCTTACGTTATAAAGCCTTACTTTAACGCCTCACAAAAGACTGACAGTGGTTATAGTCTGAATGATCTGATGGAATGTGGTCCTAAGCTTCATCAAGATCTCTTAACATTATTGATGGGATGGAGAACATACAAATACGTTTTCACAGCTGATTGCGAAAAAATGTATCGCATGACTTTAGCACACGAAGATGACCAACATCTGCAGAAGATCATGTGGAGAAAAACAGGCCAGGCACCGTTAAAGGAGTATCAATTAACTACATTGACTTTTGGTACAAAGGCCGCGCCCTATTTAGCTCTTCGAACGTTAAAACAATTAAGAGATTGATGATGCAGAAAAATATCCCTTGGTAGCTGACGGACGTATGTTTTTGACGTCTGCAGCGGCAGCGGCAACAATTCGATTGAATGCGCACAACAGATGCAGGAACAGCTTATCAACATGCTAAGGGGTGCAGGCTTTACACTTCTGGCGTCGTCGGATCTCAATCAAACTACCATGCATTTCACGAACGCAATTTTTTTCTTCACGAAATTTGGTGAAACTTACCTTTTTATTATGTCCCAAATACGCTGTAATTTATTTGATTAGAAATATTTATTTTTTTTCACCTTATTTTGAATTAATATCGAAAAAGCACCCTAAGTTTCGATCGAAAATTCACCCGTCAAAATATCAGCTTTTTTATAAAGTTGGTATGTTTTCTGTTAGTTGAAATCTCTACTTTCCGACGGTGAATAAATATATATACATATATATATTACTATAGTAAATCTTCACAGAAAATGCAAAACAAAGATCGAAAAAAACTATTAATATATACAATTTTGAGCTTAAATGAATAAAATACAAAAATCATCAATCTCATTTACGGTTATGTTTATGGCCTGGGCGTTTATACCGCAGTTTTAACCGTACCTAAACCAATAACTATAGGACCGATTCAGTTCTGGTCACAGTTCTAACCTAACCTAAACCAGAATACACCAATAAAAGTGAATATTTTAAAGTTATAGCCGCTAAATATTAAACTAATTTAATTGAAATGTGTATATGAAAACATGTATTTATAACTACTTGTACCATGGTACTATTAGTTAGACATGCTATGTGAAAATAACTAAATAACTAGAACTGTAAAAGTTACGTAAAACTCATGTATATAATACTGATTATTATGAATAAAAAGAAACCTAAACAAAAAAGATATGACTTTGAATAATAGTGTAAAAGATGGTTATGTTGGAAAAATATAGGAAAACTAATAAAAGTACAATAGATGTTTATTGCTACCGACATTAGGAAGTTGAATGTTTCGAATTATGAACATTAATGACAGAGTAGTTAGGAATTGTAATTGTTAGGATGAAGAATGTTAGGAAGAACATTTTCGGATTTCCAATTATCGGAGTTGAAACTTTAGGTGAACTTTGGCGCACCCGTATTCCATAAATGGAGTCACACGAAATTTGAATTTCTGTCAATAAAATATCGACCGTATTTATAACGAGGTAAGGATGCAATAAATTAGCGCAACTGACAGTTTCTCTTACCATAATATGATAGCGCGCTGTAACCTGCACTACCAGGTGGGGATAATATATAATAAATAAATAATATTAAAGCATAAAGAATATATAATAGGTGGTATTTGGACTCTACTCAGCAACAGCTCGAAAGCGCCTTCCAAGGGCAAAATCCTTTTCTGGCCTCTTCTCACTGGATGGATAGTTAATCACGTAAGGTAAAAGTCTATCCACAACACGATAGTTAGCCATTCTTCAACTAATAAAATATGATTTGGTCGAAGATCCCATGTCCGCAAAAGCTATCTTTCTATATTAATTGTAAAATGTGTAATTTTAAATAAAATTTTTGGCAACGCGGAGTACGTTGGCCGAACAGACGAACTATATATTTTGAACGGGCCATTTTTAATTAATTTATGGCCGGCTACACGCACCATCATGCCAGCGAGCTACCTGCACACACTCATTTGCGCTGTCTAAGATGGAGCGTGTAGCCGGGCAGTCAAGGTGTGTTGGTATCTTATAAGCCTTAAAACAAGGCTACACAACGTTTAATCAGGCGGGTCAAACAGGCGGGCCATGAGACATCATGAGGACCAAATATTTTTGGCGCGCGCCGCTTCTGTTTACATTAAACAAAGGTGTAGTTTGAATCTAATAAGGTTATTAAATATTAATTAATGTTAATAAAGTTAGGAACTAAGTCTCTACACGTGTAAACGTAGGTATGTCTTGCGAGCGTCGGTCTGATCGTATCAATATATATTGTATTTAAGTTTAATTAACCACCAAGATCCGTGACATTTTTCATTTTTCATTAGACCCAAAAGGAGTTTTGGCAGGCTGGTGTCGATATTTTATACTGTTTAAGTCAAGATATACGTTTAAAACGAAAAGTAATATTTAAAAAATATGTTAATAAACTATAAGCCGATTACGTAAAACGGGGTCTAAAGGAGAGGAAACAACTAAATATTTCAGGTAGAAATCCAGGAATAGACTGGTACTAAAATGGTCAAAGTAAAGCCGTGGTCACACGACTGTATCCCTACCATGTCCGTTTAATGCGAGGTTTTCCAGGCCTCCACAATCATAGTCGTTATTCAGTGGGTGCGACCATTGGTTGGTTTCCAAAGTTATTTTTATAAATAAAATAAATTCTTCTTTCAGTAAAATCTTTACGTCATGTTCTCCAGCACAGCCACATTCATAAATAGCGGTCAATTTTATCTCAAAACAATTTAACAACAAAAAAACATTTTAATATATAACTGGACGCATAAGGAACGTTGAATGTGGCTCTGCTGCAGAGCATACTCCCCGGCAGCACCACCTAGAAAAAGTACTTAGGATAGATGTAAAGGAGTGGTTTTCATGAAAATTGATGTACGTATACTGCTAAAAAAGTCTTTTCAATTTAGTTGTTTTAGTTAATTATATTAATCTAAAGTATTCACGCAAAACGCCTGCAAGTATTTATTAGCAAACAATATTATTATACCGATGCTATGTTATATGGTTATATGTTTAGACACTCAAGTATAAGTATTATGGAAGAGGAAAAATATACATAATGCAATGGTACTTACATATAATATTTATGTTATTTTATCATTGTATTAAATTACTTTTCAAGTAGGTATGCATATTATTCGCATTCATCATAATTCAAATTAAAACTTGATGTAATAAAAACAAAAATTAAATGACACTTAGTCTTAGTTTTATAAATTGATTTTTCACCATTTCGATTTCGACCTTTAACATTACATTATTGTTTCGTTAGTGTGATAAATGTAGTATTCTATAACCAATTATCTCAATTAATACGTATCCCATTATAACTAACTAATAAGTGAAAAATAATTTCTAATATAAGCTGAAAATGGTAATGAACAAAAAATACTAGTATTATTGTGAAAAAGCGTGGGGCGCTCTGTGCCATATTTTTCGTCTATCGAGCAACCCACGCTTTTTTTTGTTCATTACCATTTTCAGCTTATACTATTAGGAATTATTTTTCACTTTTTAGTTAGAAGTACTTTAAAAGCGTGTTTTTTAGTTTTTTTTAACTATTATTTATTTTCTACTTTTTAGTTTGGTTTATTTATAAAAGCGTTTTTTTTCTTTTTTTTTTCGAATTATTGGATTGTCATCGATCTTTGACAGGTGTGCAAAATTTCCGTTTAAATCTGTCCGTTTAAAGTGCGTCAAAATCGAGTCCAAAGGAGTCGGTTACATACATAATACAGGTGAAGCTAATATAAGCGTGTTTAAAAGCTGCATTACAGGACTTCAAACACTTATTTCTAAGTGTAAAAATAATCCTTCGTGTGAAAGTAGTGTTTTTAGAGACATAAGGACGAATTTGTCGTTTCGTATGTCACCGAAAGCCTTATATCTATCGGCCAGGAGACATTTCCTTCATTTTTTTTGTGATAAAGCGCATAATGATAGTGACGGTTGAAACAACGATGAATCCATTAAGATTAAGGATGTCAGGAATCTGTCAGAGGGCCCTTCAATAATTTTTATATATTATGGTGCCTTTGGCCTGCTTTAGGTTTTAAAGTTTATGGTAAACATAACAATTAATTATAAAACAACTGTTTTTGATTTAATGTGGGCAAATTTAGATATAACGTTTTTCATATCTAGTTCTTTAAGCAAATCATGCTCAACAAGCCGGCTCATTTATATCGGTCAGGACGGTCAGTATGGGCAAGTCTATATTTACAAAACATACACATATTTGTTCTTACAAGCTAGATATTTTACGCTACTATTTAAATTTAATTATTTTTACGGTCAGACAGGCATTAGAGCGCGGGGCTCTCCAATTCGCGGGGCCCGTAGCATTTGCTACTCTTGCTATATGGCCCCGGCACCGATGATGTAAGCTCTAGTAGCTGTGATAGTGAATCGTGGCACAATGTGAAACCTATATTAGTGACTGGCAGAAGAAATGATGTAAATAAACCTGGAATGGACAAGTGGACTTAATCAAAGTGGACACTCTGTGGTACTTCTCTGAATGGATTTGGCGTAACAAGACTAATCGTTGTGTTTGGATTTTTAAAAATAGCTCTGTGACTGATGATTATTATATAAAATGTACTGGCAAAAGGAATGCATCAGTAAAATTAATATTACTACCTACTACAGGGAATAGTAAGTGACATAGTCACATGTTCATTAAAAAGTATCGATACAAATTTATTCATAGATCAAAAATTAAATTGTCTGCGCACAAAAGAAAAGTATTAGCTTCACACATGCAAAATCAATACCCAATAGTTGTGAGAAACAAACTAATTAATTCTTCTATGGATATCCATAGAAGATTTGATGCATGAACAATGTGAACCACCTTTTGTATATAACCATCTTTTGTGACTTTGAAATCGTTGCAAAATATAAGAAACAAATTGACGGTACAAAACGTTACAATAAAATAGCTGTGTTGGCCTTATGGATTATCTCGTTTACAGATCCGTGGTTGACGTCATCAGAACGGTTTCTTTACAATCTATTTTTATTACTAGACCGAACTTATGTTAAACTTCGATAAGAACATTTCAAAGAATATTTATACCGTTTTAAGTATAGACGCAACCGGTTCCATTTTCAATAAAATGTATCCTCCTAATCCTACAGATGCTTATAAATTTTGTGCCAATTAATGTTTTAAATTTAATTGAAAGGCAAATCGTCTGAAAACATTTGCTAATAAATATTATCAGGCGATTTGTATGAAAATTTTAAAACAGTATCTATCCTAAGTACTTTTTAGGGTTCCGTAGCCGAATGGCAAAAAACGGAACCATTATAAATTCGTCATGTCTGTCTGTCTGTCCGTCCGTCCGTCCGTCCGTATGTCACAGCCACTTTATTCCGAAACTATTAGGACTACACAATTGAAACTAAGTAGGTAGATGTATTCTGTTAACCGCTTTACGATTTTTACACAAAATACATTCCCCATACATTGAACTGAAACAATTTAATTTTTCTTCATTCTACCTATACGTGTGTTTAAAATTACATTGAGGTTTCTAGAACCATTTTTTTTCAATGTCAATCGTTGCAAAGTTAGACACTTTCAAAGTGCTAAAATGAGTGTCCCCCCCCCCCCCCTCTAACTTTTAAACCACAAGAGTGAAAAATCTAAAAAAAAATATGTATTATAGATCTTAATAAAAACTTTCAACCAAAATTGTTTTGAATGAGATTTTGAGATATTGCACTTTTTCAGCAACCGCAAATTATAACTTTGTTATTGATACAAATTCCATAAAACACTATTAAAATAGTTATTTATGGTACTAAGTGAGAAACGTTTATATATTTCTGTTGTGAGTGCCAATTTTAAATCTTGAGCTGGCGAAGTAGTCATGAATTGAATCACGAGCGTAGCGAGTGATTCTAATAAAGACTACTTCGCAAGCGAGAGATTTTAAGAGGTCACGAACTGGAAATTAAATTTTTCTCATGCGTTACATACAAAACTTTTCACCTCTTCCAGTGAGAAAATATTAAGATTTAAATAAACTCGTTCTCGATTGCTTAACTTGGGATAATTCCATGAAATACGACAGTAATACCGATTCAGAATACGTTTTAGGGCCTTTAGTAAGTCGCCACTAATTAAATATGTCGTACGCTTTGAAATACTTTTTACGTAATTTTCTGGTAAAAACCAAACTTCAGTGTTAGAAGCAAGTTGTCGCAACTCTTTTTGAGTTCCACAAATTTCTTCATCACTTGATTCACTATTTTTTTGTTAAAAAGTTCCATTAAACAATTAAACATAAACTGAAAAGAATTTATAGTTGCCCGCGATGACTGACGCAGACACAGACCTTTTCTTTTTTAAAATGCGTTCGGAAATTCGTTCCGTAACATTTATTTATAGAGTCTAATATTAAGTACCTGATTTTATTTAATTTAATTGTCAATCACGAATATAAAAACATTAAAATACTAAATAAGCGTATAATTTAAAATAATTAAAACGTATCGTTTGTAGTTATTTAATAAAATTGATGTCAATGTTTATTACTAACCTACAAGGTGGCTGCTTTATTTTTTTTAGCGCCTATTCATTGGAAGGATTTTGTTGCGAAATTTGAATCACTTTGCCTCACTAGTGAGTAAAAACGGTTTTTACTCACTAAATTCTAGCAAGCAAACGATCTTTTTCGTGCTGGTGTGGTGAAAACAAAGTTATTTTTGCTGGCAAAAAAGTTGGTATTTTGGCTTTAAAGTCCAAATATGTTGTTACGACTAGCTACGGAACCCTATTGCGCGTGGCCCGACACGCACTTGGCCGGTTTTTAAAGATGGCGCTGCCAGGAATATGCTCTGCAGCAGAGCAACATTCAACGTACATTATTCCTCTATTCTGTATGCGGACAGTACAATGCATGTACAGTCGGCTCCTTATTTATATAGTTACAGACAAAATAGCCAGATATCTAAACTGATCAATGATATCAGTACAACCTAAATCATCATGTTAAATAAATCACCCATCTTGCACAAATATATCCAAACATAGACACCTTCAAATATATGAGTGCATTCAGTTTTTAAATAATAGTAACAAAAACAGCGCCTATGGTTTTGAAGCATACAAAGTATACAAAAATATGAAGCAATAAATGAAAATTAACTCAATCGCGCTATGAACTCAATCGCTATATGGGTGAATTTCAACAAGCGATTTTTTTGTGTCATTTCGGTGGATTTTTTAATTTCAATGCTATCTACAGGGTTATTGGGTAAGTCGACCTAGATCCGTTAAGAGGTGGTAGTTCCCATCATTTCTGACTGATCTGACTATGAAACACCCCACCCTAAACCTAACCGTTTTCGAGATATTGGACTTAGAAGGTTTTTTTAAAAAATATCCCGATTTCTTAACTATAGCCTATTTTTTTTGTATCCTATGCCTTTTATTTTTTTTTAATTCTGATTTTTGTGTGCCAGATAAGTTTGTTTATAATTCTCAACCCAAAAAGTGCAAGTATCTGAACCAATGGGATCGTAGTAGACGATTGATACCGTAAAAAAGTAATTAATTTGAAAAAAAAAATTGTTTCTTTTAGTAATATTTAAAAAAAAATCTATGGCGTTAGTTCTGCAGATGTTTTAAATAATATCTACGTTCCATTAGCTATCCAACAAGGTATCACAAGCTAGGGTCTTATCACAATTCATAGAAAAAAAATCGATAAAAGGCTCTCAGGTAGCAGTACAAATTTGGGTTCTTTGGTCCTATTGTTCTTCCACGGAGCTGTGGTGCGTGCGAGCGGGCCAAACTGACCAGGTGCAAGCGAGATAAAATAATCCCGGCCAATTTGTTGTTATTGTTTCGTTTTAGTCTGCTTCCGTGATTCGTCCGTAGTAGATGCGATATTTAGTGCTCTTCATTTCTTACCCGACTTGGCTTGTATTTCTGGACTGTTTCCTACAAATTGTGACTGTGCTTGTTAACTGGACTTTGAATTGTGCTTCTGAATTGGAACTGTTGAAGATGGCAACCTTCACGAACGAGGAATACGCGGATATTCTACTTTGTTATGGGTACTGCAATGGTGTTTCTGCACGAGCTCGTGACGAATACATTGCACGTTATCCCGGCCGCCGAATACCGGATGTCACTGTCTTTGACGGCGCTTACCGGCGACTCAGAGAGACTGGCTCTGTTTTAAGGCGTCGAGCAGACCTAGGCCGACCACGGATCATTGTTGATGATGAAGATGAAGATAATCAAATAGTTCAACGGTTTAGAGCGGATCCAACTACTTCAACTAATGCTGTTGCCCGAGAACTTGGACTCTCGCAGTGGAAAGTGTGGTTTACGGTGAATACTGCAGGCCTCTACCCCTATCACTACACGCCAGTACATGTTATCGAAGAGGGAGATCCAGTGAGGAGGTTAGACTTTTGTAGATTTATGCTTCATGGAGATTTAGAAGACCCAGCATTTTTAAAACAAATCTTGTGGACAGATGAATCAAAATTTGATAAAGATGGAATTACAAATTACCACAACGCTCATTATTGGGCCCCAAAAGCGCAAAAAAATCCTAACCAGAAGAGGACAAAAGCCGCAAAAAGAAGATTTAGTTTAAATGTCTGGATGGGAATCATAGCAAACAAATTAATTGGGCCCTTCTTTCTACCTGATAATTTAAACGGAGAATTTTACGAACATTTTCTAAGAGAAGAGTTACCAAATTTATTAGAGGATTTACCCCTAAATCTGATTAGAAACATGAAGTTCCAACACGACGGTTGCCCTGCACATTACAGAAGAGGGGTCAGGGAATGGCTAGACAACGAGTATCCTAATAGGTGGATCGGAAGAGGTGGACCCATACCGTGGCCAGCAAGAAGTCCTGACCTGACTCCCATGGATTTTTATGTGTGGGGACACATGAAGACATTAGTCTACAATGAGAATAATCCAATTGAAACTATTGACATATTAAGACAGAAGATTATTGAGGCTGCTGACGAAATTCGAAGAGACTTAACGACTGTAGTAGTTAAAAGCGGACTAAGACACCGAATGAGAGTGTGTGTGCGAAACAGAGGCGGCCATGTAGAACAAGATTTATAAATTTAAATAAATGTTGTTTAATAATTATTTGTATTGTTTTATTTCGTTTCCTGGCCCAAAAGAGAAGTTTAATCTTAAGTACCATTGTTTTTTTTTACTACCTGGGAGCCTTTTATCGATTTTTTTTCTATGAATTGTGATAAGACCCTAGCTTGTGATACCTTGTTGGATAGCTAATGGAACGTAGATTTTATTTAAAATATCTGCAGAACTAACGCCATAGATTTTTTTTTAAATATTACTAAAAGAAACAATTTTTTTTTTTAAAATTAATCACTTTTTTACGGTATCAATCGTCTACTACGATCCCATTGGTTCAGATACTTGCACTTTTTGGGTTGAGAATTATAAACAAACTTATCTGGCACACAAAAATCAGAATTAAAAAAAAATAAAAGGCATAGGATACAAAAAAAATTGGCTATAGTTAAGAAATCGGGATATTTTTTAAAAAAACCTTCTAAGTCCAATATCTCGAAAACGGTTAGGTTTAGGGTGGGGTGTTTCATAGTCAGATCAGTCAGAAATGATGGGAACTACCACCTCTTAACGGATCTAGGTCGACTTACCCAATAACCCTGTATATATTTTAAGTGACAAATTAAACTTTAGCCTATTTTATAACATTGTGTGTGAGTGGACAATCATCAAAACTTACATAAATATTTAAAGATGAATTTTTTAGAGTCCACTGAAATGAAAAGTGACAACCGAAATGATACAAAATTACCACTGTGCACAGTTTCTTACTGTGTGATATTTTTTTTAAAACAATATGAACACTACTCAAGCAAATCAGTACTTACGGCGAAATTAAATACACAATTTTCGAATCTAGCACGAGTTATAACAGCCACCGAAATCCTCCTTTTGTCCCCATATTACTGTAATGATAAACTTACTTTTTTGGCGGGAAACCGCAAGACGTTGGGACCGGTGCGTTCGCGCCTACAGCTTGAGCCGGCCTGATCCGAAGTGAGGAAAGGTGAGAAGGGCTTTACTGTCCTCTGAAATGATAACTTTTTTCCAGACAAAAGTTGACTGCCTGTCAAATCCATGAGAAAGAAGATTAACAAACAAAAATGGTTTTATTTGATCAAATATATTATAATTTAATGATAAAACATCCGATTTAAATCCATATTATGAATATATTTGCAGGTGAAGGTACCGTATTTTATGAGCGGAATTGGGTTCGGGACAGACCACCGTGATGATAAAATGACACTTTATTTTTTTTTGGTATATTATAGGGTAGAAATCAATCAATGATTTTTTTGCCAAATTAGAAAAGTACTTACTTTTTTGAGAAAAAAAATATAAAATAAAAAATCAGCACATTGCACTACCATTCCCGGGTTTGCCGTGTATTTTTTTTGCTTGTGCTATTCACCCATATTTATTGGGTACTTTTGATAGAGCCAGTCTGATGATTTCTACCGTAAATATATACTCTTACCCCTTATTTTGGAATTCATACGAACAAAAAACTAAGGGCAGGCTGCTGTAGACATATGTAAAAAGCCGTTTGAAACAAACATTGTTTATTATATTCATAAACATATTACTTGATAACTTTAATTAACAAAGAACAATCGGGACAAGTCGCGATTTCCAAAACAAATAGTAGGATGGTCACACTTTACCTACTAGATAAGAATACTGATATTAGTGTGCGTCAGAATGGCTGGTTGTCTGTGGCGTTGGTCTATAGAGTAGATTCGAAAATAGCTACATAATTGCTTATATTTGCTACATATAATAAATAATTGCTACATAGGATATATATTTAGAAATCAATTTTTTATTTTGACCAGCCAGCCTGACGTTTTGTTGGCTGGTCACCTCCTAGTTTAAAGTCAAGCGTGCAGAGTTTTCCAAAATGTATAGCGTCAATAATTGCTACATATTTACTACATTTCTCTTATTTAGTTAACTTCAAACACATGTTAAATAAAGAATGTAGCAATTATTTAAACTATCCCCAGTAAAAGTGCCTGAAAATATAATAATGGCAAACACTTAGTTCTTCCTCTCTTTATCGTCACAAACAACATAATTTTATCAGGCACTTTTAACACTACAGGCATTCAGGCACTACAAAAATTACTACATTCTTTATTTAACATATTAATATGTTTCAACTAAATTAGAGAAATGAAGTAAATATGTAGCAATTATTGACGCTATACATTTTGGAAAACTCTGCACGCTTGACTTTAAACTAGGAGGTGACCAGCCAACCAAACGTCAGGCTGGCTGGTCAAAATAAAAATTTGATTTCTTAATATATATCCTATGTAGCAATTATTTATTATATGTAGTAAATATAAGCAATGATGTAGCAATTTTCGAATCTACTCTCATAGACCAACGCCACAGACGACCAGCCATTCTGATGCACACATAATTATAAAGTGCGATCATTTGACAGTACGGGATCGAATAAAAATAATATTAGTAAAATAGCGTGTAAACAAAGTGCATGTATTTTTTCAAATATAAGGTTTTATATTAATCAGTGGATGCGTGACCATCCTAAAACAAATGAAGACTACAGACTAGAACATAACAGATTATTAAATAAGCATCAATAAAAATAAATAAAGTAATTACAATATTCATCAGAGGCCGCGCCATCACGTTTTCGCCACTTAATTGTATTTAACAACACGATAACGTGTTTTTATGAAGGAATGACAAAATAAGAAATGCTTATTGTGTAACAGTCGAGTGGCAATAAGACAGCACGGTACGGCACCAGTTATTCAATAGCATTCTACAGATTGTTAGACTATATTGTACTATTTTATTGAAAATATTTATTGTTAGCCTTACAGGCGCAATTTTATTGAAAATATTTCGAGTATTGAAGAGTATAGTAAAAGTTGTATTCAAAACTAAGTCAATACGCGAAATATTATCAATTATATTGAGCGCCTTAGGTGTGGTACTGAACTCAATAAATTCTATGATCCGTTGATACATTCTTCGTAAGGGATGGAATAGACACTAAAATCATTTCAACTTATACAGAATCTAGCATCAATAATAATTATTTTCTAATGTTAATATGTGATATAAGTTTTATTCTAGTCGAGGCCGATTTAGTTTTGTAATTATACTCGCATTACCATGACATTACGTAGTAACGTTATTTACGTCAGGTTCAAATGAAATTGGAGAATTTTATTGGTATAATATCTCTTATGTGCCCATTTAGATTTAACATCATCAAATCTTTTATTCGAAAATTTTATTACGATGTAGATTCTGATTTTGACTGATGATACATATTGATTCAAGCTTTAACACAATCCGGTACTTATAATTAATATAATATTATCATAGTAAAACATAAGCGTGATAAATAAACTTTCCATTGAGTTATCACAGGACACAAAAACAAAATGTAAATGACAGCTCCCAATGTTTCAATCTATTATTGTTTAGGTCCAGAATAAATAAAATATATTGCCAAGGATCATCCATAGTATTAAAACGGGGAGATAAGTTTTAGAGTAAAAAAGGAAATAATGATTATGTACTATTATAACAATAATGGGTACGATACAACTTCTTTTTTATCTACGCACTGCAGTCAGTATAGTAATCTACAGACAGTTCCACACTTCATCATAATTATTATCGACAGTTAATATTTAACATAAGGTATATTTATACTTGTCTGCACTTTTTTAATGTGAAACTTCCTATAGTTGATCAGATAGATATTGTCATAAATCAAATTGTTAGGTAAGCTAAAATATGAACATACAAAAAATACAGTTTTTAAACATTCAACTCGTAGAGTACAGGAGTATGTACATAATTGATATTAACAGTATTGTAAGATAAGCACTGTTGTTGTTTATTAAGTCGTACATATACACATATTGAGTACAAAATGCTCACGTTTCGGTAATAGATAATGGACATAACGGTACCTTAATGATCTGACACTTACATGAAACTGTAATCTTAATCACTATGAAACCGTGGGCAATGTCGACAATCGACAAATAAAAAATGTATCTTCGCGGAAAGGTGATCGATAGAAATTAAAAGCATCAAGTATCAAAATCGTTCAAAGCTTTACACACTGACAGCAGGAAGAGCAAGGATCATGCGCGACTTGTCCTCGTGCTCAGTACAAAACTAGGACGAAACAACAATACACGTATTATAGTCAATGTAAAATAAAAATACGGTTCTTACGGTGGTCACACATCAATGATATCAGGTTAAACTTTTTACAGAATACAAAATCAATGTCATAAAATCGGTGAAAATCAATCGTGGTGATTATCAATGCAGAATAAATATATGTAGGTTTAAGCTGATGTAACATTGTAAATAATAAATACATAGTACATACATTTTACATGATATTAGAAATGGATGAAATCCGTAAGTATGCCAGCAATTAATGCAGATGCAATAGTAAGGTTGCTTTACCGACTAATATTTTTTTAATTTTCATCTACACTAGCGCCATATCAGATGAAACAAAATAATAATTTTATTTTAATGAAAAACTTTAACCTGTTACCAGTTTAGTGGATTATTTGCAGTGTTATTCAAATGGCACTTGCATGCAACAGATAGAAAAGAAAGGTGTGTAGTGTGTTCTGCACAAGGTTCTACGGCTAGTGGTGACATTTATTGTATTATAAATATTAGTAGCTATGGTTGGTGTTGGCATGCGGCGCTTTGATCAGTACACTTTCAGTTGATTCTTGTCGTCGAAACCGGCGGAGTGGCCAGCGTTGCGAACTATGAAGGAGTTCCCATCGAAATGCATCCGCCTTTCGCCGCGTCTGTCAATAAACGATTACCTCATTCAACGTGTACTTATCCCCACTTCAATTATTAAATATTTAATAATAATAATGAGGAGAGCTTAATATTCTGACCAGACTTAACCACAAAGAGAAAATAGTTACTTAACTATCAATAAATTATATGAATTGATTTACATATTTATAAGCAGCATTTATTTAAATTATTAATTATAAGCAGCATTCATTTAAAAGCAATGATAGCGAAGACCGTAGGACGGTGAAGTCAAAGGTCTAGGGTTCGAAACCACGCCACACTCCTCTGTCAATAAATCGATAAGATTTGTCTTTTTGATGAAGTGTGAATTTAACATATAAATTATTGCTCGCTAACTGTGAAGGAAAACATCGTAAGGAAACCTGCATGCGTGGGAATACCTTAAAAGTACTTGAGGGTATGTGAAGTCTACCAATCCGCACTTGGTAAGCGTGGTAGACTAAGGCCTAACCCTTCTTATCACGGAAAAGAGGCCCGAGCCCAGCAGTGGAACATGTATTAGATACATGGCTGCTATTAATATATTTTTATACCATTTTAGTGTGGCTCTAGTAAACTGGACATGTTGCAGGCACCACAGCTTCCACAGCTACACAATCTTTGGATCTCTTGGATAATGAGTTTGAGAGAATCAGAACATACCGCACGAATAGGTGCTGCGTCTGGCCGAGGGATGCGGTGCAGTGCAGGAACGGGCTGGTGATGGACGCGGAGCCGTTGCTGGGGCTGGTGCGCAGCTGGTACTTGTGACTGCAGCGGTGGATCCTGGTCCAAGGAAACCCATCACGTCATGTACGGTCACAAATTTACATTTAAGCGAAGGATCGTGAAGCAAAATGAAGATATATCAAGATAATGATATATCTTTATTTTGATGACATGACAACTTCACGTAAACTATGTAACCAAGACTTTGTATGCTGTTTATACAAAAATTCTATTGAACGACTCAACTATAGAAAGCACTGCTTATATGTATGCTTTTATATGGGGTGCATGAAAGGAGCCTCCCCGAGTGACGTACACAACTATTCCCAACGTCCGGCGCACCCTGGGCAATTCGCCAGTTTTCCAAAGCGAATTGGCTAATCCTTTCACCACGATGGCAAGTCTAAATAAAATTTGACTCAGCCATCGACACGACGAAGAAGAAGACTGCTTATATAAATCAAAGAAAGTAATAACTAACTTTGTAGTAACGTAGTAAATGTATTTGGACACGGAATATCATTTATTTACGGCTGTGGATATTTTTCAGTATAAAGCTTTACATATAAATTAAAATATTTTATTAAATCAGTATTATAACGAAACGTGCGTACAAAGTAACCTCATTTAAAAAGAAATTTAGAGATGGGTCAAGTCAATCAATGTAAGTCGACGTACTTATCTACTTTCAAGGAAAATGTAGAAAATTAAGACACGAGAAACTTGAGACTCCAATCGATTATAAAATATTATGAACATCTATTATGTTCACAATAATAACTAAATTTATTTAACAAGAAAATAGTACGAAAGTAATTTACATTTACAAGTACATAACCAAACGCAAAATAATTATCTTAGTAATTATATTAAGGTACTTTATTTCCTTAATCTCAATTCCCTGTATGACAATGGAAGAAATTGAAGAAAATCTGCAAATTGTCATGAGAAAGAAAACAAAACTGTCTGATTGCAGTCCTCTATCATGCCGCGTCCACACTGGCTTAACGAACGCCAAGAAATTGGATTCATCGGAACTCTCTAGATGGCTTAGCAAACGCCTAAAAATCCTTTTGATGTTATCGCCACGCTGCGGATGGTCGGCAAAGCTAACGAACGATTGTTGGCATTAGCCAAGTCATACTAAGTACTCCAAATAGGACTTATAAACCTCTTCGTTGAGTCGGTGTGAACACGACATTTGACGGAATAAATAAACTAGGCAAACGGACTCGAAACTCGAGTTTCTCTATTTGGAAATGTTCTATTTATAAATAATGATATCTATCATCTCGGCATTATATACACTTCCTAGGAATTGCATAAAATGCCTGGCTTTAATACATATCTTGTGACATAATATACAGGGGCTTCTGCCTAGTTTAGTAAACAGTACCTTTAGATATGTACATATGTAATAGAAAAGCGTCAAACAACAAAAAAAGTGAAAATATGTATATACTTTATTTGTGTCAAATAAACATTTTTTTATATCTTTTCTAAGCATAATTATTCGAAAAATATATCTTAATTAAAGGTGTATTTTCTGAAATGGGAGCTTCCAAAGGAACTCTTCTTAGTTATTAAAGTTAAGGCGGAAGATGGTTCGTCTGAGGAAAAGCTAAGCTTTAATTTGTCTCTGTTGAGTGTAATTACTTGCAGTTTATGCTCTTTACGAGCTCAGAACGACTCAGCAACTATTTCATTAGGACGTAAATAGAGTACGCTTGCTCTTTGCGAACATAATAATTATATAGAATGTACAAATGAGCTGAGCTAATGGCGAACTATTCTAGAACATGTTTTAATAGCTTCATAGGCTTCACCAAGTCTTTAATTTGTGATTATTTTAACTCTTACTTCAATATTCTTTTCGCAGATAAAGCTTGAAAAGTCCACGTTATTTCACCCCATTTTTGGAAGAGACATCGATTGTGTATTATCGATTTTGTGATTGGGAGAAAATGGACTAGCGAAAACGTCAAAAACTATTTTGGCGTTAATAAAATTTTGGAGTTTTGGAAGTCTAGTTTTCTAAATACTTATAATTTAAATATTTTTAATGCTAATATCCTGCTTTAAAATAAAGGGTTATTACAGATATCACGCGTATTAGTTACGCACGCTTCGTAGTGCTACGAGCTACGCGTTAAGACCTACACGCGTGGCTGTTGCTAAGGGTGTAAATGATAAACGAGGAAAGCTAATTAAAGCAACATTATTTTAATTAATGACCTTTTGTTCTTTATACGATGATAAATATAATTCATCTTTTGAGTCAACCGCTCTTAATAAGCAAGAGAGAGGGGAGAACTGGAAGCGCTAAATCAGGCAAATAATGTATTTAACGTAACGTAGGCATTTTGAGAAACGGCGTGTTTGTTTTTCTTAGCGTTAATATAATAATATCTTTAAAAATGTATTTAAATAACGTGGACTTTTCAAGCTATATCTGCGTAAAGAATATTGAAGTATGAGTTAAAATAAACTCTCTACAAATTAAAGACTTGGGTGAAGCCTATGAAGCTTATTTGAACCAGCCTATTCGAAATCAGGTCATTACAATATGGGCACGTAATAATGTAGGACATATAGGGCCAGTTTCAGAGGTTAACCTGACCGAATTTAAGTTACACAAGTTACACTTGAAAAAAGAAAATAGCTGTATCTTTCATTCGAATGTGTGTTATATGCGTATCCTGCCAATAAGGTTTACTTATTTGATACCTGTGAAATTGGGGCTTAGTATACATGTAGTCCTTTCAGTAAACACACACCGTAGCAAAAGTTCTAAATTATCAGAAACCGCTCCAATTTGAATACTTTTTTTTTCATTTGTTAGTTTTTTATGTTCTTAAAATCTGAAATATTATGAAGAGAGGAAAAAAATATTAGTATTATTAGGACGATATTTATGATATTAATGGAGAGTGAAGAGTTCTGTACCTCTTGTTCACGTGAACTTATTGAGTTTAGACTTATTATATTTATCACAATGAGCACTTTCATGTTAAGTGATGATCAGGGTCTGATGATGGATTACAGAAGCTACTTTGGGGCTTTCTCGTGCATGGGCTTATTATATACATCCATCATCAAATACACATTGACATCATTTGCCATGAAAGTGCACATTGTGACAAATCTAATATGGACTTATTAACACGATAGGTTTATGACTACATTAACCAAAATGAGAAATCCCCTGCGTACCTTTCGAAATCCATAATCAGACCCTGAACGTCACTAGCCCTGAAAGTGCTCATTGCGACAAATCAAATAAGTCTAAACTCAGTGGGTTTACGTGACCTATAAGTAAAACTCTTTCACTCTCTATTAATATAACAAATATCGTTTTAAAAATACTAAAAATTTCTTCCCCGCTGTTTAGTGATGTTATTTTATAGCATCCCTGGTAATTAAATTTCCAATACATATTTCAATCTAATGACCTCATTTAAAAATAAATAGTTATTTATGGTACAAGTGAGAAAAAGTTTATATTTCTGTTGTGAGTGCCAATTTTAAATCTTGAGTTTGCGAAGTAGTCTTGGATTTAAAAAAAAACTACTTCGCAAGCGAAAGATTTTAAGAGGTCACGACGAACTGGAAATTAAATTTTTCTCAACCGTAACATACAAAACTTTTCACCTCTTCCAGTGAGAAAATATTAAGATTTAAATAAACTTGTACTCGATTGCTTAACCTAGAATAATTCCATGAAATACGACAGTAATACTGATTCAAAATGCGTTTTAGCTCCTTTTGTAAGTCACCACTTATTAAAATGTCGTACGCTTTTAAATACTTTTCACGTTATTTTTCTGGTAATTAAAAAGCAAACTTCTGTGTTAGAAGCAAGTTGTCTCAACTCTTCTGGAGTTCCAGAGTTCTTCATCACTGGATTCACTAGTTTTTTGTTAAATAGTTCCAGAAAACAATTAAACATAAGTTGAAATTAATTTATAGTCTCCAGCGATGATTGACACAGACACAGACATTTTTTTTAAGAATGCGTTCGGCAATTCATTCCGTAACATTTATTTATAGAGTCTAATATTTAGTACCTGATTTTTGTTAATTGAATGGTTAATCACGAATAAAAAAACATTACAATACTAAATAAGCGTGTATTTATATAATTTTAAATAAAAATACGTAAGTTTGTAGTTATTTAATAAAATTGATATGAATGTTTATTACTAACCTACATGATGGCTGCATGCTTTGTTTTTTTTCAGCTCCTATTCATTGGAAGGATTTTGTGTTTCGAAATTTGAATCTCTTAATTCTGGCAAGCAAACGATCTTTTTCGTGCTGTTGTGGTGAAAATTATATTAATTAATATGATTTTCTTGAAAAGGTTGTCCATTCAATTAACAGTAATTTAGGTGAAACATTAGACGGAAGTAGGTAAGGCAAACACACAAGACCAACACGTCGAGTGATCGCTTAGCCTGCGTCATGACACTCATGACGGTACTCTCAGTAATTAATAGCTAACAAAGTAACAAACTAACACATATTCCTTGAAGCCATACATGCATCTGTGACGTACTTGGAAGACCTGGGCCTTACCCTGCATACTATATTGGGTTCGGATTAGAGATAGGGATCGAAATTTTTACATTTGTCACGCAACACTAGCGCACAATTTTATTGGAATCGAATTGAGTGATTTTTTTTTAACTAATCGAAATCGACATAACTCGAATATTTTTTTTTTTCATACTTGACTCGAGCCCACACCCAATTCGTTATGTCAAAGTTCCATTTTGACATAACGAATCTGGTTTGCGATCGAGTTTGCGAACGAAAATACACGATAGAAAAAAGGTAACTTTGGCGAGTCTATGTCATCTACGTCACGAAATTACGTATCATACAGTTGAGAAATTTAGGGTGCCGGTAAGAGGCGACCATAGCTGGATGGCTAAGAGCGGCTGCCCGGTGTGCAGTAAGGTCGCAGGTTCAAATCCTGCCGGTCCCATATCTTTTTCAACTGTTTCTTAGTATAATTTGCTAAGCATAGCTAAATGCTATAAAAATAATCAAAGTTAATATATCTATTCAATTTATATTTTAAGGCGCAACAAGCGCGCTAGGCGAGCGGAGCATGAGACAAGCGTCAACGTTAACGGCATCATGTGAGTCATGTGTGAACGTACGAACCTACAACGATGTCTTCGAACTTAGTTTAGTTTCCCACAGTGTGCTCGCGGTTTGTGTCAAATATGGACTTCTGGAGTGGAGCACACCTTTGGACTATGGTATCAATTAGCAGAGATGTGACTTATCTAAGATAAAAGTATCTGAAATACAGATACAAGATACGTATTTCCATCTTGTATCTAAAATACTTTACCAAAAATCATTTTGTATCTTGTATTTAAATACATTTTGTTAGGTATCTTAGTATTTTACAAATACTTTTTCTGACAAAATACTTTTAGGAATAAGTTACCAAATTTTTTTATGAAATATAACTCCTGTTTGCCGAGCTCTGCCACTGTGGAGCTACTCTTTTCTTTTGGATTCTAAGGCCACATAGAAGAAAAATGAGTGATCAAATGTTTGAAGAACTAGTTTTACTTAAGTCTTTTAAAATACTTAAGTAAAAGTAGTTCTTCAAACATTTCTTTTACATGAAAATAATATAGGAGTCATGTCATGTATGACATGCATGTCTTATATCTCTGTTCTCATATATTATGCCAATAATGACAGAAATAGAAAGGTTTTGTTCCGGTTTCAAGTGAGGACATGTCTCCACTGGGGGGGGGGGGATTTTTCTGTATCTCTTGCTCTCATACGTGCCTTATGCATGAGAGCAAGAGATACATGTGTATGCGTACATGTGCGTTCTCGGTCACACTCAATGTTGTCAACAGACAACCTTAGAGATCTGACCATCTTTCTATTTCTGTCATGTTTATTGTTGATTATGCCTCATGTCCTATATCTCTTATCTCATGTTGTATCAGGTCATGTCTTTTTGTATTATTGTCTTAGAAAAACTTCAGGGTGGTCAGAAAAAAATAAGTAACCTGATGGCCAACCAACTTAAAAATATAATATTTTGTCTTGTCACATTTCAGCGATTAACATAATATATTCGTAAATAAATAACATTAATGTTTATTAAGATAATGTCAAAAATAATCTTAAATTCAATAGAACAAAATGTTGTTTTCTTACAAAAGTATTTTCATCTTGAAAAGTATTTAGAAGATACGTATCTGTATCTAGTATTTCAAATACCATTCTCGAAAGTATTTTGTATCTGGTATCTGAAATACTTAATTTCAAAGTATCTTGGATTTAGTATTCCAGATACTTTTTAGAGGGTATTTTGTACATCTCTGTCAATTAGTCTACCCAGTCACCCAGTCTAATAGTAATAAAATGTTGCATGCGTACCTGACGAGTCCGTCAGCAGTCTGGCTCACGCGCACGTTGTTGATGATCCAGTTGTCGATGCCGTCGTCGGTGAGCCAGTACTGCGCGGCCTGCAGCAGTGACAGCGCCTCGTTCACGAACGATGGACCGTGTCGGGACTCACTGCTCAACATTCACATCCACGATTTATTCATTTGTTAACCAACACTTTAAACATAGTAAAAATCTATTTTTACTATGCTTTAAAGGTCATAGTTCACCGCAACCATCCGGGACCAATCATCACCGCTTTGCCTCTCGAGTAGTATACGATACATCTATTCGCTAACTATTCATCTTTTTGTGGACAATTAATGCGATGTCTACGCGGCATCCACCCGTGGATAACCTGACTATCACTGTTTGACTTGTGGCCTCGAACCGTGGCTCGTGATCGACTCGTTAGTCATCAACTAGTGGACACTGAGCGGCGAGATGGTGCTGGTCGGGTGCCGGGTGGCTTCGGTGAGCTGTGACCTTAAGGCTCCGTAACCATCAAAGGTGCGCTCGGTAGGATTACTAAGAATGCGTTTGTTCAACGTTTTCAGTGCAAATGGGTGGGCGGAATCTGCCCTCAGGTGTCAAAAACATACGGCTAGTGACCAATAAGGATAAGGAATAAAAATATGATTTATGTCTAGGCTAGTGATATACAGTTACTTGTAGAACACGTTGAGGCTGAAGTCCTGGCTCATGTCCAGGAAAGTGTCGGTGGTGGTGCGCGTACCAGCCGCGTCGACCAGGTACACGAGCGCACACTGCTCTGCCGTGAAAGACACACCCTTGTACCACATTTTAGCGTACCTACGAAAAAACGGGATGTTTTTATACCGAAATAATAATAATAATATAATAATATTTATTTATTAACTTAAAAACAAACATGTATGTTAAGTCTGCAAGTATGTGTTTAACTTCTTTGTGTACACAAAGAAGTTAAACACATACTTGCAGACTTATTCTATCCTAAATAATTGAATGGACAATTACTTTAGAACATCAGCATAAACATTTCAACTTAAATTACTTTTTGTCCAAAATTGTTGAAATCGATGCATCTTATCCTATCCTATGCTAAATATGCATCAGCCGTATCAAAGAAATGGGGCTCCGCAACTTTAAGGGCTCCACGCCGTCTAAAATTTTGTAAAGTATTTTCACGAGTAACTTATTTAATTTTGATTATTATAACACTGCATATAGCACAGTCAAATTACGAAATAAATAAACATGAGCGAACACAGTTTGGGGATTTTGAGGATCGATAGGGGGGTGTATTCCATGTGTATTCTGAGTATAAATTCCAATTTGAGGGGCTGTACTGAGGTCAGCTCACGGTCATTTCGATGGAATCGCGTTTAATTCGATATCTCGAGAATGGTTAGTGTTAGGCGAAAAATTGTAGAGACCTTTTCTTTTCCAAACAAAATTTCCTAACTTTTTTATCTGATACTTTTTTTTATAACATTAATATTTTTCAACTTATTACTTCCCCGCAAGGCAAAAATTTTACTTTTTCTTCTATTTTTCGTCGTTTTCTCCCCAACCATTCAATTTTATTAAATTTTACCGATCATCGAAGTGTAGATCTTTTAATTATGAATTTATATTTATTATTATTTTGTTCTTAAACTTTTTTCCGTAATGCCAATACCTTCGGAGTTATAGATTACTTTACCGAGCGAAATCCCCGCCATCGTCGCAACGTGTATCCACAGACACACTGTTGCGTGTATTAGTGCGAGTAAGGAACATCTGTCCTCGACTTATAAACTTTTTTATTTTTTATTTTTTTTTACTTTTTTTTCTTTATTTTTTTTATACTTCTTACCCAAATTAACCCAAAAAATTACCTAAATTAAATACCTAATTATTAAATAGTTTAATCGATTGACCTTTTTATATTGCGACAGTGGCGCGGATTTAGTAATAGTAAGTAATCTATAACGCCGAAGGTATTGGCATTACGGAAAAAAGTTCAAGAACAAAATTGTTCATAATTAAAAGATCTACACTTCGATGATCGGTAAAATTTAATAAAATTGAATGGTTGGGGAGAAAACGACGAAAAATAGAAGAAAAAGTAAAATTTTTGTCTTGCGGGAGTAATAAGTTGAAAAATATTAATGTTATAAAAAAGTTTCAGATAAAAAAGTTAGGAAATTTTGTTTGGAAAAGAAAAGGTCTCTACAATTTTTCGCCTAACACTAACCATTCTCGAGATATCGAATTAAACGCGTTTCCATCGAAATGACCTTGAGCTGACCTCAGTACAACCCCTCAAATTGGAATTTATGCTCAGAATACACCCTTCTATCGATCCTCAAAATCCCCAAACTGTGTTCGCTCATGTTTATTTAACCCGTTTTTAGCCATAATTTGACTGTACTAATACCCCTTTGGAAAATTTGCCTGATAAATTAATGTCAATTTTAGTGTACTTTGGTGCGATTGAAATTGAATTCAGACTTTAGTAGGTGTTATCCTTTTACAAGCCCGTATCCAAAGGGCAAAAATGGCACCCTATTACAAACACTACGCTTTCCATCCGTCTGTCCGTCTGTCACCAGGCTGTATCTCATAACAGAAGATGTATAACTGTTGCCGCTATAACAAGAAAATGCTAAAAACCGAATAAAATGAAAATGAATATTCAAGAGCAGGCCTTCCATACAACAAACGATGTTTTTGCTCGATATTGATTGCCAGAATATTAAGTTTAGTACTTTTCATGACAAAAAATAAAGTTAAAAAGAAAATTTGTTAAGGGCTCCTATACAGTGAAGATTTATACATAAAAGGATACGGAAGCCTTAGTGCGTGAGTCCGAATCGCGCTTGATCGGTTTCTTCTTAACAAAAAAAAAGTTTTTAAAAAGTAGTATTTTATACGTTAACTTCAAATGTGTTTTAGCATGTTTGTGGATTCTCAGGTTCTAATAATTATGATGTTTATGAAAAACAAAATGTTATCATTTTATTTTATTAATTTAAACATTTTTTTCCCGCGACTTCTTCCGCGTGGTATTCGTTGTATTAAGTAGGTAGTAGCTGCTTCCGCGCTTTGACCCGCGTTAAACCTTACTGATCTGCTCCCGTGGTGTTTAGCGTAATGTTAAATATTTAAAAGCATTTATTGGTACTTAGACTATCAAACACAAAAATAACTGTTACAATCCGATCAGTAGTTCCCGAGATGAGCGCTATCAAACAAACTAACTAACTATCACCCGCGGTTTCGTCTGCGTAATAGGTACAGTAAACGCTCAGAAGTCCATAGGCACGCTAAGGATTACATTGCTATGAACGGTACGAGCCCGATACAGCCAGTACACACACTAACGAAGTCGCTTGCGTGTTTAGCAGTTTATAAGATAACACACACTAATGAAATGTTGTCGCATTCGTACTAAACGCGTCACAGTGGCGACCGGTTCTTTGAATTCGCATCTATCTATCATGAGCAGGTAGCTATATCGGGTAAACATTGGGATCACTATCAACTAAATCTGAGTTTGAAGCTTAGTTGATTTGTGGTTGTATTTTGTTTTTACGAAATCATAATAATATTTGTAACATTTTAAGCACAAACTTGTTAGGTATTCATGCTTAAATTGCGATACAATACATGTATACAATACATAAATAATTACATATTGATATAATAACTAATAAGTTAAATATGTTATTATTTTTTAACTATTTACGTATTTTTTTATTTTTATTTTCATTTTGTAAGGTAGAAATAAAAAAGTCACGCTGAATGATGATAACAATGTTTATTCGTTTTATTTATTTATACAATTAATAAACTTTTAAGAGCATTGTGACGTCACATTCCTACCTAAATTAAACAACCGGCCAAGTGCGTGTCGGGCCATGCGCAATAGGTTTCCGTAAATAAATAAATAAACGTACCGATTACCGACAAATAGCCAAAATACTAACATTTTTTTGCCAGCAAAAAAAACTTTGTTTTTCATAGTATTTTATGGAATTTGTATCAATAACAAAGTTATAATTTGCGGTTGCTGAAAAAGTGCTATATCTCAAAAACTGCTGACTGTATCTCATTAAAAATAATTTTGGTTGAAAGTTTTTATTAAGATCTATAATATATATTTTTTTTAGATTTTTCACTCCAGTGGTTTAAAAGTTAGAGGGGGTGGGACACTCATTTTAGCACTTTGAAAGTGTCTATCTTTGGAACGATTGAGATTGAAAAAAAATGGTTTTAGAAACCTCAATGTAATTTTAAAAGACCTATCTATAGATACCCCACATGTATAGGTAGAATGAAAAAAAAATATTATTGTTTCAGTTCAATGTATGGGGAGCCCCCCTCTAATATTAATATTATTATTTTTTTGTGTAAAAATCGTGAAGCGGTTAACAAAATACATCTACCCACTTAGTTTCAATTGTGTAGTCCTAATAGTTTCGGAATAAAGTGGCTGTGACATACGGACGGACGGACAGAGAGACAGACAGACATGACGAATTTATAAGGGTTCCGTTTTTTGCCATTCGGCTACGGAACCCTAAAAAGTGGCCTTGTAACCGTTTATAAGATTTTTGATTAATATAATAACTAATAAATTAAATATGTTATTATTATTAAACTACTTACGTTTTTTTTTATTGTCATTGTTGTAAGGTAGAAATAAAAAAGTTATGTTGAATGATGGTAAAAATGTTTATTCGTTTTATTTATTTATACAATTAATACATTTTAAAGAGAATTGTGACGTCACATTCCTACCTAAATAAAAAAGTTCCCTTGTAACCGTGTATAAGATTTTTTATTGTAACCCACTTAGTCAATTCATAACATTGATAATACCTAGAAATATTACTAAATTGATTTACAATGACAACAAGGATGTTCTAATAACAAAAATATAAATTGTTGATACCCACTTATAATAGGTATTGGTATACAGCAGCGTTTATTGAAGACTAATATTATGATTCACACTTTATGACGATGTTTTTTTTAATGTTACGTCACAATAAATGTATTGAAGTTACAGCTTGTCTTGACGAAAAGAAGAAGGAAACTAAACCTCCATTGAAGATCATTAAATATTTACAGAAGTGCTAATATTCAGTTTCAGCGTCTTATTAGTAAAACCAAAACATCTTAAATTAATTTTAAATAATTATAACATTATTCATATTTCGTATAACCCCCATTATTTTCAATGCAGTCAAGTAGACGTTTGCCCTAAAATATTAGCACATATACTGGTTCCTCTTAAGTTTTCCCACACTTCCATGCAATGGGTTTTTAACTGTTGTATTCACCTTTCATCCCGTGACCACCTTTGCACCATCAAACCCCATACATTTTCTATATATTTACAAATGTGTGAACAAAGTGAACAAGATAAAGAATACTATATCCCATTCCTTCTAATCGAGTAAAAACTTCAAAAAGTATAAAAGTAACCAAGTGAGATTTGAACCTGCGGTGAATAGATAATCGCATCTATTCTAACTGCATGCCTTAACCGTTCGGCCATCTTGTCACTTACATTGTGGATGAAATTATGAAATACAATTATTTGTTAACAACATGTGTCTATTTCTTGGAAATAGAAGGTCGTAAGTCAAACTACACTTCAAACTATTGCCTTTTGAGATTGCTTATGGACTTTTGGTCGCGACTGTACATGTTCTACATGTGAGCACGAACAAACCGCCCACCATATCATCTGGGAGTGTAGTCTTTGGCACAACGAACGTAATGTTATGTTAAATAGCTTACAATTGACATCTGGAGTGGTATACTATGAGGATCTCGTATCGAACAGAATAAATTTCCGTGCAATTAGCCGTTTCTGCCATACCTATTTTAGCAATCAAATTTAGGCCCCATAGTTTTGTCACTGTCCGTGGTGTCTACACTCCTTCCATATAGACACTTTGTCTATATTTGACATTACTCAGTCTCCCGCTTTGCTTTGGAGGAAAGTAAAGATACATACTTTCCAACTCCAACTATATACCTATACGTCTGATTAAATTCGTTGCGGGTTTAAATTGTTAAGACAATTTTAACTCTCCCTGGGATTGCCCGTGTGTCATGCACGATGCCTTTCAGTTGGTTACCGCTGTAGATCCTGGCGTCACAGGAGTCACAGTGGTGGGCATTACTACGCATATGGGTGGGATTGTATCCCGTAAAAAAAAGGGAGGTGAGCCTTTCGCCATCCACAACATTTCCAAATCCGTGCTTTATTAACAATTTTCTAGAGAAAAATGTCAAATAAAAGTATTTTATCAGTCAAAATAGGTGCTAATATTAAACAAACCTAGATACATAGTATTATGTGGTATTATTCTCTAAATTCACAAAAAGATGTTTTGACTATGGAGTATGGAGCCTGGTTTGGAGCTATACAGTATATATTATTACTAGCTGCCCCGCGCGGCTTCACCCTCGATAAAATTTTGCCCTCGAAAATATTTTAAAAGTATCCTATGTCCTTCTCCCGGTTCTAAGCTACCTCCCCACCAATTTTCAGCCAAATCGGTTCAGCCGTTCTTGAGTTATAAATGGTGTAACTAACACGACTTTCTTTTATATATATAAAGATGTATAGTACCAAAAGGATGACCAAATTGGTACAAGATAAAGTACCAAAAAAGGGTACTACCACCCACAGTCTGTTGTTTCGCGATCACTAGATAATTTAGCACTACTTCTACGAGTTCTTCGTTCGTCCCTAATTCTTTAAAAAGGGGCATAATTAAATATGGGGTGTCGAACAGTCTAATTTTGCAATACGTTATAATTTTTTTTTCGATTCACTGCTATTTACTCACTGCCTTACTGGTCTGGTGGTTAGAGTATGAGGCCTTTATAAGTAATATAGGCGTAATGTGTTTTTTCTCAACTTTTCACCTCAGCAACTCGAAATGGCGTTTTTTCTTGTGTTAAAATAGTGCTCAAAACTCTATTTTGCTTCGAGCGTGAGGAAAAATGCAAACATGCTCAAAAAATCCAATAAACTTTTTAATAAACGCTGAAATATTTGATGTATTTATTGAAAATTTCCCGATGCCAAAATCCCAAATAACGTATTTCCCGAACTGGGTATTAAAGGTTGAGTCAATTATAATAAGTAATGCACCAACAATTTCTTTACAAAGTTTTCGAATATCACATCCCACAAGATCTTTTTACCCTAAAATTACTTAATTTTGAGAATACCTTTCCAAAATTTCATCAAGTTTGGCAAAAAAAGACGTTTAATTTATCAGAATCATAATAACCTTTAAAAAGGAGTTATGTAGTTTGAACTCATGCTAGAAAGGTATACAACATTTTAATTCAATATTATTTGATAAATATTGGCCGCAAGTAATGTTAAAAAGAAAAAAAACGTGTCAATACAAACAGTTAATTCTACTTTTAGTTTTCATGGAGTAAGAGAAAACGGTATAAAAATGCTTTCTGATAAAACCGTGGCTTAAAAGATAGAAAGATACTAAAAGCATAGGAACGGTAGAAACCCTATTTAACTTGTCCAATGTACCAAACGGGTGCTGAGGGAAAGGGTGGGAAAACCACTTGATTGCAAAACTTGGAAGTCACATTCTTGCAGAAATATAATAAAGGTAGATACGGTATTGACTCAGTTCGCGTGGCCACACAAAACGATGTCTCTAGAACTGAGCATGGCTTAGTCGACGCCGAATGACGGAAGCGCAATAACTTTTTGAACTCTGCAGTTAAATCTCATTTTGAAGGCATGTGAATAATTAATTTATACATGTTGGCTTGTTTACTATAATTGTGCTATATAACGTAGCGTCATACCAAATTTAAAGATTCTGAATCAACTCTAAGGCTCACGACGCGATTTTTTTCCGCGCCCACGTCCTTCTGCAGCGCTGCACGCTCTGTAGAATGCAGATTTAAATACATAATTATACAACAAACATAATTAATTATCAGGACGCGGTTTACGACCGCACGGTTTTTCATACAGTTCTGCCTGCAGCCGCATGCGGCATGGACGAAAACCTAGTCGTGAGTTCTTAACCTAAATCCTCTTGGGTGGGGTTTTTAGTTTTTTTGCTTTTCTATACATTTTTGATAATCGCAATGAACCCTTCATTGCGATTATCTTTTAAAAATGTGTAAATCGTCGATCTACGTTTTTAATGTAAATTTCAACTCTGTTGCTTAACGCGTTTTGAAGTTAAATGATTGTGACAAACAACCAATCTTAAGTAGGTACCTTTAATGGTTTCGTATTTTCCTTTCAAACAATACAAAGTTACAAAACCAACTTTTGAAAAGTTATTTTAAGAGTTTCGTACTAACTCTTAAAAAGAACTTTTCGCCAGTTTGTTTTGAAACTTCGTATTGTTTGTAATCGTTTACCTGTTTATTTATTGCTTAATATTCTTAATTAGTAACAAAATTGTGAAGAAATTATGCCATTATATTAAGTTTGATTGCCACCCTATCCTTAAATTCTAAGCCTATCACTGAGAATTTAAGGATAGCCTATCACCCTATCCTTAAATTCTCACTTAATCTGAGGTGAAAAGTTATCAACATCTCGTGCTTGTGATTCCCTTACTCAATGATATTATAGAACTATAGATATGTTACGTTCATAGAAATTACGATTTAAATCCGTTCCGAGCTATTCCAAATTGCACACATTGACAAATGTCCGCAGCGCACGCATCCTTATCGCTCTAACGTCAAAACAATATCGCTTTCTCTTTCTTAACTTGAACATGGCGCATGGCGTCTGGCACGTGACTGCGCTCGACGCAGGCCACACGCAAACTAAACACAAGACGTCCCAATTGGGACGTATTTGTGTATTCACAGCGCGAGCGCTTATAACATATCTGCTTTTGTTTTTATATAATATCATTGCCCTTACTACTATTAAGTATTAAGGGACTCATTAAGCTCGTGATTCTTCTTTAGAACCTTGCGCATATTCAGCACTCAAAATTAGCACTCATAGCAAATAAGTACTTTGCTCTCTTGATGCTCTTATAACTATTTTAACCGGCTCTCCTATAATTAAGACATAAGAGAAGTGGCTACTAGTCGTCCACTTTTGTCACTAACTAGTCAGTAACGCCGAATAGTCGGTCATTCGAGCGCCGATTTATTAATCGGCGCTCGAATGACCGACTATTCGGCTAGCCTATAGCCGGCTCATCTCGAAACCCTAGGTGTCTCGTCTCGCCACATGGCAATTTCTGCAATAAGGCGCACCGTCCATTAGTTCTAGACGTTGACTTTTGGCAAGCTAGATGTTAATGGCTCGATTGCCGGTCCATCCAGCTATTAACTATGTAGGTAGGGCAAATTTCAGCTTTTTAGATAATATTTTCTTACGAGGTGAAGGTAATATTAAACCCTGTTGTGAAATTTCCAATTTGCGATTGGTATAGCGAAATTATAATTTACGTATTGTTCATAAAATTAAATTGAGATTAGAGAATAGAGAGCGATAATGTTTAGCTATTATATAAATTGTTTGATTTGTTTAGCGTAGCTTATTAAAGTAAAATAGTTCGGATTGTATTACGTCCACAGTAGGAGGATATTTTATTATTATCTTTTATTTTAAATTAAAATTTTTGACGCTCGTCTTCAAGTCGAAGGCAATGAATTCTAAATAACAGCACGGCGTTGGAATTGTGCCTTGTGGATGGCGATCGGTGGGACCTCATTACCATCACATGGGGCATAAATATGCAGAAGCTCACGAGCGAAGACTTCATCATCACGTCAACATCGAGGCAATCCAGCTCCTTAATAACACGGAACTAGTGAAAAGACTAAAACGAACGAAATCTTTCGAGTTAGTGATAAGTGACAAATAAATTAGTGCGATAAGTGTCGTTATAAAGAACACATGAACAAAGTGACTTCCCCTTAACAAAAACTAAGGAAAGTGTTAATGGACGCATTCTTAGATTATAATATTATAACGTAGCAATTTAGGTTAACATAATATTACTTATTAGCATTGACAGGCTAGATTGTAATGTAAATAAGATATCTTAATTTTAATAATTGATTTCTTATAAATAGATAAAAAAAAAGACTTGGGGCATAAATATAACAGGTAAAGTGTAGGTGATGTACACCTGCCACAGCCTCATAATATAGGCCTGATGTAATGTTATGTTTGCCTGAGATTCACTCATAGGTAGACTAACTATTCGAATTCCTGATTGTGGTATTCGTTGTATCCATAGTTGTCCCAGTTAGTTAATATCCGAAATAACTTCACAACTGCACTCATATTGGATACAATGTAGGTATAGCCTGAATTATCTAAATATTTGTGGTTTGCGTTCAACGTGAAACAGGCCAAAGTGTAGAGTTTGGTGTTTGTTTTAATTAAGGATGTAACTAGTCGGCCACTTGTTTATTCGACGAGTAGTCGGCTTTATTTTAACACTTAACCCTTAATCAAACATTGGGCAATTATTATTGCTTTATTGGCAACTCTAATCAATACCAATCTCTATAAAAAAACCCCCATTTCCTCCCTTTTTATAAAAATAAGGAGTTTTTTTTTTCGAAATCTATAAAACCCTCTTACCTAAAAACCGTGACAAGATTTTAATTTTATTGAAAAAATAATGTCAATTTGATTAAGGGTTAAATGCCAATAATCTAGTATAAGAAGATCTTTCTTGTCCGCATAGTCGAACACTTTTGTAGTTGCTGACTATTCGGCGATTAGTCAGCCGTACGAGCGCCGACTAGACAACAATTAATGAATTGGTCATTGAAATTAAGTAAGTAGTGGTCATTGTGTATCTACCTAACGTTTGGGCTATTTAGTTCATTACTAACTTTAAATGTCTATTTAATCACAGTCATACTATTCATATCAAAGAATGTCCGCATGATGGCCGCCCAATGGCAGCTAGCAGTGAACATTAGTGAAACTAAATCAATCTTAGTAAGAGCTAAATGCAATAATAGTTGCAATACATTTCTAAAAGTATCTAAACGAAAAGTCTATTATTTTTTGAACTGCAGAAAAAAAGGACACAGTGGCGTCTGAAATCGTTGTGATAAGATTTCATTCAATGTACAGTCGAGTTCATTAATTTGTTGGCAGTGCTGACCCTTTTTATGCAGAAAATAAGATCCAAAACTGCTTCCTACGTTAGCACTCTCGCCACCTCCAGCGACCTGAAGAATGTCGCTGGAGGGGACTGGATGCGGCGTAAATTTGGAGAGGCTTATATCCAGCAGTGGACTACGAGAGGCAGAATTATAAACTAATAATGAGGGTAATTATTTATTTTGAAAATTGTCCGATGTCCGTGCGTAAACTGCGTAACTTTTTAGGAAGTTATCGCACCTACATCGATTGACGTCGATAGATGCATTTGACATTGTAAATAGCCAATAAGAGCGCGCCCACCGGATGTTGAAGAGCAATAGTAACCACTCTTTAGCAATGTTAGACTACTTTACTCCCCTCAAAAATGTTGTTCGGTTAGAAGACATAGTGCAGACTCATTCCACCCAAAGAGATTGCTGATATTCGATCCATCGGGCTTTACGCTTGAGAGCAGTGACATGCATGCATTTGTAACAGTTCCATGCACATTAATACATGACATCGAAGCGAAGCAGTCCTTCGGCAGGAAATTAAAAACGTCCACCGATGCCACTCAATAACTGCAATGTGACATAATAACCTATATTATTATGAACGGGATTACCGCCCTGAGATGGAACTTATTATGTTTTGATACTTTACACAATACGAATAGCGACTGTTCTTTAGAGGTCAGCCATCTAGCAACCCTTGTTATACATCGCTGCCTTCCAGGCATAGGTTGGTTACTTTTTAGGGTTCCGTTGCCGAATGGCAAAAAACGAACCCTTAATGAGTCGTCATGTCTGTCCGTCTGTCCGTCCGTATGTCACAGTCACCGTAACTATATATTTTTTTCATCAAACCCATACGTGTGGGGTAAATATTAGAAACCTCAATATCATTTTGACCTATCCATAGATACCCATCTACGGTAGGTAGGACGGATAGGTCTTCAAAAATTATATTGAGGTTTCAAATTTTTTTTTTTCTAAACTGAATTGTTTGCGCGAGGGACGCTTCCAAAGTGGAAAATGTGATAATGATATAAATACGTTAAACCCGATTCTAAAGAGGAAGAAAAATGAAATGTTCCTTTTTGTCTGATTGTTAGCGTTTGTGATGGATATCACGTAATGACCCTGAACGGATTTTCGTGGCGTTTCAGTTTGTTAGCTTAAGAGCCAAACACAAATTGAAGACACGTTTCATCGAATGTGAAGATGAACGACTTCTGGGGAGACAACACAGAACCTGTATGTATACAGGGTGCAAATGACATCATGACGAAGCCAAGAACCAGGAATTCTGTCCATGATTATTACCGAAACATTTCCGTTTTTTTCGTCCGACTGATTATGAAAGAGTAACGTTACCTTAGACTATCCTAAATTGTAGATATTTTTCTGCCAACTTTGGCATATTCCGCTGAATAAAATTGTCATATGAAAATTTTTCGATCAAAAATGTTTGCACCTAGACGTTTATCATCCCGTTCTTAATCATTGATAGCTATAAAAAAGTGTGATCACAAGCTTATTTTCATATACTTGCATTTTTCATGATGTATATTTTTTTTCCAAGACCAATTTTTTTGATGTGTGGGTGTTTCCGATGATACATTTTTGCACCCAGGGCTATTCTGTGCCCAGGGCCTAGAGTCTCAGAATCATTGTTCTTAATCATGAGTAAGCTCTTCTTCAGGGTGTCATTTACATCCTATATTAGTCACAGTGGTAATTATTTTATTATCTTTGTTTTACTCCTTTATTTTCTGCTTGAAGTGTAAGATATTGCAACCTTACTATGGATTTATTTATAAGTATTAATTTAATTCCATTTCTATATTTAAGTTTATTTTTCTCTTTATAACCATCTTTAGCTATAATGTTGTTTTGGTTGCCATAACTTACACATAGAATTATTGTCAAAAAACAAACAAATATTGTATGAATTATTTGAAAAGATGGTGCACATGAGTTTCTCACCAGCTCTTCTCATGATGCAATACCCATCGGAGCTGGTACTTGGATTGATTTTGATTCAAATCTCTAAGTTGAATTAAAGTCAATCTAAGCTCCGGTGTCAAATCATTTTATTACAATAAGTATTATAATTTAGTTAGCTAAGTTTTATTTTGATTTTATATTTTTTGTGTTTTGATGTTTGTTTTGACGTGTTCAAGCACCCCTTGGGGCCCATGGAAATAAATGATTTGATTTGATTTGATTTGAAGTTTTAGGATAGTCATTTCATTAACAGTGATCAGAACAGGCTTTTAATCCCGGGACTCTCATCGCGATATCTCGGGTTCGATTCGCGGGTCGGTCAAAGTGTTATTTGGGCTTTTTCCGTCTAGACATTCTCAATAGCAGCTCGGAGTTGGATTAGTGCCCGGCGAATGGCGATAGACCATCCCCTATCACATATACACACATGTCAGGTAAGGTGAGGGTGTTAAACACCTTGCCACACCCTTATTGTAATATAGGCGTGATATTATTTTACGTCATAATTTCATATCCCGCGTCTCCGAAGGCTTATCTATGTTAATACAGTTTCTGTTCCGATCACAGGCCATTATACATGCATGGATATTTTGATCGTAGAATGTTACCGTCTCACGTGATTGGCGTATGCACAGATTGGGTTATGTTATCGTAGTACAATTTAATTGTAAGCGAATTGCCTGGATAAAGGCAAATGAACCTAGAAAGCTGATTTTAAGATATGTTGTAGAGGAAGCTTAAAAGAGCCTGTCCTGTTTTCGATTTCCTATAAGTTTTCGCCGCCTTCTCAGAAAAAGTTGTTAGGATTGTGGTTTTTCAATTTCATCAAGACGAGAGTCTTGCCATCATTTTACAAAAAAAACAACTGTGTTGACGTTTTATGGTGTTTTCAGTGTTATATAATTGAATACTATAAAATTTTACCTACCGTCATTTCTGGTGGTTATATCAAAAAGAAAAGGAGAAACAATTATATCAAAATTTTTTTTCCGTAGTACCTACAAGGAACCCTTATAGTTTCGCCATGTCCGTCTGTCCGTCCGTCTGTCCGAGGCATAGCGACGAAACCGTTGGTGCTAGAAAACTGAAATTTTGCATAAACATGTATGTTAACTATACAAAGAAAGTCGTAGAATAAAATTTGGAAAAATATTTTTTTTTCGGGTAGCTCCCCTACATGTAAAGTAGGGATGTTTTTTTTTGTCGCCTACCCCATAGTGTGGGGTATTGTTAGATAGGACTTTTAAAAACGTTTAGGGGTTGCTAAGACAGTTTTTTGATTTAGAGATCCGTTTGCGAGATAATTAACTTTAAAGAGCAAATTTTTGTTCGAGTAGAGCGTCCCCCCCCTCTAAAAGCTAAACTACTGGATCCCAAAATCTGAAAAAAATTGTGTCGGTAGTACATGTAATGAACTTTAAAGGAAAACTATAGCGGATAAGTTCACTTCATTAGTTCAAGAGGAATAGGGGTCCGAAATGTCAGATGCAGTTACTCTGAATATTTCGTTCAAAATTCTTGAAACATAAATAAACATACATAATACATATAAAATCACGCCTTTATCCCACGGGGGTAGGCAGAGACGATGGAACGCCATGTGCTTCGCTCCTTACATACTTCTTTCGCTTCCTCAACATTCATACATCTCGTCATACGTGCTAGCTGGTTTCGTGTACTATAAACATTTCCTTTCTGAAGGACGCCATTTATCTGGTCCCTATATGTCTTTCGAGGATAAAATAAATAATAAAATAAATAATTTCGAGGATAACATAAATAAAATTTTAATCAAAGATTTTATTCTGATAATATCATCAACTTTTTTGCTTTTTGTACTTTAGTAATGAGACGTTACTTAAGATCGTTTGCATGTGCAGTAAAATACTGACTTAGTTTTCTATTGTTAAGTGAATCTTATTTTTTTTGTTTAAGTGTCGTCTCCTTTTTAGTGATTCGCTTTATTAATACATTTTTATGGTAAAAATCTTGCAGAGCATACAAATAGAACGTATCAATTGACTTATAAATTTCGTTATTAGTTAAGTTTCAAATTTACAAGCTTAATAATGTTTCGCTGCTCATTTACTGGTTTCCATGGCAATTAATTAAACTTTTGAACCAAGTTAACTAAAAACAAGAACAAACTTTGATCTCTTATTTTTCCCTTTATTGGTTTTTATCTCTAAAAGGACTATTTGTCAGGACTATTGTTTATTGTCAGGCGTCCCCCGCTGATAAAAGTGGACGAGCGCCGCTCTTGCACGTCGTCATACAAAAATTGTTGTCAAATCATAGATGCGTTGAATAATGAACTCCTCCGTTCCACCGCGAGTTTTGGCGGACTTATTTGCAAAGTTAATTTGATTTAATTTACTCTCCATCATAGAGTACATAAAAAAGCAGGAGAGAATGTCACTTATAAAATGATGGAAGCACCAAAATGGCGGCGGTCTGTTTATGTGTGCGTGTGTTAGGGGTTACCAGCCATGAGAAATATTACCCACATTTTAACAATAATTTAAATTAATATTTTAGAGGTTTAGTTCTTATATTTTTTTATTTGCTGCTTTTTACCATCAAACATGATATAGGTAGTTTTATACTACCGTGGCCAGAAACCAAACAATATAAAACAACTTAATGTTTGAATTTCGAAACAAAGTTGATTTTATATTTCTAGCAGTCGATGCGGGCAGGTGGAAGTTGTTTGTTTTTATTAAGGGAATATGTACAAAATTCGTTGCTCTGGGCACTCCTGACGCAAGGCAGCGAAGATGCTTTAGTGCAGCTACCCAGTTTTTGGAAAATATTTTAAAATCACGACTCCTAAGGCGCTTCCTGATTCTTAGATGGTGAAGATGCTTTAGTGATATACAGGGTGTCCCAGTTTAGGACCTGGAGCCGAAATCGGATAGTAGGATAAGTTATGGCAGTTAGCAAAAAAATAAAAACAATTCAAAATCAAAAATTCTTTATTACATAAACTATCAGAAAGTGCTTGAAAACGTCAACAAAATGTATGCGATTTTTCAATATTTAAAGAAATATTGGCAATTAAAATAATCGAGAAAATTTACACCCTGTGGCGGACTTCCCGCTTCATTTCACCTAAATTCTTTTATCGTTTCGTTTTAACATGGCTGCCACGAAATCTCAAACTCGTATGACATTCTGCGGGCCCTTGATTTGAAGGTCAACATTCGTATTCGCGAATGTGAGAAATCGTACATTTGTTACATCACATCGTACATGTGTTTTACACAATAATCAACGAAATATTCATTTTTATTAACACTTTTTTTGACTATTTCAAAAATAAAAATCTTTATTGACATAAACTAGAATCCTTAACTTGTGAATCCCCTAACGCCTGCACAAGTAATAACTGGGTTGCAGGAGATAGCGTCTTCCCCGTACAGCAGACACTATTACATTTAATCTTATGAATAGGACAATTTAAATCAAATTTGACAAAAAAAAATTCATCGTAAAATTCTTTTTTTATAAATCTTCTTTTGTAATTATTACTAACATTTATTTTTAATTTTATTGCAAATGTTCAAGCAATAATTGCTTTAACATTAGCACAGTAAAATTAATTGTGTCGTTCCATTTTTTTTACAGTAAATAATAATGTTCAGTGGTGTGCTTTTCAATTACTTACAATCCCTTATGGTAGAGGAGCCCATTAAGGGATTTCGGGATTTATTCAAGCGCGGCAGATTAATATACAGGGGGATACCTTGTACCCGGTTAAGTACCTCCACCAAACATGAGGCCCATATATATACGGCCGCCCGTGCAGGATACAGGATCAGATTAGTAAAAAAAAATTGACCATCAGAAATTCTCGAGCGCGTCAGATTAAAGTAGGGTGAGTTAATTACATCCTAAAAAGTGTATATTCCACTAATCTGTCAATTTGAGAGTGACGCAAAGAAAGGGGAGGGCAGCAAAGTTGTAAAAAAAAAACGTCATCTTGACATTCTCGAGCGTAGCTAATTTTTTTTTTATTTTGAAGGATATAATTCAAGAATAATGAAAAATATATAATCTGACGATTTCCGCAAGCCGAAATAACAAAAATTCCTCGATAAAGTTAAATGCGTGCAGCTGCGTGATGCTTACATTTCCTTCTCCGCGTTTCTATTCCTTTCTGACTCTTTCTCTATCTATTACTCTCTCACTCCGTCTCCACTCTGGTTTCTGCTGCCATGACGAAAAATGAAAAAATCTAATGAAAAATGATCGAAGAAAAATGTTAAAAACTATCAAATAGGTTTTATTATAGTAAAAATTTTGCTGTGCCGTATAAATATAAAATCATTAATTATCATATGAATTTAATTCAATATTATTAATGATTTTTCTAAATCAATCAATCTAAATCAATAGTTTACAATCGATAATTATGAAAAATTTTAATTATTATGCAAATTAAGTTAGCTGACATATAAATATGATTTTTATTGAAAAAATTATTACAAAAAATAAAAATAAATTTCACTTGTAAAAAAACTTCAAAAACTGTAAGTGCAATTTTTGAAAAATATTTTTTTTGTTCTAATTTAATTATTAAAAATAAAATAAAAAAATTAAAAACGTCGGCTAACTTAAGTATCATTATTTATTTATTTAACATAATATATGTTTCTTTTAAATAGTTCATTATTTATTATTTAACCTAGTGATAATATCTTATTCATTAATATTTATTCAAAAATAATGTTAATTACAGGAATTGAAAGACTTTCAAGCTGGGAGAGTTCAAATGCATAGAAATATTATTTCTTTTAACTCAAAATATCACATAAACTATATTTAGAGCTTAAAAATGTCATAATTACAATTTTAAGCGCCCAGGAATGGAATTAGCGGGCAGTTGCAGGGATGGCCTTTAGGGTGAACCGTTTTTCTAATTTCTTTTTGTCAGATCAGGCGAATCCCTCTATATAATCGTCAGATTATGAGACAGTTCGTTTAGAACATAAAGATGATCTTGATGATTAATCTGACGCGCTTGAGTATTTCAAAATGGCGATTTTTTTTTGCACATTATGAGAATGGCCGCGACTTTGCGTCCCATCGAAATCGTCAGATTAGTGAATGAGAGCTTTTTTTTGGTGCACTTAACACTCCCTTAGAAAATCTGACGCGCTCGATTATTTTTATTTTTTTTTCATTTTCAACCCTTACATACAACCACACGCATCATGCAAACGATCAGATTAACATACGTTCATTGTTAAAAATACGTAGGGCATTGATGCTATCAATATCTGACGCGCTCGAGGATGTCCATGCAACAGTTTTTTTTTACATATTTAAAAATCTATAGCCGCTTCCCCCACCGATGAATAGGTATATCATAATAACATTTTTTTCTTCTTATCATCTAAGCTTTGCAACCCAATAGGTCTCTACGACGCTCGAATAAATCCCCATTTAGCATTGTGGTCTCCCCTACTATTATGCTGATTTAATTTTACCAACTGTTATAATTTCTGCAGTTTCTAATTATTTCTACCCAAAAATTTTTCCATGCGACTTTTGCAGCAGGAAATCTATAAAATATAGAATAATAATTTATACTAAATGTATTATACTACTAAAAAATATTTACCCAAATTCAGGGTAAATGAAAATATTTATTGACTGTCAACACTGATAGTTTTGGTATATTTTTTTACGAAAACAATATAATTTCGGCAATAAGCTGAATATATTACTTGCTTACCTATGAAAAGTGATCCCCTGGTTTTTTTTTGTCGAGGCGCTATGGTTTCGGCAGCTTTACACAACACAAGACGGCATTTTTAATTATTTTTCTTGAAGATCCGAGCATCAGCACAGTCCAAAGCGTAATGGCGGGCGATTGACTTACTATTGTGTCAATTTGTGTGTTCTGTGTGTACGTGTGACTTACTATGGGTGCTTCAGTAAGTGTTTCAAGAGACTATGTCCTGCTTTTTTTTATGTAGTCTATGCTCTCCATATTGAATAAGTGCTTTAATCAGACCTTTGCTTGCTATTACCTTCACGGAGTAGGTACATACACCACTGTATTGTCTATGGTTATTGTACTGTATTGCCACAATGGACAGAAGACATAACTAACTACTAAATCATACGAAAGATAACAATAATAACAATATGTGTCTATTTCTTGGAAATAGAAGGTCGTAAGTCAAACTACACTTCAAACTATTGCCTTTTGAGATTGCTTATGGACTTTTGGTTGCGACTGTACATCAATATAAAGTAGAATATGATACGCGCCTTATACTTAGTTACCTGCATCTAAAATTTTATTAAAATCGGTCTAGCCATTTAGAAGATTAGCCGATACAAAATCTGTGTTTTAGTCAAAGGTATCATTCATGCAATCAACTATAGCAATAGCTTAAAAAATACATTGTTATTTTGACATTAAAAAAAGACATTTTATTTATTTGTATTGATTAAAGGTGCTTCCAGACCGACTGTAATATTACGTTATCAGTCGAATATTACAGCCGGCGTGGGAGGCACGTAATTATAATTGTTGCTCTGTATCTATACACGTCCCATAGCAGAGCGCGGGCACAGTATAAATAATTTATACTGTGGCGCGGGGCTTCTTTTAATTAAGTTTATAAGCAAAATTGAGAAAAATAGAGAAATAGGTAATCCCATTACCAAGTCTTATATAACGAATATGCGTCGCTTCACAGCCACTTCTTTCATAACTATAAGAGCTATATAGTGGAAACTTGGTAAATAGATGTAATCGGTGAAGCGCATCGATGATATTGAGGTTTCTAATATTATATTTTTTTTCTTAACTGAATAGTTTGCGCGTGAGACGCTTTCAAAGTGGAAAAATGTTGCCCGCCCCCGTAACTTCTAAAATAAGGGAATGATAAATGTAAAAATAATATAAGATATTGTGATTACCATGCAAACTTCCACCGAAAATTAGTTTGAACGAATCAAATAATTAGTTTTTTTTCATACGTTATAAATCGTAAACCGCATATTACCTTCAATCAACTCCAAAATAATAAAGAATAAAGAATAAAGAAAACATTTATTTAGATGTATAGTGGTACGGAACCCTACATGCGCGAGTCCCGACTCGCACTTGGCCGGATTTTTTTGTAATTTGCGTCGTACATTTCAGTGTTTAATTTATATACTTCCCCACCGATTTCGGCAATGCTGACTGCTACTGATTAATTAGCAGGAGAGCTAGGATGACCAGCTATATGCCCTTCTTAATTTAAACAAATTAATATAGCTTTTTTTTTTTTTTTTATAAAAAAAAATCCTTATATTCAAGACCCGATTTAAAGTCTGTGGTTGTTGATAGGACACATGGCACTTCACAATAATTGTGAAAATAGTGTTTTGCGTCATGAAGAGCGGCATTACTGTAGTATGTTATTCCGAAACTAAAAGTAAATTGATAGGAAAAAATAATAAACAAATGGACAATGTGTTTAAGTGGTACCTAAATAGTATCTTATAAGGAAGAAATGTTAGGAGAATTACTAACTTGTTGTTACCCTGCTGATGCCGCGCTTGTATTTCGACCCGAGACCCGTAGTGGTAGACGCGTCCGTTCGGGTGTATGAGTGCCGCCGCAGCACCCGACCGCGAGAGTGCCAGGATTATGTTGTTCTTCGCATTGGTCACCCGCACAGCACCGTCAATGGTCATGTCCACTCTGAGAAAAGCATACAGCAAACGTCTATGTACTTAAATATTACCCTCAAGCACTTAAAAAGATTTTGAATTGCACGGGAAGCCTGTCCTAATTTGAAAGCATTTTCATACGACTTAATTTGGCTAAAAACAAGATGCATTATTAACATAATAGTACGAGAGCCCACGACCAAAATTTTTGTCTCATAGCAATACGGCCAAAACCGCATCAAATCGATAGATACGATTATCCTGAACTCGAAAATACCAATATCAGACATTTTCCGCGTAGCGTTTGATCTGACCGAATTTTCAAAATTGTTAAAGAATTTTACCGAACTGCATCAAAGCAATATGTCTGATTTGCAGACTGTAGTTGAATGATAGTTCTGAGATACCGGAAACATATTTTTCAGACGTTAGTGGTGTAGCGCAAACCCGTAAAATCACTTAAAAAAATTAAAAATGAGACAAAAAAAATGTCTCATAGCAATACGTCTGAAAATTTTTTTTATTAGTAAATTTTGGTTATTTGATGCGAACAAAACAATTTTCAGACGGAAATGTGAACGCATTAAATTTTGAGACCGTTTTGAAAATGTTAACAAATTTTACCGATCGGTATCATAGCAATATGTCTGAAAATTGTTGGACATGATAAAATAAGTTGTCCACATGTGCAAAAAATTTATATCAGACAAATTAAGTGTAGCACCTTCTCTATCAGACAACTTTTCGATACTCAGATATCATTTAAAAATCGTATTGAGGCATCTTGAATTTTCTGTTACAAACCAATGAATACGTTGTGACCCTGAATTTATTAGATGATAATTAACAAAGAATTTACCCGAAACCGTAACATTGAAGTTAAAGGACTGAAATAAATCGCACAAAAGGAAGCTGGCGAGTGAGCTGTATAATAGTAAGAAAGGGGCAGGAGCGTAAGAAGCGCTGAGGCTGTTGAAATTAAATACTGATTGATTTGATAGTTTTGGTTTTATTTAAAGCACACTTGAGTAACTTTTACAAAAGAAATTAGTAATGACATCTGTCATCTGTCAAAGTACATATAATAGACAAGGGAGATTCTTGAATATCTATGAAGGCTGTAAATTTAAAAAAAACATTTAACAGAGGCGTCGGCCAGGCGACTCCGAAACGTTATTTTCGTTTTTGGGAGTATAATATGCTACACTTAAAGTGTCTGAAAACAGGTTTTTGGTAATCATGGCAGCAATACGAAAAGTTGAAAAAAAATTTTATCCGTATTGCTATGATACAGGTCGGCTAAATTTGTTGACATTTTCAAAAATGCGCTCAGGCTATATGCTACGCGCAAAATGTCTGAAAACAAACTTTTTCGTAATACAATTATAAAATCTATGTACATTTTCACTATCAGACGTATTGCAATAATACCGACTGTCTTTTTTTTTTGACACAGCAGAAATGGCCTCCCACGCAGTTGCTACACTTTCGACCGTTACTACACACCTAGTCGGGTACAGAATCATACAATCTAACGATTTTATAGGGTTTTTACCGTATTGCTATGAGACATGGTTTTGGTCGTGGGCTCTCGTACCATAATAATTTAACAGAAAAATATTGTTCAAATTTTAACTCGTACGTGTTTAATAAATAAATCTTCCAGTCATATATTATAACTTTTGTTTTCTCTGTTATAAACGAAAACCATAAATTCCCCATTTTGTACGTGGCAGAATAGGCGCAAACCCTATGCGCGAATAAAAATAAAAACCTCATACCTTTAGTCTGTGGCCGATCGCAATGCGCGCGCATAGGAAAACTGATTATTTTTCCCGCCATAGCGAAACATTTTTCACAATTCGTTTTCACTGTTTTATTAATTAAAATGTCATATATAGTTAATGTCATATATTCAAATTATAGTTATTTATTAATTAAAATGTCTACAAGTACTAGTTACGAAGAAAATTATTTATGTTGTACCTACACCGCCCGATATAAGATGTGAAGCCCTTAAAGTTATGGAAAGTTTACTACCTGAAAACTCCAAGGAAAAATATCTATTAGCGTACCAAAATTTCAATGGCAGAACAGCAAGAATACGCAGTCTTTTTCAGAAAATGTGTTCATGCCGTACTTTAAAGAATTATCTGGGTGATTCCTGAGAGAAGCGTTCCTGGCGTAAGATCCATGGCATTTTTTTTTTTCAAGTTTTGTGAAAACAAAAAATATGTAGCAAAAGAGAGCTTAAAAACAAACTTTTTTATCCATAAGGCACTCACGTAAACATAATAGTTTCGGAAATAAAAATATGTTTGTTTTGGGTCGCCACGGATCTCACGTAGAAAACCATGGATCTTAGGTAGCATATGAAATACGAGGCGGCATAGCTTAAAAGTCGTTTATTTTAAAGAATATTAAACGAAATTGTAAATAAAACATCATTTGTCTAGTAATAATATTTTTATTCACTTAATCAGCAAAAACAAAATCAACAAAAGTTAGAATAAATATAAAAACGTGTTTAATTTTAACAAATAATATCCAGTCTTTAATAAAAGTCTTTAAAATCACCCATATTCACTTAAACGTATTGATAAGCAATTATTATAATAATGTTATATGATTCTTATTAAAAAATAGGAACAGTGACCTGAAACGATCCAAAATCAAAAAATCTCTTTCATCCTCATAGGTATTTATTTTTAATTAATTTGATGTAAAGCCTGGAAATGTAAACCAAACTATCGCAAATTTTTGTTTATATATGTTTTGGTATAATAGTATAATAAAAACAATAAAAGCTACATGAAATTTAAATCATATTTTAACAGTCTTTAAGTTTGTAAAACAACCATGATTACTTACTAGACAACAATCACAATAATTATACGTAATTCATAAAAATAGCAACATCAATGGCGTAAACCTATCCTTAATCAACAAAAAACGATACATAACTCTCTATCAACCTCATAATTACTCATAATTAATTTTACGTTAAACCTAGTAACAAATTAAACTGGCTCAAACTTTTCTTTGTACCTTTTTGGTATATTAGTATAATAAAAACAATAAACGCTACATGAAATTTAAATCATATTTTAACAGTCATTAAGTTTGTAAAACAACCATGCTTACTTACTAGAAAACAATCATAATAATAATACGTAATCCTTATAAAAATAGCAACATCAATGGCGTAAACCTATCCTAAATCAACAAAAACGATACATAACTCTCTATCAGTCTCATAATTACTCATAATTAATTTAACGTTAAACCTAGTAATCAAATTAAACTGGCTCAAATTTTTGTTTGTACCTTTTTGGTATAATAGTATAATAAAATCAATAAAAGCTATATGAAATTTAAACAGTCTTTTAGTTTCTTAAACAACCATGATTGATTACTTAGACAACAATCACAATAATAATACGTAATTCTTATAAAAATAGGAACATCCATGGCGTAAATCTATCCAAAATCAATAAAAAACAATACTTAACCTTTTACCTGCATGCCATACTGCTTGATGCACTTTCATCGTGCCTCTGAAGTTTGGCAGGACACGAGGAATCAAGAGGTCTTTCTCAAATATACTATAACTCTAAAAAACACTTTCATTAATTGACATCATTAGTAAATAGATAAATAGCAAGAACAGTGTCAGTCTACAAGTCTTTGGCAGAACTCGCCAGCGTACACGACAAAGATCCATGGCCGAAAACAAAGATCCGTGGCTTAAAACCCACGGATCTGCGCCCACGGATCTCACGACAATTTACATTTTAGGATATAACAATGAATCTATTAATAATATTATACCTATTTTTACTTGAAAGTTTACTCAAGGATATAAGTATTCATGATCTTAAAGCATTAAGGTGAAACTATTTTCAACTACGTAGTAAAACAAGCCATGGAATGTATCAACCCTGTAGGACAAAAACGTGTAGTAGTCAAAGAACTCACCTAATTTCTTTTGCGCGAAACTGAGCGACACCACCTTGACGTCTGAGCATTGCCAATAAACTGGCAATGTGTCGAACCAATCGCGAGATGCCTACCACGTTCGAACCGAATTTGGTTGCTATAGTTACGTCGCACGGTTGAAACGACGCCCGCCGCGTGACATGTTTTTGAATGACTATAGCTACTATAAGTTTTATTTTTTTATAACAATTTGATTATAATAGGATAGCAGCACTTTCTAGGTATTCAAAAATATATGAATTAATATGAAGCTATAAGCGTAGACAAAATAAATCGTCATTACAAAGTACAGGTTACGCGTGTGACTCGTAAAATTCAAGCTAAATCACCCCGTTTTTCAGTTTCAAATGGATTTTAAACCAATTTTCAGTTTTACATTGTTATTTTAATCAATAGGCCTCATTACTATAATAGTCAAGGAATCGTATGAGTGCTAATTCAGTTAGGTATGTCTATTATTATAGATAATATTACGATGTGACCGTCAAAATTTGGCTTCCCAGGAATCACCCATCTACTAAATACAAACCTAGCTCTTTGTGCCGTTTATACTCTGTTAAAAAGTACCTACAGTCCGAGCAAAGAATGGAGTGGACTTTAAAACATACTCTAATTTGTCAGCTTATCTAAAGAGAATATCCGATGGATTTAGAAGCAAGAAATCAAAGGTCTTATCGTCTGACAAAAGATGCTCCAGATAACCAATATCTGGCTACTAAGGTTAGTTAAATTAATTTTAATTATCTACGCGACTTCAGCCTGTGTTGTGTGTTGTTAATTAGTTTTTTTTTTCAGGTTGCTTTAATATTTAGTGTAACTGGTGCCTGTAGGATACAAGAATTAACAAATATAATCGTAAAAAAAACATAGTGAAGATACCTATCACGAAAAATAAAATACCCAGGTCATTCACCATTAGGGTTGCCAACCGTACTCTAAAGAGAGTATTGTACTCTATATCATGTAAGCGTACTCTATAATCTATAACACTAATAGAGTACGCTAAAATACTCTTTTTACACATTCTTACTTGTCATATAATCGTATGCAAAAACCCATAATCAAAACCAAAAAATCAATTATTTACTGTTAATATGTTGGTATCCCCAAATTTCCTCCAACCACATTCGGACGTTCGTGAACGCAGCCACTAATGTCATTACGTCAAAAATGTCAAAATACACATGGACAACTTATATTCAGAAGTGATAATTTTAAAAGAACTCCAAGCTTAACTAACTCAGATGCAAAAATCCACTGCAGAAAAATGCCAATTTATTTTTAAAAAGTGTCCTGAAGATTTTGATTGTTTAAAAAAAAATATTGGCTATAATTATACTCTCTGTTCCCGCCACTTCAGCATTTACTGAAAGTCTTTTCGGTCATGAATGTGAAGTGGCGAGAAGAGAGAATCAGAGCTTCATTGCAATTGATTAAAAATGAGCTCTTGATCTATATAAATTTAGAGTTAGAATGTTTGGACTCATACAATTCTTTTAAAAATAATGAAATATTGTTATGTGCTGCAAAAAGTACAAAAAAATACCTTTTTAAAAATTTTAAATAAATGATACTCTTTTTTTTAAGTCCATACTCTTTTTTACCTCCTTTGAAATCAGATATACTCTTTTTCTTCTGAAAAAAGTTGGCAACCCTATTCACCATACACGCGGTCCATTCTATGAAATTATTAAAAAGTATGAAAATTTGCGATCACCGAAAGCAAAAACTGACCGATTCTTTCTAAATTACCAGAATGGTAAATGTACCTGTCAGCCTATTGGTATAAACAAATTTGGTTCCATGCCTAAAGAAATCGCTAAGTTTTTAGGTTTAGCAGGCTGAGAGCTACACTGGACATAGTTTCAAATAACTTCAGCTACATTGCTGGCTAATTCAGGGCCTGATATAATAACTTTGAAGCGTCATGGTGGGTGGCGATCTAGCAATGCAAATCATACGTAGAAGATTCCATACAAAATAAGAAGGAAATTTGTACAAAAATCACAAAAATAATTAAACTTGATTCTGAGGCGCTTCCTACTGACGAAACACCAAGTATATCCAATGATTGGATTTCACCTACCTACACGAGTAATGAGCCATCTCAAATTACAATAGAACATGAAAGTATTTCAATAAATAATCTATCTGATGAGACTGCTATGCAATCAAAAACAGTTAATATAATTTTACTAACTGCACATTTACTAATTGTTTCTCTAAATAAACATTTTATCTACTAAATAAAATGAGTTTTTGTTGATTATTTTATTCACAAATGTGTTGAAACACGTCGTATGATACACGTGAGTATTGATGATTACCGTCCTCGGCTCTCTTAAGACTCGCCTACGGCTCGGCTCTCAATGGCGCCTCGGCGTTAATCACCAATGTTATAGGTCGCGTCACGTAAAAAGAACGCTGGCGGTCAAAAGCTGCGCATTAGGCGATTTTTCGGACTGTTTGGTGGTATGAGGTGCGGCGCGGGGCAGGCGGGTCACGCGCCGCATGCTTGCCGGTGCGTGCGCTATTGTTTCATCAGTCAACCTTTGGCTTCCGTGCTGTGTCCACGTCATATTCGTTCTCAAAATACCATCGCGCACAAAAGTTTTTATTAACGAAATGGTTTTACACAGAAAAGTGAGAAAAATGATTTATGACGTATATTGTTTTATGAAGAGAGAGGCTGGTAGTAATGCAGTTGATAATTCAAAACAATGTATGAAACGGACCGCAGTGGCAACAAAATGTTCTGAGTCTACAGTGAGACGAATTGTAAAAGGTTCAAAAGATTCAGAATTCCTTACTGTCTTCGGAACTCCCGGCAAAAATAAAAGAATCAAACAAAAACCAATACCTAACAGACATTGACAACTTTGACCAGGGTGTTATAAAAGAATCATCCACAATTTCCACGTCACTGAAAATGAATTGCCTACAATCATCCTACAATATAGTACGAGAGCCCACGACCAAACCCATGTCTCATAGCAATACGGCAAAAACCCTATAAAATCGTTAGATTGTATGGTTCTGTACCCGACTAAGTGTGTAGTAACGGTCGAAAGTGTAGCAACTGCGTGGGAGGCCATTTCTGCTGTGTCAAAAAAAAAAGACAGTCGGTATTATAGCAATACGTCTGATAGTAAAAATGTACATAGATTTTATAATTGTATTAAGAAAAAGTTTGTTTTCAGACATTTTGCGCGTAGCATATAGCCTGGGCGCATTTTTGAAAATGTCAACAAATTTAGCCGACCTGTATCATAGCAATACGGATAATTTTTTATTTCAACTTTTCGTATTGCTGCCATGATTACCAAAAACCTGGTTCAGACACTTTAAGTGTAGCATATACTCCCAAAAACGAAAATAACGTTTCGGAGTCGCCTGGCCGACGCCTCTGTTAAATGTTTTTTTAAATTTACAGCCTTCATAGATATTCAAGAATCTCCCTTGTCTATTATATGTACATTGACAGATGACAGATGTCATTACTTATTTCTTTTGTAAAAGTTACTCAAGTGTGCTTTAAATAAAACCAAAACTATCAAATCAATCAGTATTTAATTTCAACAGCCTCAGCGCTTGTTACGCTCCTGCCCCTTTCTTACTATTATACAGCTCACTCGCCAGCTGCTCCAAACGTTGGAACGACGCTCACTTAGTTGTAGTAGTAGTTAGTAGTTTTTTTTCAACTTCATCCCAGTTTCCTTTTGTGCGATTTATTTCAGTCCTTCAACTTCAATGTTACGGTTTCGGGTAAATTCTTTGTTGATTATCATCTAATAAATTCAGGGTCGCAACGTATTCATTGGTTTGTAACAGAAAATTCAAGATGCCTCAATACGATTTTTAAATTATATCTGAGTATCGAAAAGTTGTCTGATAGAGAAGGTGCTACACTTAATTTGTCTGATATAAATTTTTTGCACATGTGGACAACTTATTTTATCATGTCCAACAATTTTCAGACATATTGCTATGATACCGATCGGTAAAATTTGTTAACATTTTCAAAACGGTCTCAAAATTTAATGCGTTCACATTTCCGTCTGAAAATTGTTTTGTTCGCATCAAATAACCAAAATTTACTAATAAAAAAGATTTTCAGACGTATTGCTATGAGACATTTTTTTTGTCTCATTTTTAATTTTTTTAAGTGATTTTACGGGTTTGCGCTACACCACTAACGTCTGAAAAATATGTTTCCGGTATCTCAGAACTATCATTCAACTACAGTCTTCAAATCAGACATATTGCTATGATGCAGTTCGGTAAAATTCTTTGACAATTTTGAAAATTCGGTCAGATCAAACGCTACGCGGAAAATGTCTGATATTGGTATTTTCGAGTTCAGGATAATCGTATCTATCGATTTGATGCGGTTTTGGCCGTATTGCTATGAGACAAAAATTTTGGTCGTGGGCTCTCGTACTAATAGACAAGTTGCGAAGGAAGTCACAGGATGACCTTAATTTTCAAGGATCTGCAGCAAGTCAAGCAAGAATGGAAGGAGTATCAATATTACTTGAAATTTTTGTAATTAGATTAAACATTTTAAACTGAATTAAACATGTTTTAAATTCTATTTAATGATATTTTACCTAATAAATTTTGCAATGTACTTCCCGAAAACCAATATACGAAGTCGCGAGCGACAAGCTAGTTCAAAAATAAAACAATAGGTACCTAGCTAGTACTTTCGTGCGCGAGTGTACCAATGCGCCAATGCGCAAACACCCCCCTCCCCCACCACTTTCTTCCAGCGTTCTTTTTACGTGACGCGACCTATACACACTAGTACCATAATGTAGTATTATCAAATTAGTCCAGGCGTCTTCGAATAATCGGCGAACAAGGTTGATCGAAGAGATTCTAGATTCTAGTTTAGACTTACACAAGTCCAGGGCTGGTTCACAGCAAATAACCTATTATATGAACTAAGAAAAATATGTTTACGTTTTACTCTGCCGAATGTCAAGAAGCTCAGCTCGAATATATCTTTGAACAATAAAACAATAGATCTCATAGGATCGACTGTATTTTTAGGTATAACCTTAGACCGTAAACTACAATAGGGCGCCTATGTACAGTCTCTAGCAGGAAAACTCAGTTCAGCAGCATTTGCAGTTTGGAAAGTAAGCCTGCTTACAGACGTTCACACAGCTATACTTTAGTTATTTTCACAGCGTAATGTCTTACGGCATTCTGTTATGGGGCAAGGCAGCTGATATTGAAACTATTTTTATATTTCAGAAACGAGCAGTACGAGCTGTTTACAATTTAGGAGCACGAGTCGCTCTTAAATACCGATTCAAAGAAGTAGAAATGTTGCAGTTGCATCGCAATATATTTATGAAAATATTTTGTTTGTTAGGAAGAACATTGATAAGTACACAAAAAAATTGTATGACGATTTTAAGTGCTTTGTAAAGTTAAGAAATAAAGATATTTTCAGTTCATGTCAGTACAAAAAAAAACAATCGAATTGAGAACCTTCTTTTTTTTAAGTTTGTTAAACATAGTTAAGGCACGTCACATATTATTTTGTCTGGCCTGGTGAGACATAATACGATAGCCCTCATTAGGAAAAAGGTTTGTAGAACAATGAAAATATCAGTTATGTGAATTCAAACACAAACTTGATTCGGTCCCTGAGACGGAGGCAGATAGTGCCATGAGGAGTCACCGATGCGTTAAATCCAGCGCTGCCAACCACGTCTGTCATCTGCAACAACAACCTGAATCATGATTCATGCCAGAATTAAACTGTCTATGCCTGATGGTAGCAAACTGTAGGTATGTAGATTTCTTAGGACTTTCATGCAAAGATAGAGATTATGTCGGCCATAGTAATATTGCTCAATTATGTCTATTTTTAAAAGGTTACTTGCAATATGGGTACAACGGTAAGGTACATTAAAATTGAGTTACTTGCCTCAAGCTCCCTCCAAGTGTCAGCATGGTAGATATCATCCCCCGGATAGAAGGGCGCCTTGCGCTGAAGTGGCGCACGCCACGGTGGCTGCCAGCCCGCTGCTCCTACCAGCTCAGCCTGCCCCAAACCACCTTCGAGGAACTTGCTGTAGTCTTGAAAAGCGGACAGACTTGATTCCTCCTGACAACAAAACGGTCAAAGCATTAAGTTTCGCGAATGTTTAAGTTTCAGCGGCAATATTTCCTCTGAGGTTTTAGTCTTAAGTTCAAGTAAGCTATGCCTTCTTATTCATATTTTTATATGCAGCAAAATAACAAAAACGCGACATATCTCGCGCTCGTATGCTTGTCCGACTGGAGCTGCTTTGTTTTACGTAAGATGTCTTATGGGTATCTACACCAACATCGATTGATGTCGATCGAGCGCATTGATGCGCTCTTATTTGTCCTTAAAACATCAAATGCATCGATCGACGTGATTCGATCGGCGGTTTGATAATATCAGCCTAACTTATTTAGGAACGGTCCACTATGCGAATCAAATTAGATTTTTCGGCCATATTGAGTGTGTTACGATCACCTGAAACAATTTAACCGCCAAATATATAATATGGTACCGTGCAATAGCAAAATAAACTGCAAACAATAGGAGGCAGATTCTTTACTGGAGGAATGAACCTCATCAGCCAATATAATTAAATTAAACTACCTACAACTAAAAAGAAAAACGACATTTTGATCACTTATAGTTACATATTATATTTATTATTATTACTATAAATTCGCATAGTACTTTAATTTAAACGCAGTAAAAGTACATATGTGACAAAATATGAATCATAATCTCGTGATCTCATACCCACATTTGCGAATTTAGAATCGAAAGTTAATTTATTAAATTAAATAAAAAATAAATGCTTTTAGCTTAGTACAAGTGAGAATATAGAAATGGGTTAAAACCTTTTAACCGAGAGTAAATTTATTTAGTTTTAAGCATAAATCTATAAAGTAAAGGACAGACCTGAGATTTCTTGTGGCACAATGGTATCACACCAAGCGCGTAGTAGTGATTTTGTTCGTGATGGACAGGGCCGGATTAACCCTTAGGCAAAAAAGGCAACTGCCTGGGGGCCCCGCATCGGTAAGGACCCATCGTGGACGGAGGACTTTTTTTGTTTGTTATTTTCAAATGACAAATGAATAGCTTGTCTATCCACTATACCAACATTTTTGAAGGTCTGTACTCTCTATGACAATATTGCTACATTGAATCAAAACTATTAATAATAATGACTAGGTAGTTGACAAGTACAAGTAGAAGAAATCAAAACTTTTTAAACACCGACTGTGGCGAAGGCGGCTTTTATCAAAGGACTTCGTAAAACAGGTGCGCTTGGCAGTACCACAGAATAAGAATACAGCAGTACGGCAGTACGCCGCATCGGCACGTGCCAACACTGTTCAAAGGATGGCGACGCGGAAAATCACCGAATCAATTGAATATGCCGACAAAATTCGGGAAGAAATTAATTTTGATTCTATTTTAGTCACAATTTACCTAACCCGCGAACAGAGAAAGCGTGAATGCGGGAACCGCGGAGCAAAATATTTTTTTGAGTTTCATTTTATGAGTAAATTTCGTTTTTTAATAAAATATGAATATTTTAATAATATATGTGTAATTAAATAAGATCTTTTTGAGAAAACCAGTGAGACGTCAGACGACGAGAGGAGGTGTACAGTACTATTATAACCGAAGTTACAAGGTAAGTTTGGTAAAGATATTTTATTTTATACCCACTTAGCCTCAATTTCAGTTAACTTCCTAAACCGCGGTTTTCTTATACACCTATTCCGATCAGTCGATTACCCTTGTTCAATGTTTGAATGGGACAGAGAGATCGAAAACCAAGATATTGTAAAAAGAACCGGCCAAGTGCGTGTCGGGCCACGCGCAGTAGGCTTCCGTAGCTAGTCGTAACAACATATTTCGACTTAAAAGGGATTTACTATCTGTATTAAACAAGTAACATCTTCATACAAGTCATTACTTTCAAAGGTTTTTGTAATTTGCACGAATTATTCTAAGTAACTGCATTTTACACTTTGGACCCCAATTACTCTAGAACTAATTAAGTTAAAGTAACCAGATAAATAGCGTCCTTCAGATAGGAAATGTTTGTAGTACACGAAACCAGCTAGCACGTATGACGAGATGTATGAATGTTAAGGAAGCGAAAGAAGTATGTAAGGAGCGAAGCACATGGCGTTCCATCGTCTCTGCCTACCCCCGTGGGATAAAGGCGTGATTTTATATACGTATTATGTATGTTTATTTATGTTTCAAGAATTTTGAACGAAATATTCTGAGTAACTGCATCTGACATTTCGGACCCCTATTCCTCTTGAACTAATGAAGTGAACTTATCCGCTATAGTTTTCCTTTAAAGTTCATTACATGTACTACCGACACAATTTTTTTCAGATTTTAGGATCCAGTAGTTTAGCTTTTAGAGGGGGGGGGACGCCCTACTCGAACAAAAATTTGCTCTTTAAAGTTAATTATCTCGCAACCGGATCCCTAAATCAAAAAACTGTCTTAGCAACCCCTAAACGTTTTTAAAAGTCCTATCTAACAATACCCCACACTATGGGGTAGGCGACAAAAAAAAAAACATCCCTACTTTACATGTCCCCTACAGCTACCTGAAAAAAAAATATTTTTCCAAATTTTACTCTACGACTTTCTTTGTTTAGTTAACATACATGTTTATGCAAAATTTCAGTTTTCTAGCACCAACGGTTTCGTCGCTATGCCGTGGACAGACAGACGGACATGGCGAAACTATAAGGGTTCCTTGTAGGTACTACGGAACCCTAAAAAGATAGAAAAGTTAATATATAAACAATTATTATGTGTAAAAAATTAAAACCTTTAATTAAAATACTAACTTAACTAAAACATCATCAAGCAAACGGGTAATCCCAAATTAGTTAACCTACGGTAATGAAGCTTAAGACTGATTATTATGATAATAAGATCAACAAGGCTCATTACTTTTCAAGTTACTAATTTTTCGAGATGGTTGTTATTTGTATACGACTGAATGTTATGATGATATAACCATAATAAGTAATAAGGCTGATTAATTTACAAGTGTCTTACTTTTCGTAAGTTACAAATTTTCAAGAATGTTGTTATTTATTTATATAAGACTGAATATTATAATAAAGCCATACATACACAGCTGTTTACTTCAGAAGTTGCTATTTTTTTTGTCATAAGTGCCTATTTTCAAGAATGTTGTTATATGTATAAGACTGAACATTATGATAAAACCATCAATAAGTAAGGCGGATTACTTCAAAAAAGCTCCTAACTTTTCACTTATTTCTAAGCGTATAAGACTGAGTATCGAGTCATTTAATTACTCTTAGAGTTTGATTCCAACTAAATCTATGTTTAAACTACTTCTGTCGCTTGTGCGGTTTCAAGTATGTCGACTTTGACAAATTACTTTACTTAAATCTTCCTCTGAAATCATTTTCAATTGGTGAAAACGGCATGATAATCCGCTTAGTTGTTTTTGAGTTTATATCGCGAACATACCAAAGACGCTAAACGCAGCGAGACACCTTTTCTATGATAGAGGATAGATACGGATGTGAAATTATTTTGTAGCTATTAAAACAAACATATATTATTATTTAAGATTTAAAACATCTTTACTATAGTTGTATGTTTATGTTTTCATCAAAAATGTTTTATTTAGTGCCTGTGAAGATTTTCTGAATGGTACCTATTTGAGTTACTTTTATTATTTCATTTTAAACCACTGTCAACCTTTTGAACACGTAGCCGAGATCTAGGAAGAGGAATACTATGACGCATATCCATATTTACATTTTTTTCTCTAATTCATACAGTTACGTTATAAAATTTGATTGGTTTTCTTAAAAACGTTATCTTTAATAATACGAAAATTACGAAAAAAGAGTTTCATGGGGCCTCGACCATTGCATTGCATTAATGACATGGTTAATCTGGCCCTGGTGATGGTGATATCGTGAACACATCAAAACGCAATCAATCTGTTCACACGGGCCTATCTGAATATATATAAATTATATCAATGGCTCTAAGCGTTATTTCATTGAAAAACTTGAGCACGTGGCTGCGTATCCACCGAAGCTGCGCTGGGCTAGGTAAGCTGGATTGCTATGCTCTGCGCGCGCAATGCTTGGTTTTAACGAACAAAAGCATCGAGCGTAGCTAATAATGTAATGTAATTAGTATTTTCAATTAATCACCTGGTTGTAGGAATGCGCTGTATACACACTTCTCGGCCGGACAGGCATGGTCACATCCTTTCTATAATCTGCGTTAGCCATTTTAACACTTCTTCAACTTATAACTGTGGTCTAAACACTAATTAAAAAATACATGAACAACAGTGACTATCGACACTGGAAAATATAAATCAACATCACGTCACGGCTGAAGAGGTAAATGAAGTCAATTGTCATTTATTTTTTCACGGTTCGAATTTTAATTTTTCTATTTCTCTATGGCTCCGACCACAAATTGATACTGGCTATTCCTATCAGAACCTTTTTTGCAATTCCTGCTATAGAAAATGCATATTGTCCTAAGTATTACTTCCTTGATCCGAATTGAAAATAATTACTTGCGATAGCTAAAGATTAAATATAAAGGGATATTTACCATGTATAATTGTTGCAGCGACATATTTGGATATCTAATAGATGTAGCTATCTCTTTGTTTACGATAAAACTAAATCATTGCGGGTAACGTGAAAAACAGTTTTATTGGCAGACGAACCGATCGACCCTCTTCCGCACTCTTGTACTACGCCCGGGGCACTATTGTCAGCACTCGTCCAAATTCGATCACGATACGCGACACTCCCGATGTCATCTCGAATGGTATCGTTAGAGTTTTTATGAACATGTTGTAGTCGATTTTGTGTACGACACGACAGGGCACTATTATGATATTCACTACCATTCATTTGCCCGCGACACACGACACTTACTACGTTATCTTCACTTTTGATCACATTTGAGTTTTTGTGATTGCGGTATTGATGCACTACTGGATGCAAGACATTTGACAATTTAAAATCATCTTCACGGTTGAAATTTTTGAATTTCTTGATTTCGATGGCTTCTCTTACTAATGTAGGTATAAAGTGGCGTTCTATTGAAATTATCTTAGGGTCGTGCAACTCCATCCAGTGGTCGTCCCTCGAGTCCAAGAGATGTTGAAGCGCGATAGCTGACTTTTCTGTGTCGTTATTCTTAACTGCACGTGTGCACTTTGATCCGGCATGCGACGGTGCGTTTCGTTTCACTTGACTCAGTCGACTTTATACACACCTAGTTTTTCCAAGGATAAACAATCCTTGGACGTACGTAGGAAATGGGCAACGATCCTGAAAGGAGTAAACATGGTATCGACAGGAAACTTTCTTAGAATATTTGCTTGTCTGTCACTCCTTAGTCATTTTACGTACGGAAGGTACGCTGGGTGTCGTTCGACCTTGCAATGCTTGGGTTTAGAGGTACGTCTGGGTGGAGGAATCCGTCCATTGTAACCGTTTCTTTCGCAACGCTCAAGTGCTGCAATTCTGCCTCTAATTGTTCTGCATCACATAATTTATATGCGTGGTCTGTGAGCGATGACACTACAGAGTGCAGTTGACGCGGGTGATGAGGCAAGTTGGCATGCAAATATCGGTCCGTATGAGTGGGCTTTCTATAAACAAAGTGACTCAGAGAACCGTCCTCTCGTACCATTATCTACGTCTAGAAAAGCAATACCTCTGTCTTGTTCCATTTCATAGGTAAATTTCATTTTTCTATGGAAACGGCTTAACTTGGTTTCGTTAGCCTGCGGAGCACTGTCGTCTCCTTCTAGTGTGCAGGTCATTTACATACCCCATCCATAACTTCATAGATGTTGGTGCAGTGGAAATGTTTTATCCATATGTGGCCTTCCCATTGTCACATCATCGATTTGGAGTTAGTATTCACACTGGTAAATGAAGTAGTTCGTACTCAAGCCACTAAACTTACATACTCCACGGAGATATTGTATTGCAGAATCTTTATAATAATAATAATACCATTTAAATACCTACGCCGCGCTTTGCTTTGCCTGATGTTCAACATTACTTACTGCTCCGCTACGGTGAAATGTAGTATTCTATGACTGTAAAGAGATGTAAAAGTATTAGGCTATCAATAGCAAAAAGAATGATCCAAATCAGATCAGTTGTTCGGGCAGATGAGTCCGATCAAACCATTATTGGTTCAAACAAACAAACAACTGAACTAAGTCTTCCGTTTAACTAGCTTTAATCCGAGTGGAATTTGATATATTAAAAATACACTTTCACAACTAATTTATTATGAATAAAACTTCCGAATGGCTGTGTAATAAAGAAAACGTTACGAGTATCGCTTATTATTTTATTTTTTTTATATACTGCCTCGAAGGTCTGTATATAAAAAATAAAAATAAGTAGTGGTTGGTATGCGCCTTTTACCACGAGGTCTCGGGTTCGATGCCCGGGTCGGTCAAAGAGTTATTTGTGAACTTTTCGTCAGGAAGTTCACAATAGCAGCTCGGAGTTGGAATTGTGCCCGGTGGATGGTGATAGGCTCACCCACCCTCTATCCCATGGGACCTAAACATAACAGGTAACAGGTTACGGCCTAACCCTTTTCCTCATGAGAAAAGGGCCGTGACCAGCAGTGGGACATGTTTATACTATATAGGGCTATTATTATTGTATCCAGAAAATAAATCAAATATCATTACTTAGTTTCTAATATCATTGTTGTAGCTTTTTATAAATACCTAGCTGTTGCCCGCAACATTTTCCGCGTCGAATTTTTTATCATCAATACATACAAATAGTGTATCTGTTTATAATGTCGAAATTAAAATATTTTTTTTATCTGGTTTAGTTATTTTTACGATATATATGCCTAAAACCAGTGTTGTCTGTCTGCATGTCTGTCTGTCTGTTTATATCGGCTAAACTTCAAACCGGCTACTTGCATTTTGATGAAATTTTAGGAACGTGATTTACGACGTATTGATTTGTCGTATGATTCTTATCGATGTAGCTACATACAAATTTAGTTCTCTCACCTTTTATTTTTAATAACATTGATATTCAATAATTGCATTTGATTATTATTGTTATTATTTATTAATAGGTAGCCAGTTGAATCAACTGGTGATTGCCTGAATCCGGTTGTTCTTAGCTTGCTTTTATTTGTGTTTGTCAAGTCTATTTTGAACTGGTATTACACGGAATGAACGGGTTTACATTATGAGCTGATATCACTTCGTCGGGTAACTTGTTCGGGCAATATGATCACAGTTCCAACTACCGTACGCAGTGAGGATGGTTACCCTTAAAAAAAAGAACGCAACTGGCAGGCCCTTTCTACTGTTTTCTGTTGTTCATTCCCCAACTAATCGTGATACGCTTAAGAAGAGAGCCCGGCAACACTATATGAATCTTGTAACCACAACATCTGATAAATAGTCCAGGATGTCTTTGAATTATATTTTATTTAATGAAATAATGTACGTACATATATTGTTATTATTAATAATGATAATAAATATTATAATATTAAGATATTTTATATATTCTGGTATAATTATGATTTATTGTAAGATGGTCCTTTAATCTTTGCGCTCTATTTTATATTTTATTTTTTAATCACGCAACCGTTTTCTTTTTACTCTTTTTGATATAAAAATATAATCTAGTTAAAATAAATATAATATAATTAAAATAATAAGCTATGTATTCGTAATTATTTTATTATTTACCGAGCAACCACAGACATTACACTTAGTACAGAGGCAATAAGAAAATAGATTTTCACCACTAAACTAAACAGCCACCATGTAGGTTAGTAATAAACATTGACATCTATTTTATTTAAAAACTACAAACGATACGTTTTAATTATTTTAAATTATATAAATACACGCTTATTTAGTATTTTCATGGTTTTATATTCGTGATTAACCATTAAATTAATTAAAATCGGGTACTTAATATTAGACTCTATAAATAAATGTTACGGAACGAATTTCCGAACGCACGATTTAAAAAAAAAAGTCTGTGTCTGTGTCAGTCATCGCGGGCAACTATAAATTCTTTTCAGTTTATGTTTAATTGTTTACTGGAACTTTTTGACAAAAAAATAGTGAATCCAGTGATGAAGAACTTTGTGGAACAACAAAAGAGTTGCGTCAACTTGCTTCTAACACAGAAGTTTGCATTTTTACCAGAAAATTCACGTGAAAAGTATTTGAAAGCGTACGACATATTTAATTTGGCGACTTTCAAAAGGCCCTAAAACGCATTATGAATCGGTATTACTGTCGTATTTCATGGAATTATTTCAGGTTAAGCAATCGATTACGAGTTTATTTAAATCTTAATATTTTCTCACTGGAAGAGGTGAAACGTTTTGTATTGTAACGCATGCGAAAATTTAATTTCCAGTTCGTGACCTCTTAAAATCTTTCGCTTGCGAAGTAGTCTTTATTAGAATCACTCGCTATGCTCGTGATTCAATTTAAGACAACTTCGCAAGCTCAAGATTTAAAATTGGCACTCACAACAGAAATATAAACTTTTTCTCACTTGTACCATAAATAACTATTGCTTGCCAGAATTCAGTGAGTAAAAAGCGTTTTTACTTACTAGTGAGGCAAAGTGATTCAAATTTCGAAATCCTTACAATGAATAGGCACTGAAAAAAAGTCAAAGCAGTCACCATGCATACAATACTGATAACAAAGAGTTTATCGACACATTCTGTAGATATTTTGATTAGGGTTGTAACGGAACTTCGCCTCCGCCTCCGTTACTGCGGAAGTTCTGCAAGAAATCGTACCTTCGCCTCCGCTTCCGCCTCCGCACAATTTTTGCGTAGTTGTAACGGAGTTTTATTTACGTAATCATATAGCAATACCGCGCGAGCGACGCTCGCCTCCAACAGCCGTGCGCTCGCGTCGTGGTCGCGATTTAACGAGTGCGCGGCGGGAACACGGTTGGGGTGGAATGATACACGACTGGAATGAACCTGTCGTTGTCGAATTGTTTGATGCGTTAGACGTTACAAAAGTTCATCAATGTAAAAAATACTTAATTCTAATTAAACCGCGATTGTTTTAAGTAATTTAGTGCAAAATAATTGTTGTGTTTAATTAAGTCACATAATGAAGCCGAAAACAAGTGAGATTTGGCAGTTTTTTGTAGAAATAGATAATAATTTTGCGAAATGTAAAACAAGTTCAGTGCCAAGTGAACAATTATTTAGTTCAGCTGGATTAATTTATGAATCCCTTAGAAATCGTTTGGAAGGTGATAAAGCCGCAAAACTATTGTTTGTCAAATTTAATTTACCTCTCCTTAATTTTGATTACTAATTTTGTTTACAAAAAAGTTAACTTAAAATTTTTACTTTATGTTTCGAATGTTTACTTAAGTGTTAAGTATTTAATATAAAAACTTTTGAACCTTAAATTACTATTTTATTTACATCCACTTTCACCTTCGCCTCCGCCTCCGTTAACCTCCGCATCCGCGGAAGTGAAACTCATCGCCTTCGCATCCGCCTCCGCCTCCGTTAAGAAGGCCTCCGTTACAACCCTAATTTTGATTAGGCAAGTTGAAGGCCGGGTAAATATATAATTATGTTATTTATAAAATAGCATAGCACAATTCGTAATTTATGAGCATTTTGGGTCGCTATATTTGTTTCATGTGGAAATTTGTTTTAATGCCTAAAAGACTAGTCATCATAGCATATGTGGTTAGTAATAAATATTGACATCAATTTAACACAAACTTAAAACAAACAAATTATTTTAAATTATATAAATAGATGCATATTTAGTATTTTAATGTTTTTATATTCGTGATTACCCATTAAAATAACTAAAATGAGGTACCAAATATTAGACTCTATACATAAATGTTAAGGAACAAACTTCCGAAAGCATTCTTAAAAAAAAAAAGTTTCTGTCTGTGTCAGTCATCGCGGGAAGCTATAAATTCTTTTCAGTTTATGTTTAATTGTTGACCATTGACGTATAAAGTATATTTCTATGTTGTTGACTGGAACTTTTTAACAAAAAATGAGTGAATCCAGTTATGAAGAACTTTTTGAAACTCCGTAAGAGTTGAGACAACTTGCTTCTAACACAGAAGATTGCTTTTTACCAAAAAAATCACGTGAGAAGTATTTGAAAGCGTACGACATATTTAACAAGTGGCGTCTTACAAAAGGCGCTAAAAAGCATTTTGAATTGGGATTACTCTGTCGTATTTCATGGAATTATCCAAAGTTAAGAAATCGAGTACGAGTTTATTTTATGCACTTTAGTCAACGTGTGAATTTACCAGACAGTATAAATAATAAGATTAAATATATGATAAAGCCTTAGAAACCGTAAATACAACAAAGTTTCTTGGATTAACTATAGACAAAAAGCTGGACTGGAAACCACATATTGATACTTTATGCAAAAAAACGAGTACAAGTGCGTTTGCTCTATATTCTCATACCAAAATAGTAAACACGAATGCCTTAATTACGGCCTATCATGGTATGGCAGCATTGGCAGCATCGATATTACGTTATAGTATCATATTTTGGGGCAACTCGACAGATGCTGGAATAGCTTTTAAGGCTCAAAAGAGATGTGTCAGGTCTATGTTTGGATTAAAAACTACAGACAGCTGCAAACCCTATTTTACAAAGTACAAAATACTTACGCTGCCGAGTTTATACATTTTCGAGGTAGCGATATTTGTCATATCAAATCCGTCCTTATTTCCTCGACTGGAAGATACAATATCACGCAATCGACGTGATAATACTAAGCTCCGCTTGCACAAAGCCAAAACTGCTCTTATGCGCAAGTGTGTCTTCTGTATGGCTCCAATTATATTTAACAAACTGCCTAAACAATGGAAAAAGCTAAACAGTTCAATGCATTCAAAAAAGAAATAAAGACATTCTTGGAACGTAAAACTTATTACAATGTTACAGAGTTCTTGGAAGATGTTGAATTGAATGTTTAATTTAATTTGTTATTATTTTATAATCTTTCTCACTCTTTTATCATTAGTGTTATTTATTATTGGTAATTGGATTCGATATATATTATGTAATTATAATCATTGTTTAATTTTATTGTTTGTATTTTTTTGTGATTATTCTATTTATTTAATTTTTACATTTTATTTAAAACTAGCTTTTGCCCGCGGCTTTGCTCGCGATTAAAAGTTGTCGTAAGTTGAGTTATCATTATAAATAAATACCCAATTAATGTATTCTTTGTAAACAATATTTGAAGTCTTCCCTTCAGGTACCAACAAAACCAGATCTCGAGGCGAACTTACCCTCTACTAAAACTTTAGTCGATCAGAAAAATGCGCCGGTCAATTCCAAAAAATCCTTCGAGCATCCATTCCAAGGCATCCTTAGGGTCGGACCACACGGCACATTATAAATATTATGAAAATCTTCAAAAATACATGAAAACGTGAAATTGAATTTAACAATAAATTTTAAAAAAGTTACTGTATAAAATCAAAAACATGTTTAACATAATAAAACACATGCAAAAAGAAACAAAAATGTCCAACTAAAAAAAAATCGTAAAAAATTAAGAACATAAATAATATCAGAAAAAGGTCAAATAAATAATGCAAAACGTAAATCATTAAAGTACATAAATATTTTTATTTCATTTCATTTCATTTCATTTATTTGCATAAAATGTGGTATTAAAAGGTGACAAATAATATAAATAATGTACAGTGACACATTTCGCCATTTGGAAGTAGCATGCAAAAACTTAATAAAAACATATTATGAGATATATACTACAACATAGATAATAACAATTGTATCAGCTGTTAACATCTTATCAAAACAATACAAAGAATGAATACTACATATTTAGCAATTATTAATGAACGCCATATCAAATATATAATGAACAGAACAAAAAATACTATTATTGTAATATTAATAACATTTATAACACTTGACATTAAATTAGTCAATAATTTTTATTACAGTGCATTCCTAAAATGATATGAACGACATGAAGATTTTTTAAGAAAATCTTTAACTGAGTAAAAAGATTCTGTCACTAACCATTTGTGCAGCTGATTACAAAACTTATTGTACGGTAGTTCAATAATCCACTCGGGCAATGAATTAAAAATAAGTGGAGCCATGTAAACACAACCATGTCTGTCGATAGCTCAGGGAATGTTGAGGGGTTCAATGATTTAAAAAGGTTTGACTGTTATTAAATGAGGTATATTGTCCAAAATATAAATGACAATATGGCTACGGCATGAAGCTAGGGGACGCGTACAATAGTTCGTGTCGAGAATTGAGAGGGCCTAGTCGCGGTCGTTCGGCGGCGCCGCCGAAGGAGTTCTGTGCTCGCCGCCTCGCGCTGGCCGCAGCCCCACCGCGCGCTCCTCGTCCCCTGCGTCCTCAGGTCCCCCCGCCGCCATGGTCCGAGATCCTGTTGCGAGCCTCGTCCTCTGCGCCCGCGCCGCCCCCTGCGGCGCCCTGCTTCTTGGGATCGAGAGATCTCGAACATCCTGGCCGGGTTGAAGGATTGCCTTCAAAAGGTAATGGACAGATATTATTGAAGGCCCGTGTGATGGTGCCTTTCTTAGGTTTGATGTCTGCCACCCTGGTTACGCCATCTGGTCCGGGAAATATCTTTGTGATCCGGCCCAACGCCCATTGTAGTGGCGGTAGCCCTTTGTCTCTGATCAGAACTAACTGGTTCAATGTTAGTTTTCCTGTGGACGCATGCCATCGGTTTCTTTGCTGCAACATGACAACATACTCGTGACTAAATCGATTCCAAAAGTGTTGTCGCAAATGCTCGATCCTCTTGTAGCGGTCCAACCGGTTGATGTTGATGGAGTGTACCTGTGGCTGAGGAATGGATATTAGTGGTCGTCCAATTAAGAAGTGAGCTGAGGTAAGGGCAGAAAGGTCGTCGGGAGACGAAGAAAATGGAGTAAGCGGACGAGAATTAAGTATAGCCTCTATTTGGACTAAATAAGTGTTCATTTCTTCGTATGTGAGATGTGAAGAATGAACTATAGTTTTTAAGTGTTTTTTAGTGGATTTCACAGCCGCCTCTGTTATTCCATTGAAGTGGGGAGTTTGGGGAGGTATAAAGCTAAATTGAATACCATCTTGAGCGATATCTGAACTGATGTTTGAACTGGATAAGAATTTTGCAAGCTCAATAAAGGCACCTACAAACGCTGTACCATTATCAGAGAGAATGCTGTGTGGTTTACCCCGCCGAGCAACGAATCTTTTTAAGGCTGCTAGATAAGCGTCTTTGGTGAGATCCGTGACAAGCTCCAGATGAATAGCCTTTACTGCTAAACAAACAAACACACAAATGTAAGATTTGATTAGTCTACTACCTCTACCTTTTCGATCGGCTATCAGGATTGGCCCGGCATAGTCTACACTACAATTATAGAATGGATAGACTAGTTGAGTCCTCTCACGTGGTAGTTGACCCATGACTGGTTCCACGGACTGAGCTCTGAATCTAAAACATTTTACACATTCTCTAAATGTAACTTTGGATAAATTACGACCGCCCAATGGCCAATAAGTTTGTCGAAGATGGGTTAAAAGAAGTTGCGGCCCTGCATGCATAAGATTTAAATGTTCATTACGAAATATTGCCTTGGTAAGATGATGTTTACTATCTATCAATATGGGATGTTTAATCTCATAATCAAGGTTTGTGTTATGCAACCTGCCACCTACACGAATGACCCCTTGATCATCCATGAATGGAGATAATGAAATTAGTCTATTTTTCTTAGATAATTGTTTCCTTAGACTTAATATTTTGTATTCGTCAGGAAACATTTCCATTTGACTGAAACGTAGAATAATATTATATGCATCTTGCAGCTCCTTACAAGACAGACTGCCCAGTAATTTATTACTATTTTTAGAATTAAAGAGAAATCTAAGTATATACGCGACAATACGTTTTAATTTATTTAAATTAGATTTTTTATGTATAAGGGTATTGATAATAGATGAACTCGACTGATTACTATCTAACAGGTGAACTTTGATTTCAGGTATATTAGCACCCGAACCTACATCTGGCATCTTTGGCCACGTATCCTCATGGTGCTTTAGAAATTGGGGCCCCGACCACCACAATTGACAATCGCCGATTAGGTCGGCCTTCACCCCGCGAGATACCAGGTCCGCCGGGTTCTCCCCAGACGCCACATACCTCCAAGATCCTTCCTCGGTGCTTTCTTGCTTCTCACTCACCCGATTACGAACAAAAGGCTTTAATTTATTGGGTGGTGAAGCTAACCAATACAAAACTATAGTTGAATCACACCAGTATTGAACTTTATCTATTTTTACTGTTAACGAGGATACTACCTTAGCGCACAGTCTTGTCCCTAATAAAGCCCCACATAATTCTAGACGAGCAATAATTTTATTATTTAAAGGAGCTACCTTATTTTTTGAGGTTAATAAATTGACAGCTACTGTTCCGTCATCATTTTTGCATCTAACATAAATACATGCCCCATACGCACATTCTGATGCATCTGTAAAGACATGCAACTCAACGGATTTATAATTTATATTGAATGCATGCCGTGGCACCTTTAAGTTATTTAAATATGGCAACGTAGCAACGAAAGACAACCAACGTTCCTGCGTTTCATGGGAAACTGGTGATTCCCACGAGCATTTTTCTAACCATAAAAACTGCATAATCACCTTGGCCACTACAATACACGGCCCTACAAGACCTAGGGGGTCAAAGATTTGACTGATACAAGATAAGATATGTCGTTTAGTTATCTTATGACTTTGAGATATGTTTATAGAAAATGTTAAAATATCTAGGTCACAAACCCAGTATAAACCCAATGTTTTTGAAGTGTTAAGAGATTGATTAAGATTCAAGTCAATGACCTTATTATCATTAGTATTGTGACTAGAAAGTATTTCCTTTAACACATATGGGCTATTAGATTGCCATTTTCTTAATTTAAATTGAGCTGACTCAAGTATAGAATTCATTTCCTTGCACAATTGTATGGCGCTAGATTCAGAATCACAGCCTCCAATATAGTCATCAACATAATAGTCTCGTTGTATAGCTCGTTTGACCTGATCGTTTGATGTTTGTGAAGCAAGACTGACAAGTGATTTTGTCGCTAAATATGGTGAACTACTTTGACCATATGTTACTGTATTAAGAACATATGTTTTAATTGGTTCAAATTGATTAAACCTAAATAATATTTTCTGTAATGAGCGTTGTGATTTATCTAACTCAATAGCTCTATACATTTTCTCTATGTCAGCTGATACTACATACCTATGCTGCCGAAAACGTAACAAAATTGAAAAAATATCGTCCTGCATAGTTGGACCGATCATTTGTAAGTTATTTAAAGACACACCTGACGTTGTTACAGCTGATGCGTCAAAAACGACTCGTAATTTTGTAGTCGTACTTTGTTCATTCATCACCCCGTGATGAGCGAGATAATAATCTACACTGTCGTCAGAATTCTTACATTCAGACATGTGCCCTAGTTCTAGGTATTCCCGCATGAACTTGATATACCTATCTTTAAATATAGGATCACGTAAGAATCTACGTTCTAGCGATAGAAAACGCATTTTAGCCATCTGATATGAGTCGCCTAATATTGTTGGAGATTGTTTTAATGGCATTTTAACAATAAAGCGACCATCATTACCCCGATGAGTAGTATTTAAAAAATGCTCTTCGCAAGCACGTTCCTCGGCTGATAACGAATGTTTATCAGATATAGTATCCAACTCCCAAAAGCGTGTAAGATCGCATTTTATTTCTTGAACAAAATTACACACAGGTTGGACACAGGATGAACTGGGTTGTGAAATATACCCCGAGATAAGCCATCCTAACTTAGATTCATATAACCTTGGTTGCCCGTTACCTAAGTTGATAGTATTTGTACCGAGTACATTCCAAAACGTTACGGCACCTAGCAAAATATCTACGCTTGACGGTTTATAATAGTAAGGATCAGCTAGACAGATGCTCGACGGAACTGGAACAGTACTACTATCAATTAATGTTGCCGGTATAGACTGAGTTATTTCCGGTAAAACTAGACAGTCAATCGACGTTTTATAACTACCACAAAAGGATTCTAACGTGAGGGAACAAGACTGTGTGCTTTTACAAGACTGCTGATTGATACCTGTGATCTTGGAGTCTACGTGACGCCTAGGCGAACGCAGCTTACCACACAGCCCCTCCGTTATGAAGTTGGCAGTGCTCCCATTGTCCAGGAGTACTCTCGCGACGTGAAGGCGGCCTCTGCTGTCTCGTACTTTCACTCGTGCTGTGGAAAGCAATACAGTGGACGCAGTAGTATTATGTATTGTTTTTGCGGATAAAACAACATTATCCGATAATAAAGGAGTATTTACAGACTCCGTTCCAGGGTCCACATGTAGCAACGTGTTATGTTTAGCTTTACAATATTTACATCGAGCCCACAACTTACATTTATTTGCTACATGGCCCATATTTAAACAATTGTGACAAACATTTAATTCATTAACCTTTTGATTTCGTACCTCCGTCGTAAGCTTACGAAATTGATCACATTTAAATAGGACATGCTTTTGTTTACACAAAGGACAAATTAAGTTGGATACCCTTTTGGAAGTTATGTTTTCATTTGAGGTTATGGCAAAACTTTTTATTTTGAGAGGTTTTATTGTTTTCTGATACCTCAACGGATTCCAATAAATCGGCCCTGTTATTTAGAAAATCTAGAAATTGGGATAATGCAGGTGCTTCTGTTAATTTATTTCTGCATTCTTCCCAGTGATAATTTGTTTTTGAATCTAATTTCGCTGCCATCATATGAATGATCAAGGAGTCCCAGTGTTGCGTCGGTTGACCCAGAACGGTCAAAGCTCTGAGATTTTTTGTAGTGACATCAACAAGATTACGTACCGATTTACTCGATGAATGTTGCAACTGCTCAACATTAAACAACAATTGGACATGATTATTTACTAGGAGACGATTATTGTTATATCGTTTCATTAAAAGATCCCAAGCGACGGTGTAATTGTCGGAATTAAAATCTAGCCCCTCAATAATTAAAGCGGCGCTTCCTATTAAAGACGCCCTAAGATAGTGAAATTTGCTAATGTTATCTAACAATTTGTTCTTATGGATTAGAGACTCAAATTTGTTACTAAATTCGAGCCATTCCTGATAGGCTCCCCCAAATTGATGTAACTTTATTTGGGGCAGCTTAACGATACTATGAGTAGGCTTTGAGATCTCGTGATCATCTGTACCGGTAGCTTGCACGGAACTCACCAAATCGCCGGCAGGGCGTTGTCCCTGGCGCCTTAACACGTCCCGCGCCGAAGACACCAGGGAGAAGTACTGATTTTCGAATTCTTCGCGATCGCCCGTTGCCTCGGCGGAGTCCTCCACCAGCAGCTCGATCTCGCCCTGTATTTTATCATATTCGTTATACAGCAAATCAATTTTATTAAGTCTTATTCCTAATTCGGTCACCTGCAATTCGCTTAAAGCAGTGCACGAGAGAACTACATTTAAGTAGTTGCTGAAAAGCGTTAGCTTAGCTTTACAGCTTGCGCGCTTCTTATTCAGTTCCTTGAATTTAGCAGCTTCCATAATAAAACAAAATTAATATTACCAAGCAAATAAGAAATTGAAGAAAAAAAAGAAAAAACTGCGTGCGTAATTGCAGAAAAAAATACGCGAGCCACGCGTGCAAAAATCTCATGCGACCTTTCCTTGAATGGTCGCGTCAAGCCACCGCTCCAAAACCCACGTCACGCCACGCCCCGTGCACGTGCAATGCAAACCGGCAAAATCTCGATATTTAAAATGCAGCAGTGCTTTTAGCTTTGAATTTAGCTGAGAGATGGCTAGTAAGAACGAATGGGAAAGAAAATGGAACAGATTAATGGCTTGAATAGGAATAGAGAACAGGCGGAACTGATTAATTGGAACGACACACTAATTACCCACTGCCGTATAGATAGCCACAGGTCACCGTTGCCCGTAGATTGGTATCTTGATCTTGACACGAGGTATTTGCCACGCCACGCGGCACTCCGCCGCCGTCCACAGCACAGCCAACGCCCTTTTTTCTTGAATTACGTAGAAGGACCAATGTCGATAGCTCAGGGAATGTTGAGGGGTTCAATGATTTAAAAAGGTTTGACTGTTATTAAATGAGGTATATTGTCCAAAATATAAATGACAATATGGCTACGGCATGAAGCTAGGGGACGCGTACAATAGTTCGTGTCGAGAATTGAGAGGGCCTAGTCGCGGTCGTTCGGCGGCGCCGCCGAAGGAGTTCTGTGCTCGCCGCCTCGCGCTGGCCGCAGCCCCACCGCGCGCTCCTCGTCCCCTGCGTCCTCAGGTCCCCCCGCCGCCATGGTCCGAGATCCTGTTGCGAGCCTCGTCCTCTGCGCCCGCGCCGCCCCCTGCGGCGCCCTGCTTCTTGGGATCGAGAGATCTCGAACAATGTCTAAATAATTCTAGTTTAGGTACTGGTAATTCTAGGTATGTGTGAGTAGCTTTTCGTTTGTTTGTGTTATCTTTTATTTTGAAAAGGGATGGATTACCTTTGACTAGTTTAGCTATTTCGTAAATGTAAAACATGGTGCTGATAAAAGATTTTGTGATTTAAAAACCGGTCTACACGATTCAGTCCATTCCATACCAAATATAGCCCGAATGCACTTTTTTTGTGCTACAAAAACTCTATTAAGTTCCGAGGAGTTTCCCCAGATTACGATACCATAACGGATAATGGAACACACATATGCATGATATACTGTTATGGCAGCTTGTTTCGAAACCTCAGTTTTAATCTTTTTTATTGCAAATACAAACCTATTTATTTTTACACAGATTTTGTCAATATGTTCCCTCCACGTAAGGAATTCATCTATTGTGATTCCAAGAAAGCTCGTTTTGTTTGTTTGCTGAATTCTTTGATTGTTACAAGTTACATTTAATTCTAAGGCCTTGCTTTTTCTTGTTTTAAAATGTACTATATTAGTCTTATTTATATTAATTTTTAAACCATTGTCATCTAACCATCTCATTATATCTTGCATTGTTTTTGTTATCTCCGACTCAAATGTAGCATTATTTTCACAACCTATGATGATAGTTGTATCATCTGCGAACAGAACAGAGTCATGTTGAACTGCTTTTGGAAGGTCATTTATAAATATTAAGAAAAGAAGAGGGCCTAGTATGCTACCCTGTGGAACACCTAGATAATTGAATTGCGGTTCAGATTCATACGTTTCAGCTGTTTTTGTAATTTCGTTGAATTTTGTGATTTTAGTAACTTGTTTTCGATTAGATAAATATGAACGAAACCACTGCAAAGCTGGGCCTCGAATACCGTTTTTTTCTAATTTAACTGCCAGAATATCGTGGTTTACAAAGTCGAAAGCTTTACTGAGGTCTAAAAATAGAGCGGTAGTTGTTATTCTAGAATTAATATTATTTAATACTGAATTAACTAGACTGTATGCTGCCAGAGATGTCGACTTATTTTTTCTGAAACCGTACTGTTCACTAGCTAATATATTATATCTATTCAAGAAACTAATTATTCTTTTGTACATAACTTTTTCGAAAATCTTTGATAGAACGGGAATTAATGCAATCGGTCTATAATTACTTTTATCTGTCTTTGATCCTTTTTTGTGCAATGGTTTGATAATTGATTGTTTTAATCTATTTGGAAAACGGCCTTGTTCCAATGACAAGTTTATTATATATGCCAGTGGTGCCGCTATAAACTGAGCCACTTGCTTAAGATTATCGGTATTAATGTCATCATAACCTGAAGATTTTGTGTTTTTAAGGGATTTTATAATGTTAAAAATTTCAATAGCATTGGTCGGTTTGAGAAATATACTGTTGTCAATATTTTCTACGTTTAGACCACAACCATCAATATTAGGGCTAGAATTAATTTTAACAACATCGATAAAATAATCATTGAACGTGTTTACAATTTCAGAACCAGTTTTCAAAATATTACCGTTATCATTTAATGAATCTATAAATCCACTTATTGGTTCATGCTGCGGTTTACAACATCCCAAGTGGCTTTGCCCTTATTTTTTGATTTTGCTATGTGTTTTAAATTGTTGAGAGATTGCAAATTACGAATACATTTTTTTAGCATTGTTGAGTACAGTTTAAATTTAGTTTTATCACCATCATTTTTATTCTGATAGTATCTATATCTTAAAATTCGTTTAGTCTTACAGCTGACTTTAATACCTTTAGTAACCCATTTTAATTTATTAGTTTTGTGATGATATTTAACCTGAATAGTTGGAAAACATAGCTTATGAAACAAAGTAATTGTATCGTGGAAAGAATCAAATGCTAAATTTGTGCACGAAACATCATAAACATCTGAAAAGGTTATATTTTTTATGCATTCTGTAAATTTAGTGCTATTTTCTTTACTGTAATCGATAATTGATTTAAAATAGAATATATGCGAGTTTTCCTTATTACATTCAAATTCAGCAACTTGGGCAGTGTTGTGATCTGATAAGCAAACATTGTATGTTTTTGCCATTACATTAGGGATATTACTGATAATATTATCAATACATGTTTTCATGCGTGTTGTTTATTTGATGTGGTACTGCATGCCGAAATTAGAGAGAAGTTCCTTAAATTGTGTACTCTTGCTATCATTACATAAAAGATTGATATTGAAATCGCCCGCCACTAATATTTTATTATTTGTATGTTGTAATTTTGATAAAGTAGAATGCAGATTTTTAAAAAATATGCTTATATCTGCATTAGGAGTTCTATATATATACATAATACTATCAATTTTACGTATTTAATTTCGATGGCACATAGGTATTTCGAATTGTTTTTCTATTGATAATTCTTTTATTTCATTAAGTTCGACAAATTGTAGGTGACTTTTACAAAGAATGCATGTACCACCTCTACGTTGGTTTGATCTGCAAAAACTAGTTGCAAGTCGAAAATTACTTAACCTAAGATATTTTTCTTCACCTTTGATAATAAAATGTTCACTAAGACAAACAATATCGATGTTAACTTCAGATTCGGTCAATTCTTCAAGAACTAAATCGATGTCTTGAACTTTACCCAATGCACCCGCAATATTTTGATGGAGAACTGATAAATTATTAGTAGTTTTGACAGCTTTCTTACATTTAGGTACGAAAAAATGTATCTTCAGCGATAGGTGTGTTGCATTTCTCCTTTTCTATTCTACGAAAATAAAATGGAATGGTACCTTTACGTGGTGCCCTTGGTGATCGGTTTAATTCACTGTGTTGTGCTGAGATGCTTTTTGGTACTACCTGCTGGTGATTTGGTTGATATGGCAACGTCGTAGGATATCTTTTGGTGTGTTTGTTAAAAGCAAGAAATGTTAGATTATATTGTGTTATGTTAATTTGTTGAATAATTTGTTTAACTACTTTGTAAATATTACTTTCATCAATAAAGTGACAGTGCTCATAGTTTTGTGCAAGAATCCTTAGGTGATTATTAAGTTTATGTTCATTCAGGAATGCATTGTACCTAACTTTAACAATAAACACGTTTGAGTTTTTTAACAAATTAACTGCTACAGCAATGTCAGTCATACATTTTATTGGGTTTGTATCATTACTACCAGTCAAGATAATAACATTGTCCTTTTTAGTTACTTCTTTTGATAATTTATTACAACTTGACAAAACCTCTTCTGTGGGCGCTTGTGGTTTTCTGATGCTTGTAATCTCATAATCGTTAATTATAAATTTGTCTTGATTTCTGAGCAGATCTTCAACAATTCCCTTGCCTTGATCGTCTGATAGCAAGTATATATGTCCCTTTGGAGAAACTCTTTCAGCGAAATTAATTTTTTCTAGTTTTGGTTCAGAATTGGCGAAAGGATCATCTTTAATACTGTTTGTAGCATTCATGGACGTAGTAAGGGTACTTTGATGGTGCGGGCTTCCAACTATTTCGTTTGGTTTATTGAAGTGTGATTCACGTATTTTTTTGGAACTGGCACGAGGCGTCTCGAAGTCTATATCGAGATCCAATTTTCTTGCAGATAGGTTACTTTTATTTGTTACAAGTTTCTTGCAGGATTTGGTATTACGTGAATTTATTAAACTTTTTGTGTTTAGACTGGTAACATAAATGTTTTTGAAATGGTCAGCCATTTGTTTTTCTTTCTCTAAATTCTGTTTCAGTTCAGCATTTTCTAAATTCAATACATCAATTTCTTCATTCGCACTCAGTAATTGTTGTTGAAGTTCCACTATAGTATTTTGTAGTTGTATCGCTTTATCGTCATCATAATGAGTAGACAGGTCTATCATACTTTTAGAGCGAAGATCTGTAGATGAAGCCAAACTATCCAGAGATTCGGTGGATTTTTGCGACAGAAATCTTTGTTTACGACCTTTTCTTATAGTAACATTACTGTCGAAATCCATTTTGAATATATAAACAAAAAATTGGCTAAATTTATTACCCGAAGAGAAATATTTTGTTTTTATTAAAATATAGCCAAAACAAAAACACAAAAAGAATATTGGTGTCGTGGTCTCGAACACCTCTCTAGTCTGAGTTGCAAACTATTTCAAGTCGAATGGTGTACAAACTGCACCACCGCGACTTCTACTAATTAGGTCGAAATAGACTATAATAATTTAGGACAGTCCAAGCCTCATTAGCAAATTGAAGAAGTGATATGATTGGTTAAAAGTTTGTTGTCACTTAAGTTTGAATGCAATTAACGAATCCAGTTTCTACACAAATTACTTTTGACTTTTTGTTGTTTTAATGCACGTTTTTTGTTGTTTTCACAGCACAATCTTGGTTAGAATGATAATATAATGCAGTTTTTGACTATTTATTACACTTTTTATTTGTTTACACTGGTTCAATTGTTGTTATAGTTTTTTGTTCACTGTTCTGTTTAAATTGTATGTACACTTCAGCAAACGATTTATGGTGATTATTGAACACAACTTTACACTTATTTAACAGATAGAAGTCTTAATATCACTATTTACTATTTTTACAAATTAAAATACACGGAGCTGATGTTCACACGACGACTAGCGCCATCTTGTCATCATCTTACATAAATAATAAAAAAATAAATGAAAAAAAACCTATTGCTAAAAATTAAAGCGAGCATTAAAAAAGTAATAAAAATACTTTATATAATATCTATCACTGAACGAATAAATTCTAAGTAAAAATATCACGACGGTTCATCCATTCGCGAGTTACGATGTCACAGACAGACTCACAAACACATACAGACACGTCTAACTAATAACTAATAACACCAAAGTCGTTTTTATGTAGGGTGTTAAAAATTAAATGTCGGTACGAATGTCTAAATGTTTTGGAATTGACAGTGGCAAAAAGTCACTCGTGTATAAAGGCCCTTATACCACGGATTTGAATTTATTCTATTTTTTTTTATATTATGACCTTTTTTTCATAATTTGGAACGTAGTATTAACTTTTTAAATATCTTACAACGGACACTCAAGGAGACCGAATGACTACCAAAAAGTTTATACTCACACAATAAATAACATGACATGACTGTGACGTACTCCTTTTTAGAATTATTATAATTAAAGTATTTAATAATTTAATAATAATTAAAGCAATTCACATGAGATTCGGACAGAGTTCGGTCGAAGATGCGAAGATGTCATTGAATTCTGTCCGAATCTCATGTCAATTGTCTTGACGGATAAAAAATAGATATAATGCGTCTTGCAACTTGGCGCTTATTTGTGATGGGGTCTCCATCTTTTTTTTACTAATAAATAATATGGATTAAGCCGCCGCCGGACTCTCTGCCTCTGCGATCTCATTGACTGACCATTTTGGTATGTGAGTGAACGCACGTTCTGTCGGAGTTATATAATGTGACCGCCACACCACCGCCGGCAGTGAAGCTGGGGCGGCGCGGTGCCTTTTTTGTTTCCCAAAAAACGCATCTTATTATGTTAACACTGCACTATTTTAATGGAGAATACCGATGATTCAGGCCTAGTAAGACCTTCGGCATCGTCAAACTTAAATAAACGCACGTGTCGGGCTTTATTGTAGATTATATTTAATATTAATTAGTCCATCCGTCAAAAGTGTATGTTGTATAATTTGCGCAGTTGATCCCCTAACTTACCATCAGCTAAAACCTTGGGCATGTTTGCCACCTGACTATAGCACATCAAAATGATAGTTTTAACCCTATTTAAATATTTTTTTATAATTTACATCCATAGAGTACATAAAAAAAGCAGGAGAGAATGTCACTTATGAAATGATGGAAGCACCAAAATGGCGGCGGTCTGTTTATGTGTGCGTGTGTTAGGGGTTACCAGCCATGAGAAATATTACCCACATTTTTACAATAATTTAAATAAATATTTTAGAGGTTTAGTTCTTATATTTTTTTATTTGCTGCTTTTTACCATCAAACATGATATAGGTAGTTTTATACTACCGTGGCCAAAAACCAAACAATATAAAACAACTTTATGATTGAATTTCGAAACAAAGTTGATTTTATATTTCTAGCAGTCGATGCGGGCCTGCAGCTGGAAGTTGTTTGTTTTTATTAAGGGAATATGTTCGTTGCTCTGGGCACTCCTGACGCAAGGCAGCGAAGATGCTTTAGTGCAGCTACCCAGTTTTTGGAAAATATTTTAAAATTACGACTCCTACGGCGCTTCCTGATTCTTAGATGGTGAAGATGCTTTAGTGATATACAGGGTGTCCCAGTTTAGGACCTGGAGCCGAAATTGGATAGTAGGGTAAGTTTTGGCAGTTATCAAAAAAATAAAAAAACAAAAATTCTCCATTACATAAACTATCAGAAAGTGCTTGAAAACGTCAACAAAATGTACAAACCAAATAAAATATCTAAGTTAAACTAAACCAACAATCACGAAGCTTAGATTCACTTACATGCGATTTTTCAATATTTCAAATAAATATTGGCAAATAAAAAATAAAGAAAAAATAATAATAATAAACTAAACTAAGAAATAAAAAGTTTTAGATTAAAGTACTGGTATTTATTAATTTAATACTTTATTTAAAACAATATACTATTGTTTTACCTTTTTTGGTACGGCAAAGCTGACAATGCGAATAAGTCCACCTTTTGTTTTATATACATAAATCAATTCCCTCGAAGTGTATACTGCAGACTACACTATATTTTGATGGATACCAACTGTTAGATATCATTTCTGCAGTTTCTAATTATTTTTATCCAATAATTTTTCCATGCGTCGTTTGCAGCAGGAAATCTATAAAACATAGAATAATAATTTATACTAAATGTATTATACTACTAAAAAATATTTACCCAAATTCAGGGTAAATGAAAATATTTATTGACTGTCAACACTGATAGTTTTGGTATATTTTTTTACGAAAACAATATAATTTCGGCAATAAGCTGAATATATTACTTGCTTACCTATGAAAAGTGATCCCCTGGTTATTTTTTATCGAGGCGCTATGGTTTCGGCAGCTTTTCACAACACAAGACGGCATTTTTAATTATTTTACTTGAACATCCGAGCAACAGCACAGTCCAAAGCGTAATGGCGGGCGATTGACTTACTATTGTGTCAATGTGTGTGTTCTGTGTGTACGTGTGACTTACTATGGGTGCTTCAGTAAGTGTTTCAAGAGACGGAGTCCTGCCTTTTTTTATGTAGTCAATGTTTACATCACACATCTTCCATTACATTAAAGTTGGTTTCTACTAAACAAAACAATTACTTCTTAGATATCTAAAGAGGCCGAAATTACAATTAAAAAGTTTACACTGACATAAAATCCTTTTTTTATGAAACTTCATGTTAACATCTCATTGTCACACGATTGCTCAACAAAGTTCCATTTTTGAAATTGATCAAGCCTCATAATTACTACAAACGATTTTCCATACAAACTTTTGTCCCACTTTTCACCCTGTTAGAGGCCGAATTTTCAAAAATCCTTTCTTATTGCACGATAAAATCTTGTAAAGAATACACCCTCCAAATTTCAAGTCGCTACGACCTATGGTTTAGGCTGTGCGTTAATACTAAGTCAGTCAGGACAAAGCCTTTTATATATAATTATAGATTTTATGATTATAGACATAGACTACATAAAAAAAGGCAGGACGTAATGTCACCTAGAAATGATTGAAGCACCAAAATGGCAGCGGTCTGTTTATGTGTGCGTGTGTAAGGGGTTACCAGACATGAGAAATATTACCTACAATTTTACAATAATTTAAATAAATATTTTAGAGGTTTCATTCTTATATTTTTTTATTTGCTGCTTTTACCATCAAGCATGATATATAGGTATTTAGGTAGTTTCATACTACCGTGGCCAAAAACCAAACAATATAAAACAACTTTATGTTTGAATTTCAAAACAAAGTTGTTTTATATTTCTAGCAGGCGATGCGGGCCTGCAGGTGGAAGTTGTTTGTTTTTATTAAGGAAATATGTACAAAATTCGTTGCTCTGGGCACTCCTTGACGCAAGGCAGTGGAGATGCTTTAGTGCAGCTTCCCAGTTTTTGAAAAATATTTTAAAATTACTACTCCTACGGCGCTTGCTGACTCTTAGATGGTGAAGATGCTTTGGTGATATACAGGGTGTCCCAGTTTAGGACGTGAAGCCGAAATCGGATAGTAGGGTAAGTTATGGCAGTTATCAAAAAAATAAAAAACAAAAATTCTTCATTACATAAACTATCAGAAAGTGCTTGAAAACGTCAACAAAATGTACAAACCAAATAAAATATCTAAGTTAAACTAAACCAACAATCACGAAGCTTAGATTCTCTTACATGCGATTTTTCAATATTTCAAATAAATATTGGCAAATAAAAAATAAAGAAAAAAATAATACTAATAAACTAAACTAAGAAATAATAAGTTTTACATTAAAGTACTGTTATTTATTAATTTAATACTTTATTTAAAACAATATACTATTGTTTTACCTTTTTTGGTACGGCAAAGCTGACAATGCCAATAAGTCCACCTTTTTTTTATATAAATCAATTTCTTCGAAGTGTATACTGCAGACTACACTATATTTTGATGGATACCAACTGTTATCATTTCTGCAGTTTCTAATTATTTTTATCCAATAATTTTTCCATGCGTCGTTTGCAGCAGGAAATCTTTAAAACATAGAATAATAATTTATACTAAATGTATTATACTACTAAAAAATATTTACCCAAATTCAGGGTAAATAAAAATATTTATTGACTGTCAACACTGATAGTTTTGGTATATTTTTTTACGAAAACAATATAATTTCGGCAATAAGCTGAATATATTACTTGCTTACCTATGAAAAGTGATCCCCTGGTTTTTTTTTGTCGAGGCGCTATGGTTTCGGCAGCTTTACACAACACAAGACGGAATTTTTAATTATTTTACTTGAACATCCGAGCAACAGCACAGTCCAAAGCGTAATGGCGGGCGATTGACTTACTATTGTGTCAATGTGTGTGTTCTGTGTGTACGTGTGACTTACTATTGGTGCTTCAGTAAGTGTTTCAAGAGACTCAGTCCTGCCTTTTTTTATGTAGTCAATGATTATAGATTATGGTTTAATCCAAAATTATGTTCATTCGGTATGTTAAGTAAAAATCAACCTATGCCAATTCCAAAACCATTTCGAGATTTCAGGTTCCCGAGTCGTATTTTCGTAATTTTAGCTCCTAAAATTGTAAGATTGCGTTTATTTTAACAAAAATATGTAAAATCAGATGACTTTCATTTGACCTCTAAATGACGTCACAAAGTAGGCTGAATTGACGAATTATTATTGTCAGTGCATTACAAAAAATATTCAACTGACAGTAAACTGTTAACTGTCAATGATTGTTTTGTTATGTTCGTAGCTTTTCTGGTTTGTTTTTCGTTGCTCTAATCGTGCTTGTTCCTTGTGCTTTTCTCTTGACCAACCCTGCTCTCTTTTGGACTTTGATATCGCCTACTACATTGACCACTGCTCGATTGAAGGAACTGCTTGCCCACCGTTTAGATTTTGTTTGAAATATGGACCAGTTTGTACGCGCCAACTCTACCAACTTGCCCAAATTGGACAATGTTATGATTCTGGAGTTCATGAATAATAATGATAACCATAACATTGCTGAAATCCGCGGGGCCCAGGCTTTGATGTAAGTAATAATATTGATACACAAATTATCGTAATCAAGTTTCAAATTGCTTATATCACCATTAAAGCGATAATAACCGACTTCTTATAATTATTGTTACAGGTCATTTTGTGAATCTTACGTTGACACCGCTGTCGAGTATACATGTGTATGTGGAGGTTAAAAGAAACCAAGTCGAATGCATTGTAAGAGCTAAAGTTGTACCAGAGCATCGAGTGTCGGCTAAACTGTAACAATCAATGAAAAAGATGATGTATTACTACATACAACTTGTGATAGCTGATGGAGTTGCAGAAGATTTTATTTTAGAAGTTAAATGCTCTGCTTCAAATAAAACATTATGTAGCTATGTTAATAATGGTATTGTGCAAGACAGATATGTTGCTCAAATGCATGTTGAAATAAAAGTAAAGCTGTATTTTGCATTGCTGATCCTAAATTTGAAGAAAATAAACAGATAACCTTGCATTGGTTAAATTATGATGCTCAAATACACCAGGGATTTAGTAAAACAAGCAGATTTTTTTTTTGAAAACTTTATTACAGAATACATATTGATAGCAGATTGCAAAAACATTAAATATAAAAAATATTTAAACCACACTTGTTTATTTATTTACATTTATACATTTGCTGCCTCGTTGGTCGAGTGGTCGGAAAAGTGTGATTGCATAAAAAGGGATTCTGGTTTTGATTACTGGGTTTACATGATCTTCACAACAATACAAACGCCGCCCAGGCACGTATTCCACATTCACTTCCTCGCACCACTTCTTTTTCAGAGTTTCTTTTACCAACACAAAAACTTAGTGCCGGCTATTAGTAGTAGTGTTTTTACAAGACAGGATGAAGCATTTCGCACTAAGAGTCTTTACTCGATTCATTATAAATGGTTATTATCTTTTTATATCACTTTAACAGCGAAGATCACGGCAAAACAAGTAATTAGCCAAAGTCAAAGCAAAGCAAGAATGAAGAAAAAATAGTGAGCTTGAGCATCATTCATCCGTGTCATATGTCAAGTGTCACTGTCAAATTTGAAGTCCCGGTGAAGTTCCTTATTTCTTTTAAATATACTTGAAATGTGTCAAGGATTTGAATTATTCAGGCTACTTTGTGACGTCATCAGATCAAAAACTTAAAAAAATCATAAAAAAATAACCAATGCATAAAAAAATAAAATATTCAAATTAGTTGTTTAAAATAACTGTCTCTACAAATTATAAATAAAAAAAAAATCACAAAAAAAAACTTAACATACCGAATTGATTGTTTAAAATTATTATGACTGATACTGAGGATAGATTGAAATGGCGAAACATCGTTAAATCAAGCCTTATGGATGGAGGAGGTCACGACCCTCAGACATGAGGATTACGACTGACGGAGGAAGGAGGCGATCCCGGGTCGACCGATCAATCCAGCCGATAAGCGTTTTTATTTTTGCCTACGCTCACAGACAAGGCTATCGGGATCATTGGTGTGTGGATCCACTGACCAGAGAAATAATTCCTATCAGCCTACATCTTTCCTTCAGCTACCTCATGCAATCTGGCTGACGGGGAACTTAATACTGTCTGGTCCAGGCCTTCGACCTTCGTACCGTTACCAGTGAGAACCTAGGGTACTAGGCGGCCAGCCTTCGTCCTCGAATTGTAACTGTTAAGATAATAAAACGATTGAGTAAAATAGAAATAGATGAAAAAGTGTATTAATAAAAGTAATCTTATTTTACAATGTTACTAAGCAACAAACAAACAGGGTTGTCAAAACTTTATGGTTATTATAAAAACTCCATAGTTGTAACTAACGAGGTTCATTAGTTCTAACATCCTCCCTTTTTGTCAACCCTACAGCTTCAGTCCCATAAGTGTTGCTATTGATTTTATCCTTGGCCTATGCAATGGCTTCGTGAGTAGGTCTGCCAGTTGAAATTCTGTAGGAACATAATCAACAGCTATTTCTCCATCAGCAACCAGTTCTCTCACATAAAAGTGTCTTATAGCGATATGTTTCGTTCGTCTATGCAGTTCTGGATTATGTGAGATTTTAATAGCTGCATCATTGTCTACCCTTAACTTGGGTATTTCTTTTATGTTTGAGATTTCTTGTAATAGCCTTTTCAGCCAGACAATCTCTCTGGACGCTTCGCTAGCTGCAACTAGTTCAGCTTCAGTGCTTGATATAGCAACACATGTTTGGCGACGGCTCGACCATGATATTGCTCCTCCAGAGTAAAGACACAATATACCTGAGGTAGATCTTCCGGTAGTTCCGTCTCCACCATGGTCAGAATCACTGTAACACTCTAGAATTCCAGTGTTGTAACCTTTCCTATATATAATTGCAGAATCCAAGGTTCCTTTAATATAACGCAAGATACGTTTTAGTTTAACAATATCTTCTTTTGATGGTTTCTCTAAGGATCTGGACACTACACTTACAGCATATGCTAAATCTGGTCGCGTTCCAACCGTTAGATAGGAAAGAGCTCCCACTGCTTCTCTATAAGGAAACTTTAATGGATCAACCAATTCTTTGTCTGAATCTGGTAGTCCATCTTTTAATATGGGTGTAGTAACTGACTTACAGTCGCTCATACCAAAGCGATCCAATATCTTCTGTGCATAGTATTTCTGTGATATTTTAATTGAATCCGTTTCATGTTGTATTTCTAATCCTAGAAAGTAAGAACATATTTTTGTTGTGATTTTAAATCTTCTCTTCAGTTCTGTCATAAATTGTTCAGAATCTTTCTGATTTGTGGCAGCTACTAGTCCATCATCAACATAAAGAGCAAGAATAATCTTATTGTTCAAACGATTTCGGATAAATAAACACGGATCTGTAATGCATTGTTTAAATCCAATACCTTTCAAATAATCAACCATGCACTTATTCCAGCACCGAGGCGCCTGCTTTAGACCATATATACTTCGTTTAAGTCTACAAACTTTATTTGATCCGTCACAATAACCTTCAGGCTGTTTCATGTAAATTTCTTCATCTAATGAACCGTACAGAAAAGCTGTTGAAACATCAAATTGTGTAAGTTTTAAACCTTCGTTTGCAGCTATACTTAAAACAGACCTTATTGTTGACATTTTTGCTACTGGACTAAATGTTTCTTCGTAGTCAATGCCTTTTTTCCGTGTATAACCCTTAGCTACTAATCTAGCCTTAAACTTGTCCAACGTTCCATCAGCATTAGTTTTAATTTTATAGACCCATTTGCAGGAAATAGGTTTTCTACCTTTAGGTAAGTCAACAAGAATCCAAGTTTTGTTTTCTTTTAGTGACTTTACTTCACTTTCCATTGCCTTGAGCCATTGGTCCTTTTGTTGACCACTAATTGCTTCTTTGTACATTTTAGGTTCATTGATTTCTCTAATGGTTTCAAATGACATCATTACAAAATCTTTAAATCTGACAGGTGGCTGTAGATGACTTCTATCTCTAAGTGTCATTCTACTAGCTATATCTGCTAAGTCTTCAGAATCTACTTGTACTTCAGTGTCTGAAGCATCTTCATAGTTTTCTGGAGCACTGTCGTCATAGAGTTCTGGATTGCCATTCTCATTTGAGGTGTTAAGATCTTCTTGGCCAACAGCTAGACCAGGCGATGTGGGAGGCATGCTCAAATTTGAATCATCAATTGAAGTCTCAATAGGTACTATCGAATTTCGATGATCAATGATTTCTGCATTTAACTCATCAAGAGAAGTCTCAACAGGAACGCACGAACTTTTTTGATGAATGCTTTGTGCACGCTTTTCCTCCCTTGTATCACACATTGGTGGGGCTGTAATTGGAAATTGTATTTCTATTGACGTATTCCTTTCTTCAGAATCGTCCAAGCCAAATGGATTCATAACTGTCTCATTAAACGTCACATCTCTTGACCTTATGAGTTTGTTGTTTTGACTCAGTAAACGGTAACCTTCATCGCCGTCATAACCAATAAGAGTGCATTTTTCAGATTTTTTGGATAGCTTTGTTCTCTTTTGTTTAGGGACATGAGCAAAACATTCGCAACCAATAATCCTTAAATGTTTAATAGCTGGTTTCTTTTTGAACCATAACTCGTACGGTGACTTGCCATCTTCTGGCGTTGAGCCAGTTCTGTTCAAAACATATGCGGCAGTGTTTATTAGTTCTGCCCAACTAGCGATGGGTAATTCTTCGTGAGCATACATCATCGTTCGAGCGGCTTCGACTAAGGTTCTGTTTTCCCGTTCACATAAACCATTTTGTTGGGGTGTGTATGGCATCGTCAGCCTTAGTCTGATTCCAGCTTCTTCTAGAATTTTTTTAACTTTCACATTATCGAATTCTCCTCCATTATCGCTAATCATTTCTTTTACAGTGTGTCCAGCCACTTTACATTCTTGTAACATCTGTTGAAGCTTTTGGTGTACTTCAGACTTGTGTCTCATGAAGTAAACGTGTCTGTATTTGCTGTAATTATCTTTAAATAACACAAAGTATCTAAACTTATTGAAAGAAACTGGAAATGGGCCACATACATCAGCACTGATAATTTCTGCAGCGCTTTTTGTTAGTTCTCTTTTTCCAAATTTTCGCCTGTGTTGTTTTCCATAAATACATCCAGTGCATAATTCAGAATCTAGATGAACTTTTATGCCGAGTTCTCTTTCAATAAAAATTTTAACATGTTTTTTGTTCTGGTGGGCAAGCCTCTCATGGTATAGTTGTAGAATATTATCTGTTGGAAATAAAATATTTACATTATGATCGGTATTTCTGATAACTTCTACATTTAGTTTATACAGTCCTCCATTCTTGATTCTATTTCCAATCAGTTTTTTTTTCCATTAACTTTTAGTAGGCATTCTTCCATTTCAGATACAAAAACACTGTTATTTAATTTGTCTTGTGCAGCCAAGACTGAAAAAAGATTTCTCATAATAGTTGGTACGTACCAAACATCACACAGCATTATTTTTGATTGCTTGCCATTGACAAACGTTTTCAAGACTACTGTACCTTTCCCGACAGCATTAACTGCTTCGCCGTTTGCAGTGGTTACTTTTTGCGTTTCGGTAAAATAATCAAAGCTAGAGAAGTAGTCTTTTCGACATGTGACATGGTTGGTTGCACCATTGTCAACAAACCAACTTTCATTATCACCATTTCTATGCAATGTATTTACTTCTTTGCTTGTTGTAACTTGCATTAGCATCAGGTTTAGGTTGTCTGGTATCTGACCACTATTTTGCTTTGATGGTTTAGGAGGTTTACCATCTGCTTGCCATTTTCGACATTGTTTTACTTTATGACCAAATTTGCCACAATATCCACATTTTTTCTTCAACATATTACTATTTTGTACTACTAAGGCTTCAGTTTGTTCTTCACTTTTCAACATAAGTGAGCGCTCATATGTACAAAGCTGCGTTGTCAGATTTTCTATAGTTCGATCGGTCTTTGACATCAACATCCAGCTTGATTTAAAGGGAAAGTAGGTTTCTGGCAATGTTTCTAGAATTTTACAGATCAACAGAATATCTGGTAAGTCTGTCTTATCTACCTTACTCAATTCATTTTTTAAATCTGACCAGAGATTCTTTACTTTGGAAATATGTGTAGTAATGTCATGTGACAGATCTTTACGATATCCGAAAAACGCCATACAGAGAGCATAACTTTTGTCCTCTGATTTTCCATCAAAAAGATGATGTAACTCATCCCACACGTCTTTGGAAGAGTTGTATCTCATGATTTTTTGAAGGGTCTCATCCGACATATTTGCTGTTAGTAGTAGTAATGCAGAAGTATCTATTTCATTAAACTTATCTACAGCAGTTTTGTACTTGGAAATTTCTTCAGCAGTAGCAGTATTTCCAGGAGACTCAGGTTTCACCAGATGACCCAGAATTGCATCCAAGCCACCCGGCATGCCTCTTAACAGTAACGTTGCCTTATATTTCCAAGATGACCAGTTCTTGGTACCTTCCAGGCGACCGATATCAATTTTATAACTTTGCATTTTTCAAAATTGACTTTCTGCTTCGATAGTTTTTTATTTTTTTTTACTCAATTTTACGAACACGGGTCCACGTTTAACCACGTTTATCCACGTTTAACCACGTTTAACCACGTTTAACGTTGAACCACGCTCTGCTACCATGTTAAGATAATAAAACGATTGAGTAAAATAGAAATAGATGAAAATGTGTATTAATAAAAGTAATCTTATTTTACAATGTTACTAAACAACAAACAAACAGGGTTGTCAAAACTTTATGGTTATTATAAAAACTCCATAGTTGTAACTAACGAGGTTCATTAGTTCTAACAGTAACTAGGGGCAAGTAAGTGAAATTTAGAGAATGTTTTCAGTATGTATTCTTCTTATATAATTATCAATATCCGACTGTAGCTTAAATAGTAATATTTTACTAATAACTAGTTACCCGCGACTTCGTCCGCGTACATTTCGATATAATGAACAAAAAACCGCAAGGTCTCTAGTTCGATTTAGGGGTCGAGAAAACCTGTGATGTGGGATATTTTCGCCTGGAAATGTCTTATATATCAGCTCAGAGCTGCCGCTAGCGCTGGCGATAGCCTTGACGGCGGATATATCGGGCAAAACCATTTGAGATGGTTCGTGTTAGTGGTTAAGTGAAAAGTGTCGAACAAAAACAGTGTATTATGTATAGTTATAATGATAACATGAACAAAGCGTCTTCGGTGTTTATTAACTTATTCATTAAGGATTAAGTAAAATTAAACTAAATTGCTCATTAGCTTCTGTAGGCTAGATTATTATAAAAACAAGATATCTTTTAAGGTATGTACCTTATATTAAAATAATAATATATATTTATATATATATTAACTGTCTCGATGTGTATAGTGGTTAACGCGCGGTCTCAGGTTCGATTCCTAGGTCGGGCAAGGTGTTAGTTGGATTTGTGCCCGGTGGATTGCGATAGGCTCACTCTCTATCCCATGGGACCTAAGCATAACAAGTGATGTATGGGTGTGTACCACACCCTTCTGGGTAAGGTAGGCGGCATAGAGTAGGCGTGATGTTATGTCAACAAATCATACGATATCTACCTATTAAATTTTAATTAAAAAAACTAAATAAATCGAATCATAGATCTTTGCATAGATTTAAACGAACTGAAATACGTATTAAGCCCGTGTTATATCGTTCGCTTTCCACTGTTATATCTCATTTGATATTTATTGAAATCAAATTCTGTAAAGGACAAATTTGTACAAAATTAAGTACCTGCTTATTATTATTATTTTCGTCTTGACGACGGCTTTTACGAAAAATTGTAGACGCCCAATGAGTGGTTACTATTTCTGAAATTTCAACAGCGGTAATGATCGCCTCTTCTGTGTATATAGCAATCAGTAAGATAAAAACAAAATATGGCTGCAAGGTCTGTTTGTTATATCCGATTTTTGGCTAAATTTAGGTAGTAAGTTGGTAAGCTTTTAGCCTGAAATCGAGACAAATGGGTCGTGTAAGATCCGGTCTGGTGTCATTATGATTGCACAGGTAAGATCTGGCTTAAAAATTAGAACATTTAATTGTTACGGCTCTAAAGTCATTGAGGTTCGGTAATATATTCCACAACCCGTGCTCTATCCAAGCCCCAGACTGGGAGAGCGATTCAGAACAAGAGGGCACATCATGACATCCAAAATGGGTTCAAGATAGCCTGATATGGCTTATTTTGGCTTCTTGAAAAAATGTGGTTTGAGAAGTAAGAGCCAGATTGTTGGTGTACCGGAGACGGTGTACCAAAGTGTGTGGGCTGGTACATTTTCTTGAGGTAGACCGTTTTTCTGTTGCCGCCAACAACTTTTTATCATAATTGATACTTGTGATGAATAACGTATGCATAAGTATTAATAGCATAGATATTAATAACAATATTATTGACACTTCAAAAATAAAAATTTTAAATTAAGCAGCTTATAGTCAGCAGCAACCTTATGAGATAGACATGTGCTGTCGAAAACTTTTTTTTAAACGTTTTTAAAAGAATAATTTCGTAATACATGATTTTTGCTTAACTCTAACTGTTTATGTCGTACGCATAAACATCTCCCATAAATAAATAATCTTCTCCGTTTTTAAAACATGCTACTCCGCTCCTATTTGTCGTAGCGCAATGATTTATAGCGTATACTAATTCGCGATAACTGAACTTTCTATTGGTGCACAAATGGCTAAAATCAGTCCAGTCGTTCCGGAGCTTTTTGGGTACAAACAAACAAACAAAATATTTTCTTTTTATAATAAGTGTATAATAATATTAATAATGCAGCATAACTATTGATTTCGGTGATCGGAAGACAGCCCGAAAATAGAAAATTCAGTTATGCACCGACCGACATCCATTTTTTTTTAGCCTTTATTACCCTCATTATTAGATTTTGAAAACGATTTTAGAATTAACTATTGTAATACCATTTTTTCTATACATCGAAAAAAAGACGTTGAAACATGATATTAAAACATATTTCTATTATTATAAGTTATTCTTCTAAGTCAATTATTACCAGAGTTTAGTTGGCTTGTGTTTTGCATTGACCATTACAACGTTGAAATCGTGGCAGCAAATATCTTTTAACAAAAAGTATAGGTAGAAATTGTAAAGGTAAATAAACCTTTAAAATTCTATCAGTAACGTCATTTTAGTTATTCTTTTGCTGACCACAAGAATGGCGTTAGTCACAGTAGCCTCTAAAGCACAGGGTTTGGTAGGGTAACAACAAAAATACCCCAGTATTTTTCAAAACTGCGTAAGTATGTCGTAACAATTTTTTTTTAATCGTAAAGTATGAAACTCAGAACAATCGACGCAGTATTTTTTTCTGATAAAAATTATGTATAAAACGAATTTATTTTTTGAGGCTTACAGCGTTTACGTTTTCCATCGTCGATATATAACTAGGTATAGACAGTGTAGTATAGTGATAAAGAGTAAAACGATTTAAAAGAATGAAACTCAATCCAAATTTAGGTAGGTTCTAGGTACGCAAGAAATGCTACGCGTTCCACGTTGGATCCAGTTGTATCACGTGTGCCAAAGATAATGTAATTGACGTGTGCATTTATTGCGTTTAGTTGTTTGCGAACAAGAAAACTGAGCACATCACTATTATCATTCTTTTAGGTAATCGATAAAAACGTTTAACCCATTCTCGACTTAAATGACAATGGGTGATACTCTCGTCATGTGGGGCTGCCAGTATGGTTGCGAAATTACGTAAGTTTACCATAGAGTACCGAGAACTAAGGTAACCAACTACGGATAGTTCATGGTAATCGATATAGAGCACTTTATTTTTTAAGTGTAATTGTTTTTATAGTTGTGTTTTTAAGATTTTAAAAGATATTTTTTTAATTTATAAACAATCTAGAAAACCTGAAACAGTAAATTTTTGTTTTAAAAGCAAATTTTATTAATTAGAACTACTTCCAAATGGCAATTGAAGCGAAATAGTAGTCAGTTTGGAATCGGCTTAAAATCGACCTGTTTTTAGGTTTGAAATAATATGACTTCAATTTTATTTTTAGGTGGTTCTGAATGCTACTATTATTCGAAAAGCAGTTAATAATCCTAAGTTAGGTTCTCGAGTTTAAAAAGCGTATATAATATATCTTTGATAAAATTTTTAGTATTGTTTAATATTTTGTAGTGTTCAGTATTGTAACTATTATAAAACCATATTTTTTTACTAGACTGATACATCAAAATTTCTTAAGCTGAGCTTACATGGTTCAAAAGTAAACGGTAACATAGGTGATTAGGGTTTATTGATTCATATTCTTAACAGAGATTTTTATTAAAAGTTTAACATTATAATAAAAAATAATGACTTTCTGTGCCTGATGAGTTCATCGTGACTATTGTAATTATTATTGTGTTATCCAAAGTAATGTCTGTGGATTGAGTGTATGCAGTAGTGTGCGTTACACACACACACACACACACAAAACGAGTCCATAAAAAACTATTACGACTACTCCGAGACCGATGGAAAACAATAAATAACATATTATTTATATTTGCTTGCGGGGAAACGGAAAGGGGTTCAGTCAAACGTTTTCTAAGTTATGGAAAATAATAAAAGTAAAATGTTTTATCGTCAGATTATAATAATATTGTTTTTTTTTTGTTAAATATGTAAACTAAGATGGCATGTAAAAAAAATGCGTTTCGTTTGTTTGTTAATTGAATTGCTTTGGCTTAATTTAGTTTTGTAGATCTGGATTTTATGAGCCCGTTAGGTAAATCAATGTGACCATGCATATTTTCAAAAAATATTGTTATAAAAAGTTATTATTTATTTTATTTTTATTAACAAATACAGTATAACTAATACCAAGCAGAGTTCCACAAAACAACTTTCGTTGTTTATCAGTGGGATTAATAAGAGGATATTTTAGGCATCACAGGCATAACTAATCGAACGAAAGTTATGTAATATTTTTTTTTTTTCAATGTAATAATAAAAAATATTTGTTAGAGCATCGTTTAAGCGCAGATAAAGTGCCATTGAACAAAATATTTCTGGAATAACATGTTATGTTTAAATGTTTTGTTAGCCTTGTTTGGAAGAAACACGCCTCACGCTACGTTTAAACCTTTTTACAGCCAATGAAAACCCTCGATGTGGATCACTTTTGTTAGAATTGGATGATCGCTCGTTATGTAACAAATTTGGATCATATGCGACAGGGTTTATTCTACATTAAAAATATGATGATTTATTTATAATTTTTTCTTTTATTTGCCCCGAAAAGTAAATCTATATTATTTTCAACCTGGCATTTGCTAGGTCCTCGCGTTCGCAAGTCTTGTAACCCAAAAGTCGATTTCACATAAAGTACATGAGGTAGTACTATCGAGAGTATTAACAGTACAAATTGTGGGGAAAGTTATCAATATCTTTAATTCAATTTACACTTCTCAAATGTGGAAACACTAGCGGGCCGCCACGTTTCGCCAATCTTGTTAGTTGTGCACTCATCAGTAATTTTTATTGATATAGTTCCACTAGAGAATCGTACAGGAAATATAATAAAAATGAGTGCTCCAGCACCGACGCCTGCTTACAAAATTGGTATAGTGAAGCAGGTAATTCATTACAAATATGTTTTTTTTGTTGCATTTTATAAACACTCTTAAAGCAAGATGCCTCGTGCCGATCCTGTATAATTTGCCCCGTTGGCACCAGCGTGCCCACAATGTGTGAATAATAATGATCACTGAGTCCTTTTGAAGCCTTTTGCCAATAATAATGGCTATACCCAAAACTGTTACCTCCATCTATTGCGCCAGCTTGCCAGCTGGTATGATGCGTTATATAGGTCGGAAGACCTCTCAACGTTGTTTGGCTTTAATAAATACATAACTAAGTGTCGTGGATGTTTCGTTTGCTTTAGGTTTTGTCGGGCGACACGATTGTAATTAGAAGACAGCCTCAAGGTGGACCTCCTCCTGAGAAAGTGATCGCATTATCGGGCATCACCGCGCCGAAACTAGCGCGCCAGAGAACTGCTAACAAGTAAGTCTGGCGACCAACTCCTACATCTGTTGCTGCTCTGAACAATATCTAACTGGCTTTAAGTCAGTAAATCTGCCCTTTGTGTCCTACATTCCATTGGCCTAATGAAAACTAAATGTAGGCTCAATTGTTTTTAAGTTGAAACTCTTGACTAAATATATTTAACTCAGAGCATAGTAACTTTAACTAGTTCAATATGTAAAGGTCTTTTAAATGACACAAGCATTATTATCTCAAAGATTCTGAGTCCTACAGTGATATCTGTGGAGTTAATAAGTGAACTTGTTCTAAAGTGAAAGTACAATAAATGTGGCATTCCATTTAATGTGTTGAAATGTATGTATTGCAATGGCGAATTTATGTAATTCTGATCTGTTTCATTTATCTTTGAAACATTATTTGCGTAGTTTTCATATTAACTCCATGGTGTCACGACTAAGAATCATAAATATTGAATTGTCAATCATTAATACTTATATGCTTTTAATTTACCTTGTACATTATCCTATAAATAGAGGGCTGTGGATGCGAAGTGGATAAGCTATGACAAATCAAACAAAATATTTTATAATGTATTTCATTACCATAGTTAGAAATGCATTTTAAGTTAATACATGCAGTAATCTAAAAAGTGCTACAAATTAATTTTATAATGTTATAGCACACAATGAAATTATGACTAACAAATTGTTATAATCATATTGTCATTAAAACATACATATTATGGCTTGTGTGGCCATTGCAGTTTACAAATCATTGTATGACATAGGATTTCAACCATTGGGCTAGACTGTAAAAGGTAGGATTTGTAAAACAATACTGATAGTGAGCCCTCTGCTAGCTCCTATATTTAAAACATTACATATAATCAGCATTCATTATGAACATTTTTTCAAGTGCAAAATAATACATTGCTGCAATAAAGTAAGAAAAATTGTGCTAATAAAGTAACTATGAGAAGTGGACAGAATATTGCCAATTTATATCCATGGGCCTTATCTATATTATCAAACTTCAAATTATGGATGTTCATGTAATTAGGTAGTGACATGAACTGTTATTTCAGTTGATATTATCTAAATACACAAAGTTGATAAAGTTAATAATCTTATTGATAAATTTAAACATTTTGGAGATTAATTATCGCTGTAGTAAGTTGTTCAGAGTGGTTATAAGTTAGCAAATGCTAATAACCTAATATGAAAAACATAATATATAATTGTCAATGTTTATAATTACTTATATGCAAAGCGAAAAATATCTTATTTAATAATCATGATTATGCACCGCAAATCTGCAGTCCTCTAAGTAAAATGCTGCCAAGCAAATAATAGCTAAAATGCAAAGCTGCAAATTGACATGCTAACTCTACTATCTATAGAATTCTTACCAAAATATATTTTCATTTGTACAGTGATGTAGAATCAAAAGATGAGCCCTATGCGTGGGAGGCAAGGGAATTCCTCAGAAAATTGGTAGGCAAGGAAGTCATCTTCACTGCTGAGAAACCACCCAACTCAGCAACCAGAGAATATGGCAGTGTCTGGTCTGGCAAAGACCCCACTAAGGATGAACACCTAACAGAGGCCCTTCTAGCTGAAGGTCTTGCTAAGGTCAGGGAAGGTGGAAGGAACATACCACACCTCAAGAAACTGGTAGAGATTGAAGACGTCGCAAAATCTCAAGGAAAAGGCATTTGGGGAACAGACCTCCAGGTAAGTCAAGTTTGTGTTCCCAATTCTGAGCATAACCTTGGCAATACCACATATTTATTAATATTGGCTATGTGGCTGTATTGCAGAAAGTATTGATTGGTGCAATGTTTCTAGCAGTCTGTGACCTACTTCTTATTACTTATGTCTATTTGTAAATTGTTCTAGTTTGTCTGACTCTCTAAACTGACATCAGTTTAGAAATGGTTTCTATGTGTATAAATATGAGATGCAGTTGATGCTTATATTAACTTGCATTTTATTCAGATGTCTGAATTGATTAAATGACTTACTGCATTATATACGGTCTCATCAATATGAAATAATGTTAAACAGGATCATGTCCGAGACATCAAGTGGAGCGTTGACAATCCAAAGCAATTTGTCAATAAGTTCAACGGCCAGCCAATCAAAGCAATCATTGAATATGTGCGCGACGGCTCCACGGCTAGGGTCTGTCTGTTACCCGACTTCACTCAGATCACTCTTATGCTCTCCGGGATCAGAGTAAGTATAGCCTAACTGATATTTATAATTGTTAAAGAATGTAGTATGATTTTATTCAATCTCTACTTAAGACATTGTTTTCAGTTTAATAAAAAAACATCATCCATCCCATTAAGAAAAAAGATAAACATACAATTATATTTTACATTGCAGTATGTATTGAGAGTAAGACTGGTACAAAATCGGTGGGGATTTACATGATGGTTCGAAATTATCAAGATAATTATTTTCTTTGATAATTATCACGATAACACAAGGGAACAGTGTTTTGACAACCAAAACAGGAATCATATTTTTATAGCAGTTTCTGCAACATTTACTTATCTAGAACAAATAGTAGTTTTAATAGTTCTATTTTGGCTTTAATGTGACATCAATGATTTTGACTGAATTAGATTTGTGATGTGAATGCAGGTCTTCATGCTATAATAGCAGGAAGATGTGCCAAAATATGACAGAGAAATGGTTTTCAGGTTATTTTTTAATTGCAATTAACAGGTTAACATTACAAAGATGGTAATTACATTAAAACAACGAATTGTTATTTAATAATATGTACAGAATTTCAATATAAAGTAAATGTTGTTTTTTTGCATGCATTAATACTCAAAAATATGACGAACAAAGAAAAAGCTGTTCACAGCTCCTATTTTGTTTAAATTTGTTAATTAACAAATAGACTTGCTAGAAAAATCAAATAAACATGTAAAACGGATTTGTCATATAAATTACTGCGTGGAATTCGTTGTATTATTAGTAGCTGAGCCCGCGTTTTGAGCCGCGTTTATTTTACTGCTCCTGTATTTAAAGTTAGAGAATCAAACGCAAAAATAATTATATACAGCAATCGACTTTCAGATTCTGATTATGCAGAGCAAACGTAACTCAAAGCACCAAAAATTGTTTTGTTTGTATTAAATAAAATGCATTTTGTTCCCATGTGTAATTATCGGATAATTATCCACCATGATTTACTTGGTCGCCTTCCCTACACTTCGGCCATAAACCGCTGTTTTTTGTTTTTGTGCACACAAATTCTTTCCAAATATGTACATGTTATCTTTATTTTTTGGCATATTTAATTAATTTATACCGCACTATTTCGAGTATTGTCCACAAACTTACAAAAAGTATATTTAATCTTAATTCATCTGGATTCGCGCGGAAGTGTTAAATTGCCTTGGGATACACGTGTGAAAGGTCAACAGTGGCTTTAGAGTTCTTTATTTAGAATTGTATAATGATCAATGATAATAATTATTGTCGTAATTGACGACCGGATGGCGGAGTGGGTAGTGTACCTGCCTGCGACGCCGAGGTCGCGGGTTCGATTCCCGCTTAAGACAAATCTTTGTGTGTTTCTATGTATAATAAGTAAGTATTTAACAAAAAAATAGTATATATATATATATTAGTTTGGGACTAGATGGCGTTGTGTGTAAGTTGTGAGATACTAATTTATTTTTTTATGTTTATTTATTGTATTATCACTTCCATTTAAACCTGATTTACATTATGTAAATAGTGAAAACAAAGTGTTACCATTTTCTTCGCAATTATCGAAAACAGCAGTTGTTTTAACTAGATATTTTTCATCATAGTGTCCAGCAGTGAGACAAGATGGTGACAGTGAACCCTACGCAGAAGAAGCCCGATTTTTCTTCGAATCCAAGCTGCTTCAAAAGGATGTGGAGGTTATCCTGGAGTCCGTGAACAACAACAACTTCGTGGGCACAATCCTTCACCCCCAGGGAAATATCGCTGAGTTCCTACTCAGACAAGGCTTCGCTAAATGTGTTGATTGGTCACTGGCTGTTATGAAGTCTGGTTAGTACGCACGTATTCAAATCACGGAGCCAGTTATGGTTGCAAAAGTATACTTACTATACTACCCATCAAGTTGTTTGATAAGGATTTAGGAAAATGTTGTGAACAATTAGGAATGTTAATATACAATAATCAAAATTCATGGGAGTACCTTTGTGGATAACTTATTGTTGGGATTAGTCGGTTATATTATTACTAGCTTTCGCCCGCTGCTACGCCCGCGCGGAGTCATAAAAAAGGTTAATCCACACTATAAGCTACGTAAATGCATTTTTTTGCATTTTTCAACATTTCATTTGCGAATTAGTCTTCCCTACTTATACACATTATATGACAGTATCAATTCCACCTCCTTGAGTGATTATATTGGCACAGTATAATCGCAAAATCGATCGACCCCAATACGTCACTCTTGTGTGAGAGACCCCTTATACATATTAGTTCTATATCATGAGCACACGTAGTAAGGCATTCAATTTTGGAATTCGTATTTTTTTTAAGTACTTATTTATAGATAAAATCAAAGATCTTGGCAACTTTGAAGTTTGCTGCAAATGGCTGTTCGACCAATCGATAAGCACCGTACTTGTAACTACGAAACCTATCAAGATCTTTGATTTTTTCTTTACTGCAGTCAACAAAAGTTATCGACACTTGATATGTTTCAAGATAGCAACCTAATTTAGTAAAAAGGTACTGGATGTCTTGAAATTAGGAAAATATCTAGCAGGACATGGACACAGAATAAGAATACAACAGAAGATTCACTTCCTAACAAAAGTCAGGTTTAGGCATAAAAATGTACCTACACTCGCTAGAAGCACCCTCCGCCAAACAAAATTGAACCTTAAAACCAGGCGCGAACGGTGAATGTTCTTTGCGCACCGCAATTTTACGATCGAGGTGCATTTGTTACTTAACTAGTTTTTGTTCCCAGTTAATTTATGTAGTTTGAAGATATGTAAATGCATTAAATTACCATTTACACACGATAATTCATCTGGAAGTCGTGTGTTCGATTCCAACGGGTGTAGGTATGCGAGCGAACATGTATTCGTTTGAAAACATTTCAGTTTGTTCCCAATAGTTTTAAGCAACAAACAAATGTGAATTTTTATTTATCTACAATTAACAAAACAAATCCGAGCGAACAACTTACTAAGACATTTATTGTAGTCTAGGAGCTGACAATATTTTTAATGTTGCCGAACAAATGGACGATTAACTGGGATTATAAAACAAAACAAAATACAAATGAATAAAAAATGAAATGTGTTTATTTAAAGTAACATAATAAAGTAGCGATCAACGAATCAATAAATAATTAATCGATTGGGCAACAGCTTGTCTTTTATTATTTCATAGTTATTCGTAAAATAGTTTCACCAAACTGATTATTGCATGGATCGGCGGTATCAGTTTTTCAATTAAAAAACAACATTCAACAATTTTCTCTATTATTATTACAATTGTTTTACTTTTAGATAATGTTTGATTGATCGTTTGCCGGCGCGGGTACAAAGATGGAATGGAGGAGGCGCGTCTCTCCTTTTTCCGCGAGCTCTGTGAGTCAGGCAACCAGGATCCCTGGGGACTGGCTTACAGGGCAGCGTGTGGGAGGCTTCGTCCGCCGCCCAATGTTATGAACGGCGTCAGGCTCGCTTGTGACACAGGTGGCTCCATGCACAGTATGGTGCACTCATTATGCCCGGACGACAACGTCACACTGGATACGGACTACCACCGCGATGTCCGTCTGTTGGCCGCATGCTCACCAAGCGGGGAGGACGTGCCTCCTCCCTCTATCCAGGATCTGTGGAACATCGTTCGGTACCTACCGAACACGGCACCGGGAATCGATGGAGTTACTGCCCGCATCGTTAAGCACGTGTGGCGAGCCGCTAGCGCGGAACTAACGCGAGTAGTGGGTAGATGCGTAGAGGAAGGCGTATTCCCGGGCGTCTGGAAAGATGGCCGCCTAATTGTACTACCTAAGGGAAATGGTAAGCCGCTGAGCGACCCGAAGGCCTATCGGCCAATTACGCTTTTACCATTAATGGGCAAAATCCTGGAGCGGGTAATGCTCCGTTGCGCACCGTCAATCCAACACAACATTTCGGCTTGCCAGCACGGATTCACTCGGGGCCGGTCTACATCGACCGCTATTCGCTCAATACAGGAGGTGGTAAGCAATAGCTGCAGAAAGTACGTACAGACTCTGTTCCTAGACATTTCAGGGGCATTTGACAACGCGTGGTGGCCCATGATACTACTCAAACTCAAGCAAGGAGGTTGTCCGCCAAACATCTACAGGATGTTATGTAGCTATTTTGCGGGGAGGCGTGTAGGGTTCTTTCTGGGTAGTACAGTTGAGTGGAAAACCGCAACCATGGGATGCCCGCAGGGCTCAGTATTGGGACCCTCGCTGTGGAACCTCCTTATGAATGACCTATTCCAGCTGCCATACCCAGACGGAGTCACACTGGTGGCTTACGCCGACGATGTTACGATTCTCATCGAGTCTAACACAAGACGAGGCCTAGAAAACTCCGCATCAAGCGCGCTAGATTTGATCAAAAGCTGGGGTGACAGAAACCGGCTTGGTTTTTCTCCTTCAAAGTCATATTCCATGACTATGAAGGGGAAAGTTACGAACCGGCCACCTCTCATTAGACTCGATGGGATCTCAGTCAAAAGTGTAGAGTCAACCAGAGTCCTGGGTGTGATACTGGATTCGCGCTCTAGTTTTCGGGAGCACGCGATTTCAATAGGAGGTAAAGCCGCAGCTGCGTTCGGGAAAATGTCGCGCATCTCGGCTGCATCCTGGGGAGTACGATACAGGGCCCTTAAAGTCTTGTATCACGGCACGTACATAGCTATCGTTACGTATGCCGCCGGATGCTGGTGGAGGCGTGCGACCCTTCACGTGGTTAGAAGCGCGCTGCTCAGATCGCAGAGACCTTTTTTTTTTTTTTTTTTTTTCGTGGGGAAATGCATTTACGCATACCACCCCACCCCGGGGAAGGGCAGAGTGGTTATGTGGGACTCGCCCGTGCCTAAAGATGGTAAACGGCACGGGAATACCCACTAAAACCCCACGGTGCTCCCGCACTCGCCTTGATGGGGGGGTCATGGGAATCTGGCACAGCCTTTACGTCCACAACCCCCCCGGCGATGCCCGCCGAAGCAGGCCCCTCATGGCCCCCAAAATGTGGGCGGCGCCGAGGACCGCGTGCAAAGCCATCGGACATTCCCCATGTCCGACGGCCTGGTCCTCTCGCGGCGAGACAGGTGGTCGGTCCCGCCGCCCACCACGCCGCAGTTCAACGGCTGCGGCCCCGCCGGGACCGCGGAAGGTAGGGAAAGTGGCAACGAAACACCAACAGTCCTCTCCCGCCGCGGCCCCGTAAACCACCGGGCCACAGTGCCAGCTTGCGCCAACACCGCAGCCCGGCCGTGCCCGCCTAGGCAGGCCCCTCATGGCCCCCAAAATGTGGGGGGACCGGCACCGAGGACCGCGTGCAAAGCCGTCAGACACTTTCGTATCTGACGGCCTGGCCCTCCGCGGTGAGACAGATGTTCGTCCCACCGCCCACCACGCCGCAGTACTAACGGCTGCGGCCCCGCCGGGACCGCGGAAGGTAGGGAAAGCGGCAACGAAACACCGACAGTCCTCTCCCGCCGCGGCCCCGCAACTCCTCGGCCGCAGTGCCGACTCACGCCAACACCGCAGGCCCTCCTGTTGCAGAGCCCCCCCATAAGGGCCCTGCAACATGGGCTGCTCCACAAGGGCTTCGCTGCCCAAAGCCCGAAGAGCAGCCCCCCTCTGGGGTCCACTTGGCTTCGCCGTGGTGTGGAGGCACCACGGGTACTAAGCCCCACCGCGACGACAACGCGGGACCCGTTGGTGGGGAGATCGCAGAGACCTGCGTTAACTCTGTTAACAAAGGCGTACAGGTCAGTAAGCACTGCAGCCCAATCGGTTCTAGCCGGTGTATTACCGGCCGACCTCGAAGTGATCCGGGCGGGAAGGTTGGATGATTGTCGGGACCTGCCTCGGGACGAGCTTAGGGCCGCGAGGGGGAAAATCGCGGAGGAAGTCGTCGCTCTATGGCAACAGAGGTGGCAGAGCGAGACGAAGGGCAGGGAACTCTACCGATTCTTTCCGGACGTGGAGGTGCGGCTCAAGGCAACTTGGGTAGCGCCCGCTTACGAAGTTTCACAGATCCTAACCGGACACGGATGCTTCAAGAAGAGGCTCTATGATATGAGCCTCTCTCCTGTGAGCACTTGTTATTGCGGGCCCGTCGAGGAGGATCTGCACCACGCCCTTTGGGAGTGTAGTCTGTACGACGAGCCTCGTCGGAAAATGGTAGCCGGGATTACGCGCGTGGATGAAGGACCAATCTACTACCCCGATCTCGTTGCAACTGAGGCAAACTTCTGGCAGCTAAGAACCTTCGCGCGAGAGTGGCACAAAATCAGGAGCAGGCTGGAGTATGAAGAACGACAGAGCAGTGAGGAGCCGCTTTAGCGGCGGGGCCGCAAGGTGGTGGGAGAGGGCGGAGTCAACCGTGGAGTATTGTACGTCCTAATTAGGAATGGGGCTCAGACGAACCTGGGCCCAGCGCGACCTCAGAAAGAGGAGAACGCGCGGACAACCGCGCGTCCCAGAATGGGGTACAGACGCGCCGGGCAGCCTTATACAATTGTGAGGAGCGAAGCCGTGTGCGGGGACAGATCGACAACGGAGATTGATAAACCCGCACACGTCCCCGCGTTTGGGTGTTAATGGCCAGTAGGCCGGTAACACTTTGGGTGGAGGAGGGCTTTCGGCTGATCGTTTGCCTGATTTAAAATTTCGATTATTAAATCTTAGCGTCGAAAATATGCGAAGCCTTACAAACAGCCTTAATAAGTAGTCAACAGGGAAACATAATATATAAATGTATCGCGTGCGTGCAATCCGTGCGACGAGCGATAGCCCTCTGCCGTAAACACCCCGAAGCGGATCGGCCGGCGAGTCATACCTAAACTGCGGAGTAGGGACCCCCCCTGACATGGATCAAGTCATCAACATATTATGTACTTCTTCTTTCGTGTCGATGGCTGCAGTCAAATTCTAGGAGCCCAGTGCGTGGCTACGCGGATAACGCTTTCATGAGCGCTTCCAGGTGGTGGAGCAAGTGGGACAGGTCATGAGATGGGCCATAGTCTGTACAGCGCCATACTCGCAATGTAAGACCGATTCGTTAACAAAACCCCACCTTACCAGGTTCTGTTTGCTTTGACCGACTTTAGCTTGGAGCCTATTGAGTGACTTCCAAATCGATCTTGGCAATTCGTGGCCAGGTGGACTGCTCTCCTTGTTTATGTTGATGGAATGGTGACCTTGATGGGGTGGACCAAAGTTTACAAACATATAATTATGTCCTGAGTGGTTCGCCCTTAAATGACGAACTACGACATTAATTATATATCGATAACATCATCCAAGCACATAATAAGAATGTTTGGCAATTGGTATTATGTACGAGTGCCAAATATTGGAATGGCAACAGTAAAAAATAAAGTATACAGTGCGATTTGCATACTGGTGTTAATCTGATATGAGAATAGCATTTCGTATTTCGTTCGAGTTTATAGTTCACAGCAGATAGCACGAAAATAGGTCCAAGTTATAAGTTATTCATGAGGCCTCCATTGTTATTTAAAGTTAGAACTGCAGATGTAGTTTGTTGTTGGTAGCTGTTGATCATTAACACAATGTAGGCAGATAAACATGACTTGGCTTTGGTTACCTTTGCTATCAGGCTTGGTATGGCTTCACACAAAGATTTAAGATCGCGTACTGATAACCTACACACATATGCTGTAAATATCAAAATGAACTTTTTGATCTCAAATTTACTTCTACGTGTGATCAATCATAGAACGCAAATTTGTCTAGCTTTTGCCCGCGGCTTCGTTCGCGTGGAATTTGATATTTCCATGGTAGTGTCAACCTCAAAATGTACCCTCTAGGAAGTGGAATTTACAAAAAAACTGTATCTTTGTTAATTTATTTACATTAAATAAAGTTGATGTAAGTGTTATTTCTAACAATTTGTATAATTCAGGTGCGTCCACCTTGAGAGCGGCGGAAAAATCAGCGAAAGACGCCAAGCTGCGCATATGGACGAACTACACGAGCAACGCGCCCATCATCGCCGCCAAGGACAAGGAATTCACTGCCGCAGTCATGGAGGTCGTCAACGGGGACGCGCTCGTCGTCAAAATGCCCAATAACACCCAGAAAAAAATATTCTTGGCCAGCATCAGACCGCCGCGTGAAAAGTAAGCTTTTTGAACTGTCCAACTTATTTCAAGGCTTAATATGGTTAGCCCTAGGGACTAAATAACTGTAGAGAGACTTAACTAAGGAAATGAAACAACATATTTAAAGGCCACGTTTTTGTATAGGAACAATCCAGACGACGAAGGCAAGAACTCTCCAAGGCCAAAGGGCTTCAAGCCTCTGTACGACATCCCTTGGTTGTATGAAGCTCGTGAGTACCTCAGGAAAAAGCTGGTCGGCAAGAAAGTTAACGTCACCGTCGATTACATACAGCCAGCCAAGGACAACTTCCCTGAAAAGAGCTGTTGCACGGTCGTAGCAGGAGGAACGTAAGTAGCTAACATTAATACAATATACAATGTCAACAATAACGTAAACTTCTTCTTGAACAAAAAATATAAAAGATATATAAATGTATTATTTTCTGTCTTTATGAAAGTAATGAGGTTACTATCATCTGGGAAATTTCACCTGTTATGCGTCACCTTTTTCTTTTTTTGATCTTTTTATTTTTTGGCACAGAAATGTCGCCGAAGCACTCGTCTCCAAAGGTTACGCAACTGTTGTCAGATACAGAAATGACAACGACCAGAGAAGTTCCCACTACGACAAGCTTCTCGAAGCAGAGCTCAAGGCACAGAAAGCTGGCATCGGTGTTCATGCCAAGAAAGACATACCTACCCATCGCATTCAGGATACTAGCGGCGATTCTGCCAAGGCTAAGAAATTCTTCCCATTCTTGAAGAGAGCACAAAAAACTGAAGCAACTGTTGAATTCGTGGCCAGCGGATCCAGAATGAGGGTGTACATCCCTAAGGAATCTGTCCTGGTGACGTTCCTGCTAGCCGGCATCAATTGCCCGAGGGGAGTGCGCCCGGCGATCGGAGGCGGCGGCGGCATGCAGGAAGCTGAACCTTTCGGCGAGGCAGCCTTGCAGTTTACCAAGGAAAAGTGCTTGCAGAGAGACGTAGTTGTCTCTATCGAAGAAATGGACAAGGCTGGCAACTTCATCGGCTGGCTATGGACCGAAAACGAGAACTTATCTGTTAGCCTAGTGGAGCATGGACTCGCTTCAATGCATCACACCGCCGAGACATCTGAGTTTGCGCGACAAATCAAGAACGCGGAAGAGAATGCAGTCAAAAAACGCATAGGCATATGGAAAGATTACACGGAAGTGGAAAAGGAGATAGAGAAAGAAAGAAATGCACCCATACAGGACCGCACGCTGAAGTATGACAAGGTTGTAGTTACTGAAATTACACCAGAAGGTAACTTCTATGTGCAAAATGTAGACTTGGGTGGTAAACTAGAAAGTTTGATGGACAAAATACACCAGGAGTTCAAGAGCAACGCACCTCTGCCTGGCTCATACATTCCTAGAAGAGGAAACATCTGCGCAGCTCGCTTCACCATGGACGACCAGTGGTATAGAGCGAAGGTAGAAAAGGTGACTGAAGACAAAATGGCGCATATCTTCTACATCGATTATGGAAACCGTGAGGTAAGCTTAGCTTCAACTATGTTTGTCCTGAACTCAACCGTGTTTATTGTATGTATGTCATGCTTGATAGATTTAAGTTATTAAAAGAAACAGGTCAGGCAGTCTTACAACGTATTCGATGCTCAAACAGATAAACAAAATATTATTTTGATGTAACAGGTTGTGAGCATCACGCGACTGGCCATCCTCCCCGCTGGCACGGAAGCCGACCCGCCATACGCGAGCGAGTACACGCTGTGCTGTGTCAAGTTCCCCGCCGATCCCGATGACCGGTCGGAAGCCGTGCTGGCCTTCTCCGCCGACACGCTCAACAGGAAACTGTTGCTCAATGTGGAGACACGAGGCTCGCCGCCCGGTGTCACGCTCGTCGATCCCAACACCAATGTTGATGTTGCTAAGGTAATTGATTATTTTGATTCACCACTAGTCATAATTAGCAGGTAAATGTGGAAGCATTGTGTGTATAATAAAAGACTAGATTCGCGCGTAACAACATTTAAGGATTGAAAGATCTATAATATATCCTATTCTATTAAACAAGCAATAATAGTATGTTTGTTTGTTTGTTTGCTTGCTTGCTCGTATATGTAAGCTGGGTCGTTCTTGAAAACAGCTCTTATGATTTTGATGAAACTAATAAGTAGTTTTGATGATAAAAATAAGTTTTAGGGGGGGCGGGGGGCGTAGATATTCGCTTAAGCACCAGGCAGTCGATTGACTCAACACCTATAAAACTACAACAATTTTACTTAGATTCTTAGGTCATTCTCAAACAATATTATACCATTCTCCATAAACGTAACACATATCTGAATGTTATAGAACCTCATCAAAGAGGGCCTGGTGCTAATGGAGGGTCTGCGCGACCACCGACTCGCGGCGCTGGTGGGCGAGTACCGCGCGGCGCAGGAGCACGCCAAGAGCTCGCGCCTGAACCTGTGGCGGCACGGGGACATCACCGAGGACGACGCCGTGGAGTTCGGCGCGCGCCGCTAGCGGGACCCCACCGCCTCTCCTTCACACACCCTACATTGCGCCACCTGCACCGCAAATCATATACAAAACAACATCTACAGAGCTATCCACGAGTTTCTGTGAAGGCATCCATAGGCATAAACTTTTCAAACTCGATCCCCTCCCCTCTGCCTTTCTTCGAGTACCTCAAATTTACGTTATTGCTATTCTTTTATATAGAAATAATTTATGGGCTAAATATAATGATGTTAATCGATTAATTAATATAATGCGATGGCGCCGTCGAGGTCTAAACGCCGGACGCTGCTGCCGCGCCTCGGGCGTCTTCGTGCCTCTCAGTTATCATCTCAGCAAATAATATAATCATAATCAGGATAAAGAATTATTAATGTAATATCATAAAATTTATAGTCCTGTCGTTGTTGTTGAGGAAATACATTATTTTCTTATAAAAGGTTGTAATTCTTGTAGTTGTAATTCTTAAAGAGTTGTAAATGTTTTAATCTGACTTGGATTTTACTAATCACTTTGATGTTTATCGTAGAGTGGCGACTATACTTTGTACCGCCACAAGTGTTATAGCTAGCTACTCGAATATGTAGTGAAAGTATGAAAGCAGCAATATACATGTACACAACTAACACGACCCTCGTTAGCGAGCACGCCTTTAAAACGACTGGACTTATACTGTCTATGACTATATATAACTATGCAAATTATGACTATATAACTATGCAAATTGTTAAAATATTAGAATTTTTTACATTATTGTATAACTGAATTCAATTAAACGTTATATTTCGTTATTACTTTATTATTTATTTGAATTAATCATGTATTTATTATAATAATAATAATTAATATTATCTTTCTGATGTTTTTACCATTGTTATTCGATAACACCCTCCCGTTTTGTGTTTCTTTGTTCTACAATATAAAGTAGTATAAATAAATATATATATGTATGTATTACGACGAACGACTATGTTTAGTGGTATTCATCAAATGTAGCTAGTGAACAATTTATTCTTATGTATGTTCGATAACTGAATTATAACTGTATGAGTGTCCTTTCGATTTCGGTAAAGTCTTAGCTTCGTATTTCGTGCTTATATAAGTATAATGTATGACCCCTACCTCTTCTTGAGATGTTTATAGGATATAATTTTACATACATTCATTAGGGTACCATTCGGTGCATGGATTGTTAAATGAACTTCGTATATTATAAAATAAATATTTTAGGAGATTATTGTTGTTTTTGAATCGATTACCTGAGAAAAAGCAATATTTCTATTATAGTACTTGTATGTGTCGTGACTTTTTTTGTATTAAATAAAACTGATATTTTTGTTAAAAAAAATATATGTACTGTAGCAAATCTTACATTGTATATTATAGCCATGCGTAAAGTTGGGCTTTTATTCAAGTAAATACTCAAAAAATAGTGTATCATATTTATTCTAATAAACCAATCCCTTAAAAATAAATAGTCAATACAGGACTCAGACTAAGAAACCAATATGGACACGACATTGAACGTAAATATCTGTGTAATATAAAACTTCTACCAAAACTCGCGGGGGTGCAAGGGGGTAGATAGTTTTCCGCACGCGTCCTATTAATTACAACAAGTTATTCACACGAGGTCCTGACCTCTTTTGCACTGCCGTCAACGGTAATTTTCACAACAAATACACTTTTTCGTCTAGTGTTGGTTTTATTGTGACAAAAATGTGGGATCCTGAATAATTTTATAGTAAAACGAAAAAAAATATTAAGATGGTGTAGAACCTTACAATTTGTACCTTAAATGGAACATGATGCAGTAGGGGTTATTCTTACGCGGCAAACACCTTGCTTGTTTGCACCTGTGACCTAATGTGGGACAGTATAATGGTATATCCATTAGGTTAGGTAGTCAACCTACATTTTTTGTTAAATTAATTGTGAATATTGGTTATAATGCTATTAATTTCTATTATTAAAACTTGCAGAAACATATTACTTAGCCATTTTGGTAGGATGGAGGCTATAAAGGACTATGCCTATGCCTAGTGTATTTTTTTTGAATGTACCGAATACGATGAACGATAAGCATTAGCGTTCAATCGGAATAGACGTGGGGCCCTGGTGGGTATACTGACACTCCTTTACTGCATGTTGTTTCAATTATATGGAAATGTTCTAGACTTGGCACTGCACATTATAGTGCTAATAACCTTTTTTTGGTGGATTTATATTTTTTGAGGACTATTAAATCCATCTTTTTTATTTCATGCCGATAAAAAAATCCATGCAGTAAAAGGGTCAAATAACGCCAAGAATCAGTTGAATAGTTCTTGAAGTCGGTGCTCATAAATTAAATGAAAAAATATTAGATATCATCAGCACATACTTCAACAACTATTTCACCGGATTTTGGCTTCATTCAATGTTTTTATGAAGGTTATGAAGGTATTTTGAAGACAGATTTTTTAAATATTAAGGGTGTTGTGCCCGGTGGATGGCAATAGGCTCACCTCCAATCCCATGGGACCTAAAACATAACAAGTGAAATGTGGGAGTTGTATATCTCTGCCATACCCATCTGGGTAATACAGGCGTGATGTTATATAAATATATATGTATTAATAACTTTGTAATAAATAGAGTTAAGTTTACCTCAAAAACAATAGATAGCTGTGCATTTTTTTTCAGAGCAATAACTTTTAATGCGAGTGACTTTGGTTGTACTGATATCATTAATCAGTTTAGGCGGTCCTATATATCTGGATATTTTCTGTGACTATATATAAGGAGCCGACTGTACATTAGAAACAACTTAAAGCCTTTCAACATCTATGTAGCTATACTGACTACCATAAAGGAAAAAGGAGAAAAAAATACACTGTGTATTATTAACATTCTGTTTATTACTTGAATATATATATAATCACACGAATTTGTACCAATACAAATAAAGGAGGAATGATCTAGTTTTGAAATAATATTTTGGCACTATAACAGCTAAGGGCTTGTTTCACCAAACAATCTATACATGGGCACCGGGAGGAGGCGCGCTTTCACCCCCATACAAGAATAAAAAGGCCCGATTTACTTGTCATCTCAGTGCACCGGACACCTGAAGGAAGACGCGTTAGGTAAGGTAATTTCGGCAGAAAATGCACCCCTTTCCCCTAAAAATAATTCCGCCGGCACCCATGACTCAGTCACTCGTTAGCACTAATAAATGCACACGCTTAACCGATTTTAGTTGACTAACATTGAGATCTACATAGTACGTATATCTCGATGTTAACAAAAGAGTTCTTTGGTGAAATTTACTTATAATAAGCAGCTAACACTAGCGGTCGAATCACATGAGGTAACAAGAGTATGAACAGTACCTTCTTATTTAAAATTAATACATGTATAATTTGTGACGTTGCTTGTAGTAAGTTGCAAAGCATAACTTCATAATAAAATTTACTTTTGTGATGAAACGTCAGATAGGTACTAGAGATATAACATTAGGTACTATCGAAGACATGCCTTATAGAAAGGTATAGAAACCATTCGCCAATTGCAAAATCGGATAAGGTTTGAAATAAACACATACTGAAATAATTACGTTCCTAACATACATAATATCTATTAACAGTTATACAGGTTGAGTAATTAATTGATCCATTAGTGCCTGTGGTCGTTGCTACAGTTCATGTAGACCTGTCGAGTAATTGTGTAAGCTTTGCATTTTAAACATAAATTGTATAATTAGTATTTTAGGTGCTGTATTTACATATACTTGCGTACATGAGCATCCAGTTAATACTCATGTTTTTGGCAGCCAATTGACATATAAAATCAAAATTATAGAGGCTATCAAAATATGTAAATTCTAAAACGAATTGATTTAGCTACAGCCCTCTTTCATTAAGGCATATCTTAATTAAACAGTTTCTTATTAATACTGGCGACGTAACTGAATCAGTCTAGCGGAGATAACGCTAATGCCTCTTAAATACTATGGACTTGTGCATGGTTACAAAAATATGTATAAATTCACAGGTGTGAGATTTGTAGAATAGCTTTACAATTTACAGTATAGTAAGCTAACTTAAGAATGTGCTCATTTATTTCATCGCCATTTTGTACCTAACACATTGCCATAGGGAATATCTTTTAAATACAGGAGTAAAACATACTAAAATATTCTTCTCTATATAAAAAATTGTAAAATTATAATTAATAACTACAATATTTTAACTAATTATTGCTATTTAGTCATACTATACGGTATGTACTATGGAGTGTCCTACAGTGGGAAGCGCTTCTTCGTCAAAGAAAGGTCCAATTTCATCAGGTAATGGTGGTACGTTGATCAGGAATTGTTGAATTGAAGTGTAATAGTCCCTGCAGGTCCAGGTGTCGTCGTGGCCGCCACCGGGCATCACCACCAGCTTCTTGCAGATAGCACCGCACCGCATGTACAGTTCTTTGGCCATTGCAGGTGGTACCAGAGCATCGCTAGACCCACATATTACTAATGTAGGTGTCATTATGTGTCCCATCTTTTTTAACGACATGTACTGAAAAATATGTTTTGTTAGTGGCAAAAAATCTAAACTGAATAAACTATGTAATGGTTAATTTATAACTAAAATACCTTGTTTTTATGGCAAAATTGTGGCAGCCATTTTAAACATTGCCATTTGAGTATAACTTGTGCCATATCAGGTATACTTGTGAATGTATTTTCAACTACCATCGCCCAAATTTTGTTTCTGTATTCCAGTCTCGATGCTAAATCTATAGCTATGGCGCCACCTGGAAAGATTAAAAAAGTTTATAATACCTATAAACAGACTAAGATAATAGATATCTCTTCAGCAAAGAGCATTGTAGCAGTTAATATTTTCTTCTTCACAAAAACAATTAACTGATTGCCATTTGGCCATTGATTGATTGGTGTAATAACACCCTTAGTAGAGAGAGAGATAATTTAATGAAATTGGGTCATAGATATAACTCATGTAACAACAAAATGAACCAAATTTAACAATTATTGATTGGCCCTAGGCTCAAAGTGATTATTGTTATCATCAAAAAGATTTATTTGTAGACGTAACACCATATCTTTATCCATTGTCACATATCTTCATTATTATATTTGTACATATTTACAAATATAAAACAACTTATTAATTGAAGCTACAAACCTAATGATCTTCCAAAAACGATTAGTTTAGCAGGATCAATATCTGTTCTCTCCATAATGTAGTCAAGTGCTGATTGTGCATCAATGTATAAACCTCGTTCTGAGGGTGTCCCTTCTGATAAGCCATAACCTCGATATTCTACCATCAGAATATTTATGTTCAATTTGTGATACAATCCAGACACATTGGATAGTCTGAAAAGAATACATAAAAAAAGATTATTAATAACAGGTAGCTATCGTTTAAATGAATAGTGAAAAATATTCAGTATTGTAGCATGTTGCATTTACTAATCATATTAGTATTGAAAAATAAATTTGCAGTCTAGTAATTTACATAGCGCATAGCATGGAATCACCCACAATAATAAAATCATAAATAGATAGGATACTATCAGCAGTTCAATTAAATTAAAAGGAGCATGCCTTTGTCCTCTCACCTTTGTCCCATATTCCCAGCATTTCCATGAAAAAATATCAATGTTGGCTTGTGATTACTATTAGTAGTTTGTTTTATAAGAAACATATGAATCCTAAGTCCATCTTTGTTGTTAATTTTTATGCTTTCGTAGGATAGCTTGTAATTGCTTGGTTGGAGCACAAACACCCTTGAGTCAGGAGGATCATTTGGGTAGTACAGCAATAAGTCCTGAGCGCTGAACAGAATACCTGCGTAAAAAAACAATTAAACTCATTATTTAACTCATTTGACTTCTCATTTCAGAGTAAAAGATTTGTAAAGTTAAAGATTAAGGTCTGCTAGTTACCGCTGATACCTTTAAAATTGTGACATGAATATAAAATCTTTGATGTCTCATTTTCATTGCCCATGTAACCACTATGTATTTATGTGCAGCAGATGATCCTATCAGTCTTCTTATATCATGGATTTGCCAGTGATCAATAGTGTATTTTACACCACTAATATACTCAATACATTGTTGTTATTAATTACAGTCAAGTTGGGTTACTTTGAATGTTTTTTCTAGTTTTCTTTAAATTACAATATCATTTTATGAATTTGTTTATTTATCTAACACAATAAATTTATGGGAAAACTACAGAAGTACCCAAAATTTGCCCAAACACTTGTGTTTAAGTGTTTTGTATGCTGTAAAATCTTACGATGTTTGACAGTTTTATGCAGTTACTATAATCATGTTTTTATATTTTTGTCTAATAAATTAAGAAATATATTTCACAACTTCCTGCAAAGTTAGACAACAATTCAGAGTTACCGAAGTTACCATAGTCTAATTCGTTTTTCATTTTCTTTTCTGTAAATAGTTTGTCAGTTTAATACAAGATATCATATTGGCATACAAAATGTATGCAAAAACCTGTTTTTGAATAATTAAAGAGTAGGTTAAGTTACTGGTGGTGCAAAAACACTATTTTTTCATTAATGTAAGATGCATAACATAATTCACTAATCTTGTGTACATGAATATTCTGTTCAGTTGCCGATACTGAATAACAATAATAGTAGCCCTGTATCTTATACATGTCCCAATGTTGTGCTTAGGCCTCTTCTCATGATGAGAAGGGTTAGGCCTTAGTTGTCTACCACGCTGGCTACGTGCGGATTGGTATCACATTCCCTCAAGTACTTTTTAGACAGTCCTATAGTCTCACACTAGGCTATCGCTGCTGCTACTAAACAAATATTTGGCGCATCAACATATAGAAAGAATTTTTATTATTATCTTATATATATTATTGCTATCATGAATTAAATATCTTGAAATCATTTTCCAAGTATAACATTTATTTTCAGATAATTTTAGTACCTGTACATTATACATGAAATGTTGATACCTGAGCAATGTGTTATCAGTATTATAATATGCTCTGTAGCACTGTAAATAAGGTCGAAGCAGACGGAGAACGCTAGTGTTAACTTATCGCGGACGGATAATAGGAAACAAACGCCACATGTATGAAATCTTTAACCAATAAACAAAAATCTTACCTGAAATGCCCACAGTAAATATCAGAAACGCCGTAATAAATCCATAGAACCAAAACACAAAGACGCTGGAAAAAAGTGTAAACGTAGACACTAGCCACAATCTGTATAAAATAATCCTAAGAATATGATACATTTTCATGAATGGAGTTTTTTTTAAGTCAGAAAATATTATATGGATTTTGGAACAGTTGAATAGACATTTTAGGAGGAAAATAGCATGTCGTAGTATTTCTCTACACAATAGTAAAACATTTTAATTATATCATAGTTAAACTAATAATCCAGTTTAGTTCGTATCACAATCAACATTAAATTTTATTTTAATTTGTAATTAAATTTGCCCTAATAAATCTGTCCCGTCCTTTGATGACAGTTTTTTATCTTTTTGAGTTTTTGAGATCTTTTAACATCGCATCGCTGTCTGGTTGACAGATTGACACAGGCTGTCAATGCTGTCATTTCTTAACACCCCGCGTTCCACTTGGACAAAGTTTTTATTAATTGGAATCTAAGGAATCAAATAGGTTTCATTAATGTAAGATGCATAACATAATTCACTAATCTCGTGTACATGAATATTCTGTTCAGTTGCCGATACTGAATAACAATAATAGCAGCCCTGTATCTTATACATGTCCCAATGCTGTGCTTAGGCCTCTTCCTCTTCTCATGATGAGAAGGGTTAGGCCTTAGTTGTCTACCACACTGGCTACGTTACGTGCGGATTGGTAGACTTCATATTCCCTCAAGTACTTTTTAGACACTCAGGCAGGCAGTCATTTCTTAACACCCCGCGTTCCACTTGGACAAAGTTTTCATTAATTGGAATCTAAGGAATCAAATGGGTTCTAATTTTCATTAATCCATAAAATAGCGTCCCAATCACAGTCCTACTTCATTGTGTGCCTTATAAAAAACGAGAAGTAAGCCGAGTAAGCCCCATTGAACCTATGGATGAAGATTTAAACCCTTGTCTACTAAGATACCATACTCGCGCGTACTTAAGTGCGACTTTTTGCTTCTTTTCACAGTGCGACATATTATATCCGGTCTATAGTTGTAAAAGGGTGGTTTTAAACCGGTTTAGAATGGGCGCTTCTACGCTTTGACCCGCAAAAACCTATTTTTTTCAAAGTTGAGAAATGCTTTATGCATAGCTCTCCGCGTAGGGGCCCTGGAGAGGTTATATCGGACTCTCCGGCAAAGCCGGCCCACCAACTAAACCCACATCTATCCCATGATGGCAGACGCTTGCGCACACTTCCACGAACCCGCCGCGGACGGTCATTGCTGACCCCTGCCGGATTACGACTCACTGAGACATACAATGAGCCGTGACCAACGCGAGGATCACGTGTATCAGATTCTTCCATATCTGACGACCAGATCCTCATTTCGGCGTGATAGATGGGTGGTGCCGCGGCGGGACCACCCATCCCGCCGCTTACCACGCATCGGTCACAGAGGATAGGGAGAGCGGCGCATCGCCATACCGACACTCTTATTCCCCTGCGGCTCCACCACGCCGCAGTACTAACGGCGCACCGTGATACCGGCACTCCCCTATCATCGCGGCCCCGCAACTCCCCGACCGCAATATCGCCCAACAACAACATTACGGCCCAGCTTCCGCCTTCCCACGAAAGACACCGCAAACTGTGGGCCGCTCCCACATGGGCTTACCTCAAAAGCCCGAAGAGCAGCCTCCACATGTGGTCGACTTAGCTTCACCGTGGTTGACCAAGCCACGGCTACTAACCCACCGCGACGACAACGCGGGACACACGGATGGTGGGAGACGCGCGTTTAACCTTACACCTTACTGCTCTGCTCCCGTGAAAGGACGCCCTACTCCAAAAAAATTGTATTCCATAGTAAATTTTCTCATAGCTAAATCTAATAAACTTACCAACTATTTAATGTTTTTTAAGCCCAATCTAACGATACCATATTTGCATAGGTAAGTGGAGTCGAAAGAAAAAAATCATCCCCAATTTACATTTTATTTTACCACTTTTTCGCCATACCTGCATACATATTATTATCCAAGTAAAATTCCAGGTTTAGAGAACCTTTAAAGGCTTTCTTGAAGGTACTACGGAACCCTTGAAATGTACGAGAAACTCAACAATCAGTTATTATTTTTGTCATTTATCCGAAAACGAGAGAAGCAGCGATAACCGAGTGGCGATAGCTTAGTCGAAGGTCTCGGGTTCGAACCCACGGCACACACCTCTGTTCGTATTTTCGAAGATAATAATTATGTATATATGTCATATAAATTATACCATTATTAAACCTGCATGCCTGAGATTTCCTAAAAAGTGCTCGAGGGTTTGGAAGTCTACCAATCCACACTTGGCCAGCGTGGTGGACTATGGACTATGGCCTAACCCTTCTCATCATGAGAAGAGGCCCGCTATTATTATCCGAAAATGCCATGAGTTAAAAATTTTATTGAAATGGCTTGTTGGTGTTCAGTGGGTTGACCAACTTACCCATCCTCCCTAAAGGTGCTATTTCGTGAGTCGCGAGCCTCTCGCGACTCCTGAACTAATATAGCACTAAGTTTATCCAGTAGTTTTTGAGTTAAAAAATGTTCTTAAAGCTACACAAAGGCTGAGGCCAAACGAGCGTAATTTTGCGAGTTGTGAGTCGCAGAATTTCGGTTGTAGAAATTCTGCCTTCCAGAAATTCTGTTGGACTGCCAGACGAGCGCATTTTATTCAGTCACTATCCAATTTTTATAGCAGATCACTAAACGCCTCCGATAAGTTCCATAGACATGGCCGTTGTTCAATTTAAATGATAATTTTTTCTGTCCAGCATTTTGTGAATCTGTCAGCTCTTACGCAATATATACCTGACTGACGCTTTGCTTGGCCCGTGTCGCCCTTGCTAGCCCCGCGGACTCAATCCGGTCCGAATAATGCGTGCGAGTCGGCAGACAACTCATTTTGCGTTGCTGTGAATCAAATAGGACTTTTGTATCAAACCGAATGTAGCAGATATTCTAACTCAAAATGTAGCAGATATTCTGACTCACGACTAACAAAATTACGCTCGTCTGGCTTCACCCATACTGTAGACTGTCTTTCAGACATGGTTCAGTAATTTTTTGTATAACTTGAGTTTTTCTTCCTAATCTTCCTAAAATCACCATTGGTCACAGCATCACGACGTCACTTAACAGCGTGATGGCTAGATATTGGGAAAGGTGAGTCAAATTAAAACACAATAATAATAAATATATAGGATGTAACAAATTCTTCTTTACAAATTTTTCGAGGTGGTTGGGTAGCGAAAATATTATTTGAATGGTATGTTGAATAGCCTCTAAATTTCTGTAAAGTTGATATTGTTACACCTTGCATATTTATTTACAATAAATCGATAAAAACTTGTAAGTAGCTTAATTTAGAATTGATTATTATAATGTTAACTAAAGAGGATCCATTTTAATATTCTTCAAAAAGGTATCTATAAAATTCATACAGCGTGACCCTCTCAGTTTTGTTGTAATAATTTATTAAAGGCACAAAAAGGTATTCTGATTTCTAATTCTTATAAATACATTGCAATATTACAAATACACTGAATCCTCTGTATCTACAAACATATTGAATTAAAAACTAAATATTAATGGACAGAATGTAGTTCTCTAGACGTGGGTAAAGCTGCGCTCCTAGGTAATCGCTAAAACGCATCAATGTACACAGTATTAATACAAACAGTTATAGCAACCGAAAATCTTTTTTTTTAAACATTTTGTAATGCAAATTGCCATGATCAAAAACAAAAGTGTGACGAAAATCTGAATTGGTGGAGATGAAAAACAAGTTTAATATTTAAAGAAAAAAACAGATATCATAGTTTTTAGCAAGTGTTAAATTCATCCGCTATAGTATGCTTGTAGTAACTGCATCATAGGCACTTTCCTTGTAGCGTTACCCATGCCTAGTATGTACTGAGTATTTAAATATCAAATAAATATTTTACTAAATGACGGCCGTACTTGAAATTCATTACATAATGAAATAATAATTTAATAAATATTTCAGCGTCATACTAATTATATCTAGTTTCAAACAAAATGCGTTTAAAAGCAATGGTGATGTAGAACGATATTGAAAGGACTGCCAGAATTGGTTGGAGAATTGAGGACATTGTCCAAATCTAGCGATACTGGGACAATATTAGTATACTTTTAACTGCTTTATTCACTTGCTTGATATTATCAAATGTACCATCAGTAATTGATACATGACCCATTAGACAAACATAAGGTTGATATTTGTTGATAGAACAAGCGAATTTAGACTTTAGTTTTTAGAAATCTCTATACAAAAATTGTATTATGGTGGGCCATGAATCTGCTTTGTTGATAGTACCTAAGATAAAATTAAAATTAGATTGAAATTAAGTTGAACGGATTTAATAAATTATGTATGATTATTATTGATTACACACATTTTGTATCTATAAAGTTAAAATGCAAACAAAATCAATTTATATTCTTCAGCAGTAATTCACTTATTCCTAATTACTGGTACTTCATACTTAAATTAAAAAATGACGTTTGTAATTTTTGTAATAATTTATTGTAATTATATTCAGGTAATAACCAAAAGGATCAAGTATATTTATGCGTTTTATTTATAGTCCAATACTGAAAAAAGAAATCACGTTTTTACATTTTATGTTCACTGGTATACTTGTACTAATAATAATATAGTTCATGTGGTCAGCATTTATTTGCAGAACTTTCTGGAACAGCAACCTAAGCTTTTTTAACAAAAAGTAAATTTACATCGTAAGCCTCACGGTGTTTTTTTCTTAGCCTAAAAAAATATTATAATGCAATTACATTGTTGTTAAAAAAAATGTAGGTTCTCTCAAATTTGAAGAATGCATTTTATCTCGCTACTTGTTTAAGCGGTGATCAGTTTGGCAACGTGGCAATTTGAGTGGCCGCGCAGAGTACAGCAGAGAAAGGACGAAATTAAATTTGTATTGGGCGGAAAGAGATGACTGACTGGCGAAATTTCAGCTTTAAAGAAACTGAAGGTTCTACGGAACCCTATAAATGCCATGATTCAACATTGATGTAACATTTACAAGGTCGAAGTACGCGTTCCCCTCAATATGAACCGCTACAGGGTGAATGTACTAACTGCGAGTGAGGCGATCGGTCAGCACGCTTCTACCGAGACAAGCTCACGTCTGACACTAAAAACGAAATCAGAAAATAACTTTATTGGAAGGATTCATTCTTAGCTTACGGACTAACAGAGAGCAACTACTTTGTACTTTCTTGGAAGTGAATTATTTATAAGTCCCACGATAATTATGACACACAATATAATTATATTATGTAATTTGAGATTACTATACATATTGCGAGCGAGTATCTATTTTCACCGATCGCCATATACAATACAAATGGCCAGTGAAAGAAGTCCTTAACGCAACTAAAACAGATGATTAATTATGTTTTTAAATAGTACCCCAAACCGCACAGCGCCCGTCTCTTAGCACAGCTGATAATTAACAAACAAATCCTGCTCCCTCGATCCGTCCGTTTAGGAGCTATCATGCTATAAACATGCAGACACCACGGCAAAACTTCACGTAAGCCACACCTGGGGTTAGAATTGCAACTAAATATTACTGCCAATCTCTCTTAGCTAAAGGATCTTCACTCACAGCGTTTTTGTTAATTTCAACATAACCCTCATTTCCATGGTCGGTTTAATGCTCGCAGAATTTTTAATGTTACCTTTAGACAGACAAGTTGTTCATAATTAATCTGAGATTGATCGTTAGTATAGCACTACACAATGGGCTGACAAGACTACCAACAAATTCGAATGTGAGTTCAATCCTAAGAAAAAAAGCGGCGACGCAACGAGTACAAACGGTCATTAGAAAATCCGGCGAAAATTAATTAATTAATTAATAGTAGAACACATATTTTTCATCCATATTATGGTTAATTATGGGTATAAATAAATGTTTGTACATGGGTGCTGATACACTGAAATCAATGGGCATCGACCAATGGCAATGGTGTGCTCTTATTGGCTAAGTGTTATTGATCGACGTCCATCAATATCGTTGCAATAACAACACTCTCATGTAACACAATATACAAGCATGAACTATGGAAGGAGAAGTCAGTACAATATCCAAAAAAATATATATTGTTGGTGTGAATATCTCGAATATTACTCAGTCAAAACGTAATTTTGGCTTCACCGTGCTCAGTAATAACTCGAATGAGCCATATTGCTATCCGGCGCACGACCATTAGTATGCGTTGCATCTCTATTTACTCAAACAGAAGCCCTGATTCAACGATAAGATGTAAATTATATTAAAATAGAAATATACTTTCACCAAAAAGAACTTAAGTTTACAAGAATATTAGTCCGAAGCAGCTACATAATAACGATTATCTATCACTCACTAAATTAATAAAATATTTGTATATTTGAACCTTGTCTAGAAAAGTACAAAACTTGATCTGTTTGAACTATGCAATAACAACTTTTAGAATCATATTCAATAGTGTTTCTGAGAAAACCAACTAAGTTATATTCTTCTAGGCATTAAGTCTGCTACTGCCGCTGATTAGAAAATGTACATTTGATTCACAATAACATTGTACACAACAATTTAACAAAAAAATACTTTAGTTTGATTTGAGTGTTCACTTATACTAAGATGAAAATAATAATTATAAACTACACATTAGAACAACAACGAAGTAGAATAATATTAGTCTAACAATGCAAAGCGTTTACGTCCTTCTATTTGCTATTGATCCCGTTTTTGAGTTTCTTGTATTCTTTGAATAGGTCCTGCACGTCCTTCAGCGATTTCTCGATTTGTTTCACGAAGTTGGAGGAACTCTGGAATTATAATGACATCATTAAGTAGACTCCCGAGTGCCGTGTTTTCATAATAACGTTACAAATTCAAATTCAAATTCAAATCATTTATTTTCATAGGCCCCAGGAGGCGCTTGAACACGTCAAAACATTACAAAAAATGATATAAAAATAAATCGTAAATAATACTAAATTATACTTATTACAATGATTTGAATAACCGGGGCTCAGATTAATTTTAATCAAACTGTTTAGAATCGAATTAAAATCAATCCAAGTACCAGCTCCGATGGGTATTGCATTATGAGAAGAGCTGGTGAGAAACTCATGTGCACCATCTTTTAAAATGAAAAATATAACAATATAAAAGTTCATAAAAAAATCACATAAGAATACATGGGTTTGATATCAATATTATTAAGTTTTATCTATTTATATAGACAAATCATACATAAAACACTAAAATGCATGTTAGTTCGTGGCCATTTTTTCAAATTGTTTTAATCATTGATTGAGTTACATACAAATTGCAAAAATTACAATAATAATTAAAAATGGGCGCCAACAAACATGCGCTTTTAGTGTTTTAGATATTATTTGTCTAAATAAATAGATAAAAACCTAATAATATTAAAGTTACACCCATATTACTTTTGTATGGCAAACAGTCAAACAATTGTTCCCAATTAATATTTATAAATAAATGATATCTTATGGGCTAGTTTCATCAATGCGTGATAAAGAATAAGATAGTAAAATGTAAAATAGTTCAACTGTTCAAAAAGTTCTGAATAGGCTACCAGGAACCTTATCCAGTACTGGCTTCGATTTTTATTAATGAAAGCAGGGTACTGGTGAAAATGGCCCGAAATGTGACTAGTATGTTATTTGTATTACCCTAGATATACGTCTTACTTATATTATTTTTACAATTTAAAACTAAGATGGCGAAAGGTCTAATAACGGTGGAAGTGGATGATGCGTTTTCAATATTTCTTAATAAGCAAGTGGAGTATAGATGCGATAAAGACAAAAGCGCAGATATTAAATTTGTTTGACTAATTTAAAGCCGTCTTTCACCAGTTCCTCATAAAGTTTAAGAAAGCTATCCGCCTGATAACTCTTTAAAATTTTACGACTTATTTGTCATAAAAATTCCGAATGAACTTATCAAGGACTCTTATCAAGAACCTGTGAAACTGGCTCTTAGTGTAATAGAAGACTCACTGCTACTACATCCATAGTAAGCTAAACAAAAAATAGTAGGTGTTGGTATTAAGGTAATACAACATTCTTTTTACTCAACAATGTCATTTGTTGGATCGATTTTTAAAACCACTGCTTTGTTGGTTTCACAGTCCCGAGTAACAGAATAACTAGTGAAAAATGGGAGACTACACCGTCTATTAACTTGTTATACCAGACTTACATCCGCGGTCTCACCCGCCTGGTACATCGATATAAAGTAGCTCATATTTGTGCTGAGATCTTGTACTATCTCCACATCAATTTATATCAAGATCGGTCTAGTAGTTTTGGAGCTTATTTGGTACAAAAATACAAAAAAACAAACAAACAGAAAATCTATCCTTTTTATAATATATGTATACATAGCAGTAGGCAACGTCATATACAGTAACATAGCTGGCATAACGAGAGCGAGAAAGATTTCGGCGCGATTTTGTCATATTTGTATGGGGAAATAAAACAAATACAACATTATGCTTTTTTTTTTCTTTTTTTTTATTCTACTCCCACATCGAACGAACCTGTAGTCCACCTGATGGTAAGTGGAGTACAGCCCATCCATGGACATCAACAATCCACAAAAGCAGATTATAGATGCGTCGCTGCAGCTGAGGACTACGGTGTTATGCCTCATGTGCCAGTAATTTCAGGGCCTGATCTCACCACCAAACCGGAACACAGTAATGGAAGCACTACTATTTGGCGGCAGGTTAAAGGTGAGACGGTGGTACTGCCGCCCTCGAGCTCATTCACAAGAGCTCTACCATCATTAAATATACCACCATGCTTATATAATATTACCCATAAGGGTGTGGTAGAGGTGTAACCCACATTTCACCTGTTATGTGAGGTCCCATGGGATAGAGGGTGAGCCTATCGCCATTTACCGACCACAATTCTAACTTCAAGCTGCTATTGAGAATTTCCTTTACAAATAACACTTTGCCCGACCCGGGAATCGAATCCGAGACCTTGCGATGACCACAAGACCAACGAGGCAGTTTAAATATATCAAGAACACGACAAAATCTATCTCCCGTTATGCTCGTCCGACAGGTCAGCTAGTATACAAATGTGTCTTACCGTGATAGAGCAGCTCTTTTTGCTGGAGACGTGGAAGAACACGCGGTCTTCTCCCACGATGATGTAGGACACGCCGTACCCGTCATCCGCCACGGGACCGAAGCCGCCACCGGCACTCACGCATTGAGGGTGCTTCTTTAGATCTATCATGCTGGTTTGACCTGCAATTATTAGGCTGAATGTAGTTTAAGGTGTCATCATCTTTAGAGCCATTTGCCAATCATATTGGGGTCGGTTTCTAGTGTGACGGATTATTTTTTTAGATTATTACATACTTCCCAACTCCAACTATATACTTCTGATTAAATTCGTTGCGGGTTCCAAGACAATTTTAACTCGTCATGCACGGTGCCTTTCAGTTGGTTACCGCTGTAGATCCTGGCGTCACAGGAGTCACAGTGGTGGGCGTGTGGGTGGGATTATATCCCAGTCTAACGGATTTATGTGAACACCAGTATTTTACGTGGAGCGACTGCCCTCAGAACTCCACAACCCAGTACGAGGTATTACGACGGTCTTTGCTAGACTAGTTGTCAGACTTCCTAGCCTCTGGACTGCCCGTAACGACTGCCATAGATGTTCAAATAGCAACCGGGACCGAGGGCTTATCGTGCTCTCTGAGGCACGGAGGAAATCTTTTTAACACGCTTATATTAGCTTCACCTGTTGTATGTATGTATGTAATCGACTCCTTTGGACTCGATTTTGACCCACTTTAAACGGACAGATTTCATTAAAATTTTGCACACCTGTCAAAGATCGATGACAATGCAATAATTCGATAAAAAAAAAATAAAAATAAAAAAACGTATGAACGTTTTTTTTTTTTTATTTTTTTTTTCATCAAACCAAACTAAAAAGTAGAAAATAAATAATCGTTTAAAAAAACTAAAAAACACGCTTTTAAATTACTTCTAACTAAAAAGTGGAAATAATTAAATAAAATGGTAATGAACAAAAAATACTTGTATTATTGTGAAAAAGCGTGGGGCGCTCTGTGCCAAATTTTTCGTCTATAGAGCAACCCACGCTTTTTCACAATAATACTAGTATTTTTTGTTCATTACCATTTTCAGCTTATATTAAGAATTATTTTTCACTTTTTAGTTAGAAGTACTTTAAAAGCGTGTTTTTAGTTTGGTTAAACAATTATTTATTATGTTTGCATCGATTAATCTGCAAGATCGATCGGTCCGTGCGGACTTAACCACGAGCTCTTCAACTACGTTAATATTAAAACTCTTCTAGAATTAAAACTCTATTTGATTGCCACTTTTAAAAGTCAAAACAACGGTTTTGACTCTTAAAAATGGCAATCAAATTCCAAGTGACGTATAATCTGTTACGTTCCTATGGTCCTTGAGATATTTTTAAACAAATAAAATATCAAGCCAATATAACGTAACTAGTAATTATACGTTGTTCTGGTTTGTTATAAAATTGGCGTCATAAACATTTACCTATTTTTGGAATATATGAGAAAAAGTATACATCACTATGTAATTTTAGTAGTATATCATAAAAGACAATATTGGGCATCGATTTGTGATGAAAAAACATTATTGATTATTGATTTTTTTTGTATGTATGTAGAGCCAATGAGTTGGGTATGCAGGGCAAAAACTTCTAAGTCATAGTTAAGACTTACGACACCAGTTAAGGATAAGTGAGTTACATATCTAAATAGTGAGTATATTACACTTATTAAATATCAAATACAAACTTGCATATCTATTGCAGTCAGTTTTTACTATGGCGTAGAAGTTTTTGCCCTGCATACCCAACTCATTGGCCGACTGTACGTTCATCTGGCTCTTATTGAACGTTATGATGTGGAACAGTTGTCTAATAGCCAATAGTACGAACCGTGAGGCGTTTGACTGGTGGACAGTCTCCAGGGCTCGTTGAAGACCTCCTGCAGGAACGGGGACTCGAGCTCCAGGTACTTGGACACCACGTACAGACAGAAGAGATGGCGGTCGATGCCGCGGCCCGCCATCGCGTCTTGGTACCCGAGCTGGTGACGCTTGCTCGCGCGCACGAACAGCTCCATGCGCTCTTGCAGCTGTAACACAAGTTATCAAACTATTTCAGTCCTGTTATTTTGAAAGTGCTTGTAGAGCGCGAGCATTCGTTTATAATGTTAGGTAACAAATTTTAATGTTATACAGGTGTGGGCAAACCTAACCGCGTAATAATGTAATGCGTTGAATATTTTTAACACGCTTATATTTGCTTCACCTGTATGTATGTGTGTATGTATGTATGTAACCGACTCCTTTGGACTCGATTTTGACCCACTTTAAACGGACAGATTTCATTAAAATTTTGCACACATGTCAAAGATCGATGACAATGCAATAATTCGATAAAATAAAATAAAAAAATTTAAAAATAAAAAAAAATAAATAAAAAAAAACGCTCTTATAAATAAACCAAACTTATAAGTAGAAAATAAATAATAGTTTAAAAAAACTAAAAAACACGCTTTCAAAGTACTTCTAACTAAAAAGTGAAAAATAATTCCTAATATTAACTGAAAATGGTAATGAACAAAAAATACTAGTATTATTGTGAAAAAGCGTGGGTTGCTCGATAGACGAAAAATATGGCACAGAGCGCCAATGTAACACCACAGACGAACGCTCGCGTCGTATACGTAGATAGCATACGCATAACAAACAAAATGAATGATGACTGATACCTTAGCAGCAGTATCTCACCCTTAACCTGCCACCAAATAGTATCGCCTGCACTAATGTGTCTAGTTTAGTAGACCAGGCGCTGAAATTACTGACACATGAGGCTTAACACCGTAGTCATACAATTTACTTTTGTGGGTTACTTCTCTTCTTACGTGTCAAGGCATTATGGTTACTGATGGATAATGACGTGAATTACTGATGTCTATATATTATAATTATTATTTTGACGACCGGATGGCGGAGTGGGTAGTGTACCTGTCTGTGACGCCGAGGTCGCGGGTTCGATTCCCGCTTAAGACACATCTTTGTGAGCATGATCATGACGGTTTGTCTTAGATAGATAGATAGATAGAGTCATCTTTATTGTACACCAATATTAACAAAGAAGTTTATGCTGTAAATAAATACACTTAAAAATTATGTTTCACAATGGGCGGCCTTATCGCTATAAGCAATTTCTTACAGGCAACCTTAGGATGGACAAGTAAGTAATGAGCTAAGTTATGGGCAGTCGTTGGTGCGTTAATTAAAGAAAAAAGAAAAGAAAAATACAGTAAAAAGAAACGTCATGATAATTACAATGGAGATTTTCTTATTCTGGATGTCTTAATGTCGTAGTCTGGGTGTTTCTATTTATAATAAGTATGTATTTACAAAAGAAAAGTATCTATGTATTAGTATCAGTTATTCTAGTACCCATAGTACAAGCTCTGCTTAGTTTGGAACTAGATGGCGTGGTGTGTAAGTTCTGAGATATTTATATATGTATATATACCGTTGCGTTAGGGTCATCCATGGACTTGACCCACTCGGAGCTCTCAATAGTACATGAGCGCACGGTCTCCGTACGACCCTCGCGGTACAGGCGCGTCATGGAAGCCTCGTACGTCAGGCAGAAGCGGCCGGCGTCGCGGTAGTAGGACAGCTGCAGGATGAGCTGGATGAACGCGTCGGGGGATACGCGGCAGGTCTTCATGAAACCTGCGGGAAATAATAATGAATATAAAATTGTTTTTAGATATTTTTTCTAATTAATGTTTTCTCGATCATTTAACTACAGTACCCGGCGATAAATTTTGCAATCGACTTTTGGAAAGAGATACCGAGCTAATTTCGGCTCGTAGAGCGTTTCCAAAGGTCGATGTGCAATATTTATCGCCGGGAACTGTACCTGGAAAGCTAAGATCTTTCTGATGCTGACTGTACAGTTTTTTTTTTTTTTACGAGGAGTTTTTTATAAACTATCTATACAAAAATTTTAAAGAGAAAATGTATTTTCCTTTCTTTGTTTATTCGAACCGATTGACAACAAATTGCCAAGATATTTTGACCACTCTGGATGCTAAAATCATTTTGAATACCCAATATAAAATTAAAATAATGTTTTACAGATAATATGGATATCTAGACCTTGAAAATATTACCTTTTCCGTATTTAGTGTACATGAGTATTCTGAGGTCGACGTCGCTGAGCAGTTTTTGTGCGACGTTGTAGGAGGTGTCGATGGCTTTGGTCAGGTCCTCGTCGTGGAGCTCCCACTGCAGGCGGATCGGGGTCGGCGGCGGCGACTCCACGGTGCCGATCGTGTTGCCGTCCGGCTTGTATCTAAAATTAATAACAAATATTAAGAAATAATATGGCATAATAATATTAAGATATGATATAGCAGCGATAGCCGAGTGGGAGCCGTAGGACTGCGAAGTCAAAGGTCTCGGGTTCGAACCCACGGCAAACACCTCTGTCAAAGATTCGTCTTTTCGAAGATAGGACATTTGATAGGAAACCTGCACGGCTGAAAGTGTCTAATAAAACCATCGAGGGAGTGTGAAGTCTACCAATCCGCACTTGGCCAGCGTGGTGGACTATGGCCTCACCCTTCTCCTCATGAGAAAAGGCCCGAGTCCAGCAGTGGGATATGCATTAGATACAGGGCTGCTATTTTTATTAAGAAAAGCTCGAAGCAGAGGACAGTACTAGCAAATACAGTAAAAACTGTTAACTGTCAAAATTTGATAGATTATTTTCCCCGGGCCGGGTAAAAGCTGTCAAAACCCATACATTTCTAAAGTTTGACAAGAATTTTATCTGGACCGCGCAGTTCGTCATTTCAAACTTATAGTTCTATACTATGTTACTGCCCTTTACATAATAATTAAATGTTATGTTAGTTATGTATGTTAGTCTAAGCCTCTGTCCCGTACTAACATTGAATGAGAGAGGGTGATGCTAATTCGGGTTGACCGCTTGATTAAGTAGTTTGATGGAATCAAGGCTAAGTGGTTAGTGCATACAGATTAAATGTCTCCTTACCCGATTCCTAATTCACACCAAATGACGTACTCCCACAAATGCCCCATTACCGGTGCGTCCGCCCTGAAATATTATATACCTATTAGTAACAAAATCTAATGTTTCGTGTAACACAAAACCATTTTAGCTCACTTGAATAATAAAAATAAATTATAAATATATATTACCATTTTAAGTGAGATTATAAAACAAACTACAAATACGTTCTAAAAATATTCGCGCGTAGTACGTTTCCAAATAGTACAGAAAACGACATTATAGAAAGAAAGAAAGAAAGAAAATCAATTTTTATTTACCTTACAACTACAAAACAGTATAACAAAAAATAAGAAAAAACAATAAAAAAAATAGGTGTAAGGAAAATATTTATCATTAATTTATATTTGCTATAGGTAATGTAGGAACGAGCTACAACATTAATATAATAAATCGAATTCTCACCATGTGTGCTCCGAGTTGAATCCAACCTGAAAATTATCATTTTTTAAATGTCTCTCTTAGAAATTCGTTGGTTACATACATACATAAAAACATGCTTTTTCTCACCGGGGTAGGTACTATGCCATGGGACCTAAACAATCTAAATATACAGGTTGGATGCGACATAGTGACATTTATTGAAACCACAGCTTCTATACATGGCCAGTATGCATTTCCACCGGATAAAAAATTCTCTGGCGAAAAAAAAAATCCACGTCTTCCGAACAAATTGCACGATCGCAATGTTCAAATTGTTCGGAGAACGTGATTTTTTTTTTTCGCCAGAGAATTTTTATCCGGTGGAAATTGATACTTACCTGTGGTTTCAATAAATGTCGCTATGTCGCATCCACCCCGTATATGGTGACACCATCGTTGGTCTAGCCGTCTAATTAATGACTGCTCACCGCTAGGGCTAGAGTTCAGAAGTGTTATTTAGGTTATTTCAGTCAGGAAATTCTCAAAGAAGCACATAGTTGGAATTGTGCATGTTGGATGGTGATAGGCTCACCCGCTATCACATGGCACTTAAACATAACAGGTGAAATTTGGGTGTTATACACTAAGTTTTAAAGTCGTGGTGTTATGTAATTATTTTGTTAGTTTTTTTAAACGACGCCCGTACCAGGCATAACTCCTGTGACGCGGGGGTGTTCTCAAACATACATTTAACACAAAGAGCACACCCAGAGTCAGAACAAATCTTTGCGAATCAGACAAAGAGTTCTCCCATGTGGAGATCGAACCCACAACAACAAGCGGCGAAGCGACCGCTTTAACCACTACGCGAACCGTGCACTCAATATATGGCATGTTATTACATAATACTTGTAATATTTTAAAGCAAATTTTAGCTTTGCTATGCCTTTTTGTATTTTATATAATATTAAAGTTGAAAACTAAGAATCCAGCAGGACTCGAAAAACCAAGTAAGGTTCGTCTAGCTAAGGTATATAAATGTATATATACCTATGTCGCTGGCACAAAAAGAGTTGAGAAATTTCGAGTCTAGCAGCATACGAATCCATGGCTGAATTGGCAAAAACTTGGGGCGTATACCCAGGGGGTGTAGGTTCGAGTCCTGCTGGATTCTTAATTTTTCAACTATAATATTATTACATAATCTTAGTTATTTAAAGACTCACATATCCAGTTTTGCTGAAGCAGAGGTTGAAGGACTTGTCGAACCAGCGGTCGTGGCCCTTGCCGTGCAGGAGCACCCGCCCAAACTCATCCAGTTTCGACGGATCCTTCTCATCGTACCCGTACTCGAAGTCATCTGCGGAATAACAGACAGTCAGACACATTCATTACGTTGCTGCGTAACTACAGGAGCGTAGCTACCGCCGTACATATATCTGCCCATTAAATATACGGGGCCCGCGGCATACGAGGGCCCCCAAAGTGCGTAAGTAAGAAAGTAAAAATATACCTAAGAATTTCGATGGGACATTACCAGGTGTTTAGATCTCTCAGTATTGTCCATAGAGGCAGAATCTCTAGAAAAACTAGTCATCATCAGCTATAAATGATTTAATCAATCAGTTTGCCGAAAAAGAGCAAGGAGAGTGTATATTTAATGTGAATTGTTTGTAAAAAATATGGTAAAAGAAACCGATCGATAATTATGATGAATTAATATAATTTTATGACAATTATTTTTTTGTGAGAAAGCTTTACCCTTTTTTTTATACGCCAAGGCACACTACGCCACTGCTTAAATATATAAGTGAACTGTGGCAAGGTTCTATTTAACGATTTCAATCGCTCATAGGGCCATAGCACATACAGAACCTCAAGTTGTTATACGACGTAACACGCGGGCGGAGCCACGGACTGAAGTTAGTACAGTATAAAAATAGATTTCTAAACAGATGCCCACATTTATAATTTCTAAGTTGGTAACAACATATCGTGTGTGTCGTGACCCGTGCACGTTAGCCTTCCGAAAGACATAACAACTGCATCGCTATCTTATACATTACGTCACCGTGAACTGTCTGTGCCAGCAATTATATTGTTTAATCATCGATTACATGTGAAGTGATTATAATTATTATTGTTGGGACGAGACTTTTGGTGTTCACGTCGACCTCTGTGGGTCTATTGTGATTGTAGCCTCATTATAGACTCTCCTTTAGGCCAATAGCCTCCACAAATTGGAACAGTCGGCTGATCGGGAGTGACTTGACATCATTCGGATCCAAGATGATGCTGATGTGAAGTGATATCGCTATGGAACAATATAGACAGTAGGTTAACTGGAGGCGAGTTCATAATCTAGTTCTATCTATACCAATATATAAAAGAAGAAATATTTTTTGTTTGTTGGTACCCAATACTTCAAATCTACTGGACCAAACTTAATGAAAATTGGTAAGGAGATAGTTCAAGACCGACTTTTTGCGGAGCTGCGCATAAAAGCTAGTTAGTATAAATAATACAATAACATTTAATACTAGTAAGTTACTAGTAAAGTCACTGATTTTTGGATCATTCGGATTGCTATAATTCGTTATAATGATAAGACTTGTATTTAATAAGACCCGGACTAAGTTTTACTTCTGCTCTGGGGTATCATCTCATGATAAGAAGGGTAGGGCCATAGATTTTTAATGATTTTGTTATTGTACTACCCTGAACACCTTTGTGAAAGAGAAATAAACAAATTTTTATGTTATGTTTATGTTATAGTCTAACATGCTGGGCAAGTGCGGATTTGTAGACTGCATAATAATATATCTTTACAAGCTGACCCGGATGCGGACGTTGTCCTGTCTTAACTATGCATACATTTGACGATATTTGCAGCACGCATTATGTCAATGTTATGTCAAACCCCATAAAAGTACATTAAAAAAGTTCATATTGTCAAAAGCGCTAAGGTTACTACTAAAATGGCTATTAAAAATTGGGGTTAGTGATAAAAGGGTAAAAATTTAGGGTTGTATGTATTTTTATCTACACCCATGCTATAAATCCTCTATAAACGTCCTTAAAACAGTTAGCTAATTGCCAACATTAAAACAGCCAGTGTCATAATAACCATTATAACACCCAAACGGGTGTTATAATGTTGTACTGAAATTCATTATGCAACTCCTTTTTTACTCATCGAACAGCCACATTCTCATGGCATCTTTATGAATTTCAAAAAAAGAACATGTCATGCACGCGCGTTTCACTACCACAGCGCCGTAATTTAAATAAAAACTTATTCGAATTTTTGAATTGACGTCGTATCCCGCCATTTTTGTTCAATAATAGTATTGAAAAAATACTTTTTAATAATTGTACGATCCAAAAGGTAAATAATTATTACAATAAATAATTATATTATTACCTATACATAGTTTTTTTGTATTAGATACTCACTAATTAAACTTTCCATGAATTTACATAGAGTTCTTACAACACTGTACCCTAATACCCTATGGTTTCAGAACATTTATAGAGGATTCATATCATGGGTGTAGATAAAGTCTTGTATGCAACTGTTATAATTAGGTATTAAAACACTCATGTGATACTATTATCACACTCTGCTTCGCCTCGTGTGATAAACCCACACTCGTGTTTTAATACCCTTCATTATAGAACAGTTGCATAAATAACTATTAATGCCACATTATAGAAAAATAAAAACATAAAATTTTGCTCAAAAATTTAAAAAAAATGTTTAGAGTGAAAAACCCTTATCACTTAGGGGTATGAAAAATAGATAGTAGCCGATTCTCAGACGTACTGAATATGCATATAAAATTTGGTAAAAATCAGTAAAGCCGTTTCGAAAGAGTAAGGTAACTAACATTGTGACACGAGAATTTTATATAAGAAAATCTTTTTCTTTAAGAAGTTCGAATAAAATAATATGCTTTAAAATGATTTCAGAAACCTTAAGAGGATGGTTCATATTCACGTCATCCCTTAATATAAAATGGAGCAAGCGATGAATACAACAATTTGACCCGCTATGCAAATTATTGCAAATGTATTCACGCGATCGATGATTCTATGCAAATCAGATTACATCATACATTGAAATGGACATAAGGTACCAGTCTGAATATGTAGTAATTATACTCGAGTATAAAATAAATAAATAAATATCTCACAACTTACACACAGTGTCATCTAGTCCCAAACTAAGCAGAGCTTGTACTATGGGTACTAAAATAACTGGAACCAACACATATATACTTTTCTTTTGTAAATACATACTTATTATACATAGAAACACCCAGACTAAGACAAACCCCCATGTTCATGCACACAAAGATTTGTCTAAGCGGGAATCGAACTCGCGACCTCGGCGTCGCAGGAAGGTACACTACCCACTCTGCCATCCGATCGTCAAGTATAAAATTATAAGATCTATTAAGGAAATTATCATAAGACTACGAAAGAAGAAGTAATTTTTAATTTTCTTTCATCATTTATTATTATTTAATAAATATATATGTATGTATACGTGTGTGTATATATACATATAATATATATTATGTTTATGTAATTTATATATATATATATATATATATATGTACTAGGGTGTAAATATGTATACGGATATAGTTATATTTATCTTTTGTACTCTCCTCTTAAGTTGTACACTTATCGTGCCCTCTATGGCATCATCGTCTCCTCTATTGCTCTAGGGTTGCTGGCAGAGAACTCAAGCACTGAGTTAAGCTCGCCTTTTGTATACTATTACTGTTCTTCTTCTTTGCAATATTTTACAATCGTGTAAAATAACTAAATAATAAGGCACATGACAGATTTTTATGAAGCTTTTACTAGTTTATATTGACAGTATTGTCAATATTATTGCGTGTGTGCGGTTAGCCTAAGAGCGCCACATCTAAAGGTATCGCCATTTTCTAGCTAGGCGAAGAGCTAAATGCCATTGTGTTCCTATTTAGTCAATATCCGCCCAGCACTTGCGTGAGAGACCCAAACATCAGTACAAGCTTCCGCATTTATATTATACTTTATATAGCTACATTAATTTAATTTAGACAAAATGTAGCCTGGGGTCTTAACTATATCCACATCAAATTTCATGAAGATCAATCTAATAGATTAAAAATATTTGTAAGGTATAATAGTAGTATTAGACTTTTCTCTTTTATTTGGAACATTTTTACTGCACCTACCTTTGTTATCTCTGCACCACCTTACGGTTGACTGGTAGAGAATGCCTATGGCATTAAGTCCGCCATTGTACACTTATTATGTGCAAGAAATTTTAAAATTAAAAAATAAATAAATAGTATCCACCCGCGTGGGAAGACGATAAAAAGGACCCTGAATTTTATCCAGAGTGTACTAACTCCGTAGTAAATATAGAAATACACACACATTCATAAGTGAGATAATAGGATACAATTTTACAAAGAACAAGGTATTTTTTACAAACATCCATACGAATTAAACGCATTAAGATTATAATGTCAGTCGCAGTATTAATTAAAATACATAATTGGGAAGGCGAATGGACTTTAACCGCTATTTTTATACAAATATAAAAAATGAAGTCGGAGACCGCCAATCTTCGTGAAGGTCATTCTCTTATCAGTACGTAGTGCGGAACTCAACGCGGTTCCGCGTACAAACCAACTTCGTTTCACTTCGATTTATATATCATTGCACACATTCATACACACGGTAGGCAGAGAGCCTACCCCCGTGGAATGTTTTACCATTGTCGTTAATTTATACAATGTCTATACTAATAATACAAAGATTAAATATAGTTTTGTTTGTTTGTATCGGATAGAGTCTTAGCTACTTGATCTTGGTAAAAAAATGTGGCCAGAAGACCTCAGCCAGACGGACAAGTATTAACGAGTGCGAGAAAAATATGTCAAAAACGCTACAAACTCTATCTCGCGCTGGTGATGGTAGCCAGGCTGGGAAGAAGCTACTTTTTATCGACGTACCACGTGGACGAAGCCACAAAAGGACGCTACGTAATATTTAATTGGTTTAAATTTATTTGTAAAACTAATATTATAGATAATAAAAAAAAGATGAAAGATATAATTTAATTTGCGACCGCTCACCGTGAGGTTTCGGGTTTGCTTCCGGAGTAGGTTAAAGTATTAATTGATTATTCCTTTATTTATTCCTTAGTATTAATCCCTATATAGCAATACGGATTCTTAATTTTTAAACTTTTCCTGATATATAGCGAATGCCTACATCCTTCTGTCTAATTTAGGCTTCATTTTATACTATGAAAGAAAATGCTGATTCCGTACAGAAAGCTGCGTTCTGGCCGGCATACTCTCTGTGAAATGTGTATATATATACATTTGCCACACCCTACCAGTTAAATAGCATAATATTATGTTCTCTCCCATCGGCTTACCAAGGCATACGTTGAAGGCAGCCCTCTCGATGCAGTGCAGTGACGTCCGGTTATGGCCGCGGTTGAACATGCTCTGCCGTATGTGCGCCCAGTGGGTCCTCTCGCCAGCCGTCAGAGCCCCCACGCGCTCCTCGTAGAACAAAGGCTCCGATTTGTCGTCCAGGATTTGTTGGATTTGTCTGGGAAAAAAAAACGAGGGTATGTCAAGGTCAGTTTATGTCAAATCAAATCAAATCAAATCAAATCAAATCATTTATTTCCATGGGCCCCAAGGGGCGCTTGAACACGTCAAAACAAACATCAAAACACAAAAAATATAAAATTAAAATAAAACTTAGCTAACTAAATTATAATACTTATTGTAATAAAATGATTTGACACCGGAGCTAAGATTGACTTAAATTCAACTTAGAGAATTGAATTAAAATCAATCCAATATGGTAGATTAAAAGTGATAGCGCACATTTCTGAAAGCTCAGCCTTCAGCAGGACAAAGTGGGCGGTTCTGATCGGTCGAGAAGAATACAAATCTCCAACTTTTAGTCTTTAGAGTGCTGGCGAGCATTCGTCTGTTATGTATCGTTGCAGATTCAATATTGAGCATAACATTATTAATCGTCTCCCTGGCTGTCGAGTATAGGTCTGTAATGAATATTTTTTTTCGAATAAGTTGTGTCATCATTACAGGTTTGCGCACTGAATGCTCGGTTCTCCTCTACACCTTACGTAACAAGCGTGTCTAATATGTGTCATTTACTCATGACAGGGGTTGAAGTCGCCACCTACTGGTCTAAGACAGTATAATTAAAGAAGCCATTGACACGATAAGAAGAAGAACTCATTACAGAGTTGGGTACTGAATGCTCGGTTCTCCTCTACACGTTACATAACAAGCGAATGCTTGCAATCTTGGAACAGCTCGATAAAAATAATAAGGGTCGCGGTCGAAGTGAACAGATGAGCATGTTTTCCAAAGCAACTATTTGATATATCTTTGTAATCTTTTACCATTGGAAAAAATGCAACGAACAAGCAAAGAATTTGCAAAAAAGAAACTAATCTTATCTATAATATATTTTATACTAGTAGGAGTTTAAAAAATGTCGGCTAGGAGGTAAACAACACTCGAATAACAATTGTGGCACAATTAGTGAGAACTATGATCTTTTACCCTTTTCAACAATAGATTTTCAACACAAGAAAGAAGTAGGCAATGCTACTATCTGTTAACATATTGGGGTCAATGACCTACAACTATGTCTAAAGTGACTATGGTGTGGTATACCCAGCGCCGAGCCACTATATGTGCGAAGTGTGCGGCGCAAACAAGCGTTTCAAACGAAACCAGCTGCTTAGTTTTTAAAGAAAATATTATAAATATCGGCGCCTTCGGTGCTCCCTGACTCTTCACGTCTAAGTGAAAAATATTATTGTCTACCCGAGTGACTAGTGCACTTTTTAACACTTTTTCTAGGGGGTGCATGAAAGGAGCCTCCCCGAGTGACGTACACAACAATTCCCTACGTCCGGCGCACCCTGGGCAATTCGCGAGTTCTTAAAAGCGAATTGGCTAATCCTTTCACCACGATGGCAAGTCAAAACCTTGACCACCTTACTGACTGTCCAAAATGCCCTACCACCTGCACAAGTGAGACGATGAGAGCGCCATAACAGTGGCCACTTATTGGACCAATAAAATTTGACTCAGCCATCGACACGACGAAGAAGAAGAAGAAGAACACTTTTTCTTTCTTTGTTAAAAAAAATATTAAAAAGTAAGGGCCCTCGGCGCTCCCTGACTCTTTACGGCTAAGTAGCTTCTTTTTTTTATAGAAAATATTGAAAAACGTCTTTAAATCTTTTTTTTAACGACGCCCGCACTAAGAATAACTTTTGTGTCGCAGGGGTTTTCACAAATATACATTGCACACATACAAAGCACACCCACATAATTTATCATGGCGTCGTTGTTCTTCGGCGCCTTTAATTAGCTGGATTGGTAGGACTTGATAGGTTAGCTAGTAATTAATTATGCGTATTTGACGATATGCGATGCAGTTGCAATGAGTTGTTGTTTGAATGTTTATACCTATTAATAGATCTGAAATATATTTACACTGTTGGGGCCGGTTTCACACTTAAAGTCTCAGATCGCCTATTCACTATTCAGACTTATCTGATAGGTAAGATTAAGTCCCAGCTTCACAGGTGTCAATTAAACCATATGCGTAGGATAAACTTGTAGTACGATGTGAAATATATTTTTCGTACCACTTGCTCAATAAAGTGACATTCTATGCCACAAAAAGCGAACATAACAATAGTCATTTTTAATCTGTTAAAAACAGGGAAAAAAATATACTCAATTTCATTCATCCTCTAGGGAGAATGTGATTTAAATTTGGAATACTTAGCGAAATTTATACTGAACTACTGAACTACATCTGTGTTTACACCATTGAGTTTGTATATAAAGCATTATACATCTTTTTGAAAAAGGAATACGCATTTATTTTGCAGTTATGAAATTAAATTACGAAAATCGACGAGGCCGTATGAGCTTGATGCCTTTGCTTTTCCGACACAAAAATATTAGTCTAGGAATTTGCCGTCATAATATTATTGTGTTATTTTTTTTCGCAAATTGTACGAAAAGTATAGTATTTTCCTCGGTGATAAAGCTGTCTTAGTCTTGGGTGAACTTAAATCCCTCGCTACACTCAGGACTCGTCTTAAACCCCTCGCTTCGCTCGTGATTTAAGTTTTTAACACCCTCGCTACGCTCGGGAGTAAACCTCGAGCGACTCGACAGTTTCACTAGTGCCGGCCCGAAATGTCATATATGTACACCAGGGTTAACTAGCAGTTAACTATCTGAAACTTTCACTACTATAGTAGTATTATTGTTAGGCAAGTTAATGAGGTAATTTGAATGTTTGTTACTTTCTGTTCTGTTGCTGTCACTCCGTTACCCTGAACTGGCTTTTGACGAAATTTGGCACACAGATAGTTTATAAACTAAATATTTATACAGGGTGGATGCGACATAGCGACATTTATTGAAACCACAGCTTCTATACATGGCCAGTATGCATTTCCACCGGATAAAAAATTCTCTGGCGAAAAAAAAAATCCACGTCTTCCGAACAAATTGCACGATCGCAATGTTCAAATTGTTCGGAGAACGTGATTATTTTTTTTTCGCCAGAGATTTTTTATCCGGTGGAAATTGATACTTACCATGTATAGAAGCTGTGGTTTCAATAAATGTCGCTATGTCGCATCCACCCCGTATAATACAATAATATACACACCTACAATAAAAAATAATATGATATTTACAAAACTTTGTAGAGCATCAAAAAACTCCTCCGCATCGATGTCAAAGGGCGACATCGTACCCAGAAGGCTGGCAGCTGACGTTGTATGGCAATGCTTATTCATTGAGACGAAAAACCGGCCAAGTGCGAGTCGGACTCGCGCTCGTAGGGTTCCGTACCACTATACATCTAAATACGGTTTACGATTTATAACGTATTAAAAAAAACTAATTATTAGATCTTGTTCAAACCAATTTTCGGTGGCAGGCACTTTGGAAGCGTCTCTCGCGCAAACTATTCAGTTTAGAAAAAAAATATATTAGAAACCTCACTATCATTTTTGAAGACCTATCCATAGCCACACGTATGGGTTTGATGAAAAAAAAAATTCGTTTCAGTTCTAAGTATGGGGAACTCCAAAAGTTTATTGTTTCTTTTCTATTTTTGTATAAAATTCTTAATGCGGTTCACCGAATACATCTACTTACCAACTTTCCACAGTATAGCTCTTATAGTTACGGAAAAAAGTGGCTGTGACATACGGACGGACAGACGGACAGACATGACGAATATAATAAGGGTTCCGTTTTTTGCTATTCGGCTACGGAACCCTAATAAAAACCAGCCTTCTTGTCATGAGCCGCATCGATAAGTCTTTTTGATATTTTCTTTAATAAGCAGCCGGGCGCTCGAACCCCATGGCCCTAAATGTATGTTAATATTCATACCTACAGAAACTTTTAGTGACGTAGGAACCAAGCGGGCTTAGCCGTGAGCGCAAGATATTTTATTCAATTAAAAGAGTTTTTAAGCCAAAGTGACTAATTGCATACGGATAAGGTTACTCACTTTGCTGAATCTTAATTATACGATTGAAATAGGTTATTCAACTTAGGAACACATACATTTTTTGTTTAAGACAAATCTTTGTGTGCATGAACATGGGGGTTTGTCTTAGTCTGGGTGTTTCTATGTATAATAAGTATGTATTTACAAAAGAAAAGTATATATGTATTAGTATCAGTTATTCTAGTACCCATAGTACAAGCTCTACTTAGTTTGGGACTAGATGGCGTTGTGTGAGAGTTGTGGAATATTTTTTTTATTGGTTTACAAAAAACACTAACAAATATTAATACTGTGATGTTGTTGGATCTTTCTTTTGTAAGAAAAGGCCTTTATTAGAGACACAACCTTCAAAGATTCTGTAATGTCCTCGTGACTCAAACCTCATGATTTTGCAAGTTAATTATTTTGTCAGTTTTTGTGTCTCGATCGGTTTGAATAAATTTAGTTGGTACTACCTATTTACTAAGAATGTTATTTTATTTTTAAATTTCCAAAGGGTATTCAGTTTTTTGCGTGTGAATGTAACAAATCACAAAGTTAAGCATTTATAAAATTTATAGGATGGAATTAACGTACGAATATTTCCAAAGACAAGTATATTCGTACGTTAATTCCAATACAAAACTCGTACGTAAGAAAGTTTAATTTCAAAAATACTCACCTACCTTACCTAGGTAGGTGTTTAAACTTTAGTTCGCGGCTCCGTTAGCGTGGTATGTATGTCAATAAAAAGTATGTCCTTTTTCAGGTCTTGTATTACCTCCAAGATCGGTTCAGTAGTGTACGGGGAAGGTACATCTAAATGATAAGTCATAAGATAGAAGTTTAAAGAAATGTATTTAATGTCAGATAGATTGCACTAATAACTAATGCTAATTGACCGACACGCGGCGAAAAGAACGTTTTGATGTTATCCGAACCGATTGATTGCAACTACTGATTATTATGTCGAATGTACGTATTTTGTTCAATTCGCTGCGTGTTGATGTCAGCATAAAACTAAAACTATTGCGATGTACGGGTTTGCTCGTACAAGTAGTTTAGTCGTGAAAACGTAAAAGTAAAACAGACAGAAAGAGGTTCTTTCTCATTTTTAATATTAGTAAGAAAAATAGTAAGAATATTGAGGTTGGTTCAAGTGTATACTTATTATAACTTGTATTACCCCGGCACCATAAATTTCGACACTAATTTGGGCATAAGTTAAACCAAAATTGGCTCTTACATTAGATTAACCGTTTATTTCTTTTGATTAGAATACAATACAGTCTGAGCCGTAAGGACACTATAAGTACAAATGTTATGTTATGATCATTCAGATCGTTTCCTGATAAGTACACTGTCGCAACGGCATTTCATGGTTGAACCCTCTAACCTCAGAAACTACTCAATAGAATTGAAAAAGAAATTTAGTGTTTGTTAGCTCATTTATCGAGGAAGGCTATTGCCTATATAACATCACGCTAAAATCCAAGGTAAGAAGCAGAAACGTTTAATAGACAGCAGCTATACATAATATAATCTGACGAGACCAACCCGCAACCTTGCGTGCTCCGGACAGGAAGAGCTCATTAAAATCATAACGAGTACTTGCTAAGGAACGTTTTGTTCCATGTGTAAGATCCGTTGGCATGTACGTACAAATGAACAGTAAAAAACAAACTTTTCGAGGAGGAAGACATTACAGACATTATAAAGCCAAATCCACATTTCTATAACTTGCGCTCGATCAGATCACCATATCTGTGTCGACGACGCGTATCATGATAGCGTATTTGGACGGGTCAGTCTTGATACGACATACATGCGATATGGCTTGACATAAAGGCATCCAAAGCTAGGTACGTGATACAACGATGCGGATACGGTGATTAGATTTGGCAAGTGACACAAATGTGGATCCGGCTTTATGTCTGTCTTCTCACGCCGCGTCAATTTCATCCAAGTTGTCTCCTAATGACTTATTTTTTGTTCTACAAGCACTAATGACTGCGTGTGTTAGTGTTAGTGTTAATGTGTTAGTGAACAAATTGAAAATCTATAATTCGAAGGGCAAGGCCGTAAATATAAATACATACATTTATAAAACTGCAAGTGAAGTAACATTGTTCCTACATCAAATCCGTAGCTCTATGGTCAAACATAAGCTTTGTAAAATTAACTGTTGCCGTAACGGTCACATGACAATGGTTAAGTGGCTACGCCCCACTACAATATTATGATAAAAATATCTGCGAACGAGATGTGTGAATGTTGAAAAAGCAAAACACGTTCATATGTAAAACTTGCAGCAGAAGGCGTTCCATTGTGTGTCTACCCTAAATGCGTAATTTTATTCAGGAATATCACTATCACTACATAGCTCTGCCCGCTGTCTATCTGTCTGTACCTTTGTATGCTTAGATCTTTAAAACTCCGCAACGGTTTTTGACGCTTTTTTAACAGATAAAATAACGAAAGTGTATTATAAAGTATTATAAAGTATAGAACATGTATATTATTATTTTAGTACAACATAGTTCCCAGAGCGAAGCTAGGGCGGGTGGCTAGTTATGTAAAAATATACCTACTCCAAGAAATTAGCAATCTTATCCAGAGATCCAGCTAGCATGAGATAAGGTTAAACGTTTTTTGAACAGAAAAACATGACAAAAACGCGACAATATCTTTCTCGCGCTCGTTATGCTAGCCCGACTGGTCTTCATACATGACATGTGTTATGCATTGAATTGAGCATTTAGCACGTAGTCAGATAACCTATAAACGTGTGGCAAGGGCAAAGGTCGGCCGGAGCGGATAGTGTGACATTGAAACTCGCGTCTATCATAGTTAACGGTCACGGACGCCAGGAAGTGAAGAAGGGACCGCCAATTGTACCTGACTCGAATGCTGATTAGACTTTTGTTGACATGTCGTGTATTGTTGATTGTGTCGTATCGAAGATATTTTCGAAGCCGTGCCTGTACTTTAAACCGACTTCCAAAAAGGAGAAGGTTCTATGTTCGACGCGTATATGTTTTTTATATGTTGGTCAAGCGTTTTATTCGTCATTTGTGAACCGATTTTCGAAATTGGGGAGTGTACTTCCGAAATAGTCTCATGGCCACCAAGTCAGGATCTGATGATGGGATCCCATAGAAATCGAGGGCAACCCTTAAAATTTTATAGGTTGTTATAGTTTTAGTATATTTTCAAAAAATATTTAGGTATTTGCATCTAGCAGTCAGCATTTCATGTTGCTGAGCTGATGTTGGAAGGTACAACTCCGTAACGGTTAGAAGTAAGAACATTATTAGTAATCTTTTAAGTTAAACACAGATGAGGCGAGACGTTAAGTATAACTTAAGTATACTTATAAGAGAAGTTAAGAGTAACAAAATAATCTACATGGGATGTTTGTACCTGTCCTTTTAACTGCTGGACAAGCAGTTTTAAACGCGAATGATTAATGTTAAACATACTTAATTATTAAAAGGAGAATAAAAAAAATACGAAGATGTCAGTTAAATAGTTCGCTGCTCATAAATTGCCATTTGAAGAAATGATCAGCACAGACTTCATGAACTGCGTTATTTAATGCTTTCTCCGATTTATCTACACTTATAATGAAACTGTTGAGGGTCCAATTCTGTAAATTGAAGACGTTTATTTTTATCTGCCTGTCTATATGTTGGCAGCCCGACGATTGCGCACGCCTAATGTGAAGACAGCCTAGGAACACAATAAGGGTACCAACCAAAGACGGGGATGGTCCGCTGTGACCAACGAATTCAAAAAAATAATGATAGAAGCTCGAGTCAGGTAGAGTGGGCCAAACAATTAGCTATGCAGGGCAAAATCTTGCAAGTCATGGTAAAGACTATCTACACTAGTTATGAATATGTCAGTTACAAAGTCATTGGTATTTTACACTTCTTAAATACGTATTTTACACATACATAACTACTGTAGTCAGTTTTCACTGTGACGCAGAAGTTTTAGCCCTGCATACCTAACTGCTTGGCCCACTGTACATGCAATTAAAATACAGTAGATACTTTGCCGAAAGTACTAAATGAATTCAAGTGAAACTCGGCACGAGTATATAAGCCATACCATGTTGTAACATCTCAAAAAACTTTTTTTTTATAATTCAACATTCAATATTAGGAGTGATCATAAGTAAATACTTACACTTGAATTTCTGCGGGTTGCATTAGCCTTCCCCTGGAGTACACGAGCACCTTGAAGTACCGGCCCTTGTGGTACACCGTGATGTGCGTGGAGTCCTGGTAGTGCACTATTTTGTCTCTCTCTATGCCCGGCACTCGCACCGTGTTGAAGAGGCGCTCGTATTGCCACGAACATAAGGGCACCATGTTTTGAAGCATTATCTAAAGGAAAATAACATTTATTTAGCCCTGTTCCCATTAGGTTGGCAAATTAATTTAGCTATTTCGATACGAAAAAGATGTGGAACGTCAATTGATAGATTGTCTAGTGACGTCTTTCTTGTATCGAAATGACGACAGATGGTTTCTTTGTTTACGGTTTAACTATAGTACCTAAATAGAAAGTCTCTTAACGTATTTCTCGTTTAACTTTTTACTTCCATACTTTCATATTACCTACACGACAATTTTTTTCTTAACTTTTTTTCTTTACTATTGTATCGCCTGCAGACAAAATAAACAAATGGACAAACTAATTATTTTAGACATTGGATACTAATAATAGTTATATGTGCAAACAAGAGCTAAGTACGTTTTTGCTTAAAATGAGTTATGAGTTAATTTTTTTGAGTCTCGAATAAGCGAAAGACTCTATTCTAGAGACGAGCGTAAAGAGTGATTCTTGGTGACTCAAAAGCACGAGATGTAAATAACTTTGATCTCGTGTCGCACATACAACTTTTCAACTCAGCAGTAGTGAAAAAATAATGCATAGAAATAAAGGATAAGGTTTTCAACTCCTCTGGGATCAGTGTACTTTAGTCGTCACTATTTTTTTACTAATTTAGAATATTAAGCAATAAATAAACTAGCTTACGTTAACAAACAAAACAAAGTTACAAAACAAACTGTCGAAAACTTATTTTTGCAAGTCCGTTCGGGTACTCATATTCGATGACAACGATAAAGTTTACCTAATGTAGGTATCATTTCAAACTAAAATATGTCAAACCTTTTTCAAGTTAATTGATTTTTTTGAGCAAATAATACCTAAGATACATTATGGATAATCAGTTTTAAAACGTTGTTTTGACTCTGTGTTGGGGCTTGGCATATACAAAAGATCGTTCTTTCATAGGGTAATAGCACAGAGTAAACAGAGACTAAGCTTCATACAACCGCGCTCAGATACGTCCACTCACACAAGCATAAGACGTCTGTGTGCGTGTCCACTTGCGGCCCTATCACGTACGAGGCGAAACCGGTTTCTACCGGCTCGTAAGTGCCTTAGCGAAGGGCTCTCGCGCGCTCTCGGCGCGGCTCGCGGACACTACCGCAGCTCACATAAATGTACCCTGTGAGTGTGCAGTGTGCAGTCTACAGTAGTCCAGCGCAGCCGCGGTGCGCGCACGCCCGTATGCTCACTCGCAAGTCTCGTCCTAAAGGGCACGACGCGCGTTATAATTTATTAATACAAAATGTACTGTAGGTACTGTTTGTAAGAACAATAATCGTCGAAATAAGAACATATCTTTTTTTTTCTATCCCAAGGAATCTACTAGGTGAGTAGTAAATTGATAGTAAAAGAGTAGCTATTTCTATTATATAGGTACCTATTCAATTTATATTAGTGGGGTAGATAGATACTTCATACATAATTACATAGGTAGGTACCGTGTACCTACATCAATATCAAAGCAAATTTAAATCTGTGCCGTGTTTGTAATGCGATGGAACCTTGACACAATTCACAGCTAATAATATATTCCTACTTATGTATGAGTCACTAGCTTCTACGCGTGGCTCCAACCGCGTGGTACGTCGATGTAGCCTATATTATTTCTGGGGTCTTATCTTTTTATACCTATAATTGTATAGATGTATGAGAATGACAGTTCTAATGTCATGCGCTCTTCTACCTAATACGTTGATAGGTAGGTAGGTACGTTAAAATTAAATTGTAAAAGGTTCTACTTATCACATTAGGTACCAATTTGAGAGGATTATACTTAAAGACTTTTATTACTTTTTTGACTTGTTGAAATAATATGTAAAAAATACCTATCTACCCTTATTATAAGCGATTGATTTATTATGATTAGGTACAGGTAATACAATAAAAAAAACCGCCGCGTCGTTAAAACACCACTATGCCGCCAGTGTAGTAATTGTACTAGTCACATGGTTTGTCCTGTTGTGCCAACACTGCCAAGTGCCAACCCTAGCAAAATAGGTAAATATCTTAGACGTTCTTTAAAAGGTTAGCCTATGTTCGTTACTCTGTGGTAATAGGATCTACTACGAAACTCGAATGCAGTGATTTAAACGTTTTCTATCTTTTTTTTTAAACTACCGAAGGGAAAGAGACTATAGAGACGTATTTCACAATTTACGTGAAGCTTGTGTTAGAACCCGTGCACACTGAAATGACATCAATGACTTATAATTTCGAATTAATTTTTCCTAACGCCCGAAGCAAAATAGTTTCGTTCGCTGTTTTCACACAGCAAAAAATGCGTTTTCGAGCTGCTGAGGTGAAAAATTTATTATGTCCTTACATAGATCTATGTCTGTGTCTTTAAATCGAAAATATTTTTTTATGTTGAAAAAGAATTCCTAATGTGACTTAAAAGCTACCATACTCACTGGTTCAAGATCCTGTCTATCAATCAGTCTACGGAACTTTAGGCAGAGGTGTATGATGACGCCGGCCCTCGCCGCCTGGTTCTTCGTCGGACGGGACAAGATGTCGGTGCCGTAGAAGTTCGAGTTCACCATGAGGGGAGAACGCCCGCGCAGGTACACGTACTCCTCCCACCAATCTGATACGTAGTTGCTTGACCACCTGTGATTCAGTTATTGAATTCTAAAAGTTCGATCCTCAAACTTTATTAGTGAACCCTTTGGAAAAGCAATATATTTGACTAAGTCCAGTCCGGAGCCTATAATTAGGAGACCAGGGTTCAGTGCTATAATTTGAAGAATAAAAGTTTAATCTAAGTTTTTTTTTTAAGTTTAAGTTTAAATGTCAGCCTTCTGGGCACGTTACCCACGGTCGACATTGATGCGGACGTATTTTTTGACACCTGAACTTTTTATTACATGTATTTTATTTAATAAGTTTGTATTATATTATATTTTTTTCATGTATATATAGTTAGGCATATATTTAGTTTTCACTGCCTAATAATATAGAGTAATTTTAAATGTTAATAATAAAAAATGTTTAATTGTGGCTCTAACGGGCCATTATTGTTTTACGCACACTTAGATGCCGATGCCGATTTCACCAACGTGTCAAACTGACGTTTAGCGCTGAACGACAGCTTTCGATCTCTCTGTCCCGTAACATTGAATGAAAGACAGAGATGTAGATTAAGAAGTTTGGAGCAATCGGCCCTTAGTGAAATTAAGTTTTATATTCCTCATATTGATTAATAATAAATAAATAAATAAATAATAAATATAATCTCACAACTTACACACAACGTCATCTAGTCCCAAACTACGCAGAGCTTGTACTATGGGTACTAGAATAACTGATACTAATACATTTATACTTTTCTTTTGTAAATACATACATATTATAAATACAAGGAAAAACCCAGACTAAGACAAACCCTCATGTTCATGCACACAAAGATTTGTCGTAAGCAGGAAGCGAAATCGGCGTCGCAGGCAGGTACACTACCCACTCCGCCATCCGGTCGTCAAAAAATATTGATTGATCACAAACTTACCATGATTTCAGGATCAGATATCTCTGCAGTTTAACAGCGATAGTTGCCTCGAATTCCTTAGCTAATCTCTCCACTCTCTTAAAATTTTCGTCGTCCAATAGGGGACGAACACTAATCAGGTACTGAAACAAACACAGAATATTTACTTTTGAAACTATAGGTCATTGACCTGAAGAGCAAGGTTTTCTAGTACATGTACATAAAATTAGCCTAATTCCTAGTATTAAGGCCGGAGTATATATTAACCAGCCGATAACCAAATCAGTAAAATGGACACACTTGCCTACATCTTAATACTGATAGGTATCAATGACAGATTAAGGGCACGAAAAAACTATCGGCCGATTGAATAAAAGAGATAGTAGATCTGTCTGATAGAACCTTTGTAGTCTACGGGCTCTAGCGTGTGGTATACAGCTAGCAATAATCAAATCAAATCAAATCATTTATTGCCATGGGCCCCAAGGGGCGCTTGAACACGTCAAAACAAACATCAAAACACAAAAAATATAAAATTAAAATAAAACTTAGCTAACTAAATTATAATACTTATTGTAATAAAATGATTTGACAGGGGAGCTTAGATTGACATTAATTCAACTTAGAGAATTGAATTAAAATCAATCCAAGTACCAGCTCCGATGGGTATTGCATCATGAGAAGAGTTGGTGAGAAACTCATGTGCACCATCTTTTCAAATAATTCAATATAAGTCTTATGTACACTGGAAAATTAATTAAGACACCAAATTTCAGATAGTAAATGATTGATTGACAGAATATTACGATAAGTTCGCAAAGATATGATAAGATACTGCAGACAAGGTGCTTGAACTCCTACACGTCTGACCTCATAAATTGATAAGGTACTATTGTATAGTTATATCTGGTAGTCTGGCCTACAGTTCCACACGTTACAGGCTGTACGCAGACTTCTATAGAACTTTGGGCACCACAATTCTTTAGGAAATCCAGATGAAGTGTCGGTAAATTGTGCCAAAGCCTGACGGACCACATCTTTTAGAAGTCGGTACGTTGTCCTGAGCGACAAGTGCAGCGCGACGCGATGAGAAATACATACGCTTCTGTTTCCATAGTAACCGTCCAAACCATCGTCTGTACGGATTGCGTCACACTTGTTGCTTAACTAGGACAACGGGTAATCATGTTTTCTCACAGTCTCTAGCGCAACTATACTACTACGACTTTTAAAATAATAATAATTATACAATAAATTGCATTTTTGTATAATTACAAGATTTGAGCACTTTTCTGAAAGTTGGGTAATACAATTTTGTAATATATTTCAGTGAGCTGCGTTGCCGCGGCGGTCTTCAGGTCATACGCTTTGCCGCGGCAGTTCAGCGTCTAAAAGGGCGTAACGTTGTACGCAACGCACCGCGATTGCGATACGTCGTGACGCAAACACGTTCTTAACTTGTATGTCTTCGGCTAATACTAAATCATATAGATAATATTTTTAATGGTTGATTATGCTTTGAAAATACCTATAACTCCTGTTATACTCCTATTATACTATACTGCTTTTTATAGATATATCGCCACAAACAATTTTACAAGTATAATAAACAATAAATATACATATCTTTGATGGAATTTAGTAAGTTACTTACCCGTTTCATTGTGTCAAGGACAGAAGGTAATGGCAGGCGCGGCAGGGATCCTTGGAAGCTGTACAACTTGGGCTTGTTCCACCCAGACAGTACTTTCACCACGCTGATCCAAAGCATAGTCCTCATGGATATCTTGGATCCCGGGGCACGGGACTCGTACATCCAACCCTAAAAACAACTTAATTTAATCTAATGGAAAAAATATGCTAATGAATATCATCCGGCAATAAAATTAATGATCAGCCGTCAGTTAAATGCAACCATTGCAACTAGCTTCCGCTGGCGTTAATCAAGGCAATAACATTAAACAATACATAAGTAAATTTTCAAAATCTTTGAACGCCCTTAGCACGACTTGCCTTTCTAGACATTTAGATTCGATTATAAAAAAAAGAAACGTCATCGTCGAATTTAAACGTCAAAAGTCTAAATAAAGAAACAGACGTTTGTATGTCAATAACTACGTCATCGTCGAATCAAAATGTGTGACAAGTGACAGCCGTGCTAAGAGGTCAGTTTTAGCGTGAACACGAAACAAACATCTGTACAACCTCACAAACAGTCACATTATTAATTAGTCCATATTTAGAATCGCAGCTATTTTTTAATCAACTGTGGCTGAAGAGAGAGGTGAGTGAGTGAGCTTAAGAGACAAGAAGACCTTAAGAGACAATAAAATCTTAAGAGACAAGAGAGAATGGCAAGAAGATTTCATAACTGTTACCTTGTACATTAGCAGCAGTTTGAGGAGGTAGCGCATGAGGAATATCACACTCAGCCACATAGTAAGAGCTGCCATCAAACACGCGATGACTTGCCACATCGTTGAATTACTAAAAAGGAAGTACACATCAGAAGGCAACTAAATACAATTTAGTCAGTGAAGAGAAAAGAACGACGAGTACAAAAGATGGAATTTTGAGTGTGTTTATTACCTTAACCTGCTGATCCCAGTTATCTGAATGGCGTAAAGATCTAGGGCGGTTGATAGCCTATATACCTACTGAGTTGCGAAAATTCTCTACATACTTAAAAGACGAACGGACGGAATTTTTGTCTGTCTGTATGTCTGTTTGTATCAACTAATCTTTTAAACGACTGGACCACTTATTATAAAATTTTAGATGCAATTAACTGACTACAAGACGCGTAACATAGACTCAATATACTTTTTATTGATAAACCTACCACGCAGACGAAACCGCGGGCGAAAATTAGTTTGATTGTTTGAGAGCGCTAATCTCGAGAATTACTGGTCGAATTATGACAATTATTTTTGTGTTTGATAGTATCTCTAACTCTCAATAAAAGTCTTAAGATATTTAATATTACGCTAAACTCCACGGGAGCGGAGCAGTGAGGTTGAACGCGGGTCAAATCGCGCAAGCAGCTACTAATAATACAACCAATTCCATGCAGGACGAAGTCGCGGGCAAAAGCTAGTTGGAAAAAAAAGGTTGCATAGAAACACAAAATGTTTCATATCGACCAAATTAATCTTCGTCAGGCGTCAGGCAGTTTATTTGTAGCGAGAAAATATTGAAGAAGGTGACGACCTGATGAAGGTCGCTGGAGGGGACTGGATGCGGAAGCCGCAGGACCGGGTAATGTAGCGCACATTGAGAGAGGCCTATGTCCAGCAGTGGACTACGAGAGGCAAAATGAATGACGATGAGAAAATATTTTCCTATTACTTATATTGAATTCCACGCGGCAAAAGTCTAAATAATGTTCTAAAAAGAAGAGCACTGAGAAGGGTGGTGTTATATTATTCCCATATGATAATTAGTAGGCGTATCCTAATCTACTACGCACATTTAAAATCAGTAGATTAATTATGTGTCCGGTTGCGATATACCTAGTTGTATCGGAGCCGGACACATAAATAACAATTATGATGAATTTATCTAATACAATCTGATATGGATTGATAAAATATATCTTCTTCATATTCACTGGACACTGTAACCAACAGTTGCTTTTGTCAATATTCAGATTCGTTTAATTTAGAGCGAAATTTTGTGGATTTTAGATACAATACCTACGGCATTCTAATAAATTAATAATTGCATGTATTAAAGCACTATACATGCATACATATATATTATGTGTATTGTAAAGACGAGATTAAGGTAACACGTGAAACCCGCGCGCCCGTTAAGTTGTTCGCATTCTGGCCGCATTTTCTCCTTTTCATATATTTTAATCGCAACGCGTCGTGGCATGTCCTGCCCCTTGGACATTTATCATGGATTTTATGCATAATTATCTTAAAGATTTCAGCCTTGCTCAAATAATCGCATTTAGAGCCTATCTGCTATCATCGGCCTATAAGATAACGCAAACGGGCACCGATAATCTTCGGTACGTACGAGCTAAGTGCAATTTATGTTGTTTGTTGCACGACCAATATTTTAGACTTTGTGACAGACAGACACTCCCTTCGAACTTTCTTTGTTTACCAGCAAGTTATGTGAGTCTTTCATGCCAGTTTGTGCACTCATAAGAGTGCAAGTAATTCATACTACAAGCAGACTCGAAGCGTATCAAGGCAAATAATCTAAAACTCACATTACATAACATGACGTTAATATTACCCAGAATGGTGTGAGAGGATGTGAGCCTATTGCCATTTACCGGCAACAATTCCAAACTCCGTGCTGATGTTGAGTGCTCCCTAACACCCTTGGCCAGATCCGGGCACCGAAGCCGAGGTTACGCGGGGAGAGGTCGCCTACGCTAACCGCTATAGCCCATATTTTTATTTCTTTTCTGAGAAGTGTATGAGTATTACTATATTATATATCTCATTAATAACTTTTACAATTAGATGCGTTTCGATTCTGCTGAAGCAAGACCCATAGATGAAAACGAATGCACACCAATGCGCTTTAATGTAGGAGCAGAATGAGCGAGCGCGATTTGTAGTAGATATAGTGTATAAACTGTGTAGATATAGTATATAAATATGTAGTAGTCTATAAACTGGTAGACATAATTATCAACTTGTTTATGTAATACGAATCACGGTCCTTATATGGGAGCATAGGAGGTGTGGCTATGTGATCGCGCCTTAGCACGAAATCTCAATACTTATTTGTAACTGATACTCCGATTGTATCACATAATAACAAGATTGGGGCACGTTACTTATAACATTAATATAAATAGCAACTTATTATCTATGTTATCTAGGGACGACTGAATCCGTCTGGTGACGATGTAGGTACATACGTATACGTACGGCTGCCGCATGTTTGCGAATAGTTTATGAAGTGTTGGTAGATAATTAATTATGTTTACTAAGCAACTGATGACTACTGATAACACTTTATTTTAAAGGGTTATATCACAATAGTTCCGTGATTGGAAACCACCAGATACAACCAGATATTACAATTGATGTTGATCGTAATTGAATTAGATTTATTTGTCAAAAATTGCACCAAATATGGAAATATGAATTGATTGTTGATTGAAGCAACAGTTTTCGTTTACCCTGTCCAGCACTTTTTTTATGCCCCAGCGCTACCTATTCCGGAGCATGCAATGGTCTTTGGTAGACATTTTAAGCTTTTGACTTGCAATAATGACTGTCAAAGATCATTAATTGACAACCAGGAACAACAGTTTAACATTATCTAAGGAACGGAGACACAGAGTACAACAAATTTCCCTTATGGTATGAACGGTCAGCTAACTAGCTGGTTGTAAGTCATTGCTGAACCTTTAGCTATGACTCGTAAGAGCTTTCTGTGACATATGATATTTATAATATGAATATAAATAAAGAAGACTTACCTAGGTAATATAACTAAAGCTTTTTGTACTAATCCAAACGGAACATTGAATCCTGCGAAGTGCACAGCCACAAGCAATGTCCAAAGCACATACAGAGACTGCATATGCCCAGGGTACACCCCATTGTGCACGCTGTTCTGTGAACAATATGGTTTCATTTTAATGAACTCTATAAAGATACAGGTTGTGGAGCAGCATAATTAAGGCAAATAATTTACACAATTTGAAACTAAAACACATCCTTTTTAGTACAGAACTTCAGAAGAATATTATGTGAATGTTAGAATGAATTTACATTGTTTTGGATTTAATTTAAAACCCTAATTATTAAGTTGTGAAAGTTAAAAATCATTAATGAATTTATATTTTCAAACAGTACACCCAAATGGTTGCTGAATATCTGAATATTAATTCCTATTAGCTGTATGAATTAATTACTATAATACACATAACAAAATAATACAAGTATAATTGAAGTTAAAAAAAGTGTTTACTTAGTTTAGATTCCTTGAAATTCTAATTAAAATATGTATTACTTATACTAAGAAACAGTTGACAAAATTATGGGACGGTCAGGATTTAAACCTGCGACCAGCTACGTTCACCACTTACCAGGACCCTATATTTCTCAATGTATTACTTACCCTGAAACGGGCTAGACGTTTCTTCCAGGATCGTATTCCAGACTCCCACACAAGGTAGAGAACTTCACGGTCAAAGTTGACGTCCCACCCATCGTGGGTGATCGCGAAGGAGAACGCGACGGCAGAGTGCGCTTCTGCCATGTTGCTTCACCCACCTGAAAAGAACTTACTGTTTAATAATGATGTCTTTCATGTTTATGGAAGATAGAAATATTATATAGCTTAACACCCACTTTCATGACTATAGAAGATAGAACTATTATATAGCCGAACGCCCATACTTTGTGTAAAGTAAAGAGGGTAAGTCCACTAATGTTTGTTATAGCAGTACACTTTGATACAAAAATGAATGGAAATCTCTAGGTTTATAGGTAAAAATCTTCTCTTTACTTTTAACACATAATTTAGGAATCCCTGTTAAAGGCTAGAAGTAGAGCAGCGTTAAAATAAATTGGGAAAACAGAGGCAATTTATTCAATTTGTGAGCTTTAACATTATGCTAAATGCGATGGCAGCTGAGCAGTAATGTATTAAGCGGGTAAAACTGCGGTCATTAGGTCATTATTAAAATTCCACATATACATAGTCACAGGCAGCAGCTTTTTACATACATATTCGCTTTTACTGCAAATGTAACATAATCCAGTATGCGGTGATATGTTACACATTGTTAGACTAGACTTTCTGTTCTCTGACTGCCTATAATATCTGTCATAGATCTTCAATTGGCAACTGATACTAACAGCTTAACATGCTCTCTGAGGCACAGAAGAAAACTGGTTATGTTCGACGGTCACCCATCCAATAGCCAACTGCAGTTCGCATTACTTAGTCTTGATTTTAATTAGTCGAGGGGGCTTTGACTTGGACAAGAGCTCTTAGTTGATGATAGTTAATGATAAAAAGCAATATTTTTTGGATTCCTGGACAATCATCTAGGCAATCCAACTCCATCTGGTAACTATATGTATCTGCATCAGATTCATAAAGGTTTATGCAGTAGATAGCTTCTTTTAATATAATAATATTTTTATCTTGACGGCTTTGAAGTTAGCAACAGATAGCTGCTTGACCATTTGACGAGCACCATACTTGAGCATGGGCAATACCAACACTTGGCATTTAATATGCCGCTAACTTCAAAACTTTCAAGATCATTCAAAATCAACTTTACACATGAACCTTTCAAAGAGTGAAGACATAAATCACTAAATTGATTTGTAAAGGTTAAAGACTGGATGCTAAGTGATTTAATAAATACAATTGATTTATTGAATGAACAACAAATTGATCAGGTCATTCATTGAGTACATAAGAAAGAAAAATAGGTAATTGTAATACACTATTAGCAATGACATAGCAATATAGACAAATTAGACAATTGACCTACTAAAACAGAAGTTACTTTATGTATTGTATAATGTCATTTTGCAATCTGGATATTGCTCTATTCATTACATTATATTTATTATTAAATATAATAAATTTTGATAAAATATATTGCTGTATGTGCAGGTAGATTATAATGTAAAAAATGAGGAAGAAGTTGGGGGTAATTAAATTCGTAATTGTGGTCTGATTAATTTTATTATTGTAATTCTTGTGAAGAGAAATTATGCAATAATGTTTACAGGGAACTAGCAGACATAACAATATTTTAAGAAATTTGTACACACATTCGCAGCTCATGGGATATAAATACGCGGTCACTACACTATGCACACACACACGCCAAGCAGGTGTCAAAGTCTAATTCGAGGAACGCGGCTACTTTACGCCAATTCGCTATACGTAAAACCCACAAAATGAATAAGTCACAGCAACGTCGTCGTGTTTATCTAAAAAAATATTCAGTATATAGTTTAATAAACTATAATAATAAAATATTGAACAAGTCACATGCCATCCACGTATAAATCTTAGCGAACAAAAGTGTTACACTGTATAGGGGCCGTAGGTACTTGAATATGTAATATTATAAAATATTAAGTTTACAAAATAAAGTTTAATATTGTCTTACCTTAGATTTCAATAGTAAAACGTGAGCCCGAACAAAATTAACAAAACGCAGAGAGGTACAGTTTAGTAACAGTACCTTGCTAGATACTTTATTTACACACCACCTTTCAACATCTTGCTTTGCTGTATCTTAGCGATTTAATACAGTCCATAAACAATCATCCAAAATTGTAACTTGTAGCATTTAAATATAATATTTACATCCGAAATTAAATAACAGCTGCGAATTAAGAATCCAGACTACGTGCCGGTCTTATTCCTAACTCTTTTACAACTGCGACACGTACTTATTATCTACTCTACTCTCTACTCGACGGACGTATTCGAAACTCGAATGTAGGGATGTGCTACTATGCTATCACATTGCTCGGACGTGTATACCATTCCTAGCGCTTTGTCATTAATAAAGCTTTAAGGCCAGGTAGTTCCACAAAATTTATTCTTTATTTAATTATATCGCTTGCTGCTCCGTTATTATACTTGATTTATTGCATGCCTTTAATTATCGCTCACGACATCAGTTTGCGAAGAAAATCTTTACTTTTTATGACGTTTTAATTTATTTTAGAATACTGGGTAAATGATTAAAATTAGATTGGTCATTGTTTTAAAACTATACAAAACCTATCTTTTGTTTTAAAAATCATTTAACTCTCTCTGATAATCAAAATCAAATGACTGAGCCAATTTCCAGTTATTTTGTTCAATTTATTGTTTTTTTTACATCTTCTGTTAACAGAATTTTTTGTGTAGCATCCTTCGTAGTTCTTATCTTTCTACACAGTAGAAGCTCAACCTTGAAGGTTCTTTTAACGAAAAATGTATTTCTGATATACTGTGTATTGAATTCACAAGTCAGCAGCTATATTCCTTTTGTATAGTAAAGGACATCGACCATTAAGGTATGGAAGATGTACCAAGTACTGCCCAGAGTGCACAGCTGGAGCATTTTGCAGGCCAACACTAATCGGTAAACTGAAGCGCTTCGAAATCGGTCCCAGGAGTCAAGAGAAAAAAGGTTTTGATGTAAACTATTTATGTGTAAAAAAACCTCAATCATTATTTTGAGTGTACTGAAAACTTGATAAATGTGTTTAAGTACAATTGAATATCACGGAGTCAAATATCTGACCAAATGATGGACCTGGAAGATACCCAGGGGATCTGCACTGATAGTTAAGTAAGCCCATCGAGTTAGCATATTAGAATTATCTCAATTAGCACTTTTGTGACAACCAGTGTTGCGGGTCTGATTGTGGATACCAGAAGGTATCCTAGGGCTCACCCATGGGATCTAAACATAACTGGTGATGTGTGGATGCTATTCATCTCTACGACACCCTTCTGGGTAATATACGAGTGAGGTTATGCCTTATATATATTTTTTTTGTCTTAATCAGAACTTGCTTGGCAAAGTAATTAAGAACAACCTATTAAAGTAAGCTCTCCTCAGTGGCTCATACGCCCGACGTGTTAAGGCTCGTTAAAATGTAACTATAAATACTATTGTGAACTATTGGGCAGGAGAGGCAAGGGAATAAGATATTCAAAATGAATACGGATTCTTTTAATATAATACTAGCTGCCAGGTGGTCTAGCAGTACATTTTGCGTCCGTTTATTGTAAGGTCTCTGTTTCTGTTGCCGGGTTGGGCATAAGAGTTATTCGGGCTTTTTTCTTTAGTAAATTTACAGTAGGTCTAGGCCTTACTGTTTATGATTTGTATAATAATAATTTACGATCTTATCTATATGGTTAGTACTCGCATAAGATCAAAACAAGCTAAGAACTCCATTATGTCAAAACAAAGTAAGCTGCTGTTATACTTTTGCTTTTTATAATACTTGCTTAACTATTCGATAGCCTTAAGAGCATTCTCGGACATCCTTATCCCATTGCTGCAATGACAGTTGACAGATGTCAACTCAATGATCAGAGATTAATGATGTACAGGCTAAATCGATTTGAAGAATATGCATAATCGATTCTGACCTGTCTTTTTGCTCGAGTCTTTAAATGCTTGTGAACGTAAAAATAAAAACTAATTGATTGTATTATCTGTATTATTTTACACAATTTTATTAGTACTGTAGTAATTAAATAACTAATAATTTATTTCTTTGATATCATAGAACAAAAAAAGTTGTTCGATTAGACCGATTATAAATATTCGATGTATCGGTAAATTTTATATCGATATCTAGGAATATTAAATCAATCAAATAATTCATTTTAGATTTCAAAACATTCTCCACAATCCACATTTTAAGATATTCAATCTTAAAACGTGCCCGGTATACTCCGTGCAGCAAGATACTGCCACGATTAAAAGTTTTCTAGGGCTAAACGCTGATGTTGAAATATTTAAAATGTTAATATCAGTCCCATTTTTCAAGTTTAAGGACAAAGTGCCCGTGTTTTTGATAATTTTTCTGCTATTTGCATGTGTATATTTTTATTTAAATCATTTACAACAAACTTACAATAGTGCTCAATGGTCAGGCGAACGTTGCGTATCTGAATTAACTTCAATTAAATATCAGCTCAATGGTAGGATATTTATATTTTTAATGTGTTGTTTCTTGCTCTAAGTTAATGTTATTTATACTGGATCTTTCCTCTATTTCAGTGGTAACGGAGTATAAAAATCGACTTGACAAACTTCTAACAGACACTCAGAAAGCTCATGAATCTGATAAGGAGAGGTATAAAGATGTGATGGAGAGCTGTTTAGCAATGAAGCAACAAACTAGCATTTGCCAGGTAGCTCATTATTGTTGATGCTGTTGTTTCAAGTGTTTCGGCTAGCACTATGCCTTGGCTTCAATGGAAAATTGTCTAATGGTCCTTGTAGCAATGTTATGTTTATGCCGGAGTATAGAAATTTTCGAAAATTTTGAGACGATTCCAATATTCTTTTGTTTCATATTTCTGTTTAAAGTCACATATCAATGTGTCAATCTATTGACAGTTTTATAATTAGTTACTTTTCTTTCAGAGTCAATTTGAAGACCTACAGATTGAATGTAAAAGGGTGAGAGAAGATTACAACAGGGTGCTAAAAGAGTTAGAGAAGTTGAAATCAACAGGGTAATCAGAATTAAAACAGCAGATCTGTGTATAAAAAATAACAGCTTAAGCCTGCGTTTCCATCAAATGTGTGCGTCGTAAAACATAGTTGTTAAAAAATAACAATTGAATCACATCATTGACAGAGATTAATTGGACGTATTAAAACGAAAACGTTCCAACCCACAACATGTCCAAAAAGCTACACCAATGAGGTCAGTGAGCATGGTTCTTTCATATATCGAAAAGGTTCTACGATATCTTGCTTGTAGGGGTAAAAGTAACGATAGGGTTCCAACTCATACATATGAACGGTCTGAATTTAAAAAACACAAAAGTGTTCCAACCTGTTTAAAACCATTTGGACATATTTGTTTTCTATGGCGTGGCTTTTTTTTTTCCCTAAAATGAACTAAGTTACTTGAAACGTTTTTGTTCAATTATATTTTTGATATTGTTTACATTATAACTATCACGAAAATGATCTAAGCAGTTTGGAACACTTTTGAGAAATACATGTAATTAATAAAAGCATTTCACAAAAACGTTCCAATCAGCCTAGAACGTTTTCGTGAAATCTAAATCCATTTATATCTAATTCAGAAAAACGTTTCAAGTAGACTGGAACGTAAGGCTAAGTCTTACCTATAAACGAAAGTTTGTTGTGTCCGCTATATCCCAATGGAAAAGAGATCGCCCAAGTAAAATTGGATGATCTGAGATCGTTGTACCCCTTCATTCCAAGAGATTGCTTACATTTTTATAAAAACCTCAAAGGAAATGTTAACGTCCTAGATGATGTAGATGGATTAGGCACAACTCCTGATTTTGAAGTTGAAAATTCAGATGAGGAGTAAATTTTGTTACTTGTTTGCAATTTTAAGTGTTTTGTTTTTCATTTTTGTAGAAGTTTTTTAATTTTTGTAGAAGTTTTTTAATTTTTGTTGAAGTTTTTTTCATTTTAGTAGAAGTTTTTTCATTTTTGTAGAAGTTTTTTCATTTTTGTTGAAGTTTTTTCATTTTTGTAGAAGTTTTTTTCGTTTATTTTTGCACAATATTAAAAAATTATGGCTGATTATGATTGTGTTTGATTTATTTTGGCTATAATCCTTATCCACGATATTAAAATACGTAACAATAATGCATGTTTCACCTCTTGTAGGTATCTATTAAAGTGAAAACTCTGTTTAAATCGACTATTTAAACAGACTTTTTACTATTAGCAAGAAGTTGAAATTGTGAAAGGTTAGGATCGAGTAAGTTTATAATTTTTAGTAAAATATTCATGTTAAATGACAAGGCAAACCTTTTATTTCTGCTATTCAAATATTTGGAACACTTTTGAGAAAATCATTCTGTAACTGCCTGAAGCAAAATGCAATTAATTAAAAACGTTCTATGGCTTATTTTACCAATTATCTGATGATGTGATGTAAATAAGTAAGTGTTTAATTACTTAAAATAGAGAAAAAAAAACCTATTAACGACTCTCATTACCAGATTTGCGAAATATTGGTCTGTTACTGAACATTACTCTTTTCAACTTAAAATTAAGATTACTCAATTTTAATGTCGTCTGGGTTGGAACGTTTTCATTTTAATACGTCCAATTATGACTAGATCTATGGTCTTCAAAAAGTGCTTTGACAAAGAGAAGTTAAAAACGAATTTATCTGGGCATGAAAATTATCTCACTCTTGGCCATCACACAGACAAAAAAAGCTGATGTGTACAAGTTATATTGAGCTAAAATTGCACCAATAAAGTGGCTGCACTTTCCATACATGTACTCGATTCATTTTATGGTTGTTATGTAATCAGTGCTTCTATTGGTTGAAACAAATGAGTCCATAGCTGTGTAAAATAGCAATTAGATGGTTGAAACGCAGCAAAATTTAAATTTTAAGCTCAATCAATATTTTAGGAAATTGGGCCAAATTTGGAAACTGTACATTTTATCATGGAATAGTAGTGTTTAATGAGCTTGTGATATGTGTATTTTAAACCTTCCTTTTAATGTTTATAACATTTATATAAACTTGGTGTGACATACTTAAAATAAATATTAAATATCCTAATATCAAATAAAAGATCATTTTCATAATTCTATGCTGTTAAATATATAAACTAATCTACTTAAGATCTCAAGAATAAAATACTTATGATCAATTTATTATTTATGTCTATTTTGTATTGATCTAAACATAATTAATTAATTATTATTTTAATAGTTTGTCTTAAATGATCATATTCTATTTATAAAATTGTGTATTCAAATATTTTGATACAGCTTTTCAAGATAATTTACATAATATTTTTCTTCAAAAAATAACAAAAAAAAATAAAAAATAATTATATGTTAAGAAATGTATGTTGTACAGTAATATAATTTTAATATTTTATTCATGACTCATGATAATTGAATTTATTTGTAATTGTTAATTTGACAGAGATATATTGCTTTTTATATTGTTATGTTGCAAAAATATTGCATAATTTTCTTTTTTTATTATTCTTATCACTTTATCAGTATTATCTATTCAAATAATAAAATGAAAAGATAATATTGATAATTATTGAATATTAGCAGTTAATAGTACTGTATAAACCTTAAAATGTACTTGAGATTAATTGCATTCCACTTTGTTTTGCATATCTGTGTATTTTCAATTTTGTGAAAGATATTAATTAATGAATTTTAGAAATTCAGGTTTGACTGTCAAATATAAACGACTGATTGTACTGAGGTAGGTGAATAATACATGCCATCGATGGAATGATTTTCATAACTATTATTTAGTCAGAAAGTTCTAGTTTAAATGTATATTATTTTTACTGACTTCAGTCTATCCATAAGTTTAATAACTCATTATTTCACTTTGGCATTTCTAATAATTATAATTAAAACTAGTTGTTGCACGTGACTTCGTCTTCATGGATTTCGATATTGCCTACGAAACTGAGGCATTTTCGTCACACACTTGCAACCTTAAATTTACCACTTGGGGAGTGGAAAGTCAAAAAAAAATCTAGCTGATTGTTAATATAGACATGGTAAATTTAGAATTTTTATATATTATATTTTAACTGGGTAAGGATTTATTATCATATTTAAACTTGGCCGGCAACCTATAAAATATAACCTGCCCGAATTTATAAGTGACATAAGTTAACACTTGAAAAGAGAACACATCAGTTTCTTTCATTTATGTGTGCTAATTGCTTATCCTGCCAATATATTGATCTACCTGTAAAAATGGGGCTAAATCTATATTGTTAAGAAATCTAAGTCAGAGAGAAATGTGAGTATAAGGACACATTATGTTTACATAAAAATGTATTTCTATTTATTTGAGGGTTCATACAAATGTAATAACAAAATATTATTACTTAATAATAATTTATGTTAAAAATGTACATATTATTATTTAAAATATTTATTCAAATGACTCGTATTATGTTTGTTTTTTTATTTTTGTATTTACCAAAAGTGCTGTATATATTTTTTTTGTATTTTAACTTTTACGATTTGAGAACATTTAAAAACAATAGACATCGGGTCTAAATCACGTAATTATTAAAAAGGTAAATATAATACTATGTATGTATTTACCTTTATAAACATTACGCGATTTGGACCCGTTGTCTTAATTTTTGAAAATATATTTTTCTTGTCTACTTAACCGTGAATACATACCATGTTGTATTAATTAAAGTCCTTATAAACTGGTTAGTTTTAATGGTCATTTGATTGCATTGCATGTATAAATTAATGAATTTTAAGTGAGCTGTAAAATTATGTTCTTTAGATTCGCAAATGTTATAATTTTGGTTGATGTTACCAGTTTTGCCAGTACAATTAAATAGTACATGACATACCGACTTATTTATGTTTTATTTTGAACATCCACAATCCACAAAAGCAGATTGTAGAAGCATATACAACTATAGGTATATGTTTCATATGGCAATGATTTTAGAAGAATAGAAGAAGAATAATCTTTATTACAGCCCACAAGTACATAAAAAAATATTATAACAGTAATAACCTAATATAAAATAATAAATTTTATATAAGGCCTTTTTAATGGTGGATAGGCACGCGTTTGGTCCCAATCTCACATGATGGAAAGTGATAATGCGGTCTACGGTGGAGCACGCTTACATATGAGACACCCTATTTACTCTTGCTTTGAAGACAGATAGATTATACTCATGCGGCAACACAGACTCGGACAGGGCATTCCATTCTTTGGCAGTTCGCATAAAGAATGTCGAAGTAAAACGCATGGTGCATATTTGAGGAATATCTAGGTACCATGAAGCAATGCTGGAGTGCCGTTTGTCTTGTAGTTCGAGGGTGAAATGGGGACGAAGGAACTAGGTTGTGCAACTCCTCGGCACATTCTCCGAAATGAATCCTATAACATACCGATGGGCAATCCTAATCCTAATCTAACCAATAATAATAATCACCTAATCTTAAACGGCACTCAGGCATCGCTTCACGGTAGATATTCCACTAATACCTACGCACATAGCGTTTCGCCTCTACATTTCTTATGAGAACTGCCAAAGAATGGAACGCATTGCCCGAGTATGTGTTTCTGAGTACAATATGGATCTCTTCAAAGCAAGAGTTAATAGGTATCTCATAGGTAAGCATGCTCCACCGTAAACCGCATCATCACTCACCATCAGGTGAGATCGTGGTCAAACTCGTGCCTATCCATCATTAAAAAAACAACCACCAAGCAGAAACTTAGCACTGCAAGCAATAACACAAAAACACTCATTTTTCCTCGAGGTTGTAGAGGAAAAGGTGGTAATGCGGCCGCCCACTTTGTTTTTGAGATTTATTGTAAAAAGTAAAAGGAATACAAATTTAATAAATATTACAGTTGCAATATTACCAGTTTTCATTTATTAATCTTATGATCTACTAATCTACTATGGAATAAAAAAAAATCGACTGAATATAAAAAATATGTATTCATAAACGCCAATTTAACAATGGATCAAGGTTATATGGCACTTCTGGGCCCAAATTAAATGTATCAAACATAACCACTAAAACCGCAGACATAATATTCATCTGCAGAACCTGCACATTTAGGCTCATGCCTACGACGAGCCTATAAGTAACAGCTCTGACACTGAATCCACTCTCCTCAACTCTGTCTGTCTGTCGCTGGAGTAACTGGCATCACAAAATATACAAAATGTATCTGACTCATCAGTGAGGTGATACTAGTGAAGGACGGACATTTTCATCACAATCAGACGAGTAGAATTCTTCGACTTCTTCATTATCGGAGCTACTGCTGCATATCAAGTATTTCTGGTACCGGTTGGTTAGAACTGCTTGCATCATCCTCTTTAATCTCCGCTGTTTCGATTGCCGCGTCCACGTCCGCCTTTTTCTAGCCTTTTTCATTAGAATAGGATCCCAAGATTTTTTTCGACGCCGCGGATAACCAAACAATGTCTAGGCATCTGAAACATATAAAATATCTAAAAACTATTACTGTATGTTATTTATAGCTCCCGGGACCATAATGCAAGCAATAACAGGGGCCAAATTATTAATATGGTGGCATCTACTATCGAATCCTCATTAAATATAAGACATCGAATATTTAGCATATTTATCTTACAAATCCTGTAGGAAAACGTTAATAAAACACAATGTTCAACTTCTCTGCAGCTATGAATTGATTTTTGCAAAATTATTAATTGAATTGCAGCCTCAGATTGCAGCATTGCAGCACAATTACAGAGTTTTGGCGAGTGAGGATTTTAAGCCCTCTCTTAGATTTTTTTGGTATTATTTCAAAGCTGTTAAAGTTCATTTAAAAAAAAAATCGACTAGATGGCGTTATTTTATACCATAATACCTGCGGGCACCACATCCTTCATCTTCTCTTGTACTCGGCCTCGATTTTTTTGGATTGTGATCATTAACAATGTGCTGACTATATACTACGGCTATTATGGTAAGCACGTAGATTAAATTACATTACCACGTAGATTATATAGTACATTATCTTGGTGAGCACTTTTGAACTGACCATAAGGCCTTTTTTGCCTTCTCATCGACCATAGATGGCGCTCAAGCAGCTACGAATGCCACACATCATGCAAGGATGTTCTTAAGTAACGATTAGAAAAAGCGCGGGAAACTTGATTTTGGCGGACGTGATTTTTCTCGTTTCTGAAATTAATTTTAATTATTATTAGTTATTAGAGATTAGTAGTGTAAATAATAGTATATATGTTAGTTTATTATTTTATTTAGTTTCTGTAAATAGTATTTCGAGGAGATTCTGTAAGTTTTTTATTCTTTTTTGTGGTGATGAATGAGCCGCCCGACCCGGGGGATATTCCCCCGGTCGGTTTAAATATTATTATTGATAATGAGCATATGTTAACTGACTCCAGTACTGCTACGGATAGCTCTTTAAGATCCGATAGAAAAAGAATTCGGTCGCCCCGTAAAGTATGCAAGAATTGCAATAAAAGAAGGAAGCATAAGCATTCCCATAAGAATAAACCGTCGGACTGCAATTGTGACATTGTGAATGAAACACAATGTAGTATCAGAGAAAGATCACCTGTTAAAATTACCAATAAAAGTAATCGGGTTGAATCTCTAGACATTGGGTCTAAAGATTCAACTTGCTCTCAAAATATAACTCCCCCACAGCCACCTCAGCAGGTAGTAAGGACTCAATACGAATCAACCGATGCATCTCCTTTTATTGTGCATGTACAAAAAGAATCTTCTGACAACACTGCAACACTTCATCCTGTCGCCTTTGGACACTTTTTAAAACAAAACTTGTACAAAAGTATTATTAATGGTAGTCTAAAGAGGATTGGAAGAAACCGAATTACATTATCTTTTAATAAATACCAAGATGCAAATTCATTTATTAATGACTCATCGCTAACAAAACATAACTTAAAAGCTTATATTCCCTCCTTTAGTATAACACGGATGGGTTTAGTCCGTGGTGTACCTACTGAATGGACTGTGGATGATATCATTGAAAATATATCCGTTCCCATTGGTTGTGGCAAAGTAATCAAAGCCAGACGATTAAATTATAAAGTCCATGGTTCAGCTCCAGTATGGAAACCATCTCAAACGGTTGTTCTTACATTCGACGGACAAGTGTTACCCAAACGGGTTTTCTTATGTTATAATGCCCTGTCGGTAGAATTATATACGTTCCCAACGATCCAATGTTTTAATTGCTGCAGATTCGGTCACACTAAGATGCAGTGCAAGTCTTCTCCTCGATGTTACAAGTGTGGGCAAAACCATACAGCTGACACATGTGACTTGGAGGAGGACTGTGCAAAATGCTTCCTTTGTGGCGGCCTACATTTTGCTACTAATAAATCTTGTCAAGAGTTGGAAAGACAAAAACGAATCAAAATTTACATGGCCCAGAATAGTGTGTCATATTCTGAGGCATTAAAATTACATCCTCCTCCTTCCAAATCATATGCCGAGATATTAACTTCCACTTCTCACAATAATTCCAACCATGATAAATCACCCTCAACACATCCGTCATCACCATCATCACCAAATAAATCTTACAAAAAGACCGTCTTCCTACAGCCAAAACCACTGCCTAAATTTACAAGAGGATATGACCGTGAAACACACCAGTCCCTTATTAAAGATTATGATGGTCCATCTCCCTCTAATGGGTGTGCCCTGAAAAATAATAATATAAATAATAATGATGTAAATAATAACGACAAACAAATCATTGATGTAATATTAGCTTTATTTAAATCTTTATCTCTATCGAATTCTTTACCGTCCAACGTTGCCTCATTAATTCAAACTTTCATACAACTCATTAATAATGGACAATCAAGCGAAAATTCTTCAATGGAATTGCAGAAGTGTAATAAATAAAAAGTGTGAATTGATACATATTATAAATAAATATGAACCAATTGCACTTGCTCTTTCAGAGACATGGCTTAAACCAGGATTCTCATTTAGAATCTCTGGCTATGTCTGCCTAAGAGCTGACAGACCTGATGGGTATGGCGGGGTTGCCATACTTATCAAAAATACACTTTCTCATAAACCTTTTCCTCTTCCTCCTCATAGTGATGACATATCTGTCGTTGCTGCTGTTGTAAATAGTGTTTGTATAGTCTCTCTTTATTTCGCTCGCCCTTCTGTAAATATTTTTTCTGAAATTTATGATTTATTTTCTGTATTACCTAAGCCATTTTTAGTAATGGGAGATTTTAATTCTCAGCATCAATGCTGGGGTAGTTCAACCACAAATTATTATGGTGAACAACTCTTAGAAGTTTTTGATTCCCATAATCTATGTATTTTAAACACCTGCCTTCCAACTCGCCACACAAACCCAGATGAAGGCATAAGTGCCCCAGACTTGTCTGTCTGCACTCCTGATTTGGCTTCATCTCTATCATGGGCGCCCTTACCCTCTTCCTATGGCAGTGATCATTTTCCTTTAACCATTTCTTTTCCCTATAATAGACCAAGTGTTACAACTCCCACTCCTCGACTGAAATACAGACTGACAAATGTTGATTGGAGTACATTTAAACATTGTGTTGAGCAGAAAATGCATAGAATTCCTAAAACATGTTCAGGGAATGAAAAACAATGTTCTGATCTATTATCAAACATTTTGATAGAAGCTGCTGACCAAACATTCCCTCTTAAAAATGTAACTTCTGGTAGAATACCCTCCCCACCTTGGTGGGATGATGAATGTACTCAGGCTGTCAAAAAGAGGAAAAAGGCAGAAAAACAATATTGTACTATGATGACTAATGAGAATTTCGAAAATTTCTTGCAAGTTTCTCGTGACACAAGGAAATTGCTTAAAAAAAAGAAATTTGATGGATGGCGAAAATATTGCACTTCTATCTGCCCTGATGTCTGTCCATCTGTTGTTTGGCGTAATATAAGACGGTTTAAATCCGCCATTAACAATTCTACACACAATAAAATTCCTTCAGAATTAGTTAATCAATTTATGGATCAGTTGGCTCCACCTTATGTTCCAGAAAATAGTTTTATTTCAATACCATTATCCATTTCTAATAATAATGACCCATTTGGACTAAATTCCCCCTTTTCTTTTAATGAATTAAAAGGTGTTCTTTCACATGTTAAAGATTCTGCCCCAGGAGATGATGGTATCCCATATTCCTTCATTGCAAATTTGAGTGAACCAGTTCTTAACAAATATTTAGATCTTATTAATACTATCATGACTTCTGGTAATATTCCTTATTCCTGGAAATCTCAAACAATTATTCCAATTTTAAAACCACACAAACCATCTTGTGAAGCTTCTTCTTACCGCCCTATTGCTCTTTCTTCTGTTTTGGCTAAAATTGCAGAACACCTAGTTAAAATTCGTTTAGAATGGTTTGTTGAAAGTAACAAGCTAATTGCTCCCACTCAATTTGGATTCAGAAAAGGAAGGGGTACTTTAGACAGCCTGAGTGTGTTTGTCACTGACATTCGTTTAGCCTTTACTAGAAATGAACATGTAATTGCAGCTTTCTTGGATGTCAGTTCAGCATATCGCACACCGGGTGCAATAACGTCATAAGTGCTAAAATTGCAAAAATGAGATTTTGATCACAAATGCTGTTAAACATGCGTCTACATCCGGTGCAAAAATATCATAAATGTAACTCCAAAAATGACCCTCTGAGGGCCTAACTGTCGTTGTGGTTTTGGCGGATTTTTGAGAACTCTAGTGCGAGAACGTCCTAATTGGACGATTGCGCGCGGCCTCTCGCAGAAAATGTTTGTGAGTAGGAGCAACAACGTCATAAAGGGAATTATGACAAATTTTCATACAATTTTGGGGTATGAATGTCATAAGTTCACACTTCTGACTTTGTAGTCCTATTTATTTTAAAAGCAGTAAGTAGTTCTGTCATTTATTACAATTAACAATTTAATTTAATTACAATTAAAACGCTCTACGGAAGGCTCGATTTGACCATATTCGCCGCATTGGGAACAAACTCGCGAAATCAGTCGAATCGAACTTCTGCCGCCCCTTACTACCTTCACTGCTAAAACCTGATGGGTCACTTGCCCACACTGCCGAGGAGAAAGCGAACTTATTCGCTTCTATCTTCGCAGAATCTTCGCGGCTAGATACGACTGGCACTATACCCCCCCTCGTCCACTAGTTTGCGTGACTTCTATGTCAGACATGCGCATACGTCAGACAGAGGTTCGTAGGATATTGTGGAATCGAGACGTGAACAAAGCAAGTGGTCCCGACGGTATTCCAGCCATGGTTCTAAAAACCTGCGCACCTGAACTGTCTTCCATATTGACGCGCCTCTTTTGCCTCTCCATGGCTTCTGGACAAGTCCCAAAATCCTGGCAGCTTGCTAATGTGCAACCAGTGCCGAAAAAGGGTAGCCGTGCCGACCCTGCCAACTATAGACCGATTTCGGTCACTTTTAAGTACTCTTACAGAGTATGGAACGTGTACAGACTCCTGGCATACCTAGAAGCGAACGACCTCCTCAGTGACCAGCAATATGGGTTACGCCGAGGCCGCTCTACTGGAGACCTTCTAACGTATGCCACGCACATCTGAAGTGAAGCCATCGAGAAGAATGGAGAGGCTTTGGCAGTCTCGCTCGATATCTCGAAGGCTTTTGACAGGGTTTGGCACGAGGTCCTTATTAGCAGGCTACCGTCCTTCGGTCTACCCACTATAGTCTCTGTGATTGGGTATAAGACTTCTTGAGGGACCGATCGATTCGGGTTGTCGTTAATGGCAGCTCGTCCGATCAAATGGCAATCAATGCTGGAGTCCCTCAGGGATCCGTGCTCGCAGCAACGCTTTTCCTGCTTTACATAAACGACCTACTGATAACAGGTACGTTTGGATACGCAGACAACACAACGGTTGTTGAAAGCTATATACTCAACTCACGAGCTAGTCGTGTACAAATACAGTCGCTCAGAGAGGCAATGGTCGAACGTATGAACGTGTCTCTGAAGGCAGTCTCCAATTGGGGTGAAGACAACTTAGTCACTAGTCACTTCAATACTAGTAAGACGGCGTGTCTTATCTCCACAAAACGGAGTCTATTTATCCTGACTCCTACCTTCTGAGATGTATCCCTTCCAATAACCGATCGTCTTGAGCTACTAGTATCTCGCTGACTTCGAAATTTAATTTCGGCTTTCACATTGAGTCGAAAACTCAACTAGCCACCAAAAAGCTGGGCATCCTCAACAAGGTGAGACAGTATTTTACACCGGGGCAGTTACTTGACCTCTATCAAGCGCAAGTCCGGTCCAGGTGTGGAGTACTGTTCTCATCTGTGGGACGGTTCAGCCAAATAGCAGCTTGAGGCGCTCGAGTCAGTCGAGAGAAGGGCCAAGAGAATCATCTGCGATATCGATCTGACGGATACTCGACAACAAAGTCTGGAGCACCGTCGCAAGGTTGCCAGCCTATCGGTTTTTTATAGGATACATTTCGGCGAATGTGCCGAGGATCTACACAACCTTATCCCTCCGTCCCCGTTTCACCATCGGACTACCAGACAAACGGCACTGAGGCACCGCTTCACGGTAGACATTCCTCTAATACGCACTGACTACGACTGAATAAGAAAAAACATATTGGGCAGATGCCGCCAAAACAAAATGGCCTCCGCAGATTATTAACATCGACCCGCTCTATTTGAAAGTCCCTTTATAAGACATTTAGAGTTTAGATTTTTTGTTTAGTTCTGCCTTTATGACGTTATTGCACAGAAAATTTTACGTTTAATTTAATTTTCTGCACAATAATGTCATAAATGTAGGTATGGTTTTAAAAAATATTAAAGATGTACCACTTATATACATTTTTTTTTCTGAAACAACCTTAATTTTAAAATATGGAGAACAAACAATATTTTGGTAATCGATATATAAAAGTATTGTAAATGCATTTCATTTTATCAAAACAACAACTTTTAAATCGATCTCCTGAAAAAAACGTAATTTGTTACTTATGACGTTGTTGCACCGGGTGTGCGATATGACAGTGTACTCTTATCAGTCCTGAAACAAAAACTTAATTTATTAAATGTTCCAGTTATGCTCTCAAATTTCATTTTAAATATGTTATCTGAAAGATCAATAAATCTTTACCTTGATAACACTAAAGTTAGTAGACTGGTATGGAAGGGCCTTCCCCAAGGATCAGTCCTAAGCCCTATTCTTTATAATATTTATACTTATGATTTAGAAACGTCTCTCAATGGATCTGTGCAGGTGCTTCAGTATGCCGATGATTTACTTTTATACTGCAGTGGGCAATCTGTAAACAAAATAGGTGACAATTTAACATCATCATTGTCTCTATTAAACTCATGGCTTTTAAGAAATGGTTTGGATTTATCTGTAAATAAAAGTAATGTTGTATTATTTACTAGAATGCGTAAACCACCTAATGTTAGTGTACAGTTCGATCAAAAACCATTACCAGTAAAAAATCAAGTAAAGTTCTTGGGCGTGATTTTAGACTCTCATCTTACAGGCCTTAATCATTGTGAATATATTGCAGCAAAATGTGAAAAAAACATCAACATTATTAGATGCCTCTCAGGGGTCTGGTGGGGTGCCCACCCATTTTCATTGAAGCTTATTTACAATGCTTTGATACGAAGTGTATTAGACTACGGAACTTTTTTGTTGGAGCCTGGTAGTGTTGCTGGCTTTCAGAAACTGGATAAAGTACAGTCAAAGGCTCTGAGAATTGTTTCGGGTGCAATGAAATCAAGTCCGATAAATTGCCTACAAGTAGAATGTGGTGATCCTCCCCTGCGGTTAAGACGTCAATATTTGTCGGATAGATTTGTGTTTAGGTGTCAACAGTTTGTAAATCATCCTCTATCCAAAAGAGTAGCTGATCTTTCTGAGGAAGTGGCCACATCCAGATATTGGGCAAAAAGATCTGCTCCTTGTCTTATAGAAAGCCTCTCAAAATGGAAAGCCATTGAAGCTCCAGCTCATCAATCCGAGTTACTACCCATATTTCATTGCAATTACCATGAACTCGTTTTAGACCCCAACATTCAATACAATATTGGTATCTCTAAGGATGACATATGTCACAATTCAAACTTTAACTACACAATAGACAGAGATTGGCTGGGTTGCCACTACATATTCACTGACGCCTCTAAACAGGGCGCTAGTTGTGTGGGTATTGGAATATATCACCTTCAATATAATATAATTGAAAAAATAAAACTCCCCCCAGAATCCTCCGTTTACACTGGAGAGTGCTTTGGGCTGTATAAAGCGGTTGAATATGTTTTATTGATGGGACTACAGAGATCATTAATTGTAACAGATTGTAAGAGTGCCTTACAATCATTAGCTAAATTTCCGTTTTATAATCAAAATAAACCCATCATCTTTGATATCCGTCGACTTTTACATAAATGCACATTAAAGGGTTATTCAGTCAGCTTCGCCTGGGTCCCGGCCCACTGTGGTATCTCAGGAAATGAAAAGGCGGATCTTTTGGCGAAGGATGCAGTAGTGTGTGGTGACATTTTTCCTTATGTGAACTACCATCATGATTTGTCTACCTTACCCAGGGTTTATTTGCAGGAATCCTGGAATAAATTTTGGGCTGAGGATAATTTAAAAGGAAAGATTTACCGGAGCATACAACATAATATACCAGCAAAACCGTGGTTTTCCAAATGTCTCTTTAATAAATTAGTCACATCTATTATAATACGTATGAGACTTGGACACAACTGCACTCAATCTCATTTAGCGCGTATTAACGTAATTAATAGCCCTGACTGCCTCTGCGGAACTGGTGTGGGAGATTTAAATCACATTCTATTTGCCTGTCCTTTATATGACTATGCCTCCTTTTTTAGCAATTTAATAAATTTACATGTTCCTTTCCCTACATCGGCATCTTGCCTCCTTTCTAACTTTAATATTAATATTTATAAAGTTATTGCCCAATTTATTTTACGTAATAATATAAAAATTTGAATATATGTAATTATTATGTTTACCTTCCTATTTACAAACTTTTACCCATATTTTTATATCCTAGTAAAATTATTATATTTACATATATATTTTAGACTAATCTCTATAACATCATTCTTAATCCAGTCCTAATTCCAAATTCCTTGTTTTTTAATTTCTATACGTTTCCCCGTTTTTAACTTGAAAATGGCATACAAGCACAAAAATGTGCAAATGCCAAAAAAAAAAAAAAAAAAAAAAAAAGTAACGATTACTTAGAACAGACACTAGATGGCATTAGCTGCACTGCACGATATCGGTAGGCGGTTAGCTGGGCAATATTTATACGAGATTAGAGCTCTGAGCGAATGGTAAGTAGTTTTTCAATTATATTTATATTTTTTTTCATGTATGACTGTCATTTACAACTTTTAAAACCTATATCCTAACATCATTCAATGTGATATAGATTGACATGACAATGTATCCTCGCAAACTCACACATCCATACTCACACACGCACAAACACACACATACATATACACACACACACCCATCACTCACAAACGTTGATTTACCATTAACATTTCTTAATATTATTATTATTACATAAGTTTAAACTATTATTGTCTTGTTTGTATGACAAATATGATAGTAATACTCCTGGTGATCTGAAACACAGGTCTATCCTAAATTCCTAGGTCTTTGCCTAAATTAGACACCAGTCTCTATTTGTACAACATGCAATGTATTTTCTTTAACAATTTGTGAAAGAGAAAATAAATATTTTTATTATTTTTATTTTATTATTTAATTATGTAGCGAACGGAGGTGCAGTCCATCTGATTGTAAGTGCATACTACAGCACGTGGATATCAACAAACTGTCGTATAATAAAAATTACTATAGTGTTTAAGAATTTTTAAATGATACAATGTGATATTAGATCTAATAGGTATATACATAATTATAGTTAAATTGTATTTTATACACAGACACTTTGATATTACTATTAGTTATAATTTGTCTGTTTTAGCTTTAATTAAAATACATATATTATGTAATTTTAACGCCAGAACAGGTAGAATATGCTGTACTAATGTTATATTACAACAACTGTATTTACTATATTCAACGAATAAAGGAACTCTCAACTTTGAACTTACAGTGCAGCGGTATAGTGTCTCATGTACCATCATGCACGATCTCCCACTAAACCGCGGCACACAGTACCTAATGCATCTACTATTTGGATGCAAGTTAAAGGTGAGAAAGTGGTGCTGTCGCCCTTGAGTTCGATCACAAGACCCCTACTAGAAAACTATCTCTAGACCATTACTCAGAAAAATAAATGTAACTAAGTTGCGATCCGATTAGAAACCCATTGATACACAAACAAACAACATGGACGGTCTGATATTACTTGCCCATGGCTCCGGGGCGGGGTTGATTTGTTGTGGGTCTTTACTGTTTGAAATCTAATCCGCGGCTAAGCCGAAGCTGCGCGGACCAATCGATATTGTAGGTTAAGCAATGTTAACCGCGGCCGGCGATGGATGGGGGATTATCTTTAACATAACGATTTTTTCTCCATGCTTCGGAGAGCACGAGCCGTCGGTCCGGCTATGCTATTCTGTAAATGTGACTAATTTCCAGTCGCTTTCGAAATCGACTAATAGTTTGGCAAGTAACCGGTACATCTCGGATTTAGTACATCCTTATTTCCATACAGATACGGTTGATAACTGCTTGGCAAAAAAATTGACAGCTTGCCAGTTACTATCCTCTTGCAGATTTGACAGCTTTACAGGCAAGTAACGCAATTTCTTATGTCAAAATCGGAAACTGGTCATGGAGCAGTTTCTTAGTAATTTCTTGTACTTTGGCGAGATAAAATAATGATATTTAAAAGGTTTTTTTACTTCAGATTAACGTTATACAACAAATCAATAACTGTTTAATACTATGTATGTCATAAAATACTAATTAAATACGTAATGCAATAGAATTTAGGTCATATTATTTTCAGTCATAGATCTCGAGATTTTTCATACAAACTAATAAATATGACAAGTAGTAGCACGAATTATGCCAGTCTGGGATATAAAAAGCACTAAATGAAAATAATGTATCTTCAAAATATTGAAACAATAATATTATGTAGCTAGGTTGTAGGCTTCCTCTTTCTCGCCAAACTAAACAAATTTTAATGAATTCTGGCACACGGGTAAGTGCTTTTTATCGACGTACCTAGTTCAAATCTAGTTACTTAATTTAATAAAAAATGAAAAACCTGATTCATTCCATTTCAAGGATGGTGGAGACCTTTGCCCAACAATGGGACAATACAGGTTATGCACCAGATAATGTAACTGCTTACATTCTGTATTCACGTTTATTAATTTATTAAAAGTTTACATTTATAATTTCTTATGTACGTAACGTAGTGTCTATGTATATGATAATTATGTGAGAGAAATAATAATATATTAAAGAAAAATCAGAAGTTTTGACAATTTTATTATTTCACAGAATTTCAGGAACATTTATTTTCTTCTAATGTTCGTTAGGCTTGCACTGATGAAACTTAAGTCTTAAAAAATATTAAGCTCTGAAATCACCCGCCACTATCATCTTTATCATAATACTATTATAATATAGGTGTGCTGTATTCGTGTATTGCATCTGAAAGACAAAAAACATTACAACACAAGTGAGAGATTTCATTTCATCGTGTCACGGAGGACTAAGTAGAAATTATAACGCATACTCACTGTTTCTAGTACATAGCAGTAGCAAAGAGTGAAAATCACATTTATATATCGTTTTTATAGTTGTCTTAAAATACTGTCTTGATCTTAGATATTTGTTTTGTAATAAGGATAACTTTTTTTTCCATCACATCGCGTTCCATTCTTATTTTATTTAATTTTATGCACTCGTTTTATACTAAAGAGAAAATCTCTCCGAAAATACCTCTTACCATAATGACTTATATTGTGTTTGTTGTTATAATGTGTACAATTTTCTATTGATATAATCAGTTAAATAATTTGAATTTTATTGTTTGAATTTGTTGCTTTCTTAATGCAGTTTAAAGCTATTTAAATGCTTTTTGTTGTAATGAAACGTTCCAATTTTCTTCAGCCAAAGACATTAGTTGCCACAGAGTAAACATGCATTTTAGTAGGTGTCAACAAGAAGGTTTTATCAATACAAATAAATAATATTGAATTGTCTGTTTTTATTTTAATGTCACAACAACAATATTTTTAATATAATGTTATAGTTATTTGCTCGATACTTATTTATAAAATCAGTTTTAATTTATTTAGCTACCACGCAGACAAATCCGCGAGTGAAAGTCAGTTCGTTTATTTTATTGTTTTATTCTCGCGAACTACTGAATATTGAACTGATATTTGAGATTACGCTAAACGTCACGGGAATGGAGCTGTAAGGTTTAATGCGGGTCAAAGCGTGGGCGTAGCTATTACTAATTTATAATGAATTCCACGCAAACGAGGTGGCAGGCAAAGTAGTTATATAAATAAATATATGGAGAATGTTCAAGTTAAATATTGAAAGCCCAAAAACTTAATTTATGATTTTGTGTTTATACTATTTATAGCTACATGGCGAAACCTCACGGTAAGCGGCCGCAAATTTTACCTCTAAGGTAATACTAAAAATATTTATTTTTTTTCTAAGTGGCAGGCAGCAATTTTAAGGCGTCCTTTCACTTTCAAATATATTTTTAAAAATGTAGAAGTTATATTTCACTCTTTACATCAATTTCAAATGTAGTTTAAAAAGTATTATTTTATTGTTAAATAGCTTCTGCCCGTGGTTTCATCCCCGTTAAGTTCGATATTTCTGAGTTATTATATCTTTCAAAATTGAGAAACCTTCCTTATACACTTGCAACCCATAATTTACCCCCTTTGGGAGTTAAATTGCCAAAAAATCTATCCCAAATTCATCTACAAAATTTATTTTATTTACTTTACCTATAATTTATGAACATATTTACAGACAGACAAAAATCCAAAAAATATGTTTCGGCTTCTACTGCTGTTCTAGTCTCCTCTTATTATTTTTTTCTTAAATGTCTTTAATGAACAGGCATTTATAATTTCAAATTTTATTATATGTATGGATTAGCTAATAATCATAAAACCATTAAACCTTTTATTACGACTCAAGTTATTTCAACCACAGATAAAACATCATTAACTAATACAGTGCGCGCCACAACTCAGTAAAAAATTAAAAACCAAAATAATTTTTACTTCTATTAAAACTATAACTATAACACAACAATAAAAGTGGATAAATTTGTATATTCCTCGTCCTATTAAATAAGAAATAATTTAATATCAGTTAATAATTTACAAATTGGTCATTTCCATTTAGTTTTGCCTATTGTCGTAAGCCATTAGTAATAACACGCACTCTATTTTTTTGCTATTTTGAAATGAGTTTTTAAGCGTAAGTATTAATATCAGGCAAGTAACCAGGAGAGTAATCCGTGGTTTCGTTATGTCAAAAATGCATGTTTTGAGTGAAAGAATTACTAATTGACAGAAACTATTTGTTAAGAAACCAAAATCTCAATAAGCGAATAACCCCAATTTGAACATCTATGGCAGTCGTTACGGGTAGTCAGAGGCTATAAAGTCTGACAACTAGTCTAACAAAAAGTATCGTACTACCTAGAACTGGTTTGTGGGGTCTGATAGCAGTCGCTTCACATAAAATACTAATATTCAGCTACATCCGTAAGACTAGAAGCCAAGCTAAAACCGAAGAAAATCTCGGCAATTTTTTGACTGTTTGAAATCTAATCGTTATCAACTGGTTATAGTAGAATTGCCGGCACATAACGCAAATGAGCATGAACTAATCTTTCATGTCTTATAAGCTGCGCGAATTGTCAAAATTTGGTGATCAAGGTAGGTTGGGTAAAGAACTAAACTACCTACTTAGAAAAAACAATGATTGATTTCAATTGTTTATTCCTTAGGATAGTACCACTTGCGTCACTTGCGCATTGGGTATTTCCTAATGGATACCTATTTACCATGTTTCGAAAGGGGCACATTTGTATCATATTCGCGATTTGATCACCGTTTTACGTGTCTTAGATATGGATGTGACATGGGTAGATAGGTAACTAGATAATAAACAAAGGCTAAGTATAATACAACCGCGCTCTGATAGGTACACCAGGGTACACCACTACAAGCTTGTCGCATCTGTGTGCGTGTGATTTGGACACCAAAGACATGTATTTTCACTTATGTGTGTTATGATACGAATGTTGAAGCCCAAGACTGTGATTTACGATCATAAAAAAAGAAGGCAAGAAGATTTTAACAGAGGAAACTTAATAAATGACACAATATTTTTACCCCTTCGGCAATCAAATCTGTGAGCTTAAATTGTGTGCAGTATAGCTGTCTTGCAACTTCTAGAGTTACTAGACTAACCAGTCAGGCTTCATTAATAACATAGTTAACTCTCCCTACCAACCAATTCAATAAAATCTCCGGGAAAGTGTTCAGAATAATTAGATATCGATTGTAAATAGTATAAGTGGATTGCGACGGGCTTCTCGGCTAAGCCGAGATGACCCCCGGCTGCGAACTTCCTCCTCAATATTCATAAATCGGAGTTCATTATAGCCAAGTTGGAAGTATTACACCGTTCGGTAAGGATTATACCGCCTGGGAAAGAAGATTAGACTCGATGAAGTTGCGAATATTGATGGCGACTTTCGGAAAAAGATTCCATTCCACTGGAAAGTGAATCGAAATTTTTGAAAACATGATTTTGTCACTGAATTTTTCACTCGAAACTGTTAGCTATTGATAACTACTTAAGTACTTAGGGCCAATTTCAGAGGTTCCGGATAGCTCTTATTTGTTCCATAAAATGTAACCTAACCTACGAATTATTCGTAGAACCTAACCGAATATAAAACTGACACAAGTTTTACACGCACACTACGGTTGTCATTTTCACTTATGTGTTTTATTGGTTTATCCTGTCAATAAGGTATATCTAACACTTCTGAAACTGGGTTTTAGTCTAGAATTAAGAGAAGAGTTTTTACATTTTTAAACTTTGAAACCATAACGATATCACGGCACCTTAAACATGGAAATCTAATTAGTAAGTGAATTAATAAGGATAAGATTTTCTAAAATCTGACGTGACTTGACAATAGCCGTCTCTAAATGTACACCACAGATGTACAGACAGCAGCAAGCATGTGTCCTATTGTTTAACGACGGCCTCAAATTCGTCGTAACTGAAAAAAGCCCGCTCCACAACCGCCCTGCGCCCATATGGCTTGTAATAACAAATTCTTAACCAAAAGTAAACCGATGTATCCTCGTGTTCCGCTTTTAGTTAGTCCGGGCAAGCAAGCAGGCGAAAATGGCATTAAGCCGTTTGAGTCTTTGAGTGCTTTTGTTTCCTTCAGCCTTCAAGTGCCCGCGTCGAGTTTTGTGTAAACAAATCGTTTTTTGTACAAATTCCTTTCTTTGATTTAATGCAACACACATGTCAGATTTATAATATCACTCGCCTTGCATGTTCAAGGTCAGATCTCGGCTGATTGTTGCTACTTTTAATCAGCATTTGAATATTGTTCTTGGGTTTCCACCTGAAGACATACAACTGCATGCAATAGTTTAAATGCTGAAGTAACATCTTATTAGGAACGGTGGAATGTTGAATAATAATATATTTGAGTTGTATTTTAAAAAAATAATCGTAATTTCATGATAGATAATTATAAAATTAAGTAACTATATCTTGTCCAGCATGCCATTTCTTATTTTTCCGTTTAGTGTGAGCTCCTCCTTCAGATGTCACTGTCGTCGATGCTCTATGTGGGTCTCCGAATACTGCGCCGTCTCCAGCATTGTCATCATGCGATTTTTTGTCACGTTCTTCATGCTCTCCCATCCTCAGAAATATAGCAGCCCCGGTCAGCCCGGTCTCTGTGACATTATCTTGTTGCTCAGACCTTTCTGCCATTTCTATTAAATTATGGATCTCGAACGCAACACGTTGGATATCTGACAAACTTTCTACTTGCTAGAATAAAATGATAAACATTATAGATGAATCATGATAGAATATATGTTCAGTAAAGGATTATGCGAAAAAGGCACTTTCTGTGCTAACCATAATATTAACAATTTTATTTGTCATGAAGTAGATTTTGAAATTATGAGGACAAATGTTTGCTGTCTCTTGATATTTTATTAGTAATGAAGCTCCTGACCAAGAGCGCGAGAAAGAAGGCGGTATCGCCTAACCTAACTTTGCGCAAAATATTTAGTAGTGTTTGCGCCTAGGTTCAGTGTTCCTGTTACCAAACTGGAAATCTAAACCTAGGCGCAAATTCTAAGGTACATATAGCACCATCTTTCCAACTATTATTGATTCTGTCAGTTCACAAGGCTGCAGTTGCAACTTGCCGTCAGGTGAACCACAAGTTCGTTCACTGCATAGGTCCAGGCTGTTTATTTTTTCCTAATTTTATTTTTAGCTGATGGAAATGAACTTTAACAGCGTCAAGAATCTATTGTTTCAATAAATGCCTGTATGGCACATCCATCGTGTATACACAAATACCTGTTCTGCCGGCATAGACCAGCTCGCTACCCTGCTATACGTTTGTAGCATGGTTTTCATTAAAGCTCGCAGATTGGCCAGTAGGTCTCCGATCTGAAAGGCAGTGAATTCGCCATGCATTTTTTTCAAATGCTGGACACTAGCTATTTTCACCATGGAATCTTTTACCAATTCTGCGTCCAGTTTCATCAGGTGCCTCTTTATGATTTCAGGAGCGCGTCCGGAATAAGCCGGGTCACAGGAGCGCCATAAAACTGGAATTTAAATATAATAAAATTCAATATTGAGTTTAAAATATCTCGTCTACTTTCCTGTAGCCGACTAGCCGATTAAATATCGTAGTTATTTATGACATTTGTTTTTTTGAAAACAACAAGAATTACACGAGTCATTAATATAATTGCATTCACAATGATAAAATAATGTGTTTCGGCAATTATATAGAGGAAACCACAGCGACTACATTAATATGTACAGAAATTTAAAATTTTAGATATAATATATAATGAAACATACATACATGAAAAAACAGACAAACTTAAAACTTACATAACATGTGATATTATATTATAATTGGGAGTAGAAATATAAATTAAAATGAAAATTAATAATTGATTGAGCTATACCTATTATAGCTTGCAGTATAAATCAAATAATTCCAAGTTGCTAAAGCTTAATGCTCACATCATTTAATATTCTAATATAAGATTAAGCACCTACTCAAGTGAATAGGTGCCTGAGGACCCACGGTAGTTTTATCTTCTGATCTTATTTTATGTAACGTGGAATTATATACCATCAAGTCAAAAAAAAGTTTTGACTTTTCTTAGTATTAGATTGCTGAGCATGGTTAAATGCTATATATAAATCAATAAGATTTATCTACCATCGTTTCCATAATGTTTGTTTACTATTAATTTCCTTGGCAAAACATAGATAAGAATCTAAACGGGGCTATAAACCTGAACCTATTATATAAGTATAGTATGAAAGTGTACGGCAATTTCATATTCTCTACGCAGAAAAGAAGAGGCTTCTTAAAAAGCTAGTATTTATGAGATATACGCACATGCACTGTATAGAAAGAGCTGTATAACAATTATAAACATGTCAATTGTCAACCAAAATAAAATAGCGCTTCAATCAAATAGTAATCTGTCGGTATTAATGTTGGGCTTAAATAACTTTGATCACAGGCTAGCTGAAAACAAAGCACTTATAAATAGGCAGGTAGTAGAAGGCTATGATGTAGAGCTATTACTTGTTAATACCATGTAATTGTTACTACAATAAAAAAAGTAATTAAAAAAAATACGCTAATAATCAGAACGGTATTTTATTTCAGTTAGTTAAAGCGCAGCTGATAAAAAACAGTTAGAGGCGCAAAACGTTTTAAGTGTTTATTAATATCAAAAGTTATAATGGTGTTCACTTTTCGAGCGATTAGAGGCATTATTAACCGTCGAAGAACAACGTCATTCCTTTGGAAAATTACTATTCAGTTGGCGGTGTGTGCGTTGTTGATGATTTACATACAAGGCATCATTCTGTACAGTCTGTCCGGCACGAAAACAGAATCTGTTGTATGTCTATGTTTGTATGGAAGCAGGACTCTTGTCTGTATTCTGTTTTGGCTGATAGTTCTCACTGTGAGCAATAAAGGTGTTGATGGAAGCCGCGAAGTTTTCAACACGTTCAGCGATGAGCCGAAGAGTTGTACGAAGATATTATAATAATATTTGAATAGGAATATTTTAATCTAAGCATTATCAGTAATATCACATATTAGCCAACGAGTTCTTATAATAGTGATTAAGTATAATTAAACGTGGGATATTGTGAATTAAAAGTTTAATCTTTTGTTCTTTTCTTCTATAGCTTTTTTTCTTCTTGTTATTTTTTAAACGTTGCCGAACTTCCGATAAAGGCCATATTATCCGGCTTGGTAGTGTGAAATTACTAACTACAGTACCTAGTTAAAATCTTAATTTATCGTCATAACGATATATTGTGCTTCTATGTGCCTAAAACCTTTATAACCGACAAAAAATAACGAGAGAACGAAGAGATTTTCAATTCAACCGTATATGCTTGCTTTGAAGTCGTATGACTTGCAGTTGATCGCCGAATCATTAGTTATTAATTAAACCACTTTTTTTAAAAAAATATTGTTGTTTATTACCTTTTCTACAACTAGAAAGGCATTAAATATCAAGCAAACATCAGTCACATTTTTGTACCTATGAATGTCAAAATTCTACTCTTAACGTCAAAAATGCCTCTATTAAAGTCAATAATGCATACATAATTTCTGTATTTATTTATATGTGTATATTATATGAGTAGGTGGAGACCCGCTGCTACTTTTCTCTGGTTATTCAACAGAGAGCATTTAATTGTGAACTTCACTGTAAAAAAACAAATTAACAATGCATTTTTTCAATGTCATTGTTTATATCGTAGACTCAGACTGTGATTTTTGTAGACTCAGATCCGTAAAGTATCTTTGACTGTAGATGTCGTACTTACAACTCGTATGCTACGCCGGAGGTCTATGCTACGAAAAAGCTACGAGATTATTTACATCTTTTGATAAATTCTCTGACTGGTATCGTATCAGGTAGCAGCAAGTCTTATATCTACTACTTGTTTATTACAAACCTCGATCAATTACGGCTATAAATCACCTACTAACAGGGGAAATACCACCCAAAAATGATGAAACTAATTTTGGTATAAAATAATGTGATTTTTGTAGACTATTTATTTAATAATATGCTAGCTACAGCTGAAAACCTAATACAAAGCTACAGCTGAAAACCTAATACAAATATAGTTACACTAATAGGTAAGTACCAACAGATACGTGCCGCGAATCTCTTGGTTGTTAAATAGCACGATACCTTCCACTTAATATGTAGGTATTGCTGCCGTTATCGATCCGCACTTAATGTCCTCGAAATTGGATGAAAAGCATTGTGGTGTAGCGAGGGGCTGCACCACGGTGGTGCCTAGGGGAAGCAAGGGGGCGGAGCGACCGCGCCCCAAACGCTCCGCACCGTCTGTCCCTCTCTCGCGAAACCTTATTGATTTGAGCTTGACTTCCGGTATCCTACACAAAATATACATGGTTGGTTTAGGAGCTATAAATATAAATAACTTCAACATTTTTTTCAGTTATTGTTGTTATAGATAGCCTAGTTTTTAACAAATTTCAATATGTTTAAGGACGTAATTTTAAGTTAGTCTGCGTGAAATTTGCGATGGGGTTTATCAGGGATTTACATTTTCAGGTGCCTTTTGACATTATTCTTTATTTTTAATCGCCCAAACTCTGTAAAAACTGACCTACCGACATTTGTTTTATTTTATTAATCTGTAAGTAAATCCACGGACTAAGCTAAAGGTACTTCGCTAAGTGGAATACCCATAGGAAGGGAAGCTTTGTTAACATAATCTACCGCACACTGGTGACTGTAAAACATAAGTCTCTCTAGAGATTTCTTAGTTTACAGACATTTTATCAGCCAATAAGTGTTAAGTTTGGCAAACAAAGACCACATTTTAGGTATGTGCCCTTTCGCTGGCTCTCCTCCTTGTGAGGCTGCGGAAAAAAAAACAACAAGAAAGGTAATATAACCCATGCGCTGCTAGTATGCTTGCCGCCCGCAGCGATTCACGCCCGCGGTTTATTCTTTGCCCGCGGGCTCGTCATACCTAGCCGCGCCTCCCACCGGACTTGAAGTTCCGGACTGACCAGCGGGCCCACCCGGACCCCACCCAGCGACCCGGCTGTCTTAGCAGCCGGCGGTGATACCATCAAGACAGGCCAATGCCTGGACTGATTACCCCCTATGGAGTCTACGTGAAGAACCTCACGGAAGTAATATAAAAATATTTAGGTAAAGGGTTTTTATGAAAATTAACATAACATAACTTCACGCCTATATTATCCGGAAGGGCGTGATGTGTGCACATCATGTGGCTGAGGTGTACAACCTTCACCTGTTATATTTAGGCCCTATGCGATAGACGGTGAGCCTATCGCCACCCACCCAGCACAATTCCAATTCTGTGTTGCTATTGTTAATTTTCTGACAAAAAGTTTACAAATAACACTGCCCGACCCGGGAATCGAACCCGAGACCTCGCGGTGAGTAGCACATACGCTAACCACTAAACAATCGAGACAAATGATCAAACTTAAATTATGTAGGTTACTTCTTCTTGTTCATGCATCGCGTCGCGTCGCATAAGGTGCGTTGCCTGCTAATTTATCCATACCCTGGAATACCGCATTTTATTCCTAGTGATTTTAATCGAAATAAACGCCATTATAACTGCATTAATAAAATTATATTAATAAACATGTATCGCACCTGGTTTCAAGCGATACTAATTAAAAATCGACTAAGTTTCATTAGAAAAATTTGTAGCCGTAAAGACTTGTACCAAGGTATATTATATCAAAAGAAGATTGCAATGGACAACTGCTAGTTGCTCTATAGGTACCTACGTTATAGTCGTGGGTATTGTTAGGTGGTACAGGAGCGGCGGCGGCTGGCGTGTTACGATAACAAGTCGCGTCGGCCACCCCAACACCATTTACATTTTAATTGAGCCCCCGGGGTAGTGCACCGGATAAATTCCAAATGGATTAATTGTGTTTCACGTCTCATCCCTCCGTCATTTGGATATCGTGGCAACCGCAACGCTTTTACAGCTTAATATAGCTTAAATTGAATTGAGGAAAAATTTGCTCGGAAAGTTTTCCAACGTGAATTTAAATTACAATAGTGTGGCTCAGATAAAGATTAAACCAATGCCGCAAGAAGAAAGATTGGGATTGGGAAGATTGGGAAAGTTCTTGTTGTCGGTATAGAGAAAAGAAAATATACGGCGATATATACGATAACTACTTGATCTATATCATCATAATTCATAGTGATATAGATCTATAGATCATAGTGTGATTGTGTTCAAAAATATGCTTTCTTTCGACGTGTTTTACATATTTTTATTAAAACAAATGTGAAGCAGTATTAATTTAAAGTATTCTTAAGGACTAAATTACACTTACTAGGGGCTTGAAATCTGGCCAGCTACTGACTTGATTTGGTAGACCAGCAAGCAGCTACAATAATCGAGTAGAGCAGTGTATTTATGTTGTGCCATTTTCATTACTGTTCGAAATCATTTAGCATCTATCTATGATGAGAACATACTGTGCCCAAACATTCGGATGTAGTTCAGAAACTAATCCCGAGTTGTTTTCTTTTCTTTGAACATAACGTCGAATCCATCAATAAATTTTAGTTTTTTGTCCAAATGAAAAAATATCCGAGTCATTAAGAGGTCATCTCGTCCAGGCTTCCGGGATAGGCGACAGGCTGTCTGCTTTGGTAACACAAAAAAACCATATCGTAGGTGCGTATAACATCATCTAAATCTTCCCTCGGTTTAAAATGATAGATAACACTGTGAACCTTAATACGAACGAAATAAGGACAATCATAGCGCAGCTCTAATTGTTTCATCTGTAGTATAATTTATGAGGAAATGTGTTGGAACGACGGACGGTAGCGTTTCATATGTCACATAATATTAATTAGTCCCTTCAACAGATATTTTTTCATCCGTATCCACGTCGCTTCTCTTTATCTTTGCTATTCGATTTCGTACCTTATGTACTTTAATTTTAAGAGTTATAAATGCGTGTGAAGGAACAGAAATCATTCAACGACCTTTTAATGATGGCTGCCCTACAAATTGCGAGGTTCCGCTCTTTTACGAATAACTGCCCCTTTCGACTGAAAAACTTAATGACTGTTCGGGAAGGAAGTATCTATTCGTTATTTGTTGACAAAGGCTCAAATATTTACTCCTATTTTACTTCAGTGACGTAAAATGTATATTGATGCAGATAGCTGTTATGGAATTACGGTAGTGATCAAGATAGTGAAATTGCTTAGTAAATAAAATAAGAACTGCCAGAAGGTAAAATAGTTTCTGATTAAGTAAATATTTCCTATACGTCGGATAGGTTCTAACGAAATAGGTCAAAACTACTGAAGTATTGACACTTATTTATCTCAAAAAAAATGTCTAAATGTTAATGGTCACTTGTATTATTTATTAAACGTTGCCAATTTGAAGGTTCTATTCTACCACAGCCTATTCTTACAATGTGGTTCTACTAAAGATTAGTTCTACTAATTTATTTATTTAGAAGAGCGGTAGATTTAGTTTTCCTAGTACAAGAAAACATATTTTCCTTCAAAGATTACGAAATTGACATAATATAATTATACCCTTTAAGACCATTCTGCAAAATCTTTGCATATAACAAATGATAATACTTCAGAAGTGGATTATCTTATTATTCTGTTATCCCGTTACTGTTTAATTCCTTATTTTATTAGGTACTAAGTCAAAATCTAAACATTTAAAACTAAATGTACTAATACTACGTGAGATGACATCATTAGAAGAGAATTAACGGGTTAGTCATGAATTTCGCCGACCGGTTACTAAATTTCACATTTGAATGTACTTATTTTTTAACCGACTTTAAAGAGTAGGAGGAGGGCCTTAAGTCGATAGCTTTTTTTAAATATTTGTTTGCTGACGCGGGGACCGATTTGAGAAATTCTTTTTTTGTCTGAAAGAGTATTTTGGTCCTATTTTTATTAGGTCACGATCTGATGATGGGATCCTAGAGAAATCTGATTTAAAAGCATCTATATTGTTTTTCGTATATTACCTAAAGTTACTCAGATATTTGCATCTAGCAGCCAGCATTCCATGTTTCTGATCTGATGCTGGAAGGTACAACTCCTCAACGGTTAGGAGTGCGGGGATTATTATTTAAATATAGGCCGTTTTTCAAGTCATACACAGATGAGGCGAGTCATTGAATATTACTATCCGGATTACCTGTCTATTTGATATGATGATTAATGAAAATGAATTCATAATTATATAGTTTTTTTTATTAGAACATTAAATTTTATTTGTATAACCTCATTTCATGTTATTTCAAATATTGTTGAGCTAAGGCAATCTGTGTGTACATTTTTTTTGTAGTAATATACTCAGAGGAAATAATCTCTAATCAAAGAATATTTGTTATAAGCATTTATATAATTATTTTCTTTGTCTGTACTGCAACCGTTATGTAAACACACACATTGCTTTTACTCCTTTATTTTCTACTTGAAGTGTAAGATATTGCAACCATATATACTGTGGAATAATTTATTTATAAGTATTAATTTATTAGAATTATGGTCGAAAACAAACAAATATTGTATGAATTATTTGAAAAGATGGTGCACATGAGTTTCGCACCAGCTCTTCTCATGATGCAATACCCATCGGAGCTGGTAACTTGGATTGATTTTAATTCAAATTTCTAAGTTGAATTAAAGTCAATCTAAGCTCGGGTGTCAAATCATTTTATTGCAATAAGTATTATAATTTAATTAGCTAAGTTTTATTTTAATTTTATATTTTTTGTATTTAGATGTTTGTTTTGACGTGTTCAAGCGCCCCTTGGGGCCCATGGAAATAAATGATTTGATTTGATTTACTTAAGTATTTCTTACTATTGAATGCATTTTTGGAATTGAAGTCGGTTTTTTTTGTCAAAATTATTTTTATTATTCTTAATTTGGTAAAAGTCGATACTGCCGATTCTGGAGACATTGAAAACTGTTAGTAAGAAAAAGTAACAATGTATTCCATTAAAAATATTCAGGCACTACAAAAATGTAAGGGCAGCGTGGGATGTGTTCCAGTGACAATGCTACAATATATTCAATGGAATGTTCACCTTATTCCAATCACACTATGGTCGAAGTTCCAAGGGAGAATGTTGTTGGATCCTAAACCACTCGACTTCGAATGTCACGGATCAAATCGACAATAAATATCGAGTATTTACTTTACATTTACTCTATAATTGTACGTCCAAAATGACGGGCGGAGTGGTTGCTCGAATTCTGTCCATGACAATGCAACTCACCAGTAGTGGAGGCTATATTGTTATAAAAGGCTTAGCCAACGAGGAGTCTTGTGGAGTTCCATCTGTATTTTATAAAGGGTTTGAAGTAAAAGTGCACTGTCATTTTGCTGTGCATGCTGATACATATACCTATAGTAAGTAATGTATAATAAAAAATATTCACATCTTGTGTGGCATAACATTTTGTTCGAATAATACAAGTTATAAATTAACATATTTGTCTATATTACCCAGAAGGGTGTGGCAGAGGTGTACAACACCTAGATTTTACCTTTTATGTTTTCTCATGGGATAGGGTGTGAGCCTATCGCCATCCATCGAGCACAATTCTAATTCCTGCCCGTAGCGGTTTGCAATATATGTTTTTAAACTTTCGCGATTTGAGAACATAGGTATTTATTTATCTTTATAATAATTACGCGATTCAGACCCGTTGTCTAATTTTTGAAAAAAATCTAATTCCGTGTTGCTATTGTGAATTTCCTGGCTAAAAGTTCCCAATTAACACTTTTCCCGAAACGGGAATCAAACGGAAATCGCGATGAGTGGCGCATACGCTAACCACTAGCCTATCGAGGAAGACAGAATTATATATGAATGGTCATCTTTTAAGGGTTCTCAACCTGAAGATCAATATTTTAGTCTCGAATTCATCATTCAAGTTTGTGAGTAACACGTATGGATGGAGTATTTGTGTGGTTAGATAGATAGATAGATAGATAAAACTTTATTTGAATACCATTCCATTACAAACTAAAGATAACTATTGAAAGATAATAACAATACGCAAAGGGCGGCCTTATCGCTTGACGAAATTTCTGCCAGGCAACCTTTGGTGGTTGTTTGTTACTATTTCATTAAAAGCTCCAAATTGTTTTTTTTTATTTATGTTTTTTATTCCTCTGAGGTGGCAAACAACATACGGCCCGCCTGATGGTAAGCAGTTACCGTAGCCTATGGACATTTGCAACGCCAGGGGCATCACGCGTGCGTTGCCGAATTTGATGAAATCCGGCACTTATGTGGCTTATAGTCTATAAAACTCCGCCTAGGACGGTCCCAAGCCCGGCTGCAAAAGGAGGAGGGTTGACGTGAAGGAGGCCCTACTCACTCGTAAAAAAGCCAACGCCGAGCATCAGGCGGCGGTAAATATCCTGTTCTACCCGCAACCACCCAGCGTTGCGAAGTGGCATCTAGTGGCCAGGGTGGCTAAATACCCCCAAAATACTGATGCGGAAGGACTCGGGGGCCCACCGCTATTACTACCCCATGAAAACCTCTTTAATGGACTCAAGTAATACTAACGATGTGCTGTTGGACGATCCGACTAACCACCGGCGCCACCCGGTACCCGGGCCGAGTGGTGTGAAATATGCAACCGAAGCTTCCACCAGGGCGAGTCATCAGACCCTGACTGGAAGGACTGCTACTGATGGCCAGAACAACAAAACCTCTCTCCGAGCCAACCACCGTATCGGAACTTGGAACGTCCGTGGTCTTCTCCAAACCGGCAAATTGAGCATCGTTGAAAAAGAGATGGAGCTACATAAAATCACAGCACTAGGCATTAGTGAGACTCACATGCGTGGTAACGGACATTTTAGAACTTCGTCTGGTGGCACCTTTTACTTCTCCGGCTCAGATAACTCAAGCATTGGTGGCGTAGGAGTCCTCGTACCTGCCAAAGTCAACAAATACATTCTCGGCTACAACCCTATCTCGAATAGAATTATCACCATAAGATTGAACACCAAGCCTTGTATTCTAAACATTGTCCAGATATACGCGCCAACATCGACATGCTCAGAGGAAGTCGATAACTTTTATAGAGAAATCGAAACAACACTCGGTACAATATCTAACCGTGAAATAGTGATGATCCTGGGAGACTGGAATGCCAAGGTTGGATGTACAGCTTTTGACAACCATATCAGGAACACCATCGGAAAACATGGCATTGGCATAAGGAACGAACGTGGGCAACGACTTCTAGATTTCTGCATCGAGAGGAAACTCACCATCACTAACACCTGCTTCCAACACCATCCACGACGGTTGTACACCTGGAAATCTTCAGGCGACAGATACAGAAACCAAATCGATTTTATTATAATACAATCACGTTGGAAATCTTCGGTAACCAACGTTAAAACTTTCCCAGGCGCCGAATGCGGTTCCGACCACAATCTGCTTATTGCCAATTTTACTCTCCGGTTAAAAGCTAGACAAACTTGTGCACATCCTACGCCAAAACAGCTTAACGTGTCAGAACATAGGCTCCTTGCAGAAACCTTCAAAACAACAACTGACGAAGATCCACTATCTGACCGAGCAGATGCAAACTCGCAATGGGAATACCTCAAAGGTCACATTCACGACGCACTAAAGGTAGTAACTAAATCGGACTCAAAGCCGGTAAAAAAATCTTGCTGGCTACGTGACCAGACATGGGATCTGACTCTGAAAAGAAAAGAGCTAAAAATAAAAGGTCTGCAAAACCCCGAAATCTGGTCCCAGTACAGCGCGCTAGGCAAAGTTATCCAAAAAGAATGTCGCAAAGACAAAAACCTCTTTATGGAATCTATATGCATAGACCTGGAGAAACACTCACTCCACATGCACACAGCTGACCTCTTCAAAAAAGTACGCCTACTGTCCAGAAAGTTTAAACCAAAAACATGGTTAATAGACGACGAGAATGGGCAACCATTACACGACTTAGAGGACATAACTGAAAGATGGCGCTCTTATTGTGACCAACTATACAAGGGTGACAGCACAACTTCATCTGTCTCTATCCCGTGCTGGAGTTCACTCGACCTTGAACCCACAGTACTACGAGTGGAAATAACCACAGCTCTCAAAGCACTAAAAGCTAGAAAAGCCGCTGGTTCAGACCAAGTCACAGCAGAACACTTAAACGCTCTCGGCGAGCAGGGCGTCGATCTTCTCCATAACATCTGTAATTCCATCTGGACTACTGGCAAATGGCCTGAGGATTGGACTGACTCAGTAATCCTTCCGCTGCACAAGAAAGGCTCTACGAAAAAGTGTGACAATTATCGCACTCTAGCCTTGATATATCACGCCAGCAAAATTCTACTTCACATAATCAATGCTCGTATCCGCCACTATCTTAATTGGCAAATTCCACAAGAGCAAGCTGGTTTTGTAAAAGGCAAAGGTACCAGGGAACAGATACTAAACATTAGGCAGATTATCGAAAAGGCGTACGAGTTTGACACACCAGTGGTATTGTGCTTCGTCGACTACAGCAAGGCGTTTGATTGTGTTAGATGGAATCATTTATGGCAAGTTCTGAACGAAATGGGCGTACCGCAACACCTAACCGCACTTCTCCAGTCACTCTACAATAACAGCCGGGGCACAGTTAAAGTGGACAAAGCTACCTCCAAGCCATTTTCGTTTGGCAAAGGGGTACGCCAAGGATGTATACTCTCTCCGATCCTCTTTAACATCTACGGGGAATACATCACCAGACGAGCACTCGAGGATTGGGCTGGTGGTGTATCTGTTGGTGGAGTCAAGATATCAAACCTCCGTTACGCAGATGACACCACCCTTCTAGCCGCTGATATAACCGAGGTGCGCTCACTTCTGGACAAAATAGAGAGAGCCAGCGAAGAACTAGGGCTTAAAATTAATGAGTCCAAAACAAAAATAATGGTGGTTGACAGATCAGGGAAACTGGTACTCACAGACTCCCCCAACCTGGAAATTGTCGAGGAGTTCATCTATCTCGGCTCTAACATAAGTAACAATGGAACTTGCGAAAAAGAGATAAGGAGACGAATTGGTATGGCAAAAAGTGCCATGGTCGATCTGGACAGGATATGGAAAGATAGAAACATCTCAAGAAGGACAAAAATGAAGCTGGTACAATCCCTTGTGTTTCCCATTTTCGTCGAAACATGGACACTGAAAGCTGCGGACCGCAAACGCATTGACGCATTTGAGATGTGGTCCTGGAGAAAAATGCTCCGAATACCTTGGACAGCCCACCGCACTAATCTTTCGATTCTTAATGAACTGGGTATAAAAGACCGCCTTTCATCCCTGTGCCTCCGCAGAATCCTTGAGTACTTTGGCCACATAGCGAGAAGAGAAGACGACAACCTCGAAAGACTGTTGGTCACTGGGAAGATCGAAGGCAAGAGACCTAGAGGCCGTAGCCCGATACGCTGGTCTGACCAAGTCCGCAGTAACCTCAACACCACGGTCCACACCGCTCTACACACAGCCCAAGACAGGCACAGATGGCGGACCATCACACGTGATATGATGATACAGAAAAGAGGTCACGACCCTCAGGAATGAGGAATCGAAGCAAGGAGGAGGAGTCTATAAAAGTTTGACATAAATCCCTCTTTTGATCCGCGAGTGGAACCTGTTACATATACCTACATATTGTGTTGGAAAAGCTTCCATCACAATGGCTCAAAGCCAGCCGCGCGTGTTTAACTTTCTCGTATACCTTCAGTACATAATGTGCTTAAATTTGAAGCAGCAAGACAAGGTGGGTCTGAACCGCTCAATAACTGTAGGTGGATCACGCATGCGTAGCACCCCAGGCCCCGCTACCCTCGGCCCCATGCCAACGGTCACCGAGCTTTATGCCATATACTTTATATCATGTATTATGTAAACCTAACTGATAATTTTGGAATTGTATCTTCGAATCCTTGACGGTAGATCCTTTGTGAACAAAATATGCGAAATCTACCCACCTAAATAATGTTCTAGTAAATAGTATTGCTTAAACGGTTTTCAGATTTGGTTGTCAGGTAGGCACCTGTGAGCGTAGAAATATCATGCTTTTATTTTTGTAGCAAGTTGCAAGTAACTGCTTAAAAATAAAAGTTTAATATTGAGCTATTGAATTTATTAAGAATTAAGAAAAACAATATGAGCGGAACTAACGTGCTTATGCATACACACATGCGTGTTCCGTAAATGGAATCATACAAAATTCGAATATCTGTCAAACAAATATCCATATCCACCATTTATATGAACGTAAGAATGCATAAACATATCGAAATCGACCGTTTTCTTTACAGAAAAGCACAACCGGTCTCCCAAACTGAGAGAGTTTCCATTTAACCAAGGTAGGCCAGAGGCTAACTAGGTAGGTACATTTACCCAAAGGTTGGAAGATATGACAACTTTCCCTAAATGCAATAGAATTTAATTACATTTTTTGACAAGCAATTATCGACCGTAGTTAAAATTTCGAAATTGAGCGTTCGGTTAGAGAATCGCAGTACCGACATATTTATTGCTTTTAACAAGCTTGGCGACTTCAATTCTTCTTCGTCGTGTCGATGGCTGGGTCAAATTTGATTTCGACTAGTCATCGTGGTGAAAGGATTAGCCAATTTGCTTTGCAGAAATCGCGAATAGCCCAGGGTGCACCGGACGTAGGGGATCGTTGTGTACGTCACTCGGGAAGGCTCCTTTCATGCACCCCGGACCCCGCACCCATATGGCATGGCATATTTTTTACACAGTGGTTGTACACAATTTTTTGGGCCTCTCGAATTAATAACATGTCACGGCAGAGGGATAGATTTTTTTTGCACAAACTGTTAAACCAACACTTATGGCGGTTTAATTTCATTCAATGAGCATTTAATCCTTTTCTTCAGAATCTTTGAACTATAATTCCTACAAGAATCTTATTCAGACTAACGATAATTTCTAAAAGTCGGTCATAGCATTTTAATTTCAGCTATTATAAACATACAGTTGCCTGGTACAAAAAGATTTGAATCAGCAAGATTCCAAGGGTTCAACCTGGTTTAAACTATAAGCACAGATGATATAACAATACTACAGTACTAATAGCACACAACAACATACAATGAATGAAATTAATGATACAAGTCCAGAAAGAAAGATAAAAAGTAACTTGATTCGATCATACATGCGGTAGTCGATAGGTTTGCGTCACGCATGACGCCAATCCCCGTGTCTTGCACTGACAACGTTCCGGGGGGTCCGGGCTCTGGCCGCAGACAGAGATGTTACACTAACACCCCAATTTTATACACAATCAATTCATACAAAGGGATGACATCCCTTACTCGCTCGTGTCAAACAAATCTTAACCCTAACTCCCACTAATAAGGCCTATATTGACAAAATATATTATAAAATAGTTGAAAATAGAGGTACTTACTTGAAACATTTTTTGTGTTTTTATAAGGAATAACAATGGGCACTTTTATTGGCTTCTTTGTGGATCAGTAACTGTCACAAAGCGTTTAGTCATCGCCCTGTCGATGTCGGCTGTATAAACATTAAAAATTAAAAACTTCCAAACTTGAGAGTCCATCACTTGTCGAAAATATTATATCTGCCGTTCATAGAGCTTTTTGAAGCCAATTGAAAATATAAATATAAAATTGTAAGTACCTAATTTTGATTTCATAAAAATCTACAGGGTAATGAAAATAATGCTATTAGCTGTTAGTGTGGCAACGTCTGCATAATATAATATTATTCCGGTCAACTTTTGTTTACGTTATGTCTAGTAATATAAAATCTTCTATAATATGGAGCAAAGCAAATTGTATAGAAAGGTTTGGTTTAATTTATTTAATAAATCAATACAATACTGAACAGCAGATTGAATCAGATTCACGTGTTAAAATTGGTAAAAAAATGCCATACATTATATGAATCTGATTCAAACACAATCAACATCAATCTAATAAGGGGGCAGGTCTATTTATGTAATATTACGTTGACTAGAAGGTAGAGTTTAGTTTTGACAAGTTTTAGGAAAATTAATATCTAAATAAAAAAAAAATACACGACAGACACACAACGCCAACTAGTACCGAACTAAGCAGAGATTGCACTATGGATACTAGAATAATATACTAATACATTTATACCTTTCTTTTGTAAATACATACCTATTATACATAACACGTATACGAAACACCCAGACCAAGACAAACCTCCATGTTCATGCACACACAGATTTGTCTTGAACGGGAATTGAACCCGCAACCTCGGCGTCGCAGCACTGCCCACACCGTCATCCAAACAATCTCAATCATCTAATATAGTTAAATAATTCATACTGGAGGATAAACAACGCCTAACTCTATCTACTAATCAAGAAATTGTATGTATGATAATGATAGCTTCTTACGGCTTCTTAGTGTAATTAGCTTATGCTTTTTGTACCTGAATTCGAAGAGAAATGAATGATGGCTTTTATGAATCAAATTCTTCTCATGGAGATTGTTTAGGAATGTCCAAAGAATATTGTACTTGGATTACAAATTATAAAATTAAAAGGCATGAAAAGCCAATTAGACAGACAATAGTCCAAAAAAGTCTCACGAACCAGGATGATATCCTCCCATCACAACTAGGTCCAAAGGCTAAAGTCATTTGAACAAATAATGGTTAATCCTCATTGTGCCATTGTGCCGTAAATCGCAATAACACAGACACGTAAATTCGTAATCTTTACAATGGGAATTAGAAGTGTGGCCCATTGTGCCAAATTGGACAGCCCCTCGGCCGTGAAATTATCGTGGAGCATTGACAGCGGGCGTATATAAAAACATGTCAACATGTCAAAACTGACCAGATTTGGTAGACGACAAGTGACGACCATTATTGCAGCTCCATTGAAATCTGTGTGGGCCCGGTGACACCTACGTGGCGTCGTGGAGCCCGGGAATGCGGGGCAGCCTTCCACTGTTTACACACGCGGTTGGGATTGTTCCGGGCGATAATCGGCCTGTCCTAAATATGAGCACGCCTCCCATTCATGAAAACTGTCGGAAGATTTGACAGCCTCTAATAGATTCGTAATTGTATGCCCACTTATGTTATTGACGGATTTTCTTGTGAAGTCACGTTTTTAATTACAGACACAATGCTTTTTGAGCTCTAGATATCTTTCTTGTATGCATGTAGCAGTGATGAGATTTTTATAGTCCACGAAGGCTATTTTTATTCGGCGAATGTAGCGAACTTCCATGCATGCACATATAGCACTTATATCAGTGGCAATAATTACTGACTGTTAGTGCCCATCAGCATTCACATTACGCAAAGTATTGCAGATGCGTCGCCGTCACTACCTCTGAGGACAATGTTATTATGCATTTGTTATTTCGAGAAACCAGAACACAATCAGCAGTGCAGGCACAAACAAAAGTGCAATGATTCTTTTCCCCTCGAGCACGTGCATAAAAGCTCTATCATCATTTAGCTAAGTAATCACAGTACATAATAATATATCCACTATGTACATAGCTATTAATCGATGCCGCGATGGCCATAACCAAGGATAGATAAGTAGTAGTAAAACACAAGCTTAAAAATACAATCCTTCCTTCGACAGTCGGCTAAAAAGGGGTACAATGTTTTCTCTTCTCTCCGCCTGCATTCGCGGTACGTTCCCGCTCATTAATGGCGGCGTGTCCTTTAGCTTATCTAAACAAATCTAAGTTTAACTATGGCTTAGCCGAAGCTTAGCGGTCGACGTCTCAACTTTCCATTGACAATTTTATTAGATTCGACTTTATTATTAGATCACGGGTGTTGTTTATAGATAATATTGAAATACACAATGGTTTTCGGCATTAGAGTAGTGAGATTTGAAATACTAATATTTTGTTGTTGCATTGTTTATTTGCTTGTATCCCATAAAATAATTTGGATACTTCAAAATTATTAATTTTTGCCGACATTTTATTACATTGAATAGGCACTATATTCAGAGTTTTCAGATTTTTGTTTTCTTATAAACTTTTATGTTACACTTGAAATTAGGTATCAAATGTGATTTTTGTTAGAATTATTATTCATAGCTTCAGTAGTGGCTTACAAATAAATTCGTGATTCTAGTATAATTAATCAAATCGCAAATAACAAAAGCTACTAGACAAGATACGTCGAAGTTTTCACAAAATAAACCACTACCAAAGCAACAGTTATTGAAACTGATATCGCCAGTTCTCAGCGGTATTAGATAAACAAAAGTTATTTATCTAAAATATAAGACAAATAAACACGATTCGAGCCCCGAGAGTGCCTTGACACTGCACTGTTTATTTTGTATTTTTATATAGCTTAGCTACTCTAAGACGGCTTGAACTATAAATTATTATTTTCCTAGGATGTTAGTTGAAAGTCACGTAGATGTAAATGTAAAAAGATTAAGTATGATGAAGAAGAAGTAACGAAATAAAAATACCAATCTAATACGTCGCCCGCAGCCTTTACCTACCATGTTTAAATGTATGTTTGCCAAAATTCTTAAAAATCCAGGTTACAAACGTATTCTTACTGTTTTTCGTGTTTGCATACTTTCGAATTTTTAATACTAGTAAGATTCGATGCAAGTAATGAAGACGTATCAGAATAGTTCTTTGGGTTTATTGTTTACATTACAAAGGGTAATATGGCCACAACAAACAAATTTGTGGTTAAAATTAATAAGCTTGTTATAATCGGGTAAAGAGTTACGAGGAGTGCGGGCAGCCGCAGTGTGCGGTGGGCGCTTGCTGTACGCTCTCCATGTGCCAGCCTTTTGTGAGACAAATCTCGCTAAATACTCCAGAAGCTGTAACAGACAACGTGAAAATAAAATGTTAGGACTGGAGTTAGTGCGGTTCATTCGCCATGGCCAAAGGATACTGAGATAATGTCTTTCACAGGGAGCTGTCTACTTCAACAGAAAACGACACTACTAACAGTAGATTTGTTAACATCATTGTTGGTCTTGTTCGTTGAAATTATGCTAAAATCTTAATATTTGTGCAAAATATTGGAATGTTGTGTAACATAGGGCCATTGAATGATGATGATTCATGATAACATTCTGACGACACATATTTTTGATGTGGTCAGTTGTTTTTCTACTTTAAAAAGAAACGAATCTAAAATTGTTTTTAACTATCAACCTTCGAGTTAACGAGTCGACTGTTTAATCTATTTTTTTAGGGTTCTGCCAAAGGGTAAAAACAGATATCCGTTTTTAGCGTTACCTTAGTAATAGGGTACGGAACTCTATTACTTAGCTTACGCTATCTTTTTGTTTGTCACCAAGCTGTATCTAGTGATAGCTAGACAGATAAAATGTTCACACATGATGTAAAAACCGAATTAAATAAATATTGAAGGGCGGCTTCCATACAAAAAATAAGGTGTTTTGCCGTTTGTTTTGATAATGGTACGGCACCCTTCTTGCGCGAGTCCGACTCGCACTTAGCCGGTTTGATATCCCGAAAATCGTAGAGCCATGGGCACCCTAGTAGTTGCCCATGTGCTCACCACATTGCACGCCCGCTTGATTTAACGGCCGACGTATTGAAAGGTAAAACCAAATACTGTCCATCATTGTTTACTGACATCCACCGCGCGGCAAGGATTGGGAGCTGGAAGCACGCAGCCGTACCATGATGCCGTCTAATTACCACTCGTTTTAATACTGCCTGTATCATATTTAATTACCATTTCATTTTATCATACTAGCATCTGTCCGCGGTTCCGCTCGTGTGGTACATCTATAAAAAGTAGCATATGTCCTTCTTGGGATCTCCAACTACCTTCGTCACAAATTTCGTCAAGATCGGCTTAGAGCTTCAGCCGTGAAGCCGTAACAGACAGGCGGACAGACATACACAGACAGAGTTTTTTTAGAATTTATAATAAGTATTACCAGCAGACCGAGACTCGACTTTTTAAGTAGTAAAATCGTGATATATTTTTTTAATTAATCATGAAAGTGCTCATTCAGGTAAATCAAAGGGCTTGTACACATAACTGCGAATCGGTGCGATGCGAATTCGTAATGCAAAAAACTAAGCCGCAAATTACTGCAATGCGATTTCATGCGGCAAGAGTGACCGAACTGAATGTAGGAAATTGACAATGTGAATTATGCGAATCAATTCGCAAAATCTTGCGATGCGTCGCGCCAGAACGCAGATTTTTACGATACGACGTCGCATCGCAGTTTTGTGTACAAGCCCTAAGGAGCCCAAACTCGATGGGTTTACGTGAACAAGAAACGGAAAACTCTTCATCATCTTATGGCTCCATCATCAGCTTGGGTCTTAAACTCCATCGTAATGGTAATGCATTAGATTTATACATGTATGCCAAATTTCAACCAGCTCCGATCAGAATGGTATCTCGTTTATCTAGCTGGTGGTTAGCGTATGTGGCTTCTCACTACGAGATCTCGGGTTCGTTTCCCAGGTCGAGCAAAAGTATTTTTGGGATTTTTTTCAGGAAATTCTGGAAATAGCAGCACAGAGTTACAATGGTGCCAGCCAGCTGGATGGCGATAGAGGAGATTTGACAACCGGATGGCGGAGTGGGTAGTGTACCTGCCTGCGACGCCGAGATAGTGGGTTCGATTCCCACTTAAGACAAATCTTTGTGTGCATGAACATGGGGGTTTGTCTTAGTCTAGGTGTTTCTATGTATAATAAGTATGTATTTACAAAAGAAAAGTATATATGTATTAGTATCAGTTATTCTAGAACCCATAGTACAAGCTCTGCTTAGTTTGGGACTAGATGGCGTTGTGTGTGAGTTGTAGAATATTTATTATTATTATTATTTATAGACTCACATGGGACATAGCAGGTGAAGTGTGGTCGTTATACATACACTTCTGCCACACCCATCATCCGGGTAATAAGGCGTGATATTATGTTATGTCACAGAATATTAAGTACAAGTAGTTATGTCCAATAAATAAAAAAGGCTCTTAAATCTCGAGGTTCTTCTCGTAGACCCCCTAGGGGTCTCGGGGTATCCATTCCAGGCATTGGCCTGCCTTGGTGGTGTCACCGCCGGCTGCAAAGACAGCCGGGTCGTTGGGTGGGGTCCGGGTGGACCCGTTGGTCAATCCGGGTCGTCAGATCCGGTGGGTGGCGCGGCTAGCAGGGTCGAGCCCGCGGGCGTGGAACGCTGCGGGCTGCCAGCATGTAAGCAGCGCATAGGACATATTCGGTAAGTCCTCCTGTGTATGGCGAGGTCGAGCTCCCCGGGGGAATTCCCGTAAGGAGCGCCCGTCAGCCATCACTGGTCGGAGCGTCACAGTCGGTTGCCTCTGAGACGAGGTCTCGTGGCAGGGCAAATCTGTGGCTCTTAAATAAATTTTACCTTAATGTATGTACTAACAATTTTCATACAAAATTTAAATCGACATAAAAGCTTTAAACGAATTTTCTCAAACATGAGATCTTAGTTTTGGCCCAAAATCTCCCTTTTCTGAAAGTTTCATCAAAATTGTTGGAGTCGTTTTCGATATAGTGCGGGTATAATGATACAGGGTGGCTTATTTATTTCGGTCAGTATGGGAAGTCTCTAATTATAAGAGATACGAAAATCTGTTCTTTGGAACCATGACATCGTTTTTACATTTCAGTTCCTGAGAACAAATTTTCGTATTTCTTATAATAGCTCGTTTAATATTATTGGGATACAAGCTTCCTCACGCGTCCAGGAAAAGTAGTCTATGTCCTTTCTCAGGTCTTGTACTATCTCGAAACCAATTTTCATTTAGATAGGTTCATGAGCTTGGCCGTGAAAGCGTTACAGATAGACAGACAGCTCATTTCGCATTATAATATTATCAAGGAGTATGGATATTAGTGTGATACCCTCTTTAGAGTATTAATTCTAAGGTGATACCTACCCCTCGTTTGGAACCTTTGTGGTAGGTTATTTACTACAGTATATATATATTATGATTCCATGATTCTGCTAAAAATACGAGCTGAGCGATAAAAGGTAACTTTTCTGGTATTTGGTCTAACATAACATAACATCACGCCTATACTACCCAGAAAGGTGTGGCAGACGTGTACATCACCCATACTTCACCAGTTATGTTTTAAGCCATCGCCATCCACAGGGCATAATTCCAACTCCGTGCTGCTATTGTGAATTTCCTGACGGAATGTTCACAAATAACACTTTGCCCGAATACGCATATTATAATATGCTTATATTTACTATTACTACGGTATATTAAATTACCGTGAAACTGGAAGCTTACTAGCCTCCTAGAACGCTGATAACAGAATAATTGATCAGTTTATTGCTATTTGTTTATTACTATTATTATTACTAGCTTCTGCGTGTGGCTTCACCCGCGTGGTAGGTATGTCAACAAAAAGTAACGTGTGTCCTTCCTCAGGTCTTAAACTACTGACATACAAATTTCGATCCAGATTGGTTCAGTAGTTTTGTAGCCGTGTAAGCGTAACAAAGAGACAGACAGACAGACAGTTACTTTATCATTTTGGTATAATGTTAGTAGGTAAGTATTACAGCAAGGGTCGGTAGGTATTCAGCATTCTGATAAGAAAACAGTATTCAATTTCAGCATCAAGAACAAGTTTTATAATGTGATATGAATCGTTTATATTTAGAAGGCATTATACTGGTCATCAATTTCGGTAAGCATATTCACACTTCTTTCTGACCGCGGTTTCAACCTTTTTTTTTTTTTTTTTTCGCGGGGAAATGCATTTACGCATACCACCCCACCCGTGGGGGGACGGGCAGAGTGGCTATGTGGGACTCCCCGTGCCTACGATGTTAAACGGCACGGAATACCCACTAAAACCCCGCGGTGTGCCCTCGTCGCCGAAAGATGGTGGGTCGGCGAGCCCCGGATCGATCTTACATCCACAAGGCTCGCCGCGGCGACCGTGCCCGGTCCGACCTCCGACCGGGCACCCGACTCTTCTCAGTCCTCTTCTAGCGACGCGATAACCCCAATCTTCTCTCTTTTCCCGATCTCTTTGAAATTAATTTATTACCTACATATTTTACTTATTAGTAATAATTTTGATATCACTTGGTTAAAATTTGCACGGTAGCTTAGGCGTTGCTTACAAATATATAAATCCCCTTCCCTATTTATAGTATTAGTATATAGATAAAGATATAAAAGTTATTTTATTATGATGGATTTTTGTGGGACTATCAACGCAAATTGGAATAAGGCAATTCTTAAGTCGAAGGGTAATGGATACTACGTCGTCGTCGACGTAAAAAGAATGACCATTGGCGTTTCGACCATTATATTCTTTTATAAATGGTCTTTCAAATAGAGCGGGTCGATGTTACTAATCTGTGGCGGCTGCAGAGATGACGTGAATTGGGCACCAAGATCGTGTGATTTGACTCCGCTAGACTTTTTCTTGTAGGGTTTTCTAAAGTCGCAGGTCTGTGCCATTAAGCCACAATCCACCGTTGCCCTGAAAGCCAACATAACGTGGGCTATCGCTCAGATTCAGCCGAATATATGCAGCAGTCATTAAAAATTTAACCTGTCGGATTCGTGCCACCATACGAAGCCGCGGCGGACATTTGAACGATGTCATATTCCATCCATAATGGCATACCTAAATGGGCCTTTCAAATAAAAAATAAATTTCGTTAATATCTCATACCTATCTTGTTTTATTCAATTTTAACATCGACCCGTCCTTTTTGAAAGACCCTTTATTACCTACTAGTTATTTTACAGTTATATGGCAACCATGCAACACGCAGTATTCTAACGTCGATTTAAACTACAGAATCTACGGTACTGGGACATTAGAAAAATTGCAAAAAGAACTGGTCCTGGACTCCTTGGCGCGCACAAGCAGTGTACAGTACATCAAGGGTTTCTATGGGAAATCCGTTGCTTTCCAAATGGGGGAGCAAATGGGGCAAGTTAAAACATTGTTTAAGAGAATGATTGTTTTACACCAAAGGACAAAGAAAAATTGTTCACGGCAATTAACGCACTGGCCCCAGAGCTGGAGATATTATAACAAACTTGTGAGTAGTAGGCTCTCATTATTTGCTGTCTCTCAGACTGTCTCAACCTTTCGGGCCTCCTTCAATTGGCGCGATTCATGGCGCTCTCTGGATCTTGTGTTATTAGGAGTCAGTTCTTCCTAGCTGTCGGTTAATGTTATAATCCCAACGCATTTGCGGGCTTCCTGAAGGTCGCCTTTGTATTCATGGATGACCTTCGGATCTGATTTAATTAATACGGTAGGTAGGCCGTACAGACCTAGGGTTGCTACAAATGTCAGTGTACAGATTGGCCCATTTATAGTAGTCCAAAGGTTTTGCTTAGATGTCGGACATCCCATTGATTGATTTAAACCTAAATTTCAACTCAAAAAACTTATAATTTTGCTTTATATTTTTTGTTTAATTCTAATGAATGTTTTATTCTAATCAATCAATCTGACGAGCCTAATTACACTAGGGTCGGCTTCTAGTCTAACGGATTTAGCTGAATATCTGATTTTACGTGGAGCGTCTGCAATCAGACCTCCACAACCAAAAACGAGGAGTATCTCGCAGAGTATCGTATTAACGATTCTCTTTGTTATATTTTTATATTATTTTTGTATAAAAATCTTAATGCGGTTCACCGAATACATCTACTTACCAAGTTTCCACAGTATAGCTCTTATAGTTACGGAAAAAAGTGGCTGTGACATACGGACGGACAGAGGGACTGACACACATGACGAATCTATAAGGGTTCCGTTTTTTGCCATTCGGCTACGGAACCCTAAAAATGGTCACCTATCCACGGCCAACCGAGCCACGAGCTCCTTGCACTTGCAACTTATCACGAGTGTTTTTTAATCATTTTAATAATTTAGTTAAATTTCTTCAAATTTATTACTGAGGCAGAATAGCTATTTTCTATGCACACATGGCACAGTTCCTTAACTACTTAGTGCATAAAATAAGAATTACTGAAAAATGTTCGTATGGCGCATCGCAATATTTTAATAGGTTTAGGTTTATAGATACTTTATTGTTGAATTGCATAACATAATTTTTACATTCGTCGTCATTAATCAAAAGTAAAATATTAAAGGTAGTGCACTAAATCTAAATCAGATTAATATTTACCAACGATTCCACAAACTAAGCATAAACTCGTCAAAAACGTATTATCTATTTTAACCTCACATCTCATGAAACTTTTTACGATTATTAGCAAACTTTGTGAAAATCATTATTTCTGCACTGGATTTTTTTCGAAAATTGTAAATTAACATTCGAAAATTAGAAACAGCATGCTTAAAGGTCTTATACCACATTACTATTGTGGTAAAATCTCAAAAATAGCCATTTGCTTGCAAGCTACATGCAGGACCGGATTAACCCTTAGGCAAAAAAGGCAACTGACTAGGGTCCCTGCATAGGCCCATCGTGGAGGGAGGATTTTTTTTGTTTGTAATTTTCAAATGAATGGCTTGCCTATGCACTATACCAACATTTTTGAAAGTCTATACTCTCTAAGACAATATTGATACGCCGCATCGGCACGTGCCAACACTGTTCAAAGGATGCCGACGCGGTGGTGGAGGTCACCGAATCATTTGAATATGCCGACAAATATATTATTCAGGAAAAAAAATATTTTGATTCTATTTTGGTCACATTTTCCCAACCCGCGAATAGAGAAAACGTGAATGCGGGATCCGCGGAGCAAAATATTTTTTTGTAAAATTCGTTTTTTAATAAAATACGAATTTAGAGATGATTGCTATATATTTTAATAATTTGTGTAATTAAATAAGATCTTTTTGAGAAAACCGGCGAGACGTCAGACGACGAGAGCAGGTGTAGAGTACTACGATGTTTTAAAATCTCTTAGATTTTTTGCTCTCACAGCGCGAGAAGTTCGACGAATATAAGATAAAGGCAAATAAGAGTAGCGACACCGAGAACAGTTATGAAAATCAGCGTATAAGAAGCAGAAAAAGACATCACGACGAGGGATCTGCCGAAGAAATTGTGCTCAAAGGAAAAGACAAGCTTAGCATTGAGACATATTTACCTGTACTTGATATGTTATGCACGGAGTTGTCACGGCGATTAGAAGCCTGTAGCGAAATTAATTCTCTATTTGGGTTTTTAACAGATTTCTTAACAATGACCAATGACGAAATTAAAGAGGCTTGTAGGAAGTTTAGTGAATATTACTCCTAGGACATTGAACCTGAATTTATGAACGGCATGGTGCATTTTAAGTATTTCATCAATTAATTAGTGGATGCGGCGAAACCTTACATTATACCTGCCGAGGAATCGTATACATTGATTATGGACAATATGGCACAATCAACTTTCCCCAATGTGATGATAGCATTGAAAATATATAGGAGTCTGATGATATCAAACGCCACGGGTGAACGTCATTTTTCAAAGCTAAAGCTAATAAAAAACTGTTTACGTTCTACAATGTGTCAAAATCGTTTAAATTCTTTGGCGATAATGACAATAGAAAATGATATCTTGGAAAATGACCGCTTTCAAGATATTTTAAACGATTTTGTGAATAAAAAAGTAAGAAAAGTTTATATATCAACAATTAATATGTGTAAAAAAATTAAAAACTTCTAATAGAAATCTAACTTAACTAAAATGTTGCATCATCAAGCAAACGGGTAACCCCAAATTAGTTAACCTACGGTAATGAAGCTTAAGACTGATTATTATGATAATACGATCAACAAGGCTGATTACTTTTCAAGTTCCTAATTTTTTGAGAATGTTGTTATTTGTATACGACTTAATGTTATGATATAACTATAATAAGTAATAAGGCTGATTACTTTATAAGTGCCTTACTTTTCGTAAGTTCCAAATTTTCAAGAATGTTGTTTATTATTTTTATAAGACTGAATATTATGATAAAACCATAAATGAAAGACTGTTTACTTCAGAAGTTAAATTTTTTTTTGTCATAAGTGCCTATTTTCAAGAATGTTGTCATATGTATAAGACTGAACATTATGATAAAACCATCAATAAGTAAAGCGCATTACTTCAAAAAAGCTCCTAACTTTTCATTAATTCTAAGCGTATAAGACTGTGAGTATTGAGTCATTTAATTAAATTCAACTAAATCTATGTTTTAACTGCTTCTGCCGCTTGTGCGGTGTCAAGTATGTCGACTTTGACAAATTATTTACTTAAATCTTCCTCTGAAATAATTTTCAATTGGTGAAAACGGCATGATAATCCGTTCCGTTGTTATTGAGTTTCTCGCAAACATACCAAAAGACGCTAAACACAGCGAGGCACCTTTTCTATGATAGTAATAGGATAAGTACGGATTATTCAATTTATTTTGTAGCTATTAAAACATAAACATATATTATTATATAAGATTTAAAACATTTTTACTATGGTTGTATGTTTATGTTTTCATCAAAAATGTTTTATTTAGTGCCTGTGAAGATTTCCTGAATGGCACTCGAGTTACTTTTATTTGTAGATTTTGTGTTGTAGATTTTTAAAAAATATATATTTATATATATATATATATATATACGGTATATTTGCTAATTAAACTTAATTTCATTTTAAACCACTGTGAACCTTTTGAACACGCAGCCGAGATCTAGGAAGAGGAATACTATGACGAATATTTCATTTACATTTATTTTTCTTATTCATACAGTTACATTATAATATTTTGATTGTTTTTCTTTAAAACGTTATCTTTTATAATACGAAAATTACGAAAAAAGAGATTTATGGGGCCCCGACCATTGCATTGCCTAGGGGCCTCGACATGGTTATTCCTTAATTATATCAATTTAAAGAAGTTTACATGACCCAAAGCGGCGTTTAAAAAAAAACACTTAAAAATAATTACTATTCTAAAAATCATTTTTTTGTAACCCAACATAATATATAATATTAAAGTTGCAAAATTAAGAATCCAGCAGGACTCGAACCTGCACCCCCTGGGTATACGCCCCAAGTGATTCTTAATTTTCCAACTTTAATATTATAAAATAAATGCATAGCAAAGCTAAAATTTGCTTTAAATATTACAAACATAATATATGTTGAGTTTAAATCAATCATTGCGATGTACTACATCTTATAAAAGTCTTTGAACTACTGTAAATGGGCCACCCTGTATATGTCAGACTGATAGACCCTAGAGTGGGTAAATAATATTGATATATCTTCTCATCTATCACTTTTGCTATAATATTTCTCTTTCTGGCCTTAGATATGATTAACTTCTAAATGTATTTACTTTTCCAGTACATAAAGAATACCGTCGAAATGCAACACATAAGACAGCAAATCGACCAGATATTCCGACAGATGGAACACTTCGAGATTAAAATGGGAAGCAATCCCCATACGCCGTTTCGTCCTCTAAAAGAACGAAGAAACAGGCTGCTGAGAAGGAGTTACAATGAGAGACAGAAAGTATTAGAGAAATATGTCTCGGAAATGAAAGGTACGTTTTCAGACGTGCCCACCCTCAGGCCCAAACCTAAGGATCCGCCAGGAAACAAGACTAAGAAACAAAAGCCTTGGTCTCGTGGCAACTTAATATAAACGTACGAGCTACAAGTATTCTTATTCTGTGCTACAAGCGACTAGATAAGCCGTCGGACTCGTGACCGACAAGTTTTGGATTCCAATCTTTAGGTATTCCACCGCACCGACGTAAAAACTTCTTCTTACAAGCAAACTTAAGCTGAGGAAGTTAGCAAGACTAGAATACTTATAAAATTTGTGTAGTTTGCAAAGTACTAGTAAGCTTTTATAAAACTAAACAAAACAGATACTAAATAAAATAGGTCTAGTCCCACGCTCCATCATATTTGCGCAAATCGAAAATCGCGCAAATATGATTTAGCATTTAGCAGACCATTATCAGGAGTAAATATGTATAGTTTTCTTTAGTTACTATGCAGGGGGATCCACAAGCAGAAGTTAGTATGTTGGTATTTATGCCGGTCAATAAAAGTAACATGTTGGGCGTCCCAGCAAATTGAGCGTGCTGACGTCAGTCGAGCGTGAGCCATGCCGCGACGCCGCTTTGACGCCTCTCGCCGATGATTGCTCTATTAATTCCGACTGCTTTGATGTTTTGTGGATGACGGTTTAAGGTAATCTATCCAAGTAATATGTTATAGTCAATAGACTTTCAAAAGTGTGGACCAAATTACGGTTGATGCAAAATATGTTTAATTTTTAGTGCTAAACATGCTTCGCCTGCTATTTCTCTTGCTTTATATTTTATTGAACTCTCGCTATATTACTTTTGTAGGGATCGGGCTGTGCGGGTGTTTGTCGGATAATAAGTTTAAACAACAGCTCATAAACATGCAAAATTTACAAATTATTGCAGATGTGTCGCTATCTGAGGACTACGATATTATGGCCGATATGCCAGTTTTCAAGTCCCAATATCACTACCAAACTAGGAGACAGTATTCAAATTTCACAAGAGCTCTAACACCCGTAATAGAAATTACTTGAAATTACCTGCCGCTTATTAAAGATCTCCTTTTACTAAGATCTAAGAATTATTAAAAGGTAAATTAATTACAGAGGATTTCCGGTGCAATTTGCACGTCTTTGATACTTTAGTGTTGACGTGTGACGCGTGATCGATTCGCGACAATCGTTTGATCCCGCCATCGCTGGTGACTGGTGACAGGTTAATGAGGCCCAGCATCTCGGGCTCATATCGATCCTCAATTCCTCAGCTTCCGTTCGCGGTATTTATTCATTTGGCAGATGCAAATCTTTATGTGACCGTTTCAAATATTAAATTGCTCAGTTAAATTGTCAATTCGATTATAAACCTTTGCTCGTAACTCGTGGCATGATGGATAGAATCGAACGAATTTTAAGTAGTACTGACAGGTAGATTAGTTGCCTAATATTCATTTATAAAGTATTAATTTAATTATTATTAATCATTAATCAGCAAACTATAATTTAGAAAATTTACATCGCAGTCCCACAGTCACTTGGACAGGACAATGGTTCAAATTAAAATTTGGACAACGATTGCACAATATCATCGTTATCTATTTAATAAAGCTTACGATTGCCACCACAAATCCGTATGCTAAATATTGCGCCAAAATAATACACCCCTTATTGATAGCAGATTGAATAGTGAAAAGCCGCAAGTAAAATATGTTGATCCGTCGACAGTTTCAAATTGAAACCGCATCCAAAATAGAGATGGAAGGGGTGTCGATGGTGTAGCAGAGTGATAACAGCGGACGCGTCGGGGCGCCACCCATGCGTGCACGCTGATCCCTGGTTGCATACAAACGATGTTTCACCCGTGAATGGCCTGAATAGAGAACAATGAGAACAAAAATGAACAGTCCCGCGATAATCCCACCATTGTTAGAGCTGCCAGATCTTCCATCCGCTGTACCACACTTGCTGATAACCATTTTTTTATGTTATTCAATTGCTACCTGTTTCGTACTCAATGCTTTAGCTATTTTATCAGCATTATGCGCTATTAAAAGCCAGGTAACATGGCTAAGCGCAAATTGCACAACTATTTAAATGGGATTATGGGCAAATTGAATGAATGCCGAAGTTGTTGTGTATCTAAAGCGAAAATGTTATGATACTATATGAATTGTTGCTATAAAATTAATTGAAGCAAGCCAATTAAAAAAATCCAGCATTTATCTTAGAGAGCTCAAAACAGCATTCGCGAAAGGTGACATTGAATTTGACTGTCAGTTTTAAGAAAGGATTTAGTCGCTGGCAAACCTATAGTTTCGTCTTAAGCTATGAATACTTTATGTATTCAAAGCGATAAGATTTTTCATGTTACAAAATTCTAGACTTAGTTAGTTTATTGATAAGTTTAACAATATGTATATAGCTAAACTTTTCATTAATCACAAATAATAATTATTATTAAGTATAATTCGTAGTATTTTTTTATTACAATGAATCCTCATGTTCTGAACACAGTCAGTTGTTAAGACGACGCCAACGTCTACCATTTTTTTCATGAAAAATAACACTAATATGTAGGTAATAAGGATGTTGGGACTTATTGGACAAAAAATATGACAGGGTCCGGACGTTCAGGGTGAATGGTGTCAAAATGACGGGACAGTTTTTAACAGACCCGCTGTCGCGCGTGGGATCACTCGCAAACTGCAAACAAAGTGGTGGCATTGCAGAAATCAGTTTGCAAATCTGTTAATTAATATCGTGATGATATTGTTTTAATGAATTGCTTAATAGTATACCTCTACTGTATATCCTGGCGTGTAGACCTGTACCGACAGTACCTACCACATAATAAAGTGTATTTACATTATATGGTACCGACACTGCAGACCTTTTTCTGTACTGTTAGTTTGGCGCTCTTATCGATGGATTGAGTTCCTATCTTTAGGTGATAACAAAAAGTTATCAACTCCTTGCAAAAACTATCGTATTGTAAGGAAAAAAATAAAAACACAATTTAATAAAGTTGGGCATAACAATACCTATCACGGAGACCACCTATAACCGAATAAAATAGTTGTTTATTGTTAACAAATTGGATTAAATCGCATGTGAAAAATGGAACGTTTTGAAATCGAAAACAAAAACAGTTTTAAAAAAAGATCTTGCAAAAATATTGTATTGATCCATCGCATGTTACTCTGATGGCAGAAGGTCGAAAGTTGACGGCATTTCGGTTGAATCATGCTGGAGTTTATTTGGTGATCGCTATATTGTTAGTTTTTGCGGATTATAGGTATTGGTGTATTGTGCTTTGCCCCGGGCACGGTGGCGCGCGAGGTGGATTACTCGCCACATTACCCCCGGGCCATGAGTTCTATTCCAGATGCGGGTTACGTTACAAAAGTTGTTGCGCATTTAGATATTAGTTTTATGTAAATAAGTGCACAATTTAGACAAGGATCTTTGTTTATTGATCTGTTAAAAACTTCTTTGTAGATTTACAATAGGTGATTTCAGTTTTATTGTGATAGAGCATGATGTATCGTTAGCTTTATTGGCAGCGTTGATATTATCGGCTGCTGAGGAGCTCGTGGCTAAGTCAAAGATGCTTGGACCGATCGATCTAGTAAGTTAAGCAATGCTAACCGTGGTCTGCCGCGGATGTGTGACCATCTTAACATGACGAGTGGTCCTCCGTGCCTGGGAGAGCACGTTAAGCCGTCGGTCCCGGTTGTCATTTGACATCGGTTCTATGGCAGTCGTTTCGGGTAGTCAGAGACCAGACAGTCTGTCAACTATTCGAACAAAGACTATCGTATCATCCCGTACTGGGCTGTGGAGTCTGATGGCAGTCGCTCCACATAAAATACTGATTTTCAGCTAAATCCGTTAAACTACAAGACAACTCCAATGTAATTGGGAAAAGGCTCGGCAGATTTATCGACTGCCGTGTTCCTATAGTTAGCATAGTACGGTACGGTCGTAGGCTAGTTAAAAGTAATTTATCAAGTCACTTTAATTCCGAAACTTTCTTCGCGTCATGCCACGTAATTTTCATTATCATTATCGGTCTGCATTATCTCTATGAACTTGGGTTCGGCGGCATTTGTTTTGTCCTTCCATTATATTCCTATCAGACGTCATGCAAGCACTTAAATCCTTTTTGCAGTCATGTCATCTTTCACAAATTCGATCCATCTTTTCTTAGTTTCTTAGGCCTTTCTCTACCCCAAAGATTCTAATATAATATGGGTCACTCTACTCTGCCTTCAACGTTCATTATTTGGATTCTATTAATAACATTTCTTTTATCCCTTTTCATAACTTGTCCATTTCTTTTAAATTTCTACATATCTGATAAACAATAAAGTCGCTACCAAAATTAACAAAACAACAAACTAATCATATTTTTAAATCACATTTGTTGTTGCTTGGATATTTGGTTTCATCTCCTCTCAATATTGATTCGGTGTTCTTTGGGTATAGGATATGAAAACTGTCAAACGAATTTGTTTTATTCATATACAAATAATTAGCTGTTACCCGCAACTTCGTCTACTGATGTCCTCTCCTGTAAAAATACAAAACCGAACCGAAACCAAAAAAATGTAAGCTTAAGGAAAGGTAAAACCTCACTCGGAACGACATAATTTGGTGTTCCAGATTTACGACTTCCAGATTGCGTAAAACACATCTATAAGAAATAAACAAACAGTCGTGCGCAGGCGTCTATAAACGCAAGTTATCCATTTAATTACAATCCGGTATTTTTGTAAGTACGCCCGGCCCGGACCGCCGGCGGAGAAGCGCTGCGGTGGCCACGACACCTTTTATTCTTCTCTTTCGAATATCTAGCTTTTTTAACACATGGGTAATTATTTAAGCTACTATTTCTTTGTAAATTATACTTTATTTTAATCATTGGATAATCCACATCCACTAAGAAATTACCTGTAGGTTAGGTCTCATCTAGATTTCATTAATTTCTCTCACCGAATCTAGTTTTTTTTTGACGAATTTTCATGGTAACTAACGCTTTTGACCATCCACAAAAGGTTGCAGATGCAGAGAAGTTTTGATTCTAATTGACGTTAACAAGATTCTATTGAAAGGGAAATTATTAATGAACCTGACTAAACATTTTGGTGCGATAATACTACCATCTACATTACCAATAATATTCGACCCTAAACTCATTACCATATGAAGTGGAATTATAATAGTGCAAGCACTAGTATATGGCAATAGATACAACATAGGACTTATAATACGTCAAGACCTCTACGCTCACCTTCAAGGAGTTTCTTTGGAAACGCAAAATTGCCACAATTGGTAAATCTTTTAACGCAACTAAATAAATCTACTGCGTCCCGTCTATTCATTGTTTGTTTGAAAATGTTGCCCAGACATTTACCTCCTCACAAATCAACTTGACATACATTATCTTCAGAAATATTGTTTCAGAAGTTTTCTCTATCAAGTGTCTCGGATAAACTCGGATTAACTATGTCCAATTAATTACCAGAGACATTTTTTATATGGTGTCCGCAGACAAAACTTACGAGTTGTTATTTCGAATGAAATCAAAACATTGTCGGCTTTAATCTCTTGTAAAACAGCATCAAAATACTGCTGGATAACTCGAATCATACTAATCTCTATGTCACAATATAAACGTGTGTCTTACTAATGTTTTCGTTGTTTTATGCCTTGTAGGTAGCCGCTTAATACTGAATTAAATACGTATTTCATTAAACAGAGTGACAATATATATGAATGTTTAACAAATAGAAATAATCAACATAAAAATCGTAGCATATTAAAGTAAAGGCGTTTCGTAATCTCAATAGGAAAAGGCATCATTTTGTGTTCTTGTTTAGTTGTTTTTTCAAGTGCAGATTTCAAAGTGTTTTTTGATGTAATGATTGCGTGCAAACATTGAATGGGAGAGAGGAAAATAAGGGTTTAATAAAACTGCAGTTTCAGAAGTTTGGTGAAATCGGTCCCCCTTTCGGTTTCCCTTTTTTATATTTTACATTTTTTCTTTTTTTAAATACAAATGAACAGGAGTTATTCCTAGTGCGGGCAGGACCATAGCTGCTGTTTCGCTGGGGTCTTCATATCTTCAAACATACATTTCACACACACAACTTTTGAACAAATCTTTGCGGATCACACAAAAATATGTTCAGTATGGGGATCGGATCCACAGCACCAGCGCAACAACAGCGAGGCGACCGCTTTAACCACTACGCCAACCTATGCTTCTTTATTATATGCCAGACACAAATATGACGGAGCCTTATAATTGCCACGGAACCGTAAAATAATAACAAATTTGTTTACCAGCGTACCTTAAATTTATTACGAAAGCATAATTATAAATACAGAACACAGTAGACTAACTTACATGTTACTTTGTTGAAGTTAAATTTGCTGAATTTAAACGAATGTTAATTTTCCCTTGTTCAATTACCTGAACCGTGTTTGCGTGTTTATATTAATTTCTGTGAAAACCCGCGGCTCTGAATGAAACTTTCGTCAATATAAACAACAAAGTTGTGCAAAAGTAATCAAGCCTTTGAGAAGCATTAACGAAAGCATCAAAACACTTTATACGTCTGAGTTGCCACGAGCCAAAGCGGAATGTAAATTGTGAATGCCGACCCAAACTGGCAGGAGGGGAAGTTTGCCCATAGCTAAGTATATAGGGGAAAATGCGCAAACATTTAGCTATAAACCATTTCCAACAACGCCCGCGGCGGCATTGGCCAAACGAGGGTTGGCGGGAATAAGCAAATATTTGCCCTGAGGGCTGGGAAGCAACCGACTAATTGTTCTTTAAATACCTCGGGCCCACCCTTCTGCAAACAATTTCCCAAATCGATTTATTGGTGCCGACTCCCTGCTTTTTATTTTTTTCTAAAAGTACATATGAAATTGGTTCTCGCTGCAACGGATAGGTAAATATTATTGGACCTCGATAAATATTTGCCCTTTTGGATTTCTACCGACACGACAGCGCGACAACGGAGTACTTCTTGCAGTGAAAAGGCCCAAAAAAAAAAAACAATAAGTCTAATTTGAAAAATGTAAAAATATCGTCTTATTTATACGTTGTTGGACGGTTTGTTCGTGTCTGCTTTCAACATAATGCACCTATTATTAAACATGGTTCTCACTATTTTAAATTTAACATGAAAAATGGAATGTGAAGCCAACATTAGCACGCGGACGGATCGACGTGTGCCACTATCAGCTATTTCCATCTTACAGCTATTTGTCACGTTTGTCTCATTTGTGTTACTTCATGTTGATGTAAAGATTTATTGTCTGAACTCATTATCATGTGGTAACAACTAATAGAAACACGTGTAACATGGCGCGGAATTCCGGCGGTAAGAAACACAATTTTTTTTCATTATTCGTTGATCTTAGATAATAAGTTTACTGTCACAATTCACTTGCCATTTTCCTTTAAGTAAAGAGAAGACTCAAAATACAGATACAGTAGGTATATTTTTTGATTTTATTCCACTTTTGCTTTGTCATCTTTACACTGAATTGCCAAGCCAACTTTCAGCGCCATATTCAAGGGAGGCCTCTAATATCATTTGTTGAATACTAAGCTATATACTATACTATTCAACAAATGGTATATCGGCTGAACCAGCAAGCTAAATTTCAGGTGTCTCTATTACGTTAGCACAGCATTTTTTATTATGTTAGAGACAGACTCTACTTTTATTGTACCTACTCGACATCAGGAATGGTCCTTAATCTAATCGAAAATTAACCATCGAAACAAGAGAACTAAACTGACAATGCGAGAAAGTAGCAGTATTTATTGTAATTGTACCATACCATGCCGCAGAAAATCAACGTAAAGAACAACTCAACAGTAACAAAAGAACTGGCAAACTGAGAGCTGATCAAAGTGCTCCAAACAACATAAACTTTTCTGAAGATCGGATGTTACTTGTAAATCATATTCGTTCTGTGACGTATAGTTTGTTTAACAAATCTATCTTTTATCCTATACAGATTGCGTAAGACTAAAAATCTGAAGTGTGATCATGTTTTGATGGATTTGCTACCATAATATTTGCGAAATTTCTTTTTATGTAACAATTTTAATGAAGTATCGGGTGATATCGAAAATTTATGTAATGTCTAGCAAATTCTGCCAAAAATTGTTTGAACAAAGGGACAGCATAATATGCTCAACTAAAGAGAAAATCTGAAGTCTGGTGTTTAAAAATGATAAATATCATGGAGATGTACGGCAATGAAATAATTTAAAATAACTAGCGGCATTGCACTCGGGCACTCGGGTCCATATGGGCCGCGTCTCGCTACCCTTTCTGGGGCCACTATTTTTGTAATGACAGTTTGCAGGCGGTCGGCGGCGCGGCGTGCGGCGGCCGCTTACGAACTAATACGAGCGCCTTCAGGAAAATACCTAATTGTGTTGTAGCCGCCACACTTGATGAATGAACACAGATTTACATTTGTTTTATTTATAACAAATCTCCTCCGTCCTATTACCAACCGCCCTGCAGTTAATCTCGGCTTCGACGAAGCTTAATTGTCGGAATACTTTCAGGAACGAGTTAAAATGTAGGTGGGCTTAAAGGGCGTTTACAGCAACGATTTGTAATAAACGAATTGTTGACTTAGAACTATCGTAAAAGTAAAATTGGAATTTATAAAGATTCAATACATTGTCTTTCTCTGTTCAATATTCTGTCACCGTAGCCTTAATTACTTGCCGTAGCACAGTTTGCATAGCTTTTATACTGCTTTGAACCATCTAGTGTATTTTCAAATGGCAGCTGTTGCAATACAGCTTGAATCTGATAAATCACTGAGTAATTATTCCCAACCGTACATGCGTATCATACGAGAGGACTAATGTAATCATATTCATAATTATTACTTATTTCATAAGAATTACTACCGCAAGGGACGCAGATTCTAGAGTCACTTCTTCAAGTTACACAATTGGAATCTTGGTAAAAATACTCTACTTATCAGCTTACAAATAAACTAAGAAATAGCAAACTTCGGTAGTTTGAGAGAGTAAATGAATTGCAATCTATTTCAATGTCTGCGCGCGAATGTGTGCAGAAAATTTGAGCAGTTATGTTACAACTTATTTGGCAAAGAAAAGATGGTATATCCCTGATAATTTTGAATAATTTACTAAATACAACATAATATGATGTTTGATTATAGCATACTACATTAAAATGTGCGAGTATACGAGATATTCGCGACGCGATTCCGAGAGGCCTGTTACATTGCGTGTCTGTCCGTCCACATCACCGATCTCACGGTTATGTAAACGTTACTAAGTCAAGGATTAATAGTAAAGTTTATTTTAGAACGTCTTTATTTATTTACTCAACAAGTGCTTAGTAATGTAAACGTAAACTAAAACGTACAGGGCGCGATACCCGAGTCCGGCTGGAGATGGAGAATGAACGCAGTGCTGCAGTGGCGGAACGCTCGCTGCCATCGACGCGGCATGCCGACGGCTGCGCCCTGTCATTTCCGACATGTGTTGTACTTTTTAACGTTCTAAATATCATTTGTACAAAAATCCCAGCAGTCAATCTGGTTTGTGAGTAATCCCACACACAGAAACACATCAAATTTATACTTTATTTTATTTATCAACTTTTAGGTAATTTCAGTAAAGTTTTACTTTTACATTTTAGAAGTTGGTAAGAATTTCTGACAATCACATCGGAAAATGACATTTTCACCTCGGTAACTAGAAAAGGCGTTCTTTGTTGCTTGAATATAGTAAGAAAATTTATATTATGCTGTGAGCGTGAGGAGTTACTTAGACACTTAAAAGTCATTGATATAATTTTAGTGTGCGCGTGGTGTAACACAATCATAGCAAAAATGTGATATACGTTGGTTCTATTATCCTAGCTAACTTTTTGATAAACATACAAATACTGAAATATTTGATGTAGTTTGTTATTATCTCAAAATTAGCACTAGAAGCAATTACGTACTTTTCTTTCTTGTTGTACAAAAAACTATTTAATAAAAATGCTAAGTCTTTACTCTTGAGATCCAAGCTAACAGTGTCTATCAGCTTCCTTAAATACATACCTACACTTTCAGTCACAACATTTGTGAACAAGCTAACTATACTTAATTTTATTTGTCTACCAACAAACTTAATTTTGAAGGCAGCCTTAAGTTTTCCCGTTCAAGATACAGTGTCCACACTACAGTTAAACACATTTAATTTGCCGCGGCGGTCCAGCCGTCTCGTGCCAAATTAGATTCGATAAACTAAATATTTATCTAAGTTTCGATATAAACGTAGTAGGAGGTGAGATCGCCGTCAAATCCAATAGCTTTTCGACTAGACTGCGGGTGGCTGCGTGTGTTTCTCGGATTTCCAATGCCGAGGTTTTAATGCGATTACAAATAGGAATTTGTAAATGAGTTTTAGAGACTTTGTTCACTTTAAAAAGTTAGCAACGTACCAATTACCCTTAAAATTAAATGTATATCCAACTAACATTATAAACACGAAAGTTGTGGAAATTAGTATATTCTTACACACAAATAGTACAGGATATATTTTGATAAAATTCTTCATTGCACTTATTTGTTTTAGGCTAGGTCAATATTAATAAAACCAATAAGGAGGTAGGATTTGTATTTTGTATGTAATGAATAAACTTAAAAATTACTAGACGTTTTTAACAATTTATTTACTTATAGAAAAATTTAAATTATCAGGAGTCACATGTTGTACCTAAATATATTTGTCTTCAAATAATAGAGGTACTTATAAAATAGCAATAAAACCGTGTGTAAAGATATCAAGAGATACTTTATCACCACAGGTGAATCTGCGGGGATCAGCTAGTAATTAATACTTTACACCACGATATCCCTGTTAAAAAAAAGACATTTATGGTCTGGCTAATTGTAAAATATTTTTTTTTTCGTTACTCTGGTTCACCTACCTATAATGGTATTTATGAGGGTGAATATATTATCATTCCATTGCGCTTTTTGGATTAACTACTAATATAGCACTTAAAAAGATAAAGGCTAGTACACATGTAGCGAGTATACATTTGTAGCGAGAAATTTTTCTCAAAGTCAAAAAAGTCTCTTTTATTGAACTTTGTGGTAGTATTAGTCTAGTCAATGAGAGTATTACACCCTCTTGCTTCGATTTGATGAAATTTTAATTAATATAATGCTTATTGTTTGGATTATTTGCATTGAAATAAATAATTAAATAATTACCCAGAAAAACGAAGCCCTTCTTTATAACTTTATTAGTTATTCGGTGAAAACCGTTGAAAAGTGGCTTGTTTTAATGATAATGTCAAGATTTCAGTAACAAACAACCCAAAAAGAAACGAGTTTACAAAAAAATTGTACAAAATTTATATTATTAACATAGCTTTTGATTAGGTCCTCTATCAACTCCCGGGGTTATTTAGTCTAAATGTCAACCCCTTCGAGAAGGGTTGCAACCCACCCCATGATAAAAGCATACTTGGGCATAATGTAGACTTTGATCCTCGAGCTATTCCGTACCTACTATTAAAATTTCAAGGTAATCGATGCATGAGGATAAATTCGGAGCCAAATATCCTAATTGACTAGATATTATGATTATTAAAAACCGCAGATTTTACAGCACGGAGCCATGTCATCATCACAAATGTATTCTTTGTTCGTGTCGTAGCTGCCTCAATAGTCTAGAAGTGTTATTTGGTAATTTTTGGTAAGGATGGTGTTGAAATTGTGCTGACTCCCTGGGATCTAATCATTACAGGTGATATGTTTTATATGTCCTCTGCCGGTCATAATTTATATTATTTTATTACTTGATCAGACTAGGGCCCAATTTAAACTTTTCACTAAGATTGTACGGTGTTACAAGAAAGCTATTTACAAAAAACAGTAACTCGAGCTTTCAATTCAACTGCAAAAGGTTGGGCAAGCAATATTTCTGTCAGTCTCCCCTGACAGTTACGACAATAGGCGGGAATAGGAGGGCAGGGAGTGGAAGGGAAATAATGATAACAATTTGTCGGTGCGGCGGGGACTCGGGGACTGCAGGCTCGTCGATAATTGTCGAAAGCTCCCCAGGGGTACGGACCATTTATTTAACACTTCATATATAACGTAAACATTGCTATAAATTGTCATATTTTGTGGTATATTCTGGCTCTTGTCGATTCGAAGACACAATGTAAAATTAATGGCAATAGCGTGAAACTTGCGGCAATAATTATGTACAGTCTAATTCAAGTGAAACAGGGACATAATTATACGCACCAAATATGTATATATTTATTTGCAGTCTCGACCACTCTATAAAACAATTCTTTTGTAGATGTTCAGAAAAAAAAAATCTATTTGTAATGGATTTTTTTATTTTAAGGGATTTGCATCATCAGCGTAATCGTCAGCCTGGGGACGTTCACTGCAGGACATAGACCTCCCCAAATGCTTGCGTTTGCCTTGAATTATAATACTTTTAAAAGCATTAGAAGTTGACGGCGTTGCTGAATCCTATTCAGACTCCAATTGGATGAAGTCGTTGCCGGAAGCCATTGGAAAAAATAAAATTAGTCCTTGGATCAACAATATTTTATAGAAACTATAACTATAACTTATTGTTTAATTGAGACTTTCTTGAACCGCCGAAGCTTAAATATCTCGCCGTCGTAACTCATGTGGGTGGATTATTCTGTTATATGTTCACGTATGATACATGGGCGCGCTCAGATGCTTACCGCAGCGGTGCATCGGACTATTAGAGGCATTGGATAAACAAAGGATTAAATTATCGCGTTAAGACGGAGATAATCCACGCAGATGAGTTGGCTGTTGACCTCCGATCCCCTGAGCTGACTCACTTTGGATATTTTAAAGTTAGGCACTCTGAAAATGTGCGGCGAAGGAACGGTGTTATCTTTTCTAGGCCTCGGCTTACTTTATTGTTTTATGTCGGGTTTCAGCTCCTACGGCCCCGATCGGATCACTTTGTACAAGGCCAAAGACAAGAAATTATTTTCAGAACGTTCTTTATTAGCTCAAGTTTGTAGGGATGTGTGGTACGTACGCAGATTTCAGAATGCTGGGGAAACGAAGTCACCCCACTCCTTTATCATATCTCCAAAAGTATACTGATGTAAGTAGCGTCCGTCGTGTATTTATTATATAAATTGTATAACAGCGATAGGTGAGTGGCAGATCGTAGGACATCGAAGTCAAAGGTCTCGGGATCGAACCCGCGGCACACACCTCCGTCAATAAATCGTTAAGATTCGTGTTTTCGAAGATATGTGTGTATTTATCATATAAATTGTCGCTCGCTTACGATAAAGGAAAACATCGTGAGCACCGTGACCTGAACGACTGAGAGTGCCTAAAAAGTGCTCGAGGTGTGTGAAATCTACCAATCCGCACTTGGCCAGCGTGGTGCTATGGCCTAACCCTTCTCTTCATGAGAAGAGGCCCGTACCGAGCCGTGCGGCATGTATTAGATACAGGGCTGCTATTATTAAGTACCGTCCACATGCAAAGTGTCTGACGATTAGTCAAGTTATAATTTTTACTAACATGTTTTCCTATAAAACCTGTCAATTGAAACCTCTCTTCATCTGTAAAGTGTGTGTTCTTAGAATGTACTTATGTAGCGCCAGTATTCTTAGGCCAGCCGCACACAATAAAAGCAATATCATTGACAAATTTGGGAAATTTGTTTTGCTAGCTTTGACTAGTCTTTACCCGAATTATTATTAACAATATTGGTTGTGTATGTTATGTGTGTATTAGCATAATTAATATTTTTGAATAACGCAGGACGCTATAATAAAGTTAGCGCAACTTGCTTCTTCTTGTATGTTTACAATAGCATTGAAACTCAGATTAACTATGTACTCTTGTAATTAACCGATGATCCATTTTTAGGGTTCCGTAGTACCTACAAGGAACCCTTATAGTTTCGCCATGTCCGTCTGTCCGTCTGTCCACGGCATAGCGACGAAACCGTTGGTGCTAGAAAACTGAAATTTTGCATAAACATGTATGTTAACTAAACAAAGAAAGTCGTAGAGTAAAATTTGGAAAAATATTTTTTTTTCAGGTAGCTCCCCTACATGTAAAGTAGGGATGTTTTTTTTTTGTCGCCTACCCCATAGTGTGGGGTATTGTTAGATAGGACTTTTAAAAACGTTTAGGGATTGCTAAGACAGTTTTTTGATTTAGGGATCCATTTGCGAGATAATTAACTTTAAAGAGCAAATTTTTGTTCGAGTAGGGCGTTCCCCCCCCTCTAAAAGCTAAACTACTGGATCCTAAAATCTGAAAAAAATTGTGTCGGTAGTACATGTAATGAACTTTAAAGGAAAACTATAGCGGATAAGTTAACTTCATTAGTTCAAGAGGAATAGGGGTCCGAAATGTCAGATGCAGTTACTCAGAATATTTCGTTCAAAATTCTTGAAACATAAATAAACATACATAATACATATATAAAATCACGCCTTTATTCCACGGGGGTAGGCAGAGACGATGGAACGCCATGTGCTTCGCTCCTTACATACTTCTTTCGCTTCCTTAACATTCATACATCTCGTCATACGTGCTAGCTGGTTTCGTGTACTACAAACATTTCCTATCTGAAGGACGCTATTTATCTGGTTACTTTAACTTCATTAGTTCTAGAGTAATTGGGGTCCAAAGTGTAAAATGCAGTTACTTAGAATAATTCGTGCAAATTACAAAAGGGTAGTATTTAAACGCAAATCATAAAATATCCTTTTTCTATGCAATTAAATACCGAATTCCCATCAAAATTACTGATTGCACAACAAAATATTCAACTCAAAATATCACTAAACACACTACAATTTATTTTCACAGCGTTCAGCAATTTTTCCTAAAGTAAAAGCTTTTTTATCAATGCACAACTAATAATCTTAATGCACATTATACATGTTAACTCTTTTTCTTTTAAATATAGCTTCTATTTTTATAATATTTACAGCAGTTTTTCTAGATCAAACAACATTTTATTAGTCACAGTCATCTTATTATTTATTAACTATCACATAATGAGATCAGCAAAAAAAATATAAAATTAGATACAAAATTGTAATTTATTGAATTATTAAAGCGGGTCTTGCTTTCGCGGGGCGTCCACGCTTCCTTTTTTGCCCAATAAGCACATTTTTAGCTTCTGCAGGTGGCGCCACGTACTGTCGTCTGTTACGATCTATGATAATAAGAAATTGGTAGGTAGTATAATATTATTTTATTTAGTGGGTAGATTCAAAAAGGGGTCGGAGTATCACAAAGATTAGCTAGCACTCGCCGGCCGCTGCCGCGGCACGCTCGCTTCGCTCGCTCGGCTCGCGCTATGTTATGGTCGCAGTTCTAACCTAACCTAACCTACTACTATACCCATAATTGACCTATGCCATAACTATAGCTTTTATTTTTATATTATTTACTCCAGTGACGAAAAAACGCGCGAAGTTTTTCAGTTAAGTTGTTCTGCTTTTAGAAATAATGCAATGTAAAAGGATTTTTTTGTTATAATAATCATTAAATTTACCGAGCATGGCTTCTTGAAAATTAAGACAAATATGATGAACAGATTTTGTTGTACTTACTGGTTAATATGCGACTGGGATAGTTATTTTGCTATGAAATATGGTAAATTTGATGTGCAGTCAGTATTTATGCTATGCATGTAGTATTTTTGTACAAAAATAAATTTAACTGTATTGCATTATGAGGGAAAAAGGAATGTCATATTGATGTGTAATTTCGAATTATCTGCAGTTTGAGTTTTGTTAAACATTTAGTTTATCTGTAGTGAAGTAAGTTATTTGATGCAAAAAAGAATATAAATGATGAGTATGTATTGATAGGCGATTATTTATTTGATATGCAATATAATATATCCCATTACAAAAACCTTTGAAAGTAATGACTTGTATGAAGATGTTACTTGTTTAATACAGATAGTAAATCCCTTTTAAGTCGAAATATGTTGTTACGACTAGCTACGGAAGCCTACTGCGCGTGGCCCGACACGCACTTGGCCGGTTTTTTTAAAAAAGCTTTGCCGCGACTTCTTCCGTGTGGAATTCGATATTTCCATGCTATTTCCTACAAAATTAAGAAACTGCCCTCATACACTTTTAACCCCAAATTTACCCTCTTGGAGAGTGAAATTTCTAAAAAATATTTTTATTGTTTTATTTATATCCTGTTATTATATTTTTTAATAAATGTAAAATTTAATAATATGTAAAAAAAATATTTCTTTACATCAGTGCTTAAGTATTTTGTAAGATTGAACTTTTAATTGTTCAGATAGATAAACTAAGTTTTAAGCTACAATAAAATGGAAATTTAAATACATTTGCATTTCACATTTCTGTGCAATATTTTTTAACAGCTAAACCTGGGATATTTCAGTGGAAACCTAAAAAATTAAAAATCTCAATATCTACCTAATTTCGGCAGAGCATTATTGCATTTGGGCCCTATTATAACACCCTGCAAGAAATAAGTTGAATTACCACTAACGCTGTATAAATTATAATGGACAGCTAAAACAATTACCACCTTCGTTACATATTCTGGCTTAAACTTTAACATTTTAATTTTTTTACCAAAGTGTTTACAAAATATGACTTTTATATCTGAAAATATTTAACCCTGTACGAAAATCGCCTCGGTCATTGGATTTTTAGAGGGCTTAAAACTATGAAAGATTCCTTAGAGGATTTTGCCTATTTTTAATAGAAAATTAGAGGATAAGCGGCAAAACACAGACAGCACACGAGATACAAATCAGATATTTAAAAATAAGCTACAGATTGTAAGATGCCATAACGTTGTGCGTTGTTGTTTCAGTGTAAATCAAGCTTTATTGCCAAGCCAGAAACAGTACTAAAGTATCAAATTAAGAGAAATAAAAGTGGATATGAAATCGGGTCGAGCCGTTTATGCTTCTGGAATAATAAAGGGAAATGAACTGGCGACCTTCTGCACAGCGGGCAGTCGCTATAACCAACCAGCCGGTCGCCTCTTGCCAGCACCCTAAATTTCTCAACTTTATGTTACGTCATGTCGTCACGTCACGTTCATCCATTTGTTCCTATCTTAATTTTTTCAACTGTTTCTTAGTTTGATTTGCTAAGTGTAGGTATATGCTATAAAAATAATCAATAAGAAGTTTATAATAGATTTATAAAGTTTATAGTTTTTTTTACACCTTCCAAGCTCAGCTGTCTGCGCCGGTACTGCTGCTGCATCCGCAGAGACACTGAAGCGGCGCAAGTATAGTAATCTTTCAGGAGATTACATATTTGCGCAGTTTGGGGTCGAGCGAGACGCTACGTTCATGGGGTCCGAGTGCCCGCTTATTAATTACAGATATTTCTAAGCGGTTAATCGACGCTTCACGTGATCGGAAGGCTGGCTTTTACTTGACTCAAAGAATCAGCATTGCCATTCAACGCAACGTGGCAATGCTGTCAGCCTTCTGAACACGTTCCCTGCAGTCGAGGTCGATGCGGAGGAATTCTATGACACCTTACCTATAAATTTGTAAGTAGTTATTTGTTATTTTTTATTTTTTTTAACTTAGATATAATTAATTTAATATTAATTAGAAATTTTATTTTATAGTAAATAATTGTTAAATAAAGTGTAAACAGTGTAAAAATACGATGAATAAATAATATATAAAGTTTATAGAAGGGTTTATGATCAGTCATTTTAAATAACTTCAAACCTTCCTACAAACTTACAAACCTTAATACAAACCTCCTATGGAAACCTTTCGGCCGTTTACGCACTGCATCCGATTGTTATCCGATCCGAGTACGCCAAAAGATGCTACGAATTGGTCATAGAGCAATTTGTATGGTAGGTTACTCACTGCATCCGATTGTTATCCGATCCGAGTACGCCCAAAGATGCTACGAATTGGTCATAGAGCAATTTGTATGGTAGGTTACTCACTGCATCCGATATTCGTCAGCCGATTTCCTCAAAATCTTCAACTAGAAGATTTTCAGTGCGATAGACAGACTAATAGACTACGTACATTTCCAAAAACAGGTATTCCGTCAAAGTTTTATCTGAAAACCTTTTATTTAATATTATTATATTTTTAAAGAACTGGATATTATACGCCGCTTGATTATGCTAGAATTAAGATCAGAGATCGGATGTAGTGCGTAAACATACTTACACACTATTTTGAATAAATATTGTTCTTTGACTATTCGAAATTCAACAAGCGATTTTTAAAGTTAGACACATTAATTGAAAATCTATAACTAAACGGCTACGAAATAAGTTGATTTTCAAAATATGATAGGTATAAAAGGCAAAATAAAAATAAAAATAAAAAATCTTTAGCATTCGGTATTTCAAATTGCTAGAAAAAAAATCTTCGGTGCGTCTCATAGCGGCCTTAAGAGGTAATTATTATTTTTTAAATGACCTAAGAGTTAATAGGTATGTCATAGGTAAGCGTGCTCCACCGTAGACCGTATCATGACTTACCATCAGGTGAGATCGTGGTCAAACGCGTGCTTATCCACCATAAAAAAATCTATTGGCTATTTTACAAAACCTATGTATTTTATCTGTTGACATAACGTTGTGTAAGTGATTAGTACCCAAGTACTGTCTAAGAGTCTACTGATTGAATAAGCTCGTCCATGGAAACATTTTACTTACCATAAGGCCATGCTCAAGTCGCATCCGTGCCAATGTCAAATTATAATAATATGTAATTATTTTTTTTCTTTTGTCACACTTCTCACTCACTGGGCGCATCAGAATTATCAGCGCTGCGGTGCTTTTAGCGCTGCAGTATTGTGCTGAGATGCGATATGCGTACCGTTGCCGGCATTTTGAATGATATTTTATTTATTTTTAACACGCTTATATTAGCTTCACCTGTATGTTTGTTTGTTTGTTTGTTTGTTTGTATGTAACCGACTCCTTTGGACTCGATTTTGACCCACTTTAAACGGACAGATTTCATTCAAATTTTGCACACCTGTCAAAGATCGATGACAATGCAATAATTCGATAAAAAAAATTAAAAATATATAAAAAAAAAAAAAAAAAAAAAAACTAAAAAGTAGAAAATAAATAATACTTAGTTTAAAAAAACTAAAAAACACGCTTTTAAAGTACTTCTAACTAAAAAGTGAAAAATAATTCCTAATATAAGCTGAAAAAAGCGTGGGGCGCTCTGTGCCATATTTTTCGTCTATCGAGCAACCCACGCTTTTTTCAGCTTATATTAGGAATTATTTTTCACTTTTTAGTTAGAAGTACTTTAAAAGCGTGTTTTTTAGTTTTTTTAAACTATTATTTTTTTAGTTTTAGACGCTTTGCAATTATGCCAGAATAAATGATTTTTCTTTCTTTCTTTTTCTTTCCATGGCCTGTTTCCATATTCATAGAAATGGTCACTTCACTGACTTTTCAAGTTACACGAAATTTAGAACACTAGTTTGTTCTCCGCTAGTGCTGTAGTCGCTCTATGGTTCGTTAATTGTCTCAAAATAACGACATAGAATTTTTCATTATTGTGGAAAGATATATTCGAAGATTAGATCCTGAAGAAGGTCGCTGGAGGGGACTGGATGCGGAAGGCACAGGACCGGGTGTTGTGGCGCACATTAAGAGAGGCTAATAATTGATGATTGATATTAGTACCTTGAAAATGCCGCGGGACAACCTTTGACTCTATACTTTATCTGAAATCTGAGCAGACACTCAACTATTTATAGAGCTTATTATGATTTGTCTTAATCCTTAGAGATTCAGTTGAGGAACGATGACAAAAAATCAAATTAAGTAAATACTTATTAATTTTACATAAATAACAATATCATAGATATATTTCTAAATGATTTGTAATAACTGCCTCGTTGGTCTAGTGGTTAGCGTATGCGCCTCTCACCGCGAGGTCTCGGGTTTAATTCCCGGGTCGGGCAAAGTGTTATTTGTGAACTTTCCGTTAGGAAATGCACAATAGCAGCTCAGAGTTGGAATTGTGCCCGGTGGATGGCGATAGGCTCATTCCCTATCCCATTGGACCTAAACATAACAGGTGAAATGTTTGTGTTGTACACTTCTGCCTCACCCTTCTGGATAATATAGGCGTGATGTAGTGTTATGTTTTATGTTCTGTAATCAACGTATGCCACCGCAATTAGTGTCATTCATTACCAAATGTGCGCCCAAATTATAAAAAAGGTACTTCTAGGGATAACAAAACTGTTATCTATAAGATGGCCAAATTATGCAGAAACGGCGCCATGAGGGATAGCAAAACTCTTGAAAATGCGCAAAAAGCTCATGCGCCAAATAGCGCCATTAATAAATTTCACACCGTATAGGACCGCCACGGGAAACATATCTCCATGTACATGGAGTACAAGACAGTCGGCTAAAACTTGTAATACATTTAGTGACGCTGTTCTGTTTTCTTGTTATCATAAGTCCATGGTTACGTAAACCTACCTGTTTGAGCGAGTGTTAACATTTTAAACAAATAGACTTTGTGCCAATACCAACACGGGTGATGTAGAAAAACAATAAACATTGGTTCATTGACCGATACAGTGGTTTCTGCCAAAATAAGCACCCCTTACCTACCACAATGTATGCTAATGTTGATTATGTTTTTAGGGATCCGTACACAAAAGTAATCTTCAATTTGAATCCTTAAGTGAGAGCGCGTGGGCAGCCGACATACGTGATTCTATAAAACTGGTACATAGCGTATACATCTAACATAGGTAATAACAAGAACTATCAAGATATTAAGTAAATAATAAATAAAAATTCTTTATTGATACAAATAATACAGCTAGGTTCACAAGATTATTTAAAGTTAAGGCACATGAAAATGTATTTGTACATTAGATACTGATACTGTCTCCCAAACTAAGCGAAAGCTTGTATTTTGGGTGACAGTGGACAGTCGTGTTTTGTGACACAAGTTTACAATTTTATGTAAATCTATACTGGACGTTATCCATAGAAATCTTAATAGTTATTAAGATTTCTATGACGTTATCACTGCAGCTAATATTTTTGATTGAATGATTTTAATTTTTAATTTTTTTTATATTAATAGAATTGATATTAAGTGAAATCAAAAACATTAAACAATACCTACCCCGTTTTTCCTCTCCCTTTATTTTATTTTTATTTGAAAAGATGCATGATGTCTGGAACAATCGGGGCTACGCGGTGACAGACAGTCAGGCGAGTAGCGTCATCGCCGTTTCTCATTTGGATCACGGACCTCCAAAAACAGCCACGATGATACTGTATTACCATATTTAATTCGAATAAAACAACCACGAATTACGACAAGAGCATCTTCTGGATATTTCGATACAAGTGACATGTTGCATTCCAGCGAATAAAAAACTTAAGTGTCCATACAAGAAGCTAAGGTTGGACGCAACAATGACGGGTCCCACCAGTTATATTGACACCCCGATCCTGCTTATTTGCTCCACGATCAAGGATATAATACTTGAGCTGAAAGGTCTTGTTAAACTGGTCGCTTGATCGTAAGTCGAGAGGTTTCGTCATTTAGTGGCGGAATCTTCAATGTGACAGCACCACCGGCGAAGATGTCATCTTGCTTTTTTCTTAGCAACTAAGGAGGAAAACTTTGTTTTAGTTGCATACATTTTGGTACTTATTGAATTAAAGTAGTACTTATAAAATTAAAACGACATGCTTATTAATATTTCATGTCAAATAAAAATATATTCGATGATGATGATACCTAATATAAGGGAGAAAAATTAAAGCATTTGTCTATAAATAACGGTCACACAGTATATAGTATATATAGTACATACAAATATTACTTCACTGTACATACAGTAAAGTGCCAGGCAAATGGCAATACCAGACACTCGACCTATTATGGTGATCTCGGTATCTAAATTTTATAATTAAGTTTATTCCTGAAACATAATGATGCATTCAGTGGCGGATTTACCAGGAAGCATTGAAAGCAAAAGCTTGGGGCCCCGCTTGGACAGGGGCCCCGAAAATTGAATTTTATTAAACATTTTTACAAAATTAATAAAACATTAAAATTTTTTTGAAATAAAATAAAATAAAAAATGACATTGACATTTTCAATTATTCATTGCTTTCAAATTTGAAATTAGGCGAAACTGTATTTCGCGCGCGAAGTTGGCGCTTCGATCGCTCGTGTTAGTATCTTCGTCTGAACAGCTGTATTTCTATTTAAAAAATTAGGAGGGGGGGGGGTTATATTAGAACGAAGGCCCCGAAAATCAGTGGTTGCTTGGGGCCCCGTCTAAGGTAAATCCGGCACTGTGCATGCAATGCATTAGGTAACTATGTACTTACCTTAACGGAGTACGTTCAATGCGCGTGCGCAGAGATGTTTGTATAAAGTGTGTGAAGACAATTGGACCCTGTTAAGCAAAAAAGATCCAACCAGCAATTTCTAGAAAAATGAGATATATATATAGTAAGAATCTACGAATCGAATTTTATATACGCAAAAAAGATCCAGGCAGTCTTACAACATTTACCGAACAAACCTCTATGCCACTAAAGTTACCAAAACACGTTTAGCGTTTTAAGAAAAAAACTAACAAAATCCATGATTCTTGGATCGATAAAAATTTAAAAATTTAAATTTTTTTTAATTTTTTTTAATCCAAACAGGTTGGATCCTTTCAGCAAAATATATATACATCTTTTATTTTTTTTTGTATTGGAAGATGATACCACAAGCTAAGTTGAACGACATCAGCAGCTTAATGTATTTGATCCCGAGCGTTGCTGAGTCGTTTTACAAAAATATGACTGTGACAATGGTATAGAAGATGATGTAGACGGGTTTTCGGGGGAACCTGATTTTGAGCTTGAAGAGGAAGAGTGAAACGCGATATATCTATAACCTATATCTTGATTAGCGAGCTGTACGTTATTATCTGTCAGAATCCGTAAGATTTAGTAATCTTGAAAAGGTTTCAAGATCTCAACAGTTTTTCTTTTAATAAATTTCATCATCATCATCATTTAGCCGCTCGTAGTTCACTGCTGGACATAGGCCTCTCCCAATTTGCGCCACAACACCCGGTCCTGCGCCTTCCGCATCCAGTCCCCTCCAGCGACCTTCTTCAGGTCGTTAGTCCACCTGGCAGGGGGGCGTCTTACCTTACGGTTGCCAAGTCGCGGTCTCCATTCTAGGATTCGTTTGCTCCAACGGCTGTCGGTCCTTCGGCAAACGTGACCAGCCCACTGCCACTTCAGCGAGCTTATTTTGCGAGCTATGTCGGTTACTTTGGTTCTTTGTCGGATGACCTCATTCCTTATTCTATCTTTCAAAGAAATGCCGAGCATAGCTCGCTCCATAGCCCGCTGCGCGACTTTAAATTTGTGGACTAGTGCAACCGTTAATGTCCATATCTCGGCACCGTAGGTCATAACAGGTAGGACGCACTGGTTGTAGACTTTCATCTTCAGGCATTGCGGTAAAGGCGAAGAGAAGACCTGACGAAGTTTTCTAAATGCTGCCCAACCCAACTGGATCCTTCTATATCGACTTCTCGCTCGAAGTTGTTTCTACCAAGCTTAATTACCTGCCCTCGGTAGATATATTTTTGAACAACCTCGAGCATCGATCCGTCGACAAATATTGGTCTCGGCATGACATGCTCATTGAGCATGATTTTGGTTTTATCCAAATTCATGCCGAGACGAACACGTCGTGAAGCTCCATCAGGGCTGTGCAGCATTTCGCTCAGCTGTTCCAGCGACTCCGCTACTATGACGATGTCATCGGCAAACCGAAGGTGCGAGATGTACTCACCGTTCATGTTTATACCCAGTCCAGTCCAGAGTCTTAAAGACATCCTCGAGAGCGTTGGTGAACAGCTTCGGGAATATGACATCTCCCTGCCTCACCCCCCGACGCAGCTCTATCTGGTTTGTCTTTTGGTCCTGGATCTGGACGGTCATGGTGGCGGTCTCATACAGGAATCTCAACACCTCGATGTATCGCCAGTCGATACGACATCGTTGCAGAGCATCCAGAACCGCCCAAGTCTCGATGGAGTCGAAGGCTTTCTCGTAGTCCACAAAAGCCAGACACAGCGGCTGATTGTACTCTTCGGTTTTCTGTACAATCTGCCGTACAGAATGGATGTGGTCTACGGTAATAAAGCCTTTTCGAAACCCGGCTTGTTCTGGTGGCTGGAACTCTTCAAGTCTCCTGGCGAGGCGGTTCGTGACCACTCTCGAGAACTTGTAGATGTGGCTCAGGAGTGAGATGAGTCTGTAGTTCTTCAGTAAGGTTTTGTCACCTTTTTTGAAGAACAGTTTTAATAAATTTACTGAAATAAAAAATAAATACTCCACTTATTTTTAAATGGATCTCCCGTGAAAATGTTACCTAAAATTTTCTTTTTGCATAAAAGATCCACAGGTAGTTTTTTAACAAAATCTGGAAAACTGAGTGCCACTAGCCAGTGGTATTACATTTAAAACAATGCTATTTTATTGCGTTGCTACCAGTAACTTTTTATTTTTGTATCCTTCCGCTCGTTTATAATATATTCACTTCTGAATTTCAAATCGTATTTACTCAAAAGTAACATTTTGTTGGTTGGATCTTTTTTGCTTAACAGGGTCCAATTAAAAGCCAGAACTTACGCCAGTGAGTCCTCCACACCTCTTCTGTATTACGTATTACTATTAATTTTAACTACCTGCCCGCCTAATTTTATTGACACGTATTCTCAATGGCTTCGCATCGAGATGTAAAAAATGTGTGTAGGCAGATCCGTCTGATTGAGTGATGATTCGATAAAATCAGGTCCGAGTGCGATGAGTGGCCACTTGTCCGGTTCGCTTTATTCACACTACAAACAAGCTAAAATTGTTACTAACGAATGCTCAGACATATTGCGTGGTCTTCCTTTATTCCGAGAATTCGATATTTGTTGAATCTTTAGCTCTCGATACAAAGATCGACGGTTCGTCGAGATGTGGTTCTGGTTTTGGGTCATAGTGTAGTGGTATGTGTTTTGGAAGGTGTTCCCTCAGAGAATAAAACCAATATGGACACGCAATAAACGCAAATATAAAAGAAAAATAGGATTATGAAGAATAAAAATGCCTCGTTAGTTAGCGTATGCACCTCTCATTGCGCTGTGTGGGTTCGATTTCCGAGGCACATAAAAGAGTTATTCTTCTGTTAGGAAATTGTGTAATAGCAGCACTTTGAAAGGCGGTAGGCTAACCTTCTATCACATAGGACCGAAACATAGCAGATTATGTGGGTGATTTACCCTCTACCGTCCCTTTTGGGTAATATAGGCGTGATGTTATGTTATTTTATGTTAATTGCTCCCACGGTTTACGTGGATAATAGTTACCTACTACTCCGCACCCGTCGCCGGTTTTTTCGACTAATTTCCCTTTTGCCTCGCTCCTATTAATGCTTTATATTTGATAGCTTTGTCAAAAAATGGGCATCCAAAAAAAATAATAATGCAAATCCAACCAGTCCTGCCCGAGTTTAGCGTATTTATACAAACTTACTAAAATGAGCCCGCGGATCCGCCAGCGTGTTTAATTTCAGCATCAAAATTTGCCAAGATGTTACACAGTCGGACTTTGTACTTTTTAAGGCAAGAGCGGGTCAATAAAAAAAAATATTAGTCTTGTAGAATCAACTATGTTTTTAGGAATAATCTTGGATCATAAGCTTCAGTGGGGCGCCCATATATCGTGTCTAGCAGGGAAACTCAGCTCCGCGGCATTCGCTGTTTGGAAAGTTCGTCAGTTAACTGATATTGAAACTGCGCGACTAGTTTATTTTAGTTATTTTCACAGTGTCATGTCCTACGGTATTCTGCTATGGGGCAAGGCAGCTGATATTCAAAACATTTTTGTAATTCAAAAACGGGCAATTCGTGCGATTTACTAACTCAAAGCTCGAGATTCTCTGAAAGAACGATTTAAGGAAATAGGTATTTTAACAGTAGCATCGCAATATATATTTACTAATATTATGTTTTTACGAAAAAACATAGGAACATATACCAAGAAAAGCGATGTTCATTCATTAAACACGAGGAATAAGCATAAATTGGTAGGCCAATATTATCGCTTAAACAAAGTCCACAACTCATTTGAGGGACTTAGAGTGCGTTTTTATAACAAAATTCCTGTCGAAATCTTGAACTTGCCCCTACTAAAGTTTAAGAGTATCGTTAAGAATCGTCTCATGGAAAGGGGCTATTATAAAATAAACGATTTCTTAACCGACACTACGCCTTGGAAATAATATTAATTTATCTAATGTATTTATTACAGTAATGTATTTATTATTTACAATTATTATGGTTATTATATTTCAAATGAATTGCCAAGTTAGACATTGTTTTATCCTTGACAACATTTCAAAATTTGAAAGTGTCTAAAACAAAAATACCGTTTCTTTATTATCCTATCCGGAGTACAAAAACATTTTTTTAATTTTTTTTGGATCAGTAGTTTTGGAGAAAAAAAATAAAAACGAAAAAATGCGTCGTGACGTCACATATACGGCTTAATAAAGTATTACCTTTGCCCATGCTACGACAGAATGAAGAGTAATCGAAAATGACAGTTGTAATGTCAGTATTGTCAGTTGCCTGTCAACTAACGATAAACACATATTTTGGAATAATGAAAATATAAGCAATATTAATTATTGATTGCAACTATTATTCTTCCTAAATCGAACTGAATCCAAGTGAGGAATATGCACCTACGATGGATTTAAAATATTGTTTTGTACGAACATGTAAAAACAAATCTAAAGACGCCAACTCAAACACGAAAGATTAGTGTAATGCATTGGATGTAGTTTGTTCGAAACGAGTTCTATATGTGTGTGAAGAAGCAATAGACTACATAACATTACACTACAACTCAAAGGAACGCAGCAGTAATGAAATAAGTAGCAAAAACTGGGAACATTTCAGAAACGGGACTGGAAAAGTAAAACCTTGGGGATCATTTAGTTTAATGATATAATGTTATTAAAAAAATAATTTACTTTTATGTTCTCATCAGTAATGTTTAGATGTGGACAAGACCTGGGCCATGTGAAAATAAAGGGTGCGGTCTATTTGGTAGAAACTTGATACTCCGAAACCTATTTGGGATAACTGACTTCGCAGAAACTTCTTTAGTCGATCATTTATTAGGCATAAAAAATATTTGACATAAATATTTTTAGGCATAATGTGCTTATGACCGAATTTAGAATGGCATACATTTAAGATAGTAGAATTTTTATTGGCATATTTACCTTTGGCATAGGTAAAATTGTGTATAATTTCATTTAGCATAACGTTCATTTAGAGTACAGATTATTTGGCATAATTTGACTAGGCATACTATGAAGATCATAGAATTTCAATTAGAATAATATAGATTGGGTTACTTTCTTCTTTAAAAATGCGTAGGTTAGGTTAGGTTAGAACTGTGACCTCTTATGCACGAGCGGAGCGAGCGAAGCGAGCGTGCCGCGGCAGCGGCCGGCGAGTGGCAGAAATGAACATGCTCTCATGGGCAAGGATATAAAAACCAAATAATTATCATTAAATCAACTTTTATTTATTACAATTACTAAAAAAAAAAACAATTAAATTAATCAGAAAACAAAATTAAACTAATCTTATATTAGCTCCTATTGCTTTAAGGTACCCAACTTCTGTGTAGTCCGACTGATTATTTATAATATTTTGAAGACGATTTGTTTTATTTAATGTTTTCCTTTTTTTTGGCTGGTGGTGGCGCGCCGAAACTTAATTTATCTATTTCTATAGTTGAATATTTTATTTCTTTGATCACTTGCTGTAAGCATTATGCGAAATGATGGTTCTACTTTTAAATAGTTATGGATAAGAAATATATGCCAAAAGATGAATCTGGTTTTGAACTTTCTGCGATGTGATGATTATACATTGTGATTATTATGGATATCAAAATTATGCGTACAGATGATTCTGACTTACAGAATTATGGGTTCCAATGTATGCTAAATGAGTTTATGACAAACGATATTCTGCGAAAAGAGGTTTATGCTATTAGTTGTAATGCAATATAAAATTATTACTTAAAAAGTTCTACTATAATAATAGGTGTACCCGAAAATAAATTATTTAAAATATTGTACAAGTATCTTTTTATTTATGATTGCTGTTTCATATTTTGTTTATAAAAACTAACACACATGTAATATAACATAACATCAACCCCATATCACCCAAAAACAAGTATTAATAAAAGTATTTATTTGTTTTTAACATGAGAGAAAAAGTTATGACATGTGTGAGCGAAGCAGTTACATAGCTACACATACACTGTATAACTAAAATACAATTGTATACATTGAAGAACACAAAAATAAACATAAATAAATAATCAAAATTTATTTAGCACTTTCTAAAATATTTTCAAATTTAAATTGCTTCCAAAAATGTTTAGCTTCTTGCACAATCTTTGCTGTTTAATCTTGATCATACTCAACCTAGTATTTGTGGATTAGCTTGTTCTTCTCATAATCTGGATCAGCTATACAAAATAAGACCATAGGTTTGTTTGCAGCATGCATTTGTACCATTATTTGATAGTGTTTTTGCTAATAGGGTACTATATTTCTTTAACAAAGTCTGCACAAAGCCCATCTGGTGAAACACCAATAATAGGGGGTATAAGAATAAGACCTGTGCTTTCAATAACTCCAAAATCTTTTTCTAAAATATTAATGATGTTTTTTTAAAGTTTTACTCCGTCTTATGGCTTTTGTTTAAGGCACCTTGTAACCACCTAAAATGCTTTGCACTAATACACCTTGTTCTGTTTCGCAAGGGACAGCTTCATGAATTCTAGACCCTGTCACTCAACCTTGACGCATTGAATGCCATAGTTTGGAATCCACTTGATTTGTTGTAGCTTTAGCAACACTGTTAAATACTTCTTCACTGAGCTTTTCCTGGCAGAATCATATAAAATTATGTAAGTATTGTCTTGTTGGATGTGTACAAACTGCAGCATTAAGTTCAAAGTAGGTTGACGGTTACCACAGTACTTCATTTCCTGTCCTCATCTTCTGCCTGTTGCACTCTTCAGTAAACATGGATAAACTTATATTAACATTTCCATTGTCAGGGGTAATTTTCCTTTTGCCTATATTTTTGCTAAAATAAACTTCTGATCACCAGCACTAGCTTGTCTTGGTTTACCCCAATAACACGCAGTAGATGTGACAGAAGGTTCATCTGACAGTTTTATCAGCCACATGGCAAAGCAGATAGCGTGTTTGCACCCTCCTGAAGACGCAGTATAATCATGACACTGAACAGAAATGATATTTTCCTTAGACTCGTCAATTTCAGCAGTTACCATGTACAACTTGGCTCTTACTTTAAGTTCAGGTGTCACCCTACATTTAATGGTGCACGAGTTGGTATCACGCTTTACTTATCACTTACACACATATCCTACAGCTGTGTCTACGTAAACATCCCTGGAAGCTAATAATGCTTTGGCACTACGCGTTTTGGCGGCATTGTAGCAGTCGTTTTTCTACCATATATTCCAAAAGCATAACGTAGTTAACTTTTGGCAAATTCTTGCTATCAGCAGCTTGAAATCCATCTGATACCTTCATGGTTGATGAATGAGGAGCAGAATAGAGAGAATAATACGATTTTTATGCAAGAAAATAAAGGTAAACAAACAAAGTTGTAAACAAGTATGACAATTATGACATATGTCACATCAACAAAAAAAATAATAAGCAAAGGCATATCATTATTCCACCGTATATGTGACGTCATTTGGCGCTTACGTCTATTTAGAATGCACTAACTTTCAAAAAGGAAATAATGAATGAAAATAATAAAATTTCGCAAAAAGAAAAAATACGGGTCCGTTTATTTTACATCTAGTTTCAATTAAAATAATAATTTATATATGTTAAAAAAATGAAATGTTGTCAATTATGATTGATTATGATCATTTTGACATATTATATTCTATATTGAGATTGACATAATTTATTTTTGACATTATATTATCATATTATTGACTTAAGTTTCAACTTTTGACATTATAATGAATATCAATTGATACATTATTTTTATTATTTAATATGATGATTAATGAAAATTAATTCATAATTATATAGTTTCTTTATTAACTCACTAAATTTGATTTGTATAACCTCATTTCATGTTATTTCAAATATTGTTAAGTAAAGGCAATCTGTGTGTACATTTTTTAATTTTTTAACTTTTATATTTTTGTAGTATAAATAGTTTTTGTTATTAGTATATAAATATTTGTTCTGTTCTGAAACCTTTATATATACAGTAGTATACACACATTGTTTTTACTCCTTTATTTTCTGCTTGCAGTGTAAGATATTGCAACCTTATATACTATGGATTTATTTATAATAATTTAATTGCATTTCTATATTTAAGTTCATTTTCTCTTTATAACCATATTTAGCTATAATGTTGTTTTGGTTGCTATAACTTACACATAGAATTATTGTCAAAAAACAAACAAATATTGTATGAATTATTTAAAAAGATGGTGCACATGAGTTTCTCACCAGCTCTTCTCATGATGCAATACCCATCGGAGCTGGTACTTGGATTGATTTTAATTCAATTCTCTAAGTTGAATTAAAGTCAATCTAAGCTCCGGTGTCAAATCATTTTATTACAATAAGTATTATAATTTAGTTAGCTAAGTTTTATTTTAATTTTATATTTTTTGTGTTTTGATGTTTGTTTTGACGTGTTCAAGCGCCCCTTGGGGCCCATGGAAATAAATGATTTGATTTGATTTGATTTGATTTGTCAATGAACATTTTATTGTATTGTATAACCGCAGTACTCACCTTCCAAAATGAAACAGTTGTACCTACCACATAAGATTTGCATGTCGTGAATTTTGATGCAAAATCTAGTACGTTGGTAAAGTGAAAATTAAACTGCTTCCCAGACCTCGTAACGACTCAGTAAAACCCATTGCAATGTAGGTTTGCAATCGCAAAATAATGTGATTACACTACAGTACAGATTAGTGTTTTTTTTTCCTTTATTTGTTCAGTAAAGCCTCTTGTTAATTTTTTTAGAACGGAATATGACTAGGAATTTGATGAGGCATATACAGGAAGGAAATTTTTATTTTTTATTATTTATTTATTTATTTCCATCCTTACATCTATTTTTACAGGAAGACCCCAATACAATAGAGTAGCACACGTAATATACAACTTAGTCATTTTACAATTTATAATCTAAAAACCTAACATATAAAAGAAAAAAACCTAATACTAAACTTCTTACTCTTATAACCTATAGCTAATAACATGTAATGTTATCCTTGTGAATTCACTCAGAGGAACAATGAATAAATCAATTTCCTCTGCGACCAGATTGAGGAAATATTATTTTCACCTCAGCAACTTGAAAAGTTTTTTTTTTGTATGAAAACAGTGAGCGAAAATTAATTTTGCTTCGAATAAATTCAGTATTATGTCACAACTTTCACACCACAACTTTAATGAAGTCCCGAACTAAGCTGAATTTGAACTATGGGTACTATTTCGAGCTACTGAGGTGAAAAGTTGTATGTGAGACACGAGATAAAAGTTATTTATATCTCATGTTTTTGAGTTTCTCACTACGCTCAAGATTCTAACCTAGAATCACTCGCTAGCGTGATTCCACTATAGAATCTTTCGCTTATTCGGGTCTCAAAATAAGCACTCGAAACAAATATGTACCTACCTTGCCCTCTTGTTACACAAATAACTATTTTCTTCTTTGTTATAGGTTGGGGTTAATTAAAAAAAAACACGAAGCATTGATATTCTAAATACAAATAAACATTTATTATTAAATACATTTATGTACACACGATTACGATAATTTATCACAAAGTTATTCGCTAATAGGTAGGTCATCTAACGGTTGTCTATGCACGATATTATTTAAATAAAATTATTAGATATACATTAAAATGCACGTTTTATTATGATCATTAAGGGGTATGCCGCAACTAAATTAATAGTCTGAAAATTCAGCAGAAATATAATACAAGTGAAAGATGGGTTTGAACGCCAGTAACGTATGTTTTATGAGTGAAATTCATATTTCTACGAGAAAATTTAAATAATATTAGAATGTATCCGTAATCATGGGCGAAAAAAATATATTGGCACAATCTATTCATTTATTTTGCGTTAATTAAGTGCTCATGGCATAGCCAGATGGCGCCAACTTCGATCATAGCCAGATCAGAATCTATTATTAATGAATGAAGAAAAGCATTAAATTATGGCTTATATAGCACTCGTATTGCAGACTTCAGATTCGCCGCACAATTGATAAACGTAGAAAAGCACAATTTATAGTTTCGACAAAAACGATTAATGATAAAATTTTGTTCTAGGCTCCAGGGGCGCTTGCAGAATCATTTCCAGGGGGTGAATGTTTTTCCATTTCGCCCAATATCATGCATTGACTCGTACAACACACATTCGACAAGTCAAACAAGTCCACTTTTAAATTCCAAGAGGCTGCAAGCACACCCTCTTGCAGCCCTTTCCCGGCGCCCATGTTAGGAGCTCTAGAATTAGTTTCGCAAAAAAAATGCCTTTCTAATAGAGAAGAGACAACCGAATTTCTATTCTTATATATATATCTTAATGTCAGCATCTCAAATTTAAAAAAAAAATGCGTTTATGAATTGTGCGGCACAAATAATTTCTCAGTTAAAATGCTTTGCACAAGAGCATTAAATAATCCTCGCGTGCACCTTCTCTAGAGTTACTTCACAGCAGCTCATAAGAAGTGAAATCTTCAATTTTAATACATTGTGACATCACTGATGTAATATTCAAACTTGCAGCTCAACATAAACTGCTTAATTTTCTATGATTTATCATTACGTTGTAAATTTAAAAAAAGGTTTTGAAATCTATTACACGCTTTATATCAAGGACAATCTATTGTTCAATTTTTTTTTATAATTCTGCTGCCAACATCAGAAAATCAAATTATAGAATTTGGGTGACAAAATAGCTTATGTACTTAAAGAATATAATACTGAATATTGTGTATTAGATGCCACTAAAGTAATTTAGTATTTTTTTTAAATGTCTCTGTTTATACAGTGGTCTTAAATTTCTGATTTTGCAATTTATGAGCGGATTCTCAACGGCTTCGATGGAATAATCGTTCTAATATTAAAAACCTACGTATTTCTACTTGAGAATATATTATTTAGAATGGATTGAACACATAGTCCGTACTTCTGTGTGCATTCGAATGCTAAACGTGGCAGTCTCCCACGAAAGGCTCCGAACACAATTAAAACCACTCTATCGTTAAAAATTACACTATGTATTTACAATGTATGCTATAATAATGAGTTCGTACGAGTAAAATATTGTAATAATTATATAACATCATTGTTTGTAATTAGATACCAATGGTGTTAAACGATTTCATTGCTACATGGAATTTTTCATTTTAATTTGTGTCTTTAAGTGCTGTTAATTGAACTAAATTGATCTATACATAGTAAGCGGGTTAAAATATTGAATCTAGTATTAATATAATAAAGAGTATGTTATGATTTTATAATCTCTTCTGGTTATGGTAACACTGTCAAGTGCAACAAATAAATATAGTAGGTACCTATGAATTCATATGGCATAATGTATATTCTACGTTAGTCAAGATGATCCAGTGTTGTGCCTTACAAAACTATCTAACTATGGAGCCCATCTAAGTGATTATAAGATTTGATTGTCACATGATTTAAATAAATTATTTGAAATAGTTTACGCTATATTCACTGAGATCACTGTCAAATGGTTTTGTAAAATAGATCGCTGTAAACGAAATAGTTTTATTTAGTTTCTAACTCTATAAGTATTAAACTATGTTGCTATTGTATATGGAATATGTTATATCAGAGAGAATATGGATATCTGCCTATAGTAAAGTAAATTCAGACTAGAATAACGGCACGTCCTCTTACGATTTTTCTAAATTCCAATTCACACAGTCGCTCTACAACTATTGAAATCTTAATTGTAACTATTTACAAAAATCTTTTTCATAATTGTTTACAGATGAAGTGTCATGCAGAATACCATAATGTTAAAAGGATTACCCTAAAACGAGGATGTACCGGGGCCTACCATTAAATTGAAAACTATTTCGGAATTCTCGGGTTTCGTCTTATCTATATTGTGTTCACATTTGAACGAATATAATAATATACTAATATTAAGTCTTGTTGCACTATCGAAGCAAGTCGAGTCCGTCGCGACTCGGTCGATAGGCGATCGGTGAGGTACGCAAGTTCCAGTACGTTACATGTGCACCACTGTAAAGAGTTCACACCACATCACATGGCCAGTTCTTGAAGAAACATTACATTTTCTCAAGGTCCCTGCACTCCGCCTCCCGCTGTCTGGTTTTCCCGCCATACCTGAGACAAAAGAAAATTACTTAAGTGGTGATTGACATACAATAAATCAGTTTACTACTATTCTAGGAAGAGCCCGATGCATTGATATATCTATTAATTAGAATACCTTCTGCTTATACTATAATATTTACAATGAGCTTGAATTGGAGGTAAAAAAAATATGTGCGACATGACATCAAAGCTATTTACTTCTCGTGCTTTTGAGTCCCTTACTATGTACAAGATTCATAACTGAATGTTTCGCTTATTCGGGACTCAAAATAAGCACTCGAAGACCGAAATAAAAAACGAGCTTTGCTCTCTTGTTGCACAAATAACTAAGTATTTTCTTAATTAAAAGCAAATATGATGGGGCTTTGTAAAATCACACTGAAACCACGCAGTTCTGTATGACATTTAAATGACATTTTATCCAAAATCTAAAGACTACAAATATATTTTTTATTTTAATCTACGATGTTAATCATAAATTGAATGAAATATATTAAAATATATCTAGTATAATACTCGTAGATACGTTTAACACTGAGACTCTTTTAGCAAAATAATCCGGAAGTACTAAGGAGTAAGAAGATATTTTTTTGCAGACTGTTAATCATCTTAAGATTAGATATATCCGTATCTTAAGATCTCTCGACTTCCGCAACTTTGTGGGAAATTGACAGTTCGGATCATTTAAAATTTGTGTAAGCGTATCGTGAATAATTTTGAAAGACAAACTCAATATTTATTTTATAATCTGTACACATTATATATTTATGTATGTAACGTTTAACCTAATACGTACACCAAGAGTTGGACGGTTGGTATTTTCATCTATTTATTTATACATGACTTACATAGATGTACAGATTGTAAAATAAATTCCGATTATTCGATTTTTCACGATATAGTATCGCCCACGATGCTAAATAGGGATTTACTCGAGCGTCGTAGAGACCTATTGGGTTGCAAAGCTTAGATGATAAGATACCTTTGATACCTTTTCTTTCTTTTTTTTTTAATATCTCTGCTTTAGTATCAATATTTTCCGTTTAGTTTCTTTTTGACATTTTTAGACTTCGACTCATAATTTATCTCTGTCGCGAGTAATTAATTATATTTATTTACTTTCTTTATTAAATTTACAGATACAATAAAAACAAATAAATCATAATGAAGTGTCTGTTTTTAATGTCAAAAATACAACGATTTTTCAAGCTGGCATAGTTGTTTGCACGATAAATTTGCCAAAAGAATTGTTCTAATTTTTTTTTCTGTCTGTCCGTCCATCTATCTGTCTGTTTTGTATCGGTTATTCTTAACGGATGGACGGATGTATTTTAATAAATTTTTTGGACGAACAAGGCGCCGTAACATAGATTACTTTTTATCCATGTACCTACCACATTGACATTGTTTGTTTGATAGTGCTAATCTCGAGAACAACTAGTCGAATTTTGATAATTCTGTTTGTGTTTGATAGTCCAACTCTCAAGAAAGAGTCTTTAGATATTTAACATTACGCTAAGTTCCACGGGAGTACCAGTAATGTTGAACGCAGGTCAAAGCGCGGGAAAAGGTAGTAAATATATTAAGTCAAATCATTATTAATTTTGTTATCTTACTTCAGGACCTGATTTATAGTCTATGGATTTTTGTTATGACACACGGCCATCACTAAAAAGTGGTGCCCGTCAATAAAGTATGGCATTACTGTATAATATTATCCCGAAAATAAAACCGGTAGTTCATAAGCATGAACTGTCAAAACTGTGAAAAGGTAAGGGTATATTACAATTAGATAAGAATAAGTTCTTATACCACAGTTATGTGCTAAGCTCTTGTGAACTTGCTCTACCCACAAGTGCCTTATAGAATTACAGTGATAGTGAATTCGATAAATTTCTGCACAGATTTCATCTGGATAGAAATTGAAAGAAAAATAGTTAATCTGTCAGAGAAATTTTGAATAGGCTATCAGTGACTTATCTGGTGGTGCAATTCTGTAAAGGAAACTGCCGGTTTCGAACATTTAGTGCAACCTTATTCTTACTGTTATACGGTCGATATTTGATTGACAGAAATTTGAACTTTGTGTCATTCCATTTATGGAAAACGCACCCGGAACTGGTGATGGTTAGTATTTAGTTAATAAATACCTCGTTAGTAAATAGTAGTGCTTTCTCATGTGTCAGTTTGTAGAAGAGATTACTCTTAAAATATTCTGGTACATGAGGCATAATATCGTGTCTGGCTACACGCTCTATCTTACTAGCACAAATAGTTTGAACAAAATCAATCAAAAAAATAAGAAGAGCAATTAAAAATATGCGCAAGTAAGATTAAGTATATGTAACTAAAAACGTCCCGTTTGCACAAACCGTTTGTGCAAGTAAGATGGAAAGTGTAACCATACAAAGGTTTGCACAACGTGTTTGCACAAATAAGATGAAGCGTATGGCCAAAGCTACAATTACCACTAATAATAGTAGTGATATTATTATGTTAAAGGCAATTTTAACAGGTTCCTGATAAGTCCTTGATAAGCTTATTCAGATATTATTTGACAGATAAGATGTCATATTATTATTTGTTTGCGTTATCACGTGGTTATCTGTTTAGACGTTTATCAGGTACTGGTGAAATTTGCTAAAATATGTTGAAATATTGAGTTGGTATTCACAGCTATCCTTAACTCTTTCGTAGCATCATATTTTTTTCATACACTAGTCGTTGCCCGTGACTTCATCTGCGTGACTCATCTACATAAAAAAATCCCTAAGGACATACTGCCTGACGTAAATGTGCCTTCATCAATGTTTCAAGCTTCGAGTTGCAACCATTCATCCTTTAATATAATATATGTGGAGTTTTCAAAAAAACTATCGTACATCTCATTTACGTGATGTAAGGATCCCACGAGCTGAAATGCACGCAATTTTCTTCAATATTAACAAATAATATGAACAAATAAAAAGAAATATTTATAAATCAATACAAACCTATATGAACTAATAACGCCTAATTTATTTTTTAAGGACAAAATAAAAAGGTAAAACATACTAATTTTACAGTTAAACCTATCTATACAACTATGAAAACCGCATTAAATATCATGATGTCGTTTCTGCGTGATGCCCGTACAAACATACAGACAAACAAATATAAAAAATAAGAATAAATGGATTCTACTGCTGTTATTAAGTCCCGTTGTTTTTTATAATTTTATACGTAGATATATGATTAACTTACTATTTTACGTATAGAAGATGTGGATACTATATGGTTGATCTTTTATTTTCGGCTTGCGTATAAAAAACAATGAAAAAATATTATGTTGTTTCATAAAATAAACTCCAGTTCAAAAGTATTGACCGACGCGATAAATAACACTTTAACATATCTATCTTTTATGAAATATAGTAAGGCGATAAAATATTTGTAGTTGTGAATCGCCGCGTTTTACGACTTTTTTATGAGTTATTCAGTTCCACCCACCGCGGGCACTCCGCCCATCCGATTCTTTTATAGGTACAATTTTGGGCGATGGTTCAACTCTTCCACCTGGTCAAGTCTCCGAACTCCTCCTACGCATCGAAGAACGGCAAAAACAAAGATTTTCTATAAAATAATAATCCATATTTTAAAAGATAATGTGATATAATTATCATAAAAAATATCGCTTGCTAACGGTGAAGGAAAGCATCGTGAGGAAACCTGCATGCCTGAGAGTGCCATAAAAGTACTCAATGTCGTGTGAAGTCTACCAATCAGCACTTGGCCAGCGTGGAAGACTAAGGCCCTAACCCTTCTCCACATAAAAGGCCCATGTCCAGCAGTGGGACATTTATATTTGTATACAGGGTAACATTATTATTAAACTAGTTAGTCTTTGTCTGTGAAATCAGGTAAAATTAGGTCTGTATTACTAACTGATACGGTAACTTTCAATAGGTACAAGAATTTTTTAAATACAGTTTATATTGAGGTCACTAAGGCTCAGAAAATATATTATTATCTTAGATCCGATTTTTTAATCTTTGAGGTATAAAAGTTATCAATCGAATTAAATAAATAAATAAATAAATTTGGATTTTTTACTTTAGATAGAACACTACCCAATGGTCCCAATGACAAGGCCCAATACACACATTCACTCACACAAGCACACCCAGTCTCAGAACAAATCTTTGCGAATCACTCAAAGATTTGTCCCATGTGGGAATCGAATCCACAACACCAGTGCAGTGGAGAGCAGCAAGGCGACCGCTTAAACCACTACACCACACGTGTAGACATATTAAATTTATAATTGTCAGTTTTCATAATTGTTATTTGTCACTTCTGTACATTCTGTCAGGTTATAATTTATTCTACGATTGAAAAACCGTTATTAGTCTACCTACATTACTTTTATTAGTAACGGCCGATTTCATAAAAGTTCTTAATCTACAGATTTATTAAACCAATATTTGCACCTCTCTATCTGGTTCAATGTGTGTTCGGGACAAAGAGATTGTAAGCTGTAGCTTGAACATGAGTTTTATCCGTTGGTGTAATCGGGACTAGGACTTCAGACCCATTAATACGATGCAAGTTTTGCAAGGCAACTCCTTTGCTATCTCTGTCTATTTAATAGTGATAAACTATGCAAAACTTTCATTGTGGTAATGGGTCTTTATTCGCCAAATGATTTACAATTAAACCAAATATAAATGTGACACAAATCGGACATGCAATTAAACAACGATGTCATTTCAATTTGTTGGGTTATCCTTTTGCGTGTGCCTGAAATATATTTTTGCGAAAGATATATTTTGCCAAATGAAACATTTGACTACATAAAAATTGTTTAAAAAGGACTTATTGTCTCAACGTTCACTTGCAAATATTATAGTGCAATTACTCGATGACAAGTAATGCGAGGCAAATCTCTTGCTATCTCTATCTTTTGAATCGAAATAAACTAAGCAAGCAATGTAATTGCCACAATTCAAACCAAGTATTAAAATTGCGACAATAGTATTGCTTGCTTTGTTTATTGCGATGACAAGAGAATTGCCTCGCAAAACTTAGACTAGGTAAATGAACCTTAAGGTTTGCGTTACAATTATTTGTAAAGACTTTATTTGCCAAGTGAAAATTTGGCAAATTAAATTATTTGGGAAGTCAAATTTGCCTTATTTTGACGCAACAAGTGTAACTTACTTTTAATATTTGTTAATTAAACCTTCAAACAAATGTTTTATTTATCTGGTTTTAGTTCTTTATAACGATACGTTCTATGCGATATCTGTGACAGGATTATCTATTGGGTAAAAAAATCTATAACTATGTGATCGGTTATCGGACAACTAACATGTACTCAATAATGTACAAACTAGACGGCTGCACAGCGACCAATACATACCAAGCAAAACAATTAAGTACTTAAAAATGTTCGGTGTGGCAGAAGTGTACAACACCCACACTTCACCTGCTATGTTTAGGTACCATAGGATAAGAGGGTTAGCAGCCTATCGCCATCCACTGACCATAATTCCAACTTACCCGACCCAGGAATCGAACCCAAGACCCCGAGATTTGAGATTCAAGATTTAAATTATTTATTTTCATAGGCCTCAGGAAGCGTATGACCAAGTCAAAACATTACAAACAGTAATATAAAAATAAATTATAAGTCAAACTAAATTATACTAATTACAATGATTTGAATAACCGGGGCTTATATTACTTAACGAGTTGGATGTCTGATGTAGATCTAGATAAACAGATAGTGACTGATAGATGCCATCTTAGTAATTCTTGTCACATCCTTAATCACACCGTACATGTTTATTTTTTGATACCTATATACCTATACAACCCGCCAAATCTTTGCGTTAATTTTATTACACCTTGTTTGCATGAAATATCAAAGAAAGTCTAAACAGATATTGAAGTACGTTACCTAATTAGTAAATCGCCATCAAATACTTTTTTAAATGAAATAAGAAATAGTAAATTTTAACTAGAATCCCTTCCTTACATTAAATCGTTAACTTTGTTCCGGTGATTATTCTGTAATAAGAGATTATCAAAACATTTTAAAACTGATATCAATAATTCAATAGTGTGTTATCTTAGTAAAAGGGCATTAATAAGCTTTTAAAATTAAATTGACAATGTCCGAACTTTAAACTTTAAAAACCATTGCACTATCATACTATGTCTAATTTAGGCTTAAGTTTCAAAAGGTTATTTTTATATTTTATTGTTATATATAATAAACTAATTTCATTTTAAATTTACGAGAATGTTTAAGAATATCATTTGGATACATGTAGTTTTATTTTGAAAAAGTTAATAACTGCTTAGGTAGCATACTTTAGATATCAATTTAAAATGTAGTTTTATATTCTTTTAGTTAGCGAATGATCGCCTGGACTCTGTCTTAACTCTCGCTTTCATAAAAAATATTTTTGTGACAGTATAAGCGATTAACTATGAGAATCTAAACATATTTACTGTTAAGTACACGATAAATGTGATAAATTGATCACATGTATCGTGCATTTTTGCTCTGAATACAAATTGTTTTTTGTAGTTGATTTGATGGTATTCAATCACAAAATAGAAACCAAAAGAATCTGTGATCTATGCATATAATTAAATTGTAAATTAGCCATGTCTTTACACTCAAGATATTTATGAAACATTAATAGAACGAGTCTTTAGAACATAAAAATAAACTTTTTTTTTTAATAATTTTTATCTGTCTGTATGTTCGCACGTGCATCACGCAAAAAATACTGCATGGTATTCACAGTTGTGCAGCTAGAGGTCTGACTTGGAACTGGTATATGTTTTAACTTCAATTTTTTTTTTTTTATACTTCTCTCACAGCGAACGAACGTGTAGTCCACCTGATGATAAGTGGAGTACAGCCCATGGACATCAACAATCCACAAAAGCAGATTATAGTTGCGTCGCTGCAGCTGAGGACTACGGTGTTATGCCTCATGTGCCAGTAATTTCAGGGCCTGATCTCACCACCAAACCGGAACACAGTAATGGAAGCACTACTGTTTGGCGGCAGGTTAAAGGTGAGACGGTGGTGCTGCCGCCCTCGGGCTCATTCACAAGAGCTCTACCACCAGTAAATCGACTACGACTAATATCATTTCTGACTAATATCATCATGTTAGATATTGTATATAGGCAAAATTACCTGTTTATGGCAACCCCCTAAAATGGAAGGGGACCTGGCATTCTTAAAGTGATGCCATACTTAGTTCAATATTTCTAATAAATATTCTTATTTCATGAGTTTATTTTCAGTGTGTGCAAATGTAACTAAGTTACTGTTATAACAATAGTAAAAACCGCCTTTTGACAAATACTTACTTAGAGATAATGTATTTGTATAAAGAGCATGGTTTGGATATCGTGCTGAACAATTTTTCCTTATTTTATTTATACAATTGTGGAGCACCGATAAATATATCTTTCATTTTATTTTATAAGTCTGATATTTTCTTGATAAATAGTACATTTATGAGGACAGGTTGGTGATTCAAAACTAGCTCATCGTTGAAGACAAACGACTTGATAAAAGTTGACTACCAATAAATATTTTTGATTCCCTAATGTTCATAATAATATATTGTGCAGTCAGCAACAGAAGTAGCAATACACAAACACATTTTCTAAGTCACTTACCTAATTCTTAAAATCGTATTCATTTCACAATCAAAACAAATAGTTATCGATAATATATGCATTCTCTTATAAAAGGGATATTTTTAATGCGAAAAAAATAAGTTGTAGAAGTTTGAAAATTTTTAAGTAGGTATTCAGCTACTTTTGTAGCTGACTTTACTATTAAAATATTATGGCAATTTAGGCATAAATTAATTAATAAGTAAACTCATCGTGTTTGAATCACAAACTTCAACGAACTCAAAGTGATACCCAAATAAAAGAAAACGAAAGATAATTATTCATATCACACTCGCGTCATTAGAACTGTTCAACATTACCGCGGTAATGCCGCATTTACACCGGTGCCTCGGACGATTACATCTCTCATCGCTTGAAATCGTCCAGTCCACCCTGTATAAACAAGATGATTATTTTATACTGTTCAAAACCAAATTGGTAAGTACTTTTTCTGATTTGCTTATTATTTGAAAATAAAACGTTATTAATCCAAGTGTTTATTATTGTTCGTTGAAGACAAATAATTAGGTAAGGGAAAGGCCTGTACAAAAGTCGATTACTTTTGCTCCTCTTAATGTGAATTTCATTATCCTTTGTATAAGGACCACCTAGTAAACTTATGTCCATAAGGGTTTGTGTACACGATGGCTATCCGACCTTTAACTTGGTTCGCTAATTCCCTGCAGTTCCCAAGCTTTTGTTATTTTTTCATGCGCTTGCGACACTTGGTCACCAGATGGTCATTTGTTTTACTGATTTAAACCTTTCAAACAGCGGTCTAACGCCCAAGACTTTATGTTAACAAAACAAATATTAATTTTAAATGTTTTGTTGGTAATGAACAAATCACGCTGTGTACACTCAACAGTTGAATTTTTGCATTCTCATTCCGTTTAAATTTAAAGAGGGATTTCCGGTCGCGCCGCTCAATACATGTACAAACAAACTATGATATGTGGATATTCCACACGTATCTTACCCAGATAGCACTACGAATTCTTTGGATAATGTATGTCCAGAGGAAATCAAAACAACGTTGAGTAACTTCCGTGAGTCGTGATGGATTGGAGGTGTTTAGAGTACCGGCGACGGTCGACGGTCGGCGGCGAACCCTGCCGCCGCGCGCCGTCACCACTTATTGTTACAGCTGAAGCCTATGCTAACACATGTGGACTTTCGACATACCTATAGGTGTGGACGGAGCGGGAGGCGGCAGGGTCAGCCGCCGATCTGTAAACAGTGGTTATCGACGCGCCGCCACTTGCCTCCGCGGCTTCTCCGGCTACTGCGCTATATTTATCCGCTCTGGAACTGACGCGTGTGGCTAAATCCGTTCGGCGCCGAGCGATGCCGGCCTCCTGCAACCACAACCACGTCACGGAGTGTCTCGCTGCACCGCTGCCCGACGGCCGACGGAGCGGACAACACTCGCACAGCAGAATTCGCCAACGCTGACTACTCCTAACAAACGATCGCAGAGCGCAAGCAGACACCAGAACAATTTAATCAATTTCTCTTCTTACCTGAGGGCGATGTCTCAGTATGACTTGTGAGCCGGAGCCGGTGCGGCGGCGACGCACGCTTGGTGATGGTAGTATGAGGGTGCGGGCGTGCGGTAATGGTGGTGCGGCGGTGGTGACGCACGGTAAGCGTCCGGCACCGGCGACCCGCCCCGGTAACCCGCCGCCAGCTGACAACTCGGTGGCTCGAACAGGTCCCGGAAGGCCGGCGGTAACTGCTCGGCTGGAGGCTCGGGCGCCGCGTACCACCCTGATGTGGCTGCTCGGAACTCCTCGGCGGCGAGCGAGTACGGCTGCGGTGAACAGTACACAGCAGAAGCCGGCAATCGAGGCTCACTGAAGTCATCGAGGGTGTCCACTGGTTTGTCGTACCTGGCGCAGTCAGCACCCGGTTCTCTTTTGGGCCGACACTCAAAGATCCGCGGCTTCACGTCAGGCTTGACGTCGCGCTGCTGACCAAGCGCGTCGGCCGCACTCAGTGCTTCCTGCGCCGCTAGCGCCTCCTGCGCTTGATGCAGCTGCTGCTGACGTTTCATAGCCTCCTCTTTTTCTCTGAGCGCGTCCTTCTTCTTGAACCGACGCCGCCGTCGTAAGTACGAACCGTTGTCGAACATGTTATACGAATCGGGGTCTAGAGTCCAGTAACTGCCCTTGCCAGGCTTTTTATCGTCCCTGGCCACTTTCACGAAGCACTCGTTAAGGCTTAAGTTATGCCTAATAGAATTTTGCCACCCCTGTTTGTTTTCTCTGTAGTACGGGAATCGCTCCATTATGAACTGATAGATACCGTTGAGCGTGATCCGTCGCTCGGGCGCGTTCTGTATGGCCATGGCTATGAGCGCTATGTAGGAGTAGGGGGGTTTGACCATGTCCTTGGCGGCACCGACGTGCTGCTGATGAGGGTGGAGGTACGGCGCGCCGTAGCCGTAGCGGTACTGCTCGTAGGCATAGGGAGTGACACTAGCGGAGTAGCCGCCGGCGGCGCCACCGCGGTACGCATAGGGGCTCTGGTCACCGAACAACGCAGCGTGCATCTTGACCGCGAACGTTCACTGCCGCAACATGCTCGACCCGGGATTGCGGAACCTCCGACACGTTGCTCTCTCGGCAACAAAACGACGACTGACCGATTTTGTTTAGATTCACAACAAGGCCGGTTTACATAGCGGAGGCTAAGCGAGAGACGAATGAGCGGTAGAGTGGGCGCCGCCGGAGCTTGCAGTGCGGAGTTGCGGCGCTCCGCCCCCGGCGCACCATCCCTTTCGCTCCCGCGACACTCGGCATTGGCATCTCTATCCCACAGCACGAGTGGGGCGCCGCACGCCCAGGCTTAGCTCGACGGCGCCGCCCCTTTGCTGCTGCACTGCCCCTCGGTCGACACTCCTCACCCTAGTCCTATATCCTGACCCATTGTTCACACATCTGTCGACTTTCCTGGCACATATCCGCTTTGTTTGACCGATCAAGTTATTCTAAATAGAAACCTTTTAGTAAATTGACAAATCCAACCCCAGGTTGTGGGTCTCGTTGCTTGTTACCTTTTACATTGTAAGGGCTTACCAGGCTCTTGTAAACCAAAAGGTATTCGGACTAATCTTTCTTTGTTAATGTGAGGATTTTTCAAATCATAGTTTATAATGTTTAATATAGTATAGATAAAGATGACATGAAGTATTTATAATAATCTGCATGGCAAAAAAAAGGCAGAAAGTTGCAAATCCGCACGCAAGCGTTCTTATTTCTAAATCACTTTGAACCAACAATATAATAATGAACAAAGGAATAAAACGTCAAAAATAACATGGATCTTTAATCTAGGGTACATTTTAAGTAGAGGACTTATAAGTAAATAGAAACTTATTAGAAAACGAATAAGCAGTAAACGTAAGTTCGTACTAGTAGGCATAAGAATAATATTAAATTATATCCTCTTTTAGTATTAGCTTACAAAAGATAAGAATATTCCCACTAATGGTGCCGTAGCCATCACCATCTACGTTTTACGCTGTGGGTTTACTTTCTTACATTTAGCCGGGCCGTAGACCCTCTACGAGATTTGTAGATAGCTACACACTTCACACCTGTATTAGAAAACTATCCAATATATTTTTATCGTGAAAGAAATAGGTTAAGGAAATAGTGTTATATTCGTATTTACTCAATACAAGAGACAACACTTACACACTGACTAGTATTTCCCAAACAATTCAATTGTCGATTTAGACAAGGGCGATAATTTCCACAATTTTTTTTTTTTGTTGAATTCTAATCCTTGCTCTGTCAATATGTTGGATTATTGTATGGATTCAATTCAAGCTCACGACCTCAGTTTACGAGGAAAATAGTTTATTTTTGGAATACTGGGTAATTTATGAAAAAAATGATTAATTAGGTACTGTTTTAGAACTATACTGAACCTATCTTTACTATCACGAAATATATAACATAAAATTTAATTTTGATGGTAATATTTATAATTGTAATAAGAACTACAGAGCCACTTTGCAAATATTCTGTTCGTTTATTGTTTTTCTTTGTTACTTCATCTGTTTACAGCAATTTTTTTTGTTCACTGGAAGCTGAAACATCTGTCTTTTCGACAGGTTTTGAAATGCCTAACCTTAAAATATTATTCTCAAAAAGTTATCGTCTTCAAAAACCCTGAAAAAAATAATATTCAACAATGTTGTTTAAAGTGTTTTTAATTAACTTTGTTTTGTTTGTTATTTTTCTATTAATAAGCACCGACTTCATGATATATTAACTTAAATCTAATCTATAATTATTGTCGGCGAAATCAGTAATGTTTAATCTCAAGCGAAATGGCAAATCCTTTCACCACGATGGCAAGTCAAAATAAAATTTTAATCAGCCATCGCCACGACGAAGAAGAAGAACGTCAAAATAACAATATCTTTCCAGATTTAGCAAAAATATTGTTATTTTTTTTATATATAATTATATATTACTTATTTGCAAGATACCTATGCCTTTATACCAGTTGTTTGAATTTTTATTTGTCAGTCTGTTTATTTAGATATAGCCCTAGGCTATTTGTCATCGTTGTAATTATCTGCGTCGCAGACGAAGTTAGTTTGTTTGTTTGATCGCGCTAATCACGGGAACTTCTAATCGGATTTTATTAATTATTTTTGTGTTTGATCTAATTCTTAAGAAATGTTTTGAGGCGACGTTATGTTTTTCTATCTCAGTTTAAATTCAGATTTTACCCCCGCACTCCTATTAATAAACCCCTCCAACACCCCGCTCTCCACGGGCCGCGCGCGTATTTTTTTTATTGGAACTAAGCAATAGTAATACGATTATAATAGGCGATTAGAGACCTGGTAGACCAAGAGCCACGACGGCCAGCGTCGTGGCTAGTAAAAAAATACAACACAGACTCATTAGAGCTTAATATTATATTTCCTTTTTAGGGTTCCGTAGTACCTACAAGGAACCCTAAATGAAATTTTGCATAAACATGTATGTTAACTATACAAAGAAAGTCGTAGAATAAAATTTGGAAAAATATTTTTTTTTCGGGTAGCTCCCCTACATGTAAAGTAGGGATGTTTTTTTTTTGTCGCCTACCCCATAGTGTGGGATATTGTTAGATAGGACTTTTACAAACGTTCAGGGGTTGCTAAGACAGTTTTTTGATTTAGAGATCCTTTTGCGAGATAATTAACTTTAAAGAGCAAATTTTTGTTCGAGTAGAGCGTCCCCCCCCCCTCTAAAAGCTAAACTACTGGATCCCAAAATCTGAAAAAAATTGTGTCGTTAGTACATGTAATGAACTTTAAAGGAAGACTATAGCGGATAAGTTCACTTCATTAGTTCAAGAGGAATAGGGGTCCGAAATGTCAGATGCAGTTACTCAGAATATTTCGTTCAAAATTCTTGAAACATAAATAAACATACATAATGATAATACATATATAAAATCACGCCTTTATCCCACGGGGGTAGGCAGAGACGATGGAACGCCATGTGCTTCGCTCCTTACATACTTCTTTCGCTTCCTCAACCAGTACGTGCGGTGATACGATACTCATTGTTCGACTAGTAATTGTCAGACTAAGACTAAGTAACGACTGCCATAGATGTCAAAATGGCAACCGGGACCGACGGCTTAACGTGCTCATCTGATGCACGGAGGAAAATTCGTTATGTTAAGAAGGTCACCCATCCAACGGCCGTCCGCGGTTAGCATTGCCTAACCTGCAAGATCGATCGGTCCGCGCGGCTTCGACTTAGCCACGTAGTTTCGAAGCCTAAGTGGGGACGATATTTTTTCTGTCGCCTACCCCATAGTGTGGGGTATCGTCAGATAGGTCTTTAAAAACATAATGGGGTTGCTAATACAGTTTTTTTTATTTAGGGATCCGTTTGCGAGATAATTAACTTTGAAGAGCAAATTTTTGTTCGAGTAGGGCGTCCCACCCCCCTCTAAAAGCTAAACCGCTAGCTTAAAAATCTGAAAAAAATCACGGTAGTAGTTATGTAATAAACTTTTCATGAAAACTATAGCGGTTACTTTAACTTAATTAGTTCTAGAGTAATTGGGGTCCAAAGTGTAAAATGCAGTTACTTAGAATAATTCGTGCAAATTACAAAAATCTTTGAAAGTAATGACTTGTATGAAGATGTTACTTGTTTAATACAGATAGTAAATCCCTTTTAAGTCGAAATATGTTGTTACGACTAGCTACGGAACCCTACTGCGCGTGGCCCGACACGCACTTGGCCGGTTTTTTTTAAGAACACAATGCTAATTTATTATACCGAATATATACGTTTTTGTTACAAAGTTTACGGCTCACGGGCTCATACAACTTGTAGGATTGTGTACTATATCCTGTATTTTATTCCTCTTTGTAATTTAACTCAGATCGGGTTAAATTTTGCGTGAAAATGATTATATCGATTTTATCAAATGTCATGGCCGCCCCTCGTCCCGTGCGTGCTCGGGTTCGTTGTCCGTATTTTATTTGAGCTATATTGCCATTGGAAAGCTATTCTGATAGCCAAATAATACTTGTATCATAGCACAACACTATTATTTGTTAAACTTTTGTGTATTTATATTCTTAAATTAATCTATTACTATCTTTTTGCATTTAGTGTAATGATTTAATCAGTAAAGTTTCACATCACATTTGTACAATATTCATTATTTAGATTGTGGGTAATTACCAAATACCTTTCGACATTAGAAACATAGTTAAAAGAATTACTTTGTGAGATAGTAATTCTTTAAACTATAAGAATAACTTTGATAAACTTCCTCAGATAGTACAATTTAAAATTGACATTAATTATAGACTCGCCCAAACGCCTCAAACAAACAACCACATAGGCGTGTCGTCACCCATTTGTTGCTTGTATGTGAAGTTATAAATTTCGTTTGATAGCTTATACGAAATAGAGTGTTTATAAAAATTGTTTCATTACAAATGTTGCTATAAATTATGTGGGTGATTTAATGATATATATATTTCGAACTTTAAGGGGGAACAATCGGGTATCGTATTCTCATAAAAATTGAATGGACTAGCCCATGAAACATGAGACTTACAGTATGTCACTAAAATCAGATCACTACCTTCTGTTTTCAGTCACTTACCCTTTATTTATTGTCATTGCATAAGAAACTCTAGGGGAAAACTGCAATTCTTGAACTCGAAGGGTTAATTAGACAGAATCAGTGGTATACACGGATTCATCTCGAGCACAGGCTGCTCGGTTTTATGCAAGGCTTTCACTTGCAGGTCTCATTGCATAGTTTGGTAGGATTTAGATTTCGCAATAAAATTACTGGAGCACCCAATTTAGGTTTAGTATGTAAGAAGGATGACCGGGTAGTTAAGTGTAATCAGGCATTCTACGGGATAGCTAATAGCAGCATTAGAATGCATTACAGTATCTACCCATTTGTATGATATCCTGACCCTTCGAATGACATTAACAGAATGTTTTTAATGAAGCCTGATCGTTTTTAACACGCTTATATTAGCTTCACCTGTATGTTTGTTTGTTTGTTTGTTTGTTTGTATGTAACCGACTCCTTTGGACTCGATTTTGACCCACTTTAAACGGACAGATTTAATTCAAACTTTCTACACTTGTAAAGAATCAGCGACAATATAATAATTTCATAAATTTCGCCAGGATTAAAAAAAAACTAAAAACTAAAAAGTGAAAAATAAATATAGTTTAAAAAAACTAAAAAAACACGCTTTTAAAGCACATCAAACTAAAAAGTGAAAAATAATTCTTATTATAACCTGAAAATAATAATAAACGAAAAATACTAGTACTATTGTGAAAAAAAGCGTGGGGCGCTCTGTGCCATATTTTTCGTCTATCGAGCGACCCACGCTTTTTTAACACGCTTATATTAGCTTCACCTGTATGTTTGTTTGTTTGTTTGTTTGTTTGTTTGTTTGTATGTAACCGACTCCTTTGGACTCGATTTTGACCCACTTTAAACGGACAGATTTCATTCAAATTTTGCACACCTGTCAAAGATCGATGACAATGCAATAATTCGATAAAAAAAATTAAAAATATATAAAAAAAAAAAAAAATAAAAAAAAAAAAAAAAAAAACGCTCTTATAAATAAACCAAACTAAAAAGTAGAAAATAAATAATAGTTTAAAAAAACTAAAAAACACGCTTTTAAAGTACTTCTAACTAAAAAGTGAAAAATAATTCCTAGTATAAGCTGAAAAAAGCGTGGGGCGCTCTGTGCCATATTTTTCGTCTATCGAGCAACCCACGCTTTTTTCAGCTTATATTAGGAATTATTTTTCACTTTTTAGTTAGAAGTACTTTAAAAGCGTGTTTTTTAGTTTTTTTTAACTATTATTTATTTCACAATAGTACTAGTATTTTTCGTTTATTATTATTTTCAGGTTATAATAAGAATTATTTTTCACTTTTTAGTTTGATGTGCTTTAAAAGCGTGTTTTTTTAGTTTTTTTAAACTATATTTTTTGATGTGAAAATTGCAATCTCACTCAGCCACTCCATGGGTTTGTTAGGTAAGTTCTGCTTATTCTTATATATATATGGGCTATTAATTCCTAAATCGTTGCAACTACAATACCTGTTTCAGGATATTCAGCATTCCCCATTTTAAGGTGTAGATTTGCAAATTGTCCTGGGGCATTATCTCCTTCATTTGCACTTGCATGTATTTGTTAAGATGAAGTTTTTTAATAATGGTCCAGAGTTGAGGCTTTAATGTAAGCCTTTACTTCGTCAGCTCAAGTTTCAGGCGGTACCACGGGCAGAGACTGGCGGAAGTTTCCAGCTAACAGGACGGTAATTCCACTCTTTATAATTATTGATAGCTCTGATATCTTTAAGAGTCAGGTTTAGCGCTTCAAATGCGCTTCAATAGGTACGCTATTGCTATTTCATCCCAAAAAATAAATCTACAAACGCAGGAGTATTTGCGCTGCATTACTCTACTTTGTGATGTTGCACAAAAGAGTTTCAACGCGGAGGAGATTTAACGAGAGAATAAATCATAAGTCAAATTAAAACATGATGTAATAAAAATAAAAATTTAATGACACTTAGAGGGTAGTTTTATAAAATTTATTCCATTGTGATTGCGACCTTTAACATTACATTAAGATTACATTATTGTTTCTTTAGTGTGATAAGTGTAGTAAGTATTCTATAACCTATTATTTATTTTTTCTTTTATGATTTATTAGCGAATAATATGCATACCTACTTGAAAAGTAATTTAAAATAACATATAAGTAAGTACCATTGCATTATGTACATTTTTCCTCTTCCATAATACTTATACTTGAGTGTCTAAGCATAATAACATAGCATCGGTATAATAATATTGTTTGCTAATAAATATTATCAGGCGTTTCGTATGAAAATTTTAGATCAGTAAAAATAACTAAAACAACTAAATTGAAAAGGATTTTATTAACACGTACATAATAAACAGTGTACGTACATCAATTTTCATGAAAACCACTCCTTAACATCTATCATAAAGTACTTTTTCTAGGTGGTGCTGCCAGGGAGTATGCTCTGCAGCAGAGCTACATTCAACGTACATTATTCCTCTATTCCGTATGTGTACAGTTATATACAATTTATGTACACTATGTACGCTTGACGAACATTTATTGAGATAATCTTGACCGCTATTTATGAAGGTGGCTCTGCTGGAGAGCATGACGTGATTTATGATTGTAGCAAGAACCGTGAAGCATGTTGCAGAGGAGAGAGTCCTGTTCGGGGTCAGGTATTTTTGCACATAAAATCGCAAATATTATCGGGACTGATGCGTTGTTCTAGCCATAGTAAGATGTGAATTAAGGAAGACCCCGTTTTTCCTTTAGTTCAAAGACTGCACTGCACTGAGTATATAAAACAACGCATAGCATAAGTTGCCTTTAGTTCAAAGAACAATATTGTTTTTATTTTACATACTTTTACGTAGCCAATCCCTTCAGAGGTTACAAAGGTGCCTTAGCTTAAGGTAGTTCGGATTATCAATATGAATTTTTGTAAACCGCTGGTTCTCAGCGGTCGTAAATGCATATATCTAGAATTAACAGATTTATAGGTATTTGATAAGTATCTAAAATAACCTATGCTTCTAACCAATCAACTGCTGATGACGACACATTTTTCAAAATTAGTCATCAAAATATTATAATTTACTTGCACTTTTACGTATATCAGATGTTTATTTGTCGGACAATAATAATTTTAGTTTGTCATGGATATAAAGAGGGTCGTTTTTGTGTCTGCAAGGACTGCTAGGGGAACTAGCGTCCCGTCAAATGAGACGATGGCTGGGAATAATTGAGTCGTATCGAACATTTTGCCTATAAATGTAAATTATTTTGTTTGTTTAATATACTGGTAGCAAAGTCGCTGGAGATAACACCACTGACTGACTCACCTTTAAACTGCCGATAAACAATAGGGCTTTAATTAATGAGTTTTAGATTTGGAAGTGAGAACAGGCATTTATCCTGATATTTCAAGCACAGGCATTAGGATCTATTTCTCACCGACTTCAAAAATTACAATCTGCCTCCTGTTCTCGGGGCGAGGGGCAACCGATGCAACCTTGTATTCATCGCCGATCAGCCTTACACACGAAAGAGTCTCATTGGTCATGCGGGCAGAACTTGACTCGACATACCTGGTGGGACAGCAGGCGCCCAGTAGCCCAGTCCCGCCAATCGCAACTTTGCCCACCTGAATTACTGCCTGCATTTTTTTGAAGTTGGTTAAAAATAAAGGCGGTTCCCATTTCAATTGTATTTTCTATTTTTTTTAAGCTTGTTCGCTGATTTTTCTGATTTTGTTTTCAAATTCTGTATATGGTTGATGTTCATGGGCTATCACCACTAACCATTAGATGGACTACTCGCCCTTTAGTAGCGAAGTACGTCTTAGATATAAATAATTAAGTAACATCGGTGAATAAAATGAGGTTTATGTTTTTTTTTTTTTTATGTAGATTCCTTGTCACCTATGAGAATAACAATGTTATGTTCATATCTTATGTTAAATTAAAACCTGAAATAGGCTTTTATTGATACAATACAAAAGAGTAAGTAAATACAGTGGTTCTGAGGCAGACAGTATCACTGAGGCCCACACTAGGATACCCTGTGTTGTGGGGTTCAGTCTCTTTCATCCTATTAAATTAATGTATTAACGTTTAAAAATTGCATGCACTATTCTTCTTAATAATAGATTATTTAAATTACAGTAAATTATTTCGTTACTTTAACATAATTATAGTTCTACAAAATCGAATTAGCATTGATTACATCTTAATTATTACAATTTGAGTTATTTAAATCATTATTATTGTTATTATTTATTTACTTAATTAATTACATTTATTAAATCATCAATTTTAACATAAAAAAAAAAACTCATTTATAATGTGTGTGTATGTGTAATGTGAGTATAATGTAATGTCAGAGTAGTGTGTGAAAGTGTTGTGATTGAGTGTGTGATAGTGTAGTGTTTGGAAAGTGTTGTGTGTGTCTTGTGAGTGTTAATGAATCATAATTAGTTTTTCTGTGTTATTATAGTCCAAATCCAACAACAAATTTGTTACTTTTTTTTTGCAAACTGTTCTATATAGTTGTCGGTACTATATTAAGTTCCTTGTTAATTTTTGTGTATATGTGGGGACCCATAAAAGCAATCGTCATTGTTTATATTATTGTTTACAGTTACCTACAGGTATTGATTACTCTCCAAGTTTATGCTGCACACATTACAAACATTAGTAATTGTGACCTTTTTATTAAATACGTTAAGAGCAAATAGCAGATATACGTTACTTTCAGAGTCGTAGCTACCGCCATATCAATTGTGGGAGGCCCCCAACGCAAAAAAGTATTTCAAAATTAAAACTGATAAAAAAATATTATTGATAATATTATGATAAAAAATTACCTAAGAACTTCGATGAGACATGAACGCCTGTCAGACCTGTGCATAGAGGCAGATACTTTAGAAAAACTGAAGTCATCATTTAATGATTTAATCAATCAGTTTGCCGAAAAAAAGGCAGGAGAGTGAATATTTAATTAGAATTGTTTGTATAAATTTTGGAACAAGTGACAGATAATTATGATGAATAAATATTTCTATTAATTTTATGCAAACATGTTTTAGGGTTCCGTACCTAAAGAGGAAAAATCGGAACCCATAAAGGATCACTCATTTGTCCGTCTGTCACAAGTAGTCACAACCCTTTTACTCCGAAATGCGTAAAGCTACAGTGCTGCAATTAATATCATATACGTTGATCAACGGTTCCTTTATGCTGTAAAGAACATCAGTTTCAAAGTTTACATATTCAAAAGATAATTGCAATAAACCCTGACAAATGTATGGAAGAGCAAAAATCCAAAAACCGATAGAGTATTTCCCGTTTATCTAGAATCTAGAAATTAAGCATGAGTCTTATAGCACAACTATAGGAAAAAATCTGAAAATCCTAAATTTACGTCGGCAACTTGGTGAAATGAGAGACCAAAGTTAGAATGACGAAGACCTGTACTTGGTTTCATTTCAAAGGTAGAACATTATTTCTTGAGTTAAAACAATATGTCATGGTGTAGAGGGCGCTGTACTAAACGTCACTCGGTTGGTATTTGGTAAACAAAGTTCATTATTAAATTTAAAGAAAAGTATTTGTTTTTAAACTTTATTGTACCATAAACAATTTATAAAGACAATTCATAACACACAATACAATAAAGGCTAGCTTAACTCAAATTTGAGTTCTCTTCCAGCAAACCTTAGAGTTATTGAGGAAAAGAAGATGCAAAAAGAGGGCAAAAACAAGTGTACAACAAAGTAAAAGGAAAAACAATAATTACCATTATTATGGTAAAAATATTATTAAAAAGTAACTAAAGTTACAATACATAAACCTAAATAAATAGACATAAATATATTTAGTTATTATAAATGAGTGGTTGTTTAGTATATCAATGCAAAGAAAAGGACACGCATACATTACCCAAATATCGTGCATTACTTGTATAAAATGGAAAACTGAAAAATGTGTGTGTTTCCCCCCTCCCCCGTAACTTCTAAAATAAGGGAATGATAAATGTAAAAATAATGTATGATGTACATTACCATGCAAACTTCCTTCGGAAATTGTTTGAACGAGATCTAATAATTAGGTTTTTTTTAATACGTTATAAATCATAAACCGCATTATACCTTTCATTCAATCAACTCCAATATAATAAAGAATAAAGAAAACATTTATTTAGATGTATAGTGGTACGGAACCCTGCGTGCGCGAGTCTGACTCGCACGTGACCGGTTTTTTTTTCTTTTGTGTTAAATTTTCACCATAAATAAAGGCCTCAAACAATTTTTTATACGAGGCCCCGCCAAGGTACGCTACGCCACAAATTACTTTTAGCATCGGCGATCGGCTATTGGGCGACTGCTTCCATCGAATCAGTTGGATCGCGGCATCAGAATTGCGCGTTTTAGAGACAAAAAGTATCGTGTGTGCTTGGGCCGTGTAAGTATTACGATGCTACATTATTATGTACTATCAGCAAAGTTGATTCATGATCCATTTGACAAATATCTCCTTTGAAATTGTCAAAGTCGATATGGTTGACATTTGTTAATAGAACTAGTAAATTTAGACTTTTCTGTTTAGAAATTTCTGTACAAAAATAGTAATAAGGTGAATCATGACTCTACATTGTTGATAGTACATAATATGAAAATTCGCTTATGTATAGCGATAAATGCTGTTTAAATTGCTGTTCAACTAATCTAAGAGAACTTTAAGCTTGCAATTGGAAACAAACGTCAGAGTCAGCGCCCACGTATATGAACATATTTTCATAATATGCAGCGACGCTCCCCACTGGTATGCTCCGCTTTTTGTCAACTGAGACCCTTAAGAAGACTTGTATTGTACACATAATTATATTGGTCGTTACATATTCCTAGACCGCCTTTCAGCGATTTTTATTATCTCTATTTATTATGGCACATTATTATTTACTTTATACACCACAATACATTTTTGTTTTTTTTTTTTGTTTTTATACTACGCCCACAGCGAACGAACGTGTAGTCCACCTGATGGTAAGTGGAGTACAGCCCATGGACATCAACAATCCACAAAAGTAGATTATAGATGCGTCGCTGCAGCTGAGGACTACGGTGATATGCCTCATGTGCCAGTAATTTCAGGGCCTGATCTCACCACCAAACCGGAACACATTAATAGAAGCACTACTATTTGGCGGCAGGTTAAAGGTGAGACGGTGGTGCTGCCGCTTTTGAGCTCATTCACAAGAGCTCTACCACCAGTGTGAATTTGAATGTAAGTATTATTATTAAGTGCAGATTGGTGAACTTCACATATTGTACCTGGTCTACTTCCCAAAAAGTCAAAATGTATTTTTCGTATTTTCTCGTATAAAGAACTAGTAGAATGGATTTGGTTACCGATTCTGAACCAGTCCTGTAGGCGCTGTTTGGTTTCCAGTCCAAACTAGCTAATGAAGGTAAGCCACAGAAGATGATTTTATCAGGCGTATTATTTAAATTATGATTACTTATTACATTTATTTTTATCGAAATCCTTAAAGTAATAAATCAGAGCAAACGGAAACAGAATGAGTTCAGTGTTGACACAAGCTAATACAAGAAACTAATGTTATTAGGGTAGCAAAAAACGTTTGACCCGGATCAATAAGTCGTTTGAAAGAACTTTACCTGAGGTCCCCGCCGATGAAACAACAGATTAGTGGGACTTCCGTTAACATTGTTTAAAAAAATGTCTTTCGACTCGAAAGGAGCTCCTCTTTTGCACCGATGGATTAAGATTTTAACAGGCTGCCCAAGTAAAAAATGCTGTGAGTACAGCCAATCAACAGAATCCAAGCAGAGGATAATTGGTGCAGTTGCCCCTTCTGACCTTCCGACCAGGTTCAGGTCAGCCTTCAATCGAAAGTCAAAAATTGATAATTTCATATTACATATTACTTGAAATCTATCGTCTGAGTATTTTATCAATTAGATTAATGTCGTCATCTACTCTTATACGGATAAAGTTGAATATCAGTATTCTACGTGATGCAACTATCAGACAGATAGACCTCCACAACCTAATACAAGGTGAATCTAGTCGGTAATATACAGACTTTAATTCCGGTAATATCACGATTGTTTAGGTTTTTTTATTCTAGAGGAGAATATATATGCATTCGGTTACTCTGTGTATAAATTTATGACTGACTGTAGTAATTAGGTAATCCTTTGTTTATTACAAGGCAAATGAAACTAAACATGGCGGCGAAAGCTATAGTAAATACCTCCTTATTAAGCACTCCATTATTATAAAGATGTTTCCACTGATGTGGAGCTGAGTGACATGACGAGAAGTGGATCGTTTTCTCCAATCATAATGTTGGAAACGGTGTGAAGTCGGCCCCTTATTATAGTCAGTCAAAATATTGAGATATTAGCAACCCTAAACTGATGAATGATATCAGTACAACCAGTCTTCTTTTTATATTTTTGGTTTAAATCATTTATTCTCAAAAAGACAAAGCCACTTACATGAGAATATAATATAACATTAAGTAAATTAATTATTATGTACCGTCACCGAAAACAAAATTATATCTAAACTTATAATTATACATATATATACGTTTTAATTACAATAATATGTTTCTACTATATAATTAAACAATTTAGAACGAAAGCTACCGAATGGCTTTGCATTCTTTATATGGGATGGGTAAATTATTAAATACGTTGTGCTCCTTCATAGGTAATAGTTTTTTTAGCGTAATTTGTTCTTATTTTTGGCAAAACAAGTAAACTAGGACGACGAAGACTGCGGTTGGATATTTGGGATTTTTTAATGAATGATATATTAGTATGGATAGTTTTATTTAGAATTTTTCTTATTAAAATACAGGTATTATAAAGAACTCATCGCTCACTATCTCGAGGCTCACCCCCTGTCACATGGGACCTAAACATAACAGATGAAATGTGAGTGCTATACACCTCTGCCACACTCTTTTGGGCAATATAGGCGTGATGTTATGTTATTTTAGCTGTTCCTCATGGTTACAAATTAGAACAATTTTCTTCAATTTATGACCATACAATAATCCTCGGAGGCTTCAACTACACTTGTCTGCTTAAGAACGATTCACGCAGCCAAAGACTCCACTCACTTGTCTCATCTGTCAATATGCAAATTCTTCCCTTAGATCCAACTCACCGGGCTCCTCATAGTATACCTTCCCTCTTAGATCTCATTATTGTTTCTAACTTAGATAAAGTAGCCTGTCATGGTCAGCTTCCTGCTTCATTTTCGTACCACGACCTTATTTATCTTTCATATAAGGTTCGTCCTCCTAAGCGCAAGAGTAAATTTCTATTTCTCAGAAGATTTAAAAACATCGATCTGGAACGTTTGAGGGCGGATGTTAATCAAATAGATTGGTCGAGTATCTACGCTTGTGACAAAATAGATACTAAAGTATCCATGTTTACGACATTGATATTGAATATTTTTGATAAACATGCACCTATAAAAAGAATCAAGGTTAAACATCTTCCTGCACCTTGGCTATCCACCACTATTAAAATGTGCATGGCTAAGCGGGACAAAGCCAAGCGTAGGCATAGGAAACCGCCCACAGAGGAAAACTGGGAAACTTACAAAAAACTTCGAAATCGCTGCAGTCGTATGTGCAGGGATGCAAAAAAGCGCCACATTCACAACTCAATCCTTAATCTTAACACAGCACAAGTATGGCAATTTCTCAAAACACTTGAAATAGGTAAGTCCCCACAGGACAGCGTGACTGGTGAGGATTTAAATGCACTTAATGCCCACTTTGCAAAGCCACCAATCACTATAGATGCAAATTTAAAATCTACGACTCTAACAGATCTCTCTACCCTTTCATTGCCACTAAATACTTATTTCTCTTTTCACCCTATTGTAGAGGCAGATATTAAGAAGCTCATCCAATCCATATCCACAAAGGCGGTAGGTGACGATGGCCTTCATCTCCAAATGTTCCTTCCCATCCTAAATGAAATTGCTCCAATAATCACACATATAGTAAACTACTCCTTATTCACCAGCTCCTTTCCATCAGCCTGGAAAAAGGCGCACGTCCTGCCGCTTCAGAAAGTCCCCAATCCATCTTCATTATCCCAATACCGACCTATATCCATACTTCCAATCCTATCCAAGGTCCTGGAGAGTGTTTCCTGTAATAGCCTGCTGAGTCCATTCCAATCTGGATTCCGCCCTGGCCATAGTACTGTAACCGCATTGGTCAAAGTTACAGATGACATACGGCTAGGAATGGAAAATAAACAGCTTACAGTAATGGTACTATTGGACTTCAGCAGTGCATTTAATTCGGTTGATTTTGACATCCTCCTAGGTATCCTATCCTCGCTTAATGTTTCTGCCTCTGCAATTGATTGGTTTTATTCATATCTTCATGGTCGCTCGCAGTAAGTTCGCTCCGGTGAAACTTTCTCTGGGTGGTGTGATATGACTGCGGGCGTTCCACAAGGTGGTGTATTGTCTCCTCTTTTATTCTCCGTTTTTATAAACGCCATCACGAAAATCATATCTTCTAAATATCATCTCTACGCAGACGACTTGCAGTTATATCGGCACTTCAAAGTGGATGAGGCTGCTGAAGCTATCGACGCCATCAATAGTGATCTTGAGAATATCAACATCTGGGCAAAGTCTTTTGGGCTTCTAGTCAATCCTGCCAAATCTCAAGCTCTCATTATTGGTGGTAGGTACATGACCAACGTAATGGAAGCCCAGTCTTATCCTTCTGTCGTGTATGACTCTGTTCCTATCGCCTATACAAAAAAAGCCAAGAACCTGGGTATTATTATGGACTCCAACCTGTCTTGGGATGCTCATATTACTGAGCTAAGCAGAAAGATGTTTTATACATTTCAGTCCCTCAAACGTCTCCAGAAATTCCTGCCATTTCAAACCAGAGTGACTCTCGCGCAGTCCCTTCTTCTCTCAATCTTAGACTATGCAGATGTCTCTTTCCTATATGCAAAGGAGGAACACCTAAATAAACTCGAACGACTGCAGAATTTGGGCATCCGCTTTGTCTTTGGTCTTCGGAAATATGACCACGTCTCGGAGTTCTGAGAAAGGCTAAAGTGGTTGCCCATTAGGCGTCGTCGAGATTTACATATCCTCTCTCTTTTGTTTTCTGTCCTTCATAATCCCTGTTCTCCTTCGTACCTTCGTGATCGCTTTGAGTTTCTTGCGGCTAGGGACAAACCTTGTCGCTCTTCATCTGCCCTTCTCCTCAGAACACCTCTTCATACCTCAAGCTGTTACGATGGCTCTTTTTCTATTCGTGCTGTTTGGCTGTGGAATTCTATTCCACACTCTATACGCGATAGTTCTTCGGTAGATGTCTTCAGGAAAAGAGTTAAAGAGCATTTTCTCTCTTAATAAAAATTGTTGAAGTATGTATATATTATAATATGTAAGTATTGTATGTATGCATGTATTTTATATGTAGGTGTATTGATGTATATAAATAATATATTATGTAGTATATTATATTGCAAGTAGTATATACCTATTTAAATTATTATAGTATGTAAGCATTCTTATAGCATTATTTTAATATTATTACTTTGTAGTTGTACACTCAACTTTACTCTTGCCTAGTCTTCTATTTCTTCTTTTCCTCTACGGCTCAAAGGTTTGCTGGTAGAAAATTCAATATTGAATTAAGCTCGCCTTTGTACCTAATATTTTAACTGTTTCTTTTCTATTATGTTATTGTAAATTCTGTGTGTGTACAATAAAGTATTTGAAGTATGAAGTTACCTACTGCTCAAATCCCGTTGCACGTATTTAGGATTTCGTAGTGCCTACAAGGAAAACATAAAGTTTCGCCATGTCCATTCTGTCCGTCCGTACGGTTGGACAGATGGTCTTCCCGAGACGTCAAACCGTTGGTGGTAGAAAGCTGGAATTTTGCGTCTATTATAATTATATGTAATTTTACTATGCTAACAAAGTGGTCAAATAGAATTTTCGGGTACCTCTCGTCTACCTCATAGTGTCAGGTATCGTTAGATAGGTCTTTTATAAACATTGATTAAGAGATCCGTTTGTGAGATAGTAACCATTAAAGAGAAAAAGTTTAAAGTCGGGCATACCCTCTGGCACAAAAATCCTAAAAAAAGTGTTGACGGTAGCATATGTAATGAACTTTAAAAGAAAACTATAGCGCATTAATCTATTTTGTTAGTTCAAGAGTAAGTTCAAGTAAGGATCTAAATTGTAATGGAAAATGCAAAATCTTTGAAAATAGATAGACATTTTGACTTGTATGCATAGAAATATATACTACGTCAATGCTTGTATGATGTTAATCAATACTTTTTCAATACTGGTAGTAAACCCTTTTGAAGTCCGTATGCTGCATCGGCTGACTACGGAACCCTACATTGCGCGTTGCCCGACACGTACTTGGCGGTTTATGTTGGAAAACATTTCACTGCTGCGCCGCTCCTATTTGTTGCAGTGTAATGTTTTATAGCTTATTAACCTTCACTATCATCAAATGGGCTAATTAACTTTCGCCCAGGGCCGAGGGGTCCGTGACATTGTCGAAAAGCTTCATGAAAGTAGGCAGTAGCATGATGGTAGCATGTGAAAAGGAGGCCACATGACTACGTCGGTAACTTCGATCCAGAGGCAGACCCAAAAGACAAAATTATAAGCATAATAATAAGTATAGATAACATCTTTTTTTAGCATAAAGTTTTAGTACTTTCGGTATTTTTATTAAATATTGCCATTATGTATATAAGTATTCTCGAAACAAGCGCTATCGCTCATTACCGGCGTCCAAAGAGTATACTAATATAGCCGGCGCCAAAGGCCAGAATTCAGAAATACATTTGACAAATTGACAGTAATAGTTCCGTCACTTCCGTCAGTTTCGTAAATCTTGTCTATTGTCAAAATTACAGGGCTGCAAGTATTAGGACGTTAGCTAGATGTTGTCTGTTGATGTCTAAAATATTTTGCTTTTATTAGATAGTATTTTTAGTAGTAAATTCTTGGATTTCAAGATAGTTTATATTGAACAAGGAAAACATAGGTAAACGCTGTAAAAACTGGAAATACGTTATTTTACATATTGTTTTCATGATCAATTCAAAAGAACACTATTTATGCAATAAAGTAAAGCGGTCGTTTAAAAAAAAAACATTACAATGTAAAAAAACTGTTTAAAACGTTCAAAGTTATACAACTTGATTGTATCAAGTTGTATAACTTTAAACGTTTTAAACAAGTAATAATTTGGCAAATAAAATGATGCAGACTATTTTTTTGAAGGTGATGATTTAATTTTATTTTAATTTAATAATATCCCTCGCAGGCAAGGGCCTTTTCCTTAGAATTTTGACAAAAGTGACAAAAGCCACACGGACTCTACGGACTTTTCGAAGACCGATGTGGCAACATTGTTTCCAAAGTCTTTAGCCGATAAAAAGTTTGCATTGTCTGCATTAAATGACATCTCAGAGCTTTTTTTTGTTCAGTTATTTACCGATAAAACCGTTTTTCTTTGAGGTAAAAACTTTTTTTTTTGTTTTTTTTTTTAAACTAATAAACTTGTGTTCAAACTTTAAAAATAATACTTTTACAGTTTGGTTGTGGTCCGAATTATATTCTCTTTGGTGGTCCGTTTGTTTACATTTTTGAGACGCCGTTGTCAACGAACGAAAATATCAAACATTGGTAAGCTTTCTGTATGAAATCGAAAAATGTGAATGGAATTATATACCAAGGTAATCAATCAGCACACGTGCAAATATAGATATACCTAACAGAAAAGCTCCATCATGAGGACAGTGCCGAAGTGGGTAAACAAAATACACGAAGCCGACAAAGTTGAGTTTTCCAGGTAAGCAAGTTGTAAAATTAATTTATATGGTTTCATTACTCTTAGATTTAAATATGTATTATTCCTCATCATATTCTATGGACATTGGTATTGATTTACTGATTACTTAATGTTTACTGTTCTTAACCAAGTATTCTTAACATATTATTATGTATGCAACATACATGTATAAAATCCTTGGTTAAAAAAGTTTATAAATATACTAAGTTTATAAAAATTTTACACCAAGTATCTCTTACTTTCTTTACTTCTGTACTTATATAAATATAAATATCACATAACAATCAAAATATATTGCACAACTAAAAAAAAAAACTGTCTGTCTTTCTGTTACGATTTCACGGCGAAACAACAGAACCAATCTTGATAAAAAATGGCATGGTGATGCTTCAAGACCCCAGTAAACACATAGGCTACTTTTTCTCGACATAACATGTAGGAGAAGCCGCATCCAGAAGCTAGTAGTTAATACATTACAATAGATCTTGATGAGGTAATAAAAAGTGAGGGATTATAAAACTTGGCAATTGATATTGATTTGCATTGGGTAGTGTGAAACTAAGACCTATATCCTACAGACTAAAACGGAGACTGAATTCCCTTGCTTTCTAAACTTGTTATAGTTACTGTACATGTAATGTACTTGAAAATGTGTAGAGAATAGCATTTATAATGGTAGCAGTATTGAAAAACAAGTCTTATGATGAACACCTTACAAATCTTGGCTTACAACTCTTGAAAACCGCAGACAGAGAGGAACTTTGATCGAGACATAAAATATAAACAAACTATTATGATGTTAATATGATTGAAGACATTTATACACACACTTAAAAGGCCATTTTTTAAGAATTTGTCAGACTCTATCGAAGCTAAATCCTTTGTAACACTTTCTACCAAATAGAGTTGCCATAAAATGGAACAGACTCCCAGCAAACATACAATTAAATATAGACTGGACAAATTCACCAAATCACAAGACTCACATGCATCAGCTCAATAGCTGCAAATGTGCTTCATATAAAATAATAATAATAATAATGTTTTTCTTCTGCCGAAAAGTAATTAATGCTTTAATAAAAAAAATTAATTATATTATCAGCAGCATAAAACATAGAACATTTTTATAAAATAATTATTTGCTATTATTTAATCTTAATTGTACACCTATTCAAAATAAAACAACAGGATATGATATTAAACATTACATTTTTCTGGGAACACAGCTGCTAAAATAGGTTTTTTTTAATAATTCAAGTACTAAAATATGATGTGAAAATATAATATAATTAATAAAGAAGCCACTAAATTAATTATATTCTACCAGATTTGGATTAATGGCATAATATAATAACATGCCGCCTATACTACCCAGATGGGTAAGGCAGATCCGATGTGATACGGACTGCGCCTAACGCCATCCGTCGGGCTCAAATCCAACTTTTTGCTGTTATTGAAAATTTCCTGCTAGCAGAACCCCAAATAACTCTTTTATTCGACCCAGGAATCAAAACCGAAGTCTCGCAATGAGGGACGCACAGGCTAGCCACACAGACCATCAAGGTTAATTTTCTATGTTAATGTATGTCGTACTACTTGTAAAATTAGTGAGAAAAAGAAAGTTTCATTTAGATTCATGATTTATGTTTGCAGTGTCCACACAATATGCTTCAGTCCCGATGGCTCACAGTTGGTGGTTGGTGCTGGCGAGAAGGTCATGGTGTATGACCCTCGTGACGGAGCCCTGGTTCAGTTACTACAGGCACACAAAGGAGCCGTACATGCTGTTGCTTATTGTGGTGATGGAAAAAAGTTTGCAAGTGGAAGCGCAGACAAAAATGTCATCATTTGGACCTCAAAAATGGAAGGAGTCTTAAAATATTCGTGAGTTTATGTCAATTGTCTATTTCCTAGCAATTAATTATGTTTTGATATAGAATTAAAAGTATTAAAACTTAAAAATGTAATTACACAAATGAAAATCAATGTTGATCAAGTGCTCTTATCGGCTCTTTATGCATCAATAGGCATCAATCAACTTAGATGTAATTACACCCATGCTAAATTTATTTTCTAGAAAATAAAATTTCTAGAAATGTACTAATATTATTTATAGAATTTTACACTAGCAGCTATTAAGCTGATGTGTGTGTGTTATGCAATTTTGGAGAATTTTAAATTTATCACACTTTTTGGCAGTTTGTTCCATGCTACTACTAACACAATTCGACAAGAAGGGTCTCAGAGTTTCCTTTGTATGGTTCTGTACACAGTTTTAATGAATGTCCTCTTAGGTGTTTGTTCTCGTTTAGATTGTACAAATTCCGTATCCCAGGAACATTGTAACAACCGGGGAGTGTCTTGTATGTTTCAATAAAGCTTCCTCTATGTCTGCGAGACTCAAGCGTTGTGAGGTTAAGGTATTGAAGACATTCTTCATTCTTCGGTTTGTTTTTTAGTAATGTAGCCATCTTAGTTGCGCGTCTTTGAACTTTTTCCAAAAGTTCAATGTTAGTTTTAAAATATTACATAAGCATATTCCGGGAGGGGTCTGACATAGGTTTTAAATAATTTCAATAAGTTGCCTGGGGTTACACACTTAAATGATTTTCTTATCATTTATTGTACCATATATCTGTTAGCTGTATGTATAAATTATAAACTCTTTCTTGCCATATCTGACATAAGCCTCCTCCAAGCTATTCCAGACTATTCTATTCTATATTTCTCTTGTCTATATCAATCTAGCAACCTCCTTTAGATTATGTGCTCAGCTTCGTACCCCTCTCTTTCTTTTACATTTGCATATTCTAAAAACTACTTGTATTTGTTTAGTATTTTATTAGATTTTTACCAAATTTAAAAAGCTGTAAATCCAGCATGCTCTCTTTGAATCTAATTTTGTTTGACTATGGCGTCCCCCACATTAGTCAGCCTAAAAAAATATTTTAATTTCTAGAATATTGCCTGACCTATCTGTTATAATTATACCCTTCAAGAATATAAAAAGTGTTGGATTTGATTACTAAATTTATGAGGAAAGTCATAATTATTATTTCATGATGCAAATTACAAGTAAGATATAAGTAAAACACCTACTTCTTTTATATTTTGAATAAAATCTTGAATTAATTTCAATCAATTCCTAATTTGAATTCATGTTAATGCATTTGTATTAATTATGTTCTTATTTTATTCTCAGAAACTTGATGCCTTAATTTTCAAAGATATTCGTTGTTATTTTAACAGGCACAGTGAGCCAATTCAGTGCCTTGCATACAACCCAGTGACATTGCATCTGGCTTCTTGTGCACTATCCGACTTTGCGTTCTGGTCGGTGGATGTGAAAGCAGTGCAGAAGTACCGAGTTTCTGGACGTATCACAAGCTGTGCATGGTCTGTGGATGGACTACATTTGGCCATCGGTCTGGCTAGTGGAGCTGTCTCCTTGCGTGATAAGGTATTTTGTGTTAATTATCATTTTAAATTGCCTTGTTTGTCTAGTGATTAGCCTATGCGGCTCTCACCGTGAGGTCTCGGGTTCTAATCCCCGGTAGGGCAAAGTGTACGGAGTTGGCACTGTACCCGGTGGTTGGCGATAGGCTCACCCCCTATCCCATGAGACCTAAACATAACAGGTGAAATGAGGGTGTTGTACACGTCTACCACACCCTTCTGGGTAATATAGGCGTGATGTTATGTTATCATTTCAATGATTATTACCACTCTAGCGTAGGTTACTTTGTTATCAGTGATAGCAGAGTGGGCCGTAGGACTGAGAAGTTCAAGGTGTTGGGTAAGAACCCATGGCATACACCTCTGCCATTAAATCGTTAAGATACGTCTTTTCCTAGATAGCTTGCTACTGGTGGAAGGAAAACATCTTTTGTATTTGCAAATTACAAGTAAGCGTTTTAACAAATAAAAAAGAACTTGAACAAATCTATATACCAGGAAGTGCCTAAAATTGCTCAAGGCTATGCAAAGTCTACTAATCCACAGTTATGTCTAATCCTTCTTATCATGGGAAGAGACCAATGCCCAGCAGAGGGAAATGTATAAATTAGTTACAGAACTGCTATTATTATAAGCTTGTTTAAGCCAAAATAATAAACTGTTGCTATAATTTGTTCTCTTCTTATTACAGACGGGTAATGAAATTCAAAGAATTGTTCGAGACGCAGCTGTGTGGGGTGTTACCTTTTTAAAAGCTATGCTAGTAGTGACTGACTGGAACGACATACTCTCTTTCTACAATGTGCTTGGCCAGCAGATGCTGAAGGAGAGAAATATAGGTAATTTATCTATACAAATATAATTGTTAGCCCGAAGGACTGACCAAATGATTCATCAATGCTGAGCCATAACGGCTGGAACTAGGAATTTTAAATTTTGCATGAAAGGTTTCTAACATAACATAGAAGCGCAGTAAGAAGGGTTTTTTTGTTGATTTCATCGCTAAGGGGGTAAATTAAGGTAAAACCATTGTATGCAACTCCTTAATTTTGGAGTTATAACCTTGAAATTTTGCGCAATTATATGCTTTTGCATGCCTACATCGGGGATTTTACCCGTGAGGGTGCGTAAGGGGGCAATAAGGGTTAAGTTAAGCTTTTAAAAAACGATAGATGGCGCTGTGAATATTTTTTAAATCGCGCTAAAACACAGGGACGGGCAGTAAAGTTTGCCACGGAAAAACCGTGGGACCAAGGAATCTCACGCGTACGAAGTCGCAGGCAATTGCTATTTTATAATAATTCATTATGATTAGACACATCGCAGTTTTGAATAGTAATCTCATGAGTTACTCACTTAGAACACAATATTGTCATAAAGTGTCAGTTAATGTTCTAAGTATTGATGTTAACTTTTCAGGTATATCAGCATTGTCCGTATCTACGCTCGGTGCATTAGTGCTGGTGGGCGGCGTGGGTGGCTGGGCAGTCCTCACTTCGGAAGGCGTGTCCATCCTCAGTACACCCCAGGAATGGGTGTGGGCCATAGCCCCGTCGCCTTCGCTCAATACTTTGGTAAGATCGTTTTTATTATGATCTATTTTGGTAGGATCAGTGTGTAGGTACGCTGGGTGCCTTAGTTCTGGTGGGTGGATTAGGTGGAACTCTCATACCTATATCTAAAGGTGCCTTTTCTCTAATTTTGTAAAAAAAATATTATGTTCATTGGGTGATCATTTTTTTACGTATAATTACTGGGAGAAGTGGGAGAGCTGGTCAAATGTAGTTGCCAACCTGCGATGGGTGAATGATTTTTAGATCAATCAGTGTTATTTGGAATTTGTCCGCCAGGAAATTCTCAGTAGCAGCGCAGAGTCTCGTATTATGTCACGGGAAAACATGTTTCTTCACACTGTCAAAACTTCCATCACTCGAAACCATGTGTCTTAGTACTTTATAATAGACATAGAAATACGAAATAAATTATTATTTGGTTTTTGTGTAGTAAATCTACAAAATACGATTATCATAATATTAGGTAAAGATTAAGTCAAATAATCTAGGCGGTAGTGAGTTGGCAGCTGATGGCTGTACGACCAATCAATGAGCACCATACTCAAGCGCGACTAACTGCAAAACCGGCAAAAATGTGGGTGATCATACATACCTGCCATACCCTACTTTGTAAAACAGGCGTGATATTGATTTTTTCAGGCAGTGGCTTGCCAAGACGGTACGCTATGGTGTTACCAGATAGTATTCAGTACAGTGCACGGCTTGTACCGCGAGCGGTACGCGTACAGAGAGAACATGACTGACGTCATCATACAGCATCTCACGACGGGCAGCAAAGTGCGCATCAAATGCCACGATCGAGTGCAGAAGATTGCTATTTATAAGCATAGACTTGCTGTAAGTAATATTTTTTTTTTATACATTTTTTGTTTTGAACGGGCGTGTAGTCTTTCTGATGGTAAGTGATAACTACAGCTCGTGGATGTTAACAATACACAAAAGTAGGATTGTTGATGTGTTGACTATAGTGTTTGCCTCATGCCTCATGTGCAGTAATTTCGGAACCCGATCTCACAACCAAACCAAAACACAGTAGTGCAAGCACAACTATTTTGATAGGTCAAGACTAGCCCAAATTCAACGCTTAACACGGTTTTTGATCTCTTTCCTGTTCACACATCAAATGAGAGATAGAGATCGGAAGCCGAGATCTGCATTGAACCTGGGCCGGGGAAATTGGCCCTAAAGCAGTCTACCTCAAAATTTGGCGGCGGGTTAAGGTTGAGACGGTGCTGTTGTCGCCCTTAAGCTCATACACAAAAGCATGATCGCAATTTACCCAAATAAGTAGTAGATGCAACATGATATTTTTGCTAATGTGTGTGCTAACTTTCAAAGAACCAATAACTACAAACTAATTTTCATTCCAAAAATACCTGAATACTCAGCTCTATTTACAAATTACTAAATTTCCTGAAAATACTGTGAGTGTGTTGTGTATGAAAAACTTTAATTCAGACCATATTTGAAAGTAAGTTAAAGTAGTTAATAAATAGTTTAAACTTTACAATTAGTCTTCGCTAAATTAATATATTTTGTATGGTTCTTATTTCTTTTTGTACAGAAATGATTAGTACTCCCCATTAATGAGTACATGACCAAAGGATGAAAGAACTCGATTTCATTAAGGGTGTAGTTTGAATTAATACAACCCGAATGATACATAGTGCTTTATACTACACGTACAAAGAAACAAAAACTACCAAAAACAACAAATAAACAATATAAACCATAATATGAGAGAAAAAGTATTAGCATTCATAGCAGAGAAATATATTTCTACTTTTCTCCCACTGCGCTTTGCAGCGGGCGTATACACTACGCTGCACTACATGCTACACTACACGATACATAATATGTCAAATTTCAAGTATGCAGGATAACTAGGTTTCGAGGTGTCGATGATGGATGGATGGTTGATGGTTCATTTAAATATACACACCCGTGCGCCGCAAGCTGTTGTCGTTATTTTTTAAAATGTTGGCTGATTTTTTTTCTGATAGTAGGTACTGAAGGCTACACATCACTCACTACCGATCTACCTATTCATTTACAGTATAACATGGACTCGCATTCCCGTCTTGTTCTTGTCGCGTCTATGATTATAATAATTCTGTTTAATATTTTTATTAAAACTGACGTGAGTTTGTAACATTATTCAAATTATGAAATACGGGTGTTACTCACGTAATGTTGTTCCATTTAGTCGACCGCGGTTTCGCCTATACGTCTAGGCATTATCAAAAGAGGGCGATACGTCGCGCCTGAGTCGCAGCCAGTTGCACTGAAGAACCGCGTTCGACTAAATAGACCAACATTACGTGAGTAACACCCGTATTTCATAATTTGAATAATTCTGTTTAATATTTTCTATTTATACAGTTTTAGACCTATAGGATGCGACTAGGATGCCTTTTTGGTTGGCCTGCATAAGGATTTTTAGGGTACAGGAAGTAGTGAAATGTAACAACAGATGGGCATTCCCGTACAGGCTTCCCGTGCAATGCGAGACCAGCTTCAACTGGAAGTGTATAGTTTGGTTGGTAGCCGTCTGTACATCGATAAATGAACCTTTTGGCATTAATGTTCACAGGTGCAATTACCGGAGCGGGTGCTGGTGTACGAGCAGGGAGATGTGGAGGGCATGCTGTACAGGGTCAAGGAGAAACTGCCGCAGAAAACGGAGTGCTCACTACTGGTCGCCACTAGTGATGCGCTACTACTATGTCAGGTATTACTCTTATCATGCAATAGAATCCTCCGTCGCTCCTGTCTGTTCGTCTTTTCGGCATAAACTTTAAGTCACCAGTCTGAAGAATATGAAAATAAAAACGAAACTAGTGGCTGCGACCGCTCGTTTCATTTTTATAGTTTATGAACATGTTTTGGGGCTAAATTTGCGTTTAGAATTGTTTTTTATATTTATATTCCACTAAGGTGGCAAATAAGCATACGGCCCGGCTGATGGTAAGCAGTTACCACAACCTATGGACACTTGCAACAAGGTCATCACTCGGTTGCTAACCCATTAAAAACCTATTTACACTCTTTTTAAAGAACCCCATGCTGTATTCTCTTGGAAAACCTTGGCATCTACAACCTACAATATTACTGTGCGCGAATATATTTGTTTCAAAGTGCGAGGATGAGCTCGCTGTCGATGGCAAGATGTACGGTGGTAGAACGCAGCCGTAGGTACCATATCAAACAGTTTTTCAGAACACAGCTCATTATACAGGCGGTAGAACACACAAAGGGAGGCCAGGTCTCTCCTTAGACTAAGAGATTCAATACCGTCTGTGAGCTGAATTGAATTGTCGACTATCCTGAAAGTTCGTCTTGTAGTAGTAGCAACGTCCAAGTACCAACCCCGACCGAGTCAAAAGACCCAAGTTGGTGCTTAGGTGCTCTAGCCCATAGGTGGCAGCTGCACTTGGCTCTATTGAGCACACCCAGCTTTTTAGAAGCCAGATTGGCCTTGTCCCCTAAGTGACTGGGGAACTGGACATCACAAGATATATCGACACCGAGAAATGTTCTTAGCGTTATTAAAAGCCGTGTTCTGAAACTGTGAAGCCTCAGCAAATGGGTTTTTTTTTGTGGTGTATAGTGTGTTGATTTCCCCCCTCAAGTTTAACACTAAGCTACAGATTTCGATCTCTCCTTACCAATGAGGTTGTAAATAACTCTTTTAAATCTAGAAAGTCATAAATATAAAGAATGTGTAGTAACATTTTTGCATGTACATGAATGTGAAAATTCACCTATGAATGTCAAAAAAGCAGCTGTGAAAGTCAAAAGTGCAAACCTTGGATGAAGGATAGTACTGGATAAGGGAATGGCGTGGTCAACAGCGAGACAGAGAATCTCGGCACAGTGTGGCGACAGTGCAAATTAAATTACCCTAGTTTTTGGATAAATTTGCCAAAATATTAAGATATATTATTTACTAATTCCAAAATGAAAAATGTATTTATTTTATGAAAATAAAACAGATATAAAGAACAATTGTTCGGTTTATTGAACATATTGCGTGATGTACTGTTATGTTAATACTGCATAGGTAATGACTGAATTTAAGTCGATCAACCAATGTTGGAAGTTTCACATCTGGCGTTTCAGCTGCGTGTTTTTGAACAGTCACTGCTGGCATCATAGTATTGAGTTTAGTAGACACATACTCTTGGCTACTCGTTGACGGCATTACTATGCTAGCTCATCCACTGCTTCTTTTGCCTGAAACTGTAAAATTTTTAATAGTAACTTCACGCAAAAGTTTAAATAGATGGCGTTTAACATACTTTCTAACTCACGCACGGGGACGGGCAGTTACGGCTGCCACAGGTAAAAACGTGAGGATCAACGACTCCCACAGAGCAAAAGTCACGGACCATAGCTAGTTTTATTAAAACGAAATCAAATATTCAAGTCTATATTGCACGTAGAATCCTTAGGACCGTAAAAAACGTAGATTTCCTTTCAGTGTTGCGCATCAATTCAAAGTATCTCAACTTGACTATACCCAAATATTGTAATATATATAAATAAATAGCCCCTATAATACTCAACTGAAAATCTCAAATAATAATTAATATTATATATACACGCTGTATATAATGTATCCTACAGGTTAAATATTAATTTACCTGTGTGGCACAGCATTCATTAACAAAAGAGTTACTCTCTTTTTTTAATAATTCATGTCGTCCAAAATGTCTGCTACAAACTTAAGAGAATTTACTCGGAGCCCAATTTGTTCGTCCTGTAGCGTCAATCCACTTCGGATTTAAATCAATATTTTCCGGGAAACTGTTATGCAATTAAGATATTGAAACTGACTAAAATACTACATGATATATTTATCATAAGAAATGCAACATAAAATTTTACCCACAATTTTGGGGAAAAATATATGGAAGTCTTGACAACATCTAACAATATTTTATAGTAGGTTATGAATACTAAAATTTCATATTTTAGATGATTTTGTCGATCAAATTATAAACAAACATAGTTCACACAAGATAAAATCATTGAAAATACAACCTGGCATATGATTCAAAGGCCAAAATGTGTTATACTTACGAGTGGAACGATAATTCAGGCAGTTTTCTTCTACTATCACTTTTACATCCTAAAACACTACACCGCACCATATTTCCTACAATAATGCTTAATAAAGACACTATTGTTAAAAAATTGCTAATATTTTTCAGGTTTCACGTAACTTTTATAGCTTTAAACTAACTAAAATTTAAAAATACCAAATTATTTTGCCAGCGTTGTCAAATATTGTAATTTAAGTTGTCAGTTTGATTGATAAAGTTTTGAGCTAACCTCAAGGTTTGCTCAAAAACCCGACACGCATGGCGAAACAAAAAATCTTATCACCTGTCTTGTTTTTTTACACAAAATTGGCGTAAGTTTATCTTTGTCTTGTGTGAGGGAGATCGAAGCTATCAGTCGTCTATACTATTCTCTGTCTACGGTGCAAACATAATTTCTGTATTTATATGACATGTGTAGGTTGATGACGTTTCAAATGATAAAAAAGACAATTAAGCCATTGTATCTACTTCTACTTTACTCTGTCCCATACAAACATTGGATGTGAGAGAGATTTAATTACGGGTTGAATAAAATAGTAGATTAATTATACCTTAATATCATAGTCAAAACCTCATCGGTCTACTATATGCTACTCAGAAGGACTCAGTTTGATTCCGGGTTGGGTTAATTGGAATTGTTCCATTAGGAAATTTTCACGAGCAACATGGAGTCTGATCTGATATGGTGGATGGCGATTAACTCACCGCCTACATAGGGCCTTAAAATAACGGTGAAATATGGGTGTAGATTCAAATAAATCTAGGTAATATTAATATAGACTTTATGTCACCTTTAACTTTTTTTTTCTTTTTTTTTATTCTACGCCCACAGCGAACGAACTTGTAGTCCACCTGATGGTAAGTGGATACAGCCCATGGACATCAAAAATCCACAAAAGCAGATTATAGATGCGTCGCTGCAGCTGAGGGAGGACTACGGTGTTATGCCTCATGTGCCAGTAATTTCAGGGCCTGATCTCACCACCAAACCGGAACACAGTAATGGAAGCACTACTATTTGGCGGCAGGTTAAAGGTGAGACGGTGGTGCTGCCGCCCTCGAGCTCATTCACAAGAGCTCTACCACCAGTAGTTAATACTTGTCGGTTAATAGTAGTGCTAGCATTACTGTGTTCCGGTTTGGTAGTGAGATCAGGCCCTGAAATTACTGGCATATGAGGCATAACATCGTAGTTCTCAACTACAATCTGTTTTTGTGGATTGTTGATGTCCATGGCCTGTAACTTCTGACTTTATGATAGAATACATTATTGTTTGTAGATATTTCGGTCTATAGAAAGCACTGTTGACAGAGATCTTTGTTCATACAATGCACTTTATGCATTTGTCCATTTACCATCAAATTGACTATACGTTCGTTCAATGCAGGCGTAGTATATTAAATAAACTGTTAACTAGCTATTGTTTTATTTCAGGACACAAAGCTGGCTATGATAGGCAAGCTAGTGCCGAAGTCGTGGACGGTGCCGGCTCCGATACGATACGTCAAAGTCACCACGCTGTATTTCGAAGAGGTTTTACTATTGGGGCTGATGAACGGTCAGGTAAGTGATAGCTATTCATAGTTTACGCGTCACTGGTGTCTGAAAATGTCGGCCATAGGCAGGCAGAGTCACAGCTAATGCGTGTTTAGAGATCGTCACCCGTGATCTGATGTTCTTGCGTTCTATCTGTATAAATAGAGTTCTCTTTACCGTGCAAAACAGAACCTGCGTTCACATTGACTTACCGCTTTGGTGTGTGAACGCGCGTTTTATCGGAGCTACCAGAAGTGAGGCCAGCGCCTTAAAATGTACCTTTAACAGTTCTCTTGTTGAGCATGTAGAGGAACAGGGTGTGATGTTCCTCCACCACAAAGGGAGGATCCTCCGACCAGGCTCGGTGGTATTGCCTGGCGGACAGCTGTCCAAAGGCCACAAGCAATTTATTAACAACTCATTATTGTTTTAGATTTGGCAAGTGGAGCCCAGCCACGGTAGCGCTAAGATGATACTCCAAACGCCAGCAAGCGTGCGTTGCCTCGACGTGAGCGCGTCCCGGACTCGGCTCGCCGTCGTGGACGAAGCGTCCGTGTGCCGAGTCTACAACCTATCTACAGCGGAGTTAATGTTTACGGTAACATACTTCTATGAATGCATATTCAAGGAGCAGCGATACACTTAGCTATGTTGTGTGTGACCTTCGACGTCACAGTGTCGTCATACGTGACACTGGGACGTCGAAGGTCTCTGGATCGATGGCACACAGCTCTGTCAATAAATCGTTAATATTATGATATTACTTTTCGATTATGTGTGATAAGTGTATTTTTATCACGGCAATTAACGTTCGGTAACGGTGAAGGATACCAAAGTGAAGAAATCTGTATATTGGCCTTAAAATGCTCGAGGGTATGCGTAATCTGCCAACCCGCGCTTGTCCAGCTTGGTGGACTAAGGCTATTCGCATCATGACATGAGTGCATCATGATGTAAGTGGAGTAAGGTATTAGTAACGCAATTGGACTCTGTCTCTACAAAAACATATAAAATGTGAAATGAAATCCAAATTTAATATTATAGGAGTACAAAAGAATTTATATCTACACGGATGCCAAGTTGAAAGAGTAGATAAATTCAAGATGAATGTTTGAAGCAATTTAGGATTAATAAGAATAAGAATAAGAATACGTTTATTTGTCTTTAAAATACATAACGATTTTCAGTTGAATCCTTATACAATAGGGTAACCTAACTTAAATTGCTTAAGTGATAATCGATGAGATAGAATAAACAGATGAGATAGTTGTAGTACATATATGTCATTAGTAGGTACACATTGCAACAAAGAGAACAACTACCAACAATCATATTGATAGTTGTTCTCTTATCTCCTCCATAATGATAAAAAAAGAAAAGAAAAGATTGACCTTAACTATATTACTAGAAAGTTCATATTTAAATAACAGCCACGATTCAAAGCGTCGCATATTCGCAACCAATGTTAATAAGAAGTAATCATTGTTCCATTTCTAATATAGGTTTCGAATTGTGAACGGCCCAAAAATATCGCGAAATTGTTCGTGTAAATATACACACACACCTGCGTCGCTAGCAGTTGTTTTTTTAAATTGATTTTTCTGTAATCTGTGGGCGCCATAGAACTTTAAAGAACTGTGTAGTATTACATCGCCATTCCTGACATAAATACACAGTGTCAATTCTTTTTCTCATTAGTAATCTTTAACTAGCTTGCAGTTTCGTGTGCAATAAAAATATTGCACAAAATCTACTAAAATAAACATGTTAATATTTCAGGAAGAGAACATATCTTCAGTGTCCTGGAACTCGTGGTGCGATGAGATGCTGAGCCTCTCGGGGGGCGGCCTTTTGGCTATCAAGGCTGGCGTCTTCCCGGCCGCCACGCAACCGCTTGTCGGATCCGTCGTGGGCTTTCAGGTAACACTTCGTAGTTGGTGATGATTGATTCATATTTCATTTATTTTCATAAGATCATATACTTTGTCCACTCCTTTATTTTCTTTTTGACAGATCACGCCTATGAATTACCGTTTCTTTTTGTCAGATTAATGTACTACAATAATAATGTACTTTATTGACAAGCGGCACTTTTTAGGGAAGTTCACTGTTTGTAACAAACAACCACAGACTATAAATCAAATCGTGAAATGAAATAAATCGATCATTATGAAAAAGAATAATTTGGCTTTTTTTGTGTATTGTCTGTATTTATATAAAAAAAAGAATATAATAATAGTATCATGATTCCATGAATCATTATTTGCAAGAAATTAAGTCGAAATCTTAGAATTAAAAATGAAAATGTAAATAAAGGTAACTAGGAAACCGTCATAGACTAAGTATGTGACATTATTATTATATTATTATTTTGTATATTTATTTTATCTAATAAAAACTACAAATAAACGAATAATTAATAATGAACCATACCATTTCGATGTAATTAATCGATTGAAAGTTCTTCTTAGACAACATCGATTAATGATTTCAAATCGAATCAGTAACGTGTGAAGGCATCCCTAAATGTAATATGTCAAAAAGAAAATAAAGAAATGGACAGAGTATAGGTTGGTACATGCATGAATTTGATGGTAGACCTTTTTGGAATGAACTCCAGGGTTCATCTTCTTACCCTGCCGTCCAGTAGTAAGATTTGCACTATTGTACTCCAGTTTGGGGGTGAGGTGCAGCCTTTAGATTAGTGGCACATGGGGCATAACACCACACCATAGCCTCAGAAATCTAGATTTACAATCTGGTTTTGTGGATTGTTGCTGTCCATGGGTTGTAGTTACCGCATACCTACCTACATGGATAACAATATTGCATGGCTTGCCTTGCCTGTTAGATGGCACCTACTGCAAGTTGTGAGTACCTCGCTTTGGATGGACTACACGCCCGTTCAGATTACATAACATAACATCAACATATCCCAAGAGGATGCAGCAGATGTGTACTCTACAACTACCACATTTTACTTGTTATGTTTAGGTTCTATGGGATAGGTCGTGAGCCTATCGCCATCCATCGTGCACAATTTTTGATGGTGGTAGAGCTCTTGTGAATTAGCGGCTCGAGGGCGGCAGCACCACCGTCCCACCTTTAACCTGCCGCCAAATAGTAGTGCTTCCATTACTGTGTTCCGGTTTGGTGGTGAGATCAGGCCTTGAAATTACTGGCACGTGAAGCATAAAACCGTAGTCCTCAGCTGCAGCGACGCATCTATAATCTGCTTTTGTGGATTGTTGATGTCCATGGGCTGTACTCCACTTACCATCAGGTGGATTACACGTTCGTTCGCTGTGGGCGTAGTATAAAAAAAAAAACAACAATTCTCGTCCAACTCCGTGCTGCTATTGAGAATTTCCTACCGAAAAATCTCAAATAACACTTTTTAGGACCCGGGTTTCGAACTCGAGACCTCGTGGATAGAGCGATACACAAATAATATCGTTGTACCAACGAGGCCAGTTACATTTAAGGTTACATAAAAACTTAAAATATCTATTTTCATGGTAGTAAAGTTGATACTCTGTGTTACAGGGAGGTCGTGTATTTTGCCTGCAAGCCAGTTCTATGCAAACGATACACGTGCCATTGGCACATGCTGTATATCAATATATTCAACAGAAGTTGTTCAAGTAAGTATACGGTTTGCTATTGTATTCATTATAATATGGGTAAGGTATTAATCAATGATTTTATACTTTCGCTTTAGATTTGTACACATAATTATATATTGTAGATACGGGTCTTGATCGCGAAGATATTTTTAAAAGCCTAAATACCTTTTTGAAAAATGTTCATGTTTATCTTTAGTCCTTGAAACATTTTAAGATTTCATGACAGTAGTGTAAGAGCAGTTCTGAGTTATATCCAGGTAGCTTTCGTCCGCAGCCTTGCCCGCGTGGTAAGTCGGTAAAAAGTAACCTGTATATTAATCCATACTATTAAATACATGTGTGTAAAATTTCATATGAACCAACCCGGTAATATTGGCGTGAAAGACTAGCATAAATCAACACATCCTGACATTCTTTTGCAAATTTTCTTTTTTTTATAACCGTTCTAGTAATTTGCAAATACCAATTACTAGAACGGTTAATTTAATTAATTAGGGTACTTACTAGTTTTGTTCTTAACCCCTTCCAGCTAAGCTTAATTCGCTCGTGTTAGGAGGAAGTTCACATCCGTAGTGTAATGGCCGGGATTCGATCTCACGATCACTCGAACGTAAGATCGATACCATATCCATTGCGCCACGGCCACTTACATTTATAATGTAAGTCTTGTATGAGTTTAAAGTTCCAATAAAACATGATGCGATGTATGTTCCGATGACAGAAAATGGAACTTTATTTACCAAAAGTGTCTTAGCACTTGTTGCTCTCTATATTGTGTTTGTCCTTCTAACCATTCTTGTGTGTGTATATAAATTGTTGAATAAATAAATAAATAAAACAACCATGTATTGTGTATCGCAGTGAAGCCTACGCAGCTGCTTGTTTAGGCGTGACGGCGTTGGACTGGGAGCGGCTAGGCGTGTCAGCGCTCGAGGAGCTGTCCTTCGAAGTGGCGAGGAAGGCCTTCCAGCGCAGCGAGAACATCATCTTCTTGACGCTCATCGATCATCTGCAGGTACCTAACATCACGCCTATATTACCAGAAGTTGTGGCTGCAGTGTATAAGAACCACTTTTCACCTGTTATCGGTCTCATGTGACAGAGGGTGAGAGGATATTTAAATAAATTACGTTGCGGTCATAGATGTCTGTATACTGTTATTCGTCGAGATTTGCGTTGCCTAAGGGACGAAAGGACTAAACGTTTCATTACCATACCAATATGATTTTGGGGTACCAGCAGGCCTGTCTCACTCCTAATTTACTCATATAACAACGACGCAACTGGAGGGCCCTATCTCATCTGTATTCTCTTCTTCACCCCAAATGGTTCAACTTATCTAGCGTCGTAGTTTTAATATCTTAGCTTGACCCACTCTTAAAACTTTCACTCTTCTGACAGTCTTTTTTTCTCTGTCCTACTCACACCTCCACTCTCATTCATTCCTCTTTTTTGGTACACTATATTCCTCTTTGGAATGTGATATGTTTAAGAAGAGAGCCCTGCAACACTATAGATTAACTTTTAACCACAACGTCTGATGCCCAAAATACCTTTAAAAATATGTTATTTATAATAATAATAATAATAATATATGGGACTTACGTAAGGGACTCGCGAGCAAGCAGTGACGCACGCGCGCTGTTTTAACCGACTTTTCGTATTGCGGTGCTATTATTGGCCGTGCGCTGCCGCGGACGAAAGACGCTAGTACGGTTTGCTAGATGGCTATAGTATCATCTTGTAGCTTGCTTGGTTTATAGTATTTTGAATCGTAATACAGAGAAATATAAATTAAATTTGCTTATAGTGGCTTTTAGTAGTAAAGAGTCAGGAGCACATTAAGTCGATATTTTGTACTACTACTTATTAAGAAATCCTTCTTATCCTATGGTACGGTACCGAACATATATGACGAGATCTATGAAGGCAGTTGAGGCAGCTAAAAGAAGTTCGTATGAAACGTACCACATGGCGTTCCGTCGTCTCTGCCTACCCCTGTGGAATAAAGAGTGATATTATTTATTATGTTGTACTTCCAGGAGCGTTTCGAAGCAGGTGAGAAACGCGCGATGGTTCTCGGCGAGGTGCTGGCGTACCGGGGCCGGTACGCAGAGGCGGCGCGTTCCTTCCATAGCGTGGGACGTGACGAAAGGGCGCTTAACCTGTACGTCGATCTCAGGATGTTCAATAAGGCACAGGTAAGTTTTAACTAACGAATTATTATACTAATAAACAGTTGATTGTTGTTCAAATTATGGGACCGTGACGTCATGAAATTATGTAACATAAAGTTCAGAAATTTAAGGACCTGGTACGAGGCGACCGTAGCTGGTTGGTTAAAGCGGCTGCCCGGTATGCATCCTGCCGGACCTACAATTTTTTCAACCGTTTCTTAGTATTAAATAAAATCTAACGAGAATTAACGCGATCATGCATTATTTATTTACCTTTTAGGCTTGACGTTTCGGCTAACATGTTACACTGGCCATAGTCGCAAGTAAACTGGTTCTAGCGGCGCTAGCCGAAACGTCAAGCCTAAAAGGTAAATAAATAATGCATGATCGCGTTAATTCCTGTTAGATTTTATTTAATCATGCCACGCGTATGTTTAAAAGTTAATAATGTTTCTTAGTATAATTTGCTAAACATAGCTAAATGCTATAGAAATAATCAATTAGAAGTTGAGGAATTATTGTTCTGAAATTAATATTATGACCAATTGCTCAGTGTAGGGACACAGGGCAACCGGCGCATATGTATTTAAGTGGATACACTGGATACTTAAGTTTAGTCGCCCGGTTCGCCAGTCGCCTTCCCGTATCGCTAGAGATAGGTCGTAGTTAAGATAGAATAATGTAGTCGATAAGTTTATTATATAATATGTTCCTGGTACCAGTAAATATAAAACATTAGTATAGTGACCTATCGTTTCTCTCATCTCTCTTCAACATCAATATATACACTCATGAAGCACCCCCACACTCAGCATTAGGCTCTTCAAAGTGAGAACGCTGAGTCACAAACTTCAGACAGCAAACAGCAAACACAAGCGTTTAAAGATATTGCTAACGTTTGTCCAACATCCTTTAATATGTGAAGAAAACCGATACTGACAGCTAACACTGGCGAACACAAACAAAAGCAGGCAAACACTAACATATACCTATCTAAATGTTTCAAATGCTGTTGACCTTTGTCGTTTGGTGTTCGCAAAGCGTGTAGATCCGGCATTAGGCATAATCTGAGCTTTTAAAGACGGGTTCACACTTGTATCGCTAGACTAATTCTATCACCGAATCCGTATCGCCGTGTCACGTATCTAGTTTTGAACGCTTTTATAAAAAACTGCGTTCGGGGTGTATGCGACAAAGCGACAATTATTAAATTTAACTGATAAAAATGAGCATTAACCACGTCTAGAATAAACTATACTATAAAACCCAACTCGATATGGTTTGGCCGTATCGTATATAGTATCAGAGCGCCGTATCAAGACTGACTCGTTCATATAGGCAATCAGGATACACGTCGGCGAAACGGATACGGTGGTGTTCGAATCAAGCAAGTAAAAATTTAAGAAATCCTTTGGAGGTTTTCTTGCATCATTGTTTTTTGTGTAAAATAAATAAAGCTCATCAGTGAATGAATTAGAAAGAGAGTAGAACATTACTATACGGTGTTTATAAGATATTAATACAAGGGACGCCTGCACAAGGGACGCGCTAATGAACGCGGATGAAAGCGCTGTTCAGGTAGCCACATACTGGGCTAACAAAATTTGACTTTGCCGTCGACTCGAATGAAGAAGAAGAAGATATTAGTATCCACTTAGTTAATAAATATTGCGTTTTACCAGGAATACGTGGCAGAGGGCGAAGGCCTAGCCGCGTTAGCACGTCGGCGCGCGGAGTGGGCGCGTCACGTGAACGAACCGCGCGCCGCGGCTGAGATGTACCTCGCGGCCGGTGACGTCAAGCGAGCCGCGCAACTCATGGCCGAAACTGGCAAAAGAGATATGTATGGACATGTTATTACTTACTGGCTTATCCTTAAGCTAAATTTTTGTCAAAATGCATCCAGCATTTGTGCGACAGAGTAAAAAACTTCTAGAAATTCACTGATTTTTTCATTTATCTCATGGTTTCATCCGTGTTCGGGTGTAATTACTCCATTCATAAATTCATAAAAGCATGGTTCTTGGTGTTATTTATTGTAATGTGGTCTTTTAATGACCATTTGGGTAGACAAAATAAATAAAAAAGATATTTGACAAGGGTATTATGCTTAAAAATTTTCAATATTAACAATAGTTAAATGGTAGGCTCAAGGGGTAGGTAGGTGGTCCACGGGTTTGGCGAAGTCCTGGCGAAGCGAAGTTTTGTAAGTTAGCTTAACTGACGCTGGTGACCGCAGACAAGAGAGGCCGCGTCGCTCGCGCACCTCCTATATATAGCCCACAGGGGTATGTATTGGGGTGCGCTACTTCAGATAGCGGCGGCACCGACATTGCGATGTCACATTATGTTATATTAATAAAGAAAACAGTACAAAGTACCTTTATACAGTCTGAAAACGCAAAATTAGGTTATGCAGTAACCAAAAATATATATAATTTAAGCGAATGCAACATAAAGTCGATGGTGTTTTCCGTTCATCCTCTAAAAGAATATATTTCTGTTCCAGGCTAATAGAATTGGCTCGCAAACTAGACAAAGGTTCAAGCGAGTCTCTTCGACACGTGGCCGAGGCGCTAGTACAAGCGGGGGAGCCCGCAACTGCCGCTGACGTCTATCAACGACTCGGGGACTACTCGTAAGTGATTCAAGATGCAAGCATAGAATTATTACTTCTAGAAACCGAGTTCACGTATTAAACGTGAAGCCAACTGAACTGGTTACAACTAAAGCAGTTCACACACGGCAGCTATAATTTAAACATGTTTACATCTTCATCTTCGTATTTGACATACATTATAACTTTCAATTGCGCTGGTGTTGTGGGTTTGATCTCCATCAGGCACAAATCTTTGTGGACCCGCAAAGATTTGTTGACTCTTTGTGTGTTTTGTGTGTTAAAAAGTATGATGGACGATAACGCGACACAGGAGTTATTCCTAAAAATAAACTGCTACGTGTGAAGCGTTTTATAAGGTATATACGTACACCTAAATTTTTTGTTAGTGTGAATGTCACTAGAAGCGCGCGCGGCGTAATTCTCACGCACACGTCACTTGTGAGTAGTGACAGACAAGGTGCTTGACTTATCGATCTACGCCTTTTAATATTATATTACCATTAATATATGGGTAAATGTAAATAGAATGCGAAATAGGTAAACATGTAGCGTTTCACTATTTTCAGAAAAGTAGCTCAGCTAGCGGTCACAGCCGGCGAATGGTCGCGGGCGTTCGCGCTCGTTCGAGAACATTCGGAGTGCAAGCGGGAGGTGTACTTGCCGTACGCGCATCGAATGGCGCAGGAGAACAAATTCGTTGAGGCCCAAAAAGGTATACCTGAAATGAATTTTGTATTTTAGTCCCATCGGGGTAATCATAGAAAATAAAACAGTAAAAATTCTCAGAAACAGCTCCATTACAACCATCATTTTGATGTTTTTTTTTTATTTTGTTTATATAGTTTTCAAAATCAGAACTTTTTTAGAGCGAATATTAATTAATTTTATCTAATAAAGGTGATCCTGTAGTCCTCGGTGGACAACAAAATATTCCGTATCATATTATTGAATTGTCACCGGAATTACATAAGTATGACATTTTTGATAGCAGTTTCTAAGAATAAATACATCCCACAGTAATTGTTCTAGAACAAGCTAGTGGGACAAATGACATCTAATTATTTTCAAGAACTCATAATGACAACTTGTAATCAACTCCTCCCATGTAATAATCCAAGAATTGATTTGTTTACATCGCCATAAGCAGCGATAGCCAAATGGCAGACCAAAGGACTGAAGAACCTCTGTCAATAAATCGTTAACATTCGTGTTTTCGAAGATATGTGTGTATTTATCATATAAATTATCGCTCGCTAACGGTGAAGGAAAATATCGTGAGAAAACCTACATAACTGAGAGTAACTAAAAGTACTCGAGGGTGTGTGAAGTCTACTAATCCGCACTTGGTCAGCGTGAAAGACTAGTAGTCATGAGAAGAGGCTCGAGCCCAGCAGTGGGACATGTATTAGATACAGGGCTGCCATAATACATCTCCATAAAGTTATCTTACCGAGGGTGAAAGTCAACGTTAATGAGTGCTTAATTTGCATCGGCAAATCAATTCCATTCTAAGTACATTTGTAACTACATATTTTAAAATGCTAACGAAGCTATCAGGTTTCTTCTGATGGCATGTTTTGTTGAAGGTATGTACTCCATTTAAACGTATTTTGTTATAAAGGAACATTGTACATTTCGGTTATGACATGTGTTCATAAATATATGAGAAAAACTTTCACATTTAACTTTAAAGTGTTGCAACTTGTTGTACCCACATAGATTGTTATGTATGTTATAATTGAAATACTCAGGCATATATAACGCACGAAAACCACGCTCCGCCAAGTTTTTCCTTACCAAATCTGTGCTGTGCGAGTTAAGTAAATAAAGGATTTTGTATTGGTTTTTAACAAACACATAAGATTTGTTTGTTAAAAACCAATACAAAATCCTTTACACATCCTTATACATTGTCGTTACATCAATAAATCGAAATGAAGCAAACGGACTTGGACGTGTGTGTAGTCCACCTAATGGTAAGTGGTAACTGTAGCCCATGGACATCAACAACACGAAAGTAGATTGTATATGCTTCGCTTTATGGTAGAGGAGCCCATTAAGGGATTTCGGGATTTATTCAAGCGCGGCAGATTAATATACAGGGGGATACCTTGTACCCGGTTAAGTACCTCCACCAAACATGAGGCCCATATATACGGCCGCCCGTGCAGGATACAGGATCAGATTAGTAAAAAAAAATTGAACATCAGAAATTCTCGAGCGCGTCAGATTAAAGTAGGGTGAGTTAATTACATCCTAAAAAGTGTATATTCCACTAATCTGTCAATTTGAGAGTGACGCAAAGAAAGGGGAGGGCAGCAAAGTTGTAAAAAAAAAATGTCATCTTGACATTCTCGAGCGTAGCTAATTTTTTTTTTTATTTTGAAGGATTTAATTCAAGAATAATGAAAAATATATAATCTGACGATTTCCGCAAGCCGAAATAACAAAAATTCCTCGATAAAGTTAAATGCGTGCAGCTGCGTGATGCTTACATTTCCTTCTCCGCGTTTCTATTCCTTTCTGACTCTTTCTCTATCTATTACTCTCTCACTCCGTCTCTACTCTGGTTTCTGCTACCATGACGAAAAATGAAAAAATCTAATGAAAAATGATCGAAGAAAAATGTTAAAAACTATCAAATAGGTTTTATTATAGTAAAAATTTAGCTGTGCCGTATAAATATAAAATCATTAATTATCATATGAATTTAATTCAATATTATTTAAGATTTTTCTAAATCAATCAATCTAAATCAATAGTTTACAATCGATAATTATGAAAATTTTTAATTATTATGCAAATTAAGTTAGCTGACATACAAATATGATTTTTATTGAAAAAATTATTACAAAAAAATAAAAAAATAATTTCACTTGTAAAAAAACTTCAAAAACTGTAAGTGCAATGTTTAAAAAATATTGTTTTGTTCTTATTTAATTATTAAAAATAAAATCAAAAAATTAAAAACGTCGGCTAACTTAAGTATCATTATTTATTTATTTAACATATGTTTCTTTTAAAATAGTTCATTATTTATTATTATTTAACCTAGTGATAATATCTTATTAATTAATATTTATTCAAAAATAATGTTAATTACACGAATTGAAAGACTTTCAAGCTGGGAGAGTTCAAATGCATAGAAATATTATTTCTTTTAACTCAAATATCACATAAACTATATTTAGAGCTTAAAAATGTCATAATTACAATTTTAAGCGCCCAGGAATGGAATTAGCGGGCAGTTGCAGGGATGGCCTTTAGGGTGAACCGTTTTCCTAATTTCTTTTTGTCAGATCAGGCGAATCCCTCTATATAATCGTCAGATTATGAGACAGTACGTTTAGAACATAAAGATGATCCATATATATCTTAATCTGACGCGCTTGAGTATTTCAAAATGGCGAATTTTTTTTGCACATTATGAGAATGCCCGCGAGTTTGCGTCCCATCGAAATCGTCAGATTAGTGAATGAGAGCTTTTTTTTGGTGCACTTAACACTCCCTTAGAAAATCTGACGCGCTCGATTATTTTTATTTTTTTTCATTTTCAACCCTTACATACAACCACCCGCATCATGCAAACGATCAGATTAACATACGTTCATTGTTAAAAATACGTAGGGCATTGATGCTATCAATATCTGACGCGCTCGAGGATGTCCATGCAACAGTTTTTTTTTACATATTTAAAAATCTATAGCCGCTTCCCCCACCGATGAATAGGTATATCATAATAACATTTTTTTCTTCTTATCATCTAAGCTTTGCAACCCAATAGGTCTCTACGACGCTCGAATAAATCCCCATTTAGCATTGTGGTCTCCCCTACTATTATCTAAGGCCTACGGTGATATGTCTCATGTGGCATATCTGGGCATCATCTCACCACCAACCCGGAACAGGCTATGCTATTTCGCGGCAGGTTAAAGGTGAGATTCTAGGGACTCCGCTCTCGGGCTAGTTCACAACAGCACTACCACCAGTTAATTATTATTATTTGTGCAAAAAAAGCAAAGTACTAGTTTAGAATCTTAAACGTACTGAGGAACTCAAAAGCACGATATGTAAATAACTTAAATCTCGCGTCGCACATGCAACTTTTCACCTCAGCTGCTCGAAAATGTGAAAACAGTGAGCAAAACTCGACTATCCTTTGACCGTGAAGAAAAATTACTCGAAGCAAATTCGAGTTATGCTCACTGTTTATGCTGCTGATGTTATTTTTTTTTCTCAGCGTACCACATGGCCGGCGAGACGGCGACAGCAATGCGAGTATTCACGATATTGGTTTGCAACGCTGTGGCAGAAGAAAGGTTCAGTGACGCGGGGTATCTGCATCATTTGCTAGCCTCGCAGTGTCTGGATACTGCGGCGTCGGCTAATACTGACAAGTTAGTATATTAACTCAGATTTCGGTTAAAACCTAAGCCCCGATTTTACCAGATTGTGATGAAGTTATCCGTCTGATAACTTTATGTAAAACTTATTGCACAGCAATGTACAGAGAAGGACTTAATGCCTACAAAATATGAGATTTTTGGTTTATACACCACAGTTTATTAACTAAAAATTGGCTTTTATTCTATCTTTTGCTGTGGGTTGATAATATTTGGTCTTTACGTCTTAAAAAAACAGAAAAAGTATTATTTCTTTAAAAAGTAATATATTTTCTTTAAATACCGGTAAAGTGAGCAAAACTAGATTTTGCGAGATTTGCTCTCGCTCGCCTTTTCGAGTTGCTGAGGTGTAAAATTGTATGTGTTACACGAGATCAGAGTTATTTAAATTTCGTGCTTTTGAAACTCTAACGACGCTCAAGACTCTAAAATTGATTCACTCGCTATGCTCGTGATTCTAATATTAAGTTTTTCGCTTATTCGAGACTTAAAATTAACACTCGAAGAAAACACAAACTTTGCTCTCTTGTTATGTAAATAACTAATAATGGATTCTATTAAAACATTTCATGCTTAAAAATTCAGTGTTTTACTTTTTAATACTACGTAAATCAATTATATTTTTAAATATATGTAAATTATATTTACAAATAATGTTAAAATTAGTTTATTTATTTCAAATGTTACTTAAATCGTAATAAATACACGAAATAAGGCAGTTGTCCCACCAACGACGAGAAAACGACTAACTATCGGCTATTTTCTCGCTCAAGAAACTTACAATAGATATACTTTCCGTGTGAACAAAAGAGATGCATAAACAAACAGTTGATCGCTGACTGTTCACACTGCCGGCGAGCACTCGCTTCACAAGTTTGTCGCTGAGCGACAAGAGCTATGAGGGATAACACTCGCTCGGCGATACTCGCCAAGCGATTAGAACTCACGCCGAGAGAGCAACCAGTGGTCATTTCTCTACAGTGCGTATCTGTATCCGCCTCACTCGCACACTCGCTTATAGCCGAGCTACACAAATATCGGAACTACGCACTCGCTTCCCGTGTCTCGCTAACTCGTTTCTAGTTCTAGCTCTACTCGTTACTCGTTAATCGTTGCCGGTGAGACAAGTGCCTTATACACGATGATTTAGATTCATACAAAACCTAATATAATAAAGCGTTTGCTTTTCACATTTCGATAAAAATACTTGATTCTGACTAAATAGTGTTTCACAGAGAGTTGATAGTAAGGTTGTTCTCTAACGCACCACGCGAGTGGAGCCGCGGGCAGCTAGTGCATATACCGTAAAATATAATGATTCCAGGGAGCGTGACACAGCGTTGCGTGCGTACATGCACAGCGAGCGGCTGTCGCGCATATACCACGCGTACGACAGCGTGCACCGCTGCGTGCACGAGCCGTTCTCTCTCAGCCAGCCCGATACCCTGCTCAACGTGGCGCGGTACGTGCTCGCGCTGATTGATCCCGAGCCGCCGATAGGAGTCTCTGTTTTGTATCCTTTGTATATGAATCTTGAATCCCCATGTGCCATTATGTGCCATTATGTGTGCATTATGTGCCCATGTGCCGTTCGCCACAATCGTTTTTATATTAATAGGCAATGTGAAACTGGTGACAAAATGATGACTGACACATATTTTTTACAAAAAATTACCACCACCAACTTCAAATACAAAAAATGCACTAAAAAGTAAGTAATACTCAAGTAATATTCAACATCTCTCCTCATCTGTGTGTATAACTTAAAATAATACAGTAAACGGCCTTGTAAGAATTATCCCCGTACTCCTAACCGTTGAGAAGTTGTAGCAACATGAAATGCTGACTGTTAGATACAAATACCGGAGTAGCTCTATGTAATTTACGAAAAACATAGAAGCCCTTAAAATTTGAGGGTTGTCCTCGATTTTTCTAGGATCCCATGATCAGATCGTGACTTAATGAAAATGGAACCACATGCCAAGTATACTCTTTCAGACAAAACAAAATAAAACTACGGCATGCGGATATTTTATATCTCAAACGCAATTCAAAGATCAGTTTCATCTTCATTTTTGATGAAGATTAAATATTTTGAAGAAAATCGAATTTGAAACTTTTAAAAGTAGACAATAATCTCGTTCCCCAGTCTCCAGACCAAAAAGAAAGATCATTTTATTCGTTTGTCATCATCATTTGGCAAATAGTATATTGAGAAATTTATTGAAGCCTGTAATTTATATGTGAAGTGTGTATTTATTTAAAAACAAGTTTGTCCTAAGAGACACCCTAAAATGCCTGGCAAGTAAGTCTATACTACTAGATTTAAATATCTACGTCCAAGATCAATTTTGGCATACCCATTTTGGATTGTTGACATTTATTCGTTTCTATGTTGAATGTAGTATAGCTTGTGCTCTGTACCTGATTATTCTGTCACAGAAGTCATATTATAATTTTGTATATGCGGACCATGACGGTATAAAAATTGATAACAAATTTAGTCATTCTATAACACATACTATAGCAATATCTTCTTCTTCTTTCGTGTCGATGGCTGCAGTCATATTCTCATGGTGTTGACTTGCCATCGTGGTGAAAGGATTCGCCAGTCTGCTTGGTGGAAATTTGCAGACTGCCCAGGGTGCGCCGGACGTTGGGGTTGATTGCGTACGTCGCTCGGGGAGGCTCCTTTCATGCACCCCCAATTATTAATTTAGCAATATAAATTATGATAATATTCCTAAGCTCGATTTCAGTTGTATATATCTCTGCTTAGCGAAGCAAGCGAAGGCACTGCACGCAAATACGCTGGCTCGTCAGATGCTAGACAAAATATTGGGATTGCAGATACCGCACAAATTCCAGGTGAGCTGGATTGATTACATTATCTTCTAAAAAATGTACACAGTTCGTACTACATGAGTAGATAGTATACAGAGACTAAGCTTAATAAGACTATATTAATGTTGTGCAGATGTTTATTGATATTGTACTAAAGGTCTATAACCAAAATTTGTTGGTGAACTCATTATATATCTCGATTTGGGAGCTTATGTGTGTGAACTGAGGGACCCACTCAAGGCGATATATCTTTTGAATTATGTCTTTTCGTTTTACAAATATTTGCACAACTTTTACTAAACACTTGTTAGTTAAACTGCAAAAATCCGCAAAAATAAAAGTGGGCTCTCAGTACACACATACACAATACAATCACACTCTGATAAGTATACCACTACAAGCTTGTCGCGTCTGTGTGCGTGTGCCTGTGTCTTTGTTTTTTTTTTAAGAATTATAGTTTTGTCGTGTTCTAAGTTAACAAGTGATTGTCACTTGAATTTAAATATTGTCTAATTCGTGAGGACCGATTTACGCAGTGCAAGTTTCGCAAGGCAATTCTCTGGCACATCTCTTGTTTTAATGGCGATAAACAAAGCATGTATTGGCATTACCTTGTTAATATTGCATTGCGTAAATTGGTGTAAAGCTATTAAATATCCACAGGAAAGCGTAGAACTACTGATGCTGAAGACTCGAGCGAGTGCGGGTGAATCCCGCGATGATGAAGTGGCGCCACTGTGCTGGAGATGTCGCCGCCACGCGCCGCCGCTGTGCGCCGTGCGCTGTCCTTACTGCAGACATGTGCTGGCTCATTCTTTGGCTACCCACGGTAATCCTTACTAATATTATAAATGCGAAGAGTTTTGAGTATGGATGTATGGTTGTTGTTAAGCTTGCACTCAATAACTTTTTTTTTAATTTTTTTAAATATTTAAGGCAACTAAAAAAGGGGTATAACATAAAAAGCCTTTGACACGAAAGAAGGAAGAAGCCTGGATGGATTAACACATATAGGCTATATAACACTTACCCGGTATCCAACCCATGATCGACCTCGCGGTGAAAAGTATCATACGCTTACCACTAGTTCAGACCAACAATAAAGACTCACATTGGATGCGTTTTTCGTGCGAATTTCACTCGTACGAACTACTTGTTAAAAGATAAATCTAGAAAAGTTTATAAACTTGGTTTGCGGACATAAATGTATCTGGGACATAGAAATCTTAATAACTAGTCAATAGAAATGCTATCGACTATAATTTTAACACTGGGACGCATGTCGCCGGTTTTCAAATACCACTTTTTGTATTCCTGCAAACAAAATTATTCTTTTTGGCGATGACATTAAGACGACAATTCCTTTTGTATTCCTGCAAACAAAATTATTCTTTTTGGCGATGACATTAAGACGACAATTCCTCAACTCGCACTTGTGTTCGATTAGACAAATGCGCTTGTATTCCTGCAAACAAAATTATTCTTTTTGCGATGACATTAAGACGACAATTCCTCAACTCGCACTTGTGTTTGACTTGACAGATGCGCGGCGACAAGGTCACGCGTCTTTGACATTTCTATTGCCTTATTATTAAGATTTCTATGATCTGGGACTAGGGTGAGATATTATCAATTACGTGACGTCATAATATTATGAAATTGACCAATTTTTAGATATATCAAGTAGCTATTAGGTTCTTCGACACCGAAGACGCCGCACAGTGGTTGAAGGAGTATTCTGAGAAAAATATTGTTTTTAAATACAAATACGTTGCATATCACAAAAATACTTTTTTAAAATGATAACATGAATATACTTGTACATAAAAAGAAATGTATAACATACAAATTTATATCATATTTTTTAACATTAATGTCTTTAAAGATATAACGAATATACAGTATTTATGCATTCATATATAAATAAATATTAATTAACTAAATAATAAATATAGAAATCAAAGATGGATGCTGCAGAGGAATTGCCTAGTTTCTATCAACAAATCAAATTTTAGAAAGGAACATGGGTAGTATATCAGCCTACAAGTATAAGTACAAAACAAATTGTATGACCTACATTGTGTATGTAAACCATAAGTCAAAACTAACCAAATCAAATTTTTCAGCTTCGATTTATTTACCCAGAACTTGGCACCCTTATTCTAATTCTTTTGTAGGCGTAATATTTAACTTGGCTTAACTGGTTTTAATTCATCTTAGCTAATATTTTAATTATTGCGTTGTCGTAATATTATTATAAGTGGGTTTAACTTTTAGGTAAGCTAATAGACTTCAATACATATGTTAAATTTGAAGTATGTAAGATAAATAGGTTTTGAGTTGTGAAGGGGACAAAAGTACCGTGAAATGGTTCGTGTACACAATCCTCCGTGGCCAGATATTTTTCTGTTTTTTACTTGGCTGGACATCTGTGCATGGATGTATTTACATAAGAAGAAATAATATACCCATAGGACCAACCCTGCTTAGTTTCAATCTTTTATTATTTATCAAATAATATCAATATAATTGTCAAACTAAGCTACCATTTTTTATGCTTACAGAGGTCCTTCCACTAGTACAATTCGAGCCGGCCGAGGGTATAGCGTACGAAGAGGCGTTAGACCTGATCGAACGGTCGCCATTGCCCGACACCGCATCGAAGAAAGACATGGGCGGCGCCGAAGTACTGTGGATAGACCACGACGTCGATACCACCGACCCTTTCTTAGATAAAGTTGATGAGGTGAGAACTTATAATGCTCAGTTTTGTAAAACTAACATGAAGGATGAACTATACTAAAAACCAAATAACCGTGCATAAAAGGTCATACCGGCCCCTGTACCACTGCACGCCGAAACGGGATCGCGGCGAACCTAAACACAAGGCGCCGAGCCGGCGTAGCGATAGAAGTCGGTGTAAACAAACGTTTATTGGTACGAGGGGATCATAGTCCGAGAAATTGTCATGTATTACAAACATTTGGCGTCTGTATTACAATGAGATAAAAATATTGTCATCATTATTTTATTAAATTAAGTATTTTCTATAACGTGCATTATTATCGCAGGAGCAACAATATTCTTGGATAGGTTTACGGTGACTACGAACCAGGGGGCGCTGTAATAAATATTTTTTTTACAAAACCATAACTGCTATGATCATAGATTTGGATGCGGTTTTCAAAAATGGGTTTTGTATTATTTACTTACGCTCTTTAAACAGTGTAAAATAAAATACAAAATCCCATAAAAAACAATACTTGTCAAAAAAGCAAGTCTCGCAACTCAGTTCTACCGTAAAAGATGTGAGATCCATGTAATCCAAGTCGGTTATTAATTTATTCAGTCCCTGCTTGAGGAACCTTCTGTCTTTAGTTGTTACGTAATTATCTAACCACTAGACTGACTAGACCACCGAGGCAGTCTACAATGCAGATAACTGCAAATGTAACTTTGTAATCCTATATATTTATTTGTTATCAAAAAAAAATGGTTTTAGCAGATAACTGCATTTTAGTTATACCACGGCAGAGTGGGTTTAACACCTCTGACGTCTCAAACCCCTAACGGCAAACTGTAATAACTTCAAATTTATCGTTTTTTGGGGTGAAAGTTAAATAATGATAAATATCAATAAATGGTCAACTAATTTTAATTCTTTAAGGAACAAATGTAATTTCCAATGATTAAGTTTATATTTGTGCCAAAAAAAAGTCCAATAACTGAGTTTTTGAATTAAAACCAAGAAACTGCTTTAGGAGTTTTTGTAATACATTATAAAAAAGAAAGTTGTTTTTAATCATTAAAACTGTGTTTTATTAAAAACATGACAAAAAGTGCAATTTTAATCCTTAAATTTTGGTGTTTTTGAGTTGTCGCATTCGCGGGCAGGCCGCAGGCGCGTCCGGTATTATGATATCAGTGAAAAGTCTGTATTGTCGTTATTTTGTACGGAGAGCGGCCGAGAGCGATACGTGTCGTAAAGTTTGGGCATTTCTTGGTACAGGCCGGGTAAATGACCTTTTATGCACGGCTATTTGGATTTTACTATAGAATCTAATTTTGTTTTGATAGAATTATCACGTTTTTTGCACTTGTTTACTAACTTTTTTCATGACATCCCAGCTTACTATGAAAATATCCGGCTTAAAATTAAACTTTCATATTATTCTACGTACAATACAGCAGTTTTTATCTTGACAAAGCCACGGAATAGATAGCACAGCAGCGATAAACAATCCCATAGTCGATTGGTCATACCCCTTTGTATCCTACTTAGTATAGGTACAAATGGTTGAACGTGACGTAACGCATTAAAGTAAGAAACAGTACAGTCTGGTTGGTTAAAGCAGCTGCTAGGTCGCACGTTCAAATTCAGCTGGTCCCATAATTTTTAATAATTTATTAATAATTAGTTAAGTATAGCTAAACGCTATAAAAATAATCAATAAGAAATATATCATAAAACCTTTGTTATGAATCCTTTTATCTATTAAAAAACCGTACTAAGATCCGTTGCGTAGTTTTAAAGATACATACTATAGGGATAGACGGACAGCGGGAAGCTACTTTATACTACATAGTTATAAATAGTTCGTATTATGTATCTCTCTCTGCGGTTGGTCTCTCATGGCTGTGGATTGTGGTCATCAGTGGACGTGGATGGCTTGCACCTGGTTTCGATAATCTGCCTCCACCGGCGTCTGTTCGTCGCGTCTCTACATACTATAGGGATAGACAGACAGCGGGAAGCTACTTTATACTACATAGTTATAAATAGTTCGTATTATGTATCTCTCTCTGCGGTTGGTCTCTCATCGCTGTGGATTGTGGTCATCAGTGGACGTGGATGGCTTGCACCTGGTTTCGATAATCTGCCTCCACCGGCGTCTGTTCGTCGCGTCTCTACATACTATAGGGATAGACAGACAGCGGGAAGCTACTTTATACTACATAGTTATAAATAGTTCGTATTATGTATCTCTCTCTGCGGTTGGTCTCTCATGGCTGTGGATTGTGGTCATCAGTGGACGTGGATGGCTTGCACCTGGTTTCGATAATCTGCCTCCACCGGCGTCTGTTCGTCGCGTCTCTACATACTATAGGGATAGACAGACAGCGGGAAGCTACTTTATACTACATAGTTATAAATAGTTCGTATTATGTATCTCTCTCTGCGGTTGGTCTCTCATGGCTGTGGATTGTGGTCATCAGTGGACGTGGATGGCTTGCACCTGGTTTCGATAATCTGCCTCCACCGGCGTCTGTTCGTCGCGTCTCTACATACTATAGGGATAGACAGACAGCGGGAAGCTACTTTATACTACATAGTTATAAATAGTTCGTATTATGTATCTCTCTCTGCGGTTGGTCTCTCATGGCTGTGGATTGTGGTCATCAGTGGACGTGGATGGCTTGCACCTGGTTTCGATAATCTGCCTCCACCGGCGTCTGTTCGTCGCGTCTCTACATACTATAGGGATAGACAGACAGCGGGAAGCTACTTTATACTACATAGTTATAAATAGTTCGTATTATGTATCTCTCTCTGCGGTTGGTCTCTCATGGCTGTGGATTGTGGTCATCAGTGGACGTGGATGGCTTGCACCTGGTTTCGATAATCTGCCTCCACCGGCGTCTGTTCGTCGCGTCTCTACATACTATAGGGATAGACAGACAGCGGGAAGCTACTTTATACTACATAGTTATAAATAGTTCGTATTATGTATCTCTCTCTGCGGTTGGTCTCTCATGGCTGTGGATTGTGGTCACCAGTGGACGTGGATGGCTTGCACCTGGTTTCGATAATCTGCCTCCACCGGCGTCTGTTCGTCGCGTCTCTACATACTATAGGGATAGACAGACAGCGGGAAGCTACTTTATACTACATAGTTATAAATAGTTCGTATTATGTATCTCTCTCTGCGGTTGGTCTCTCATGGCTGTGGATTGTGGTCACCAGTGGACGTGGATGGCTTGCACCTGGTTTCGATAATCTGCCTCCACCGGCGTCTGTTCGTCGCGTCTCTACATACTATAGGGATAGACAGACAGCGGGAAGCTACTTTATACTACATAGTTATAAATAGTTCGTATTATGTATCTCTCTCTGCGGTTGGTCTCTCATGGCTGTGGATTGTGGTCATCAGTGGACGTGGATGGCTTGCACCTGGTTTCGATAATCTGCCTCCACCGGCGTCTGTTCGTCGCGTCTCTGACTACCGAGCCAAACTTAGCTGTTGATGGGCCTTGCACTTGGTCGCTCCATCTAGTTGAGGATCGTCCCCGGGCCCGTTTACCCTCCATATTCCCCACCACGATCAGCTTTTCAAGGCTCTCATCACCCCTCCTTATTATGTGGCCGAAGTAGGACAGTATGCGCTGCTGACAAATCGTGGCAAGACGTGTCTGGACACGAAGCTGCGAAAGGATTAATGCATTGGTGCGCATAGCAGTCCAGGGTATCCTCAACATGCGCCTCCAGCACCACATTTCGAACGCATCAATCCTACCTATTTATCTACCCAATATTCCTTCAATTATGTATGCCAGCCTTTTTCTAGCACTAGCTGACCCGGCGAACTTCGTACCGCCTTAGCGTAAATTTGATGCACTACTTTATTTTGAATAGCTGACCTACCTTATGTATGCGTACCTATTCAATTTGAACTGGAATCTATAATATCCTCCATATAAAAATGAATACCTATTTCCCTGGTCTCGTCATACCTGAGAAGGACTTTACTAATTTTATTAAATAAAGATCACCACAGAGTTTTTTGTTTTAAATTGAATGACGTTGACATTAGTAACGCGCTTTTTTTAAAATATGCAAAATTAAATGTATATTTTTCAATCCTTCTGAGAGATTTTCTTAATATTTTTTTCCGTAAGAACCTTTTACAGAGTATTAGAAAACTACAAAAAAAAAATCAGCCAAATCGGTCAAGCCGTTTTCATGCTATGTCGTGACAACGGAAAACGGGTTTCATTTTTATATATATAGATTGATATTGTTTTTTATAGGAGGACGAAGTAGGCGTGGTGATTTGCAGCCGTGGCGCGCTATTGCAGCTGAACCCCGCCAGTGTAGTCGTCGTGACGAGGCCTCCGCTAAGACCCCTCATGTTCCGGAACATGCTGCCTGAACTTCCAGCTACTGCCTGCAAACATTGTCACAATGTAAGTGAATATTCGTGTGAAGTACAGTACGTGCGCGATCTGAATGCATTCGGGGCATGAGGGCGTACATCCTCCCGCCAAAGAGACACTGCACCTTACTCGCCTGGGGTGTAGTGCTGTACTGGGTTTTATTATAATATATATATATATATATATTTTTTTTTACATTAGATAGAACGCCAGAAGCAATTACACTATCCAATGGTCCCAATAACAAGGCCAAATACACACATTCCCTCACACAAGCACACCCAGTCTCAGAACAAAAACACACAAAGATTTGTCCCATGTGGGGATCGAACACACAACACTAGTGCAGTGGAGAGCGGCGAGGTGACCGCTTAAACCACTACACCACACATGCAGATAGATTTTTTGTAGCCATCATCACTCATTTAGATATTTCAGATAATGATTTCATTCAGATTCAAATGCTGACAAATAGCTGAAATTAACAATATAATCAATGTGTATTTTTCAATTATTATAGTTGTATTAAATTTTTCACATTTTCTACAGTTTTCTTAAAGTAAGGTTTATTTGTACCATGTCTTATAAAGGCAATATCTAACACTAATATACTAAATAAAATATTCTTATATTAAAAAAGGGGGGGGGGTTGGTGTAGGGGGGGGGGTTGGTGTAGGTCTTAGTGGGATACATGCTGGCGGCTGATGGGCGCGGTCGCCAACAGGGCCAGCCGTCGTCGGCCGCGGTGCCCCCACCCCGAACAGGGACGGGCGCCAGATCGTTTGCGGCGGTGGCCGGCGGGCCCGCCGCACCCGGGCCACCTGTGACGGCCGCGGCCGGTGCCGCCCAAGCACCTGCCGGCAAGAAGAAGCGGAAGCGGAGGACGCAACCGGCCGCCGCTCCGGGTGCTCCGGCTCCGGTGCCCGCGCCCCCTGCTGCGGCCGAAGTGACCGCGGCAGGAGAGGGGTGGCAGACAGTCCGTTCGGGGCGGCGCTCCAAGAGGAGGAAGAAATCTTCCCCTCAGGGAGCGCCGACCCAGACGGCCGGTAAGAAGAGGCCCAGGCTCTCTCCGCCGAAGAGTGCTGCCGTGGTCATCACGGTGGCGCCCGGGGCGGAGGGAGTCACGTACGCGGGCATCCTCCGGGAGGCGAGGTCGGCCCTCGACGGGGCCCTCCCTGGCGTCGGCTGCAAGTTGCGGCAGGCGCGGACGGGGGCCCGCGTCCTAGAGTTCCCCGGCAAGGAGGGGGACAAGCAGGCCGACCTCGTGGCTGCAGCGCTGCGGGGAATCGTGGCGGGGCGGAACGGCGTCACAGTCGCCAGGCCGACGAAGTGCGCAGAGCTGCGCGTGTCGGGCCTGGATGACTCCATCACGGCGGAGGAGGTCCGGGAGCGCATTATAGCGGTTGCTGAGTGCGCTCCCGACTCCGTCAGGGTCGGTGCCGTCCGCCCCGGCCCTGGAGGTGTGGGTGCAGTGTGGGCCCGGTGCCCCATTGCCGCGGCCAAGCTCCTGGCCAAAGCTGGGCGGCTCCTCGTGGGTTTCTCCTCGGCCCGGATCACGGTCCTGGAGGCGAGGCCTGCGAGGTGCTACGGGTGCATGGCCAGGGGCCACTTGCGCCCCAACTGCACTAGCGGTGTAGACTGCAGCGGACTATGTTTCCGCTGCGGTCAACCGGGGCACAGGGCAGCGGAATGCTCCGCCGCCCCTCACTGCCCCCCGTGTGCGGCGGGCAAACGGCCCGCCAACCACCTGATGGGACGGGAGGGGTGCACGATCCCCAACGCGCCGAAGCGCCCGGGGGCTAGCCGATCGACCACGGCAGCTCCTGGTGCTCGGCCGCTGACCGCGGGAGGAGATATGGAGGTTTCGGAAATCCAGTAATGGACTACGAACCCTCCAATCTCCTCCAGACGAATTTGAACCACGCCGCCCGCGCCCAGGACCTCCTCCTGCAGGCGATGGCGGAGTGGTCAATAGGTGTGGCCGTGGCCGCGGAGCCCTACTTCGTTCCTCCCCGCCCGAATTGGGTGGGTGACTGGGACGACTCCGTGGCCATCGTCAGCTCCGGTGCGCTTCGGTCCCCGCCCTTGTCTCTCAGGGACAAGGGCTCGGGATTCGTTGCTGCTGACTGGGGGGAGGTAACGCTGGTCGGCGTGTACTTCTCCCCGAACCGGAGTCTGGCGGAATTCGAGGTCTTCCTCAATAGAGTGGAGGCCTCGATACGGCGAATAGCACCTCGTCAGGTGCTCGTTCTGGGGGACTTCAATGCCAAATCCTTGGCGTGGGGGTCCCCTAGGACGGACGCCCGCGGTCAGGCGGTGGAAGAGTGGGCAGCGTCGGTGGGCCTCTGTCTCCTAAACAGAGGCACCACCGACACGTGCGTTCGGCGGCAGGGGGGGTCGATAGTGGACCTTTCGTTCGCTACCCCTGCCGTCGAAGCGCAAGTAAGGAACTGGCGTGTCCTGGATGAGGTTGAGACGCTCTCGGATCACAGATACATCCGATTCGAGCTCTCCCGGTCCCAGGGCCCCAGTAGGGGTCACGTTCCCTCCCGACGTCGCAGCGCGTTTCCGCGGTGGGCTGTGGGGCGAATGGACGGGGATCTGCTGGAGGAGGCGGCCATTATTGCTAATTGGTTCGTCTCCCCGCCTTCGTCTGAAGGAGCCAGCGCTGCGGCTGGCCGCATTCGCGATGCGATTACGCAGATTTGCGATGCGGCCATGCCCCGTGCCAAGCGTTGGTCCCCGAAGGCGGAGGTCTACTGGTGGTCCCCGGAGCTAGCCTCCCTTCGCGCTGCGTGTTTTGCGGCGCGGAGGTCCTACGGCCGCAGCCGGCGACGTCGCCCTCGCGACGTCGAGAGGGAAGACCGGCTTTACGCGGCGTACATCGACCAGGTGGGCGCCCTAAAGCTGGCCATTTGCCGCGCCAAGGAGGAGGCGCGGCAGGAGATGTTGGAGGGTCTCGATCGTGACCCCTGGGGCCGCCCCTACCGAGCTGCGCTGAATAAGCTACGCTCGCGGGCCGCCCCCCTTACGGAGACTCTCCAACCCAGCTTCCTCGCAGAGGTGGTTGGGGGCCTATTCCCGCAACGGGCGGAGCACACGCCCCCGGCAATGGTCGCAGAGACCGACGACCGGGAGGCAGACCTCAGTGCACCGCCCGTCACGGATGCGGAAGTAGGGGCGGCTGTTCTTCGGATGCGTTCCAAGAACACCGCCCCCGGGCCCGACGGGGTACCCGGACGGGTGTTGGCCCTGGTCCTCAACCACATGGGGGATCGCCTCAGGGAGCTGTTCGACGTGTGCCTGGCGTCCGGACGGTTCCCTGACTGCTGGAAGGCGGGGAAGCTGGTTCTCCTCCCGAAGCCGGGACGGCCGCCCGACACCGTGGCGGCCTACAGGCCTATCGTGTTGCTGGACGAGGCGGGAAAGCTGCTCGAAAGAGTGATTGCTACCCGTATCGTCCGGCATCTTGATGAAGTAGGCCCTGGTCTGTCGGATGCCCAGTACGGATTCCGTGCTGGACGTTCGACGATCGGGGCCATCCTGCGCCTGAGGGCTGCTGCGGAGGCGGCCGTAGCCGGCGGAGGGGTGTTGGTGGCGGTATCGCTAGATATCGCCAATGCCTTCGGGACTCTACCATTCAGCTGCGTTAGCGAGGCACTCCGGTACCATGGAGTGCCGGTTTACCTGGCGCGGCTGGTGGCCGACTATCTCGAAGGCAGGGGGGTTCTGTACGAGGACCGAGACGGAGCTATGCTCCGCAGGCCCATGTCGTGCGGTGTCCCGCAGGGATCGGTCCTAGGACCGCTCCTGTGGAACATCGGTTACGACTGGGTGCTGCGTGGGGCTTTCCCCCCGGGCCTAGACGTCATCTGCTATGCGGATGACACGCTCGTCACGGCCCGGGGGCGAAACTCCGAGGAGGCGGCGCGCCTGGCCACAGAGGGTGTGTCCCAAGTGGTCGGGCGCATCGAGGCGCTGGGGCTTAGGGTGGCCCCTGCCAAGACTGAGGCCGTGATGTTTCACGGGCCTCGTCGTGGGCCGCCTGCTGGCGCCTCGATTACCGTCGGCTCGGTCCTCGTACGGATCGGGGCCCAGATCAAGTATCTGGGCCTGGTGATAGACAGGCGGTGGAGCTTCGACGAGCACTTCCGCATTTTGGTGCCCAAGCTGGAAGGCGTGGCTGCCGCTCTCGGTCGGCTTTTGCCGAACGTGGGCGGCGCCAGCGCCGCCAGCCGACGGCTTTACGCGGGGGTGGTACGGTCAATGGCACTGTACGGCGCACCCGTGTGGGCGGAGGCCTTGTCCGCCGGGAACAGGACGCGGCTGTGGAGACCGCAGCGCGTCCTGGCGGTCAGGGCCATTCGTGGATACCGCACGGTGTCGACCGACGCAGCGTGTGCGTTGGCTGGAACACCCCCGTGGGATTTGGATGCGGAAGTGCTCGCCGAAGTGTACAAGCGAGGCGCGGCTGCTCGAGCTGAGGGTTCTGTCCCTTTGCCCGGGCAGCTGCGAACTTGGCGGGAGGAGGCCCACCGGACGCTGATGGTCCGGTGGGGGAATCGGCTGGGGGCTCCACGGGCTGGTTTTCGGACCGTGGAGGCGCTCCGGCCGATTCTCGAGGAGTGGGCAGGGCGGCAGCATGGGGCTCTCACCTTCAGGCTAGTGCAGGTGCTGACCGGGCATGGTTGCTTCGGGAAGTACCTGCACAGGCTGAAGAGGGAGGCGAGCCCCATGTGCCACCACTGCGACTGCGATGAGGACTCGGCGCAGCACACTCTCGAGCAGTGTCCTGCTTGGGAGGTGCAGCGCCGGGAACTCACCGCGGTCATTGGGAGCGACCTCTCGCTGCCAGCCGTGGTTGCGGCCATGGGCAGCGCGAGGTCGTGGGATGCGGTCGCATCCTTCTGTGAGGACGTCATCTCACAGAAGGAGGCGGCGGAGCGGATCAGGGAGGACTCACTCCTGGCTGATCCGCTCCGCCGCCGGCGAGCTGGGCGGCGAAGGCGCGCGTACGCCGCGAGCCTAATGCCGCCCTAAGCGAGGCCGCGGGCGGTGGAGGGGGTTTTCCGCCGCCCGCTGATGCCTTCCGCGACGGAGTGACGCCCTGGGTGTGCTCGGGGCGTCGCTACGAGAGGAGGACTGAAGAGAGTCGGGTGCCCGGTCGGAGGTCGGACTGGGCACGGTCGTCGCGGCGAGCCCTGTGGATATAATATCGATCCGGGGCTCGCCGACCCACCATCTTTCGGCGACGAGGGCACACCGCGGGGTTTTAGTGGGTATTCTGTGCCGTTTAACATCGTAGGCACGGGAGTCCCACATAGCCGCTCTGCCCGTCCCCCCACGGGTAGGGTGGTATGCGTAAATGCATTTCCCCGCGAAAAAAAAAAAAAAAAAAAAAGGTCTTAGTGGGATGTGTTCTTTTGACAGGGAACACAGACCTATAAAGTGCTAAGTATACCAGGAGCGTACGCCCGGGAGTGCGGAGCCGGGCTATCAGGCGCGCACCAACAAGTTCTTCATATACGTCCACGCCATCTGTAGACTGACGCCTCGGTCTACTGTTGGGCCCACGCTTTCATCCGTGTGGGTCGTCCCTCCTGGGCAATGCTGCGGTCCAGTACGAGTCCCCGCACATTTTTACCTACCTCGGGACCGCAGTAGCCAAATATGAAGAGCGAAAGGCGAGTATTCGGCGCCTCAAAACCGGACAACCTGTCAACAAACAACTTGTGGGGAAACAGAAATCACTAACCTAAACGGGGAGACCTACCTCGTGAGCTCTGAAAAAGCAATGCGTCTAGGAGACACATACTCCAAAACTAAATATGTAAACCTGCTGCCTTGTAGGAAGATGTTGGATCATCAAAGGCTAGGGCGTCATCCCAAAATCAGGTCGTTTGGTGCCTTGGGTAAGTGCCATCCTATCCACCCAAAAATCGTATGAAATGAGTGATAATAATGAGAATGTTTTGCCTTGCGAACCGGCTAGCACCCGGCGCTTGCAGGTACCCGGGCCTGCAAGTGAGAAATTGGTTACCGAAGACTGTAAGAGGGTGGGTACCCAGGCCCCCTTACTAGTGAATGCTACTGGTCTTAAAGATTGTAATAAAAAGCTTGTACAACAAGCTTTCCATCCTGGTCTATTCCTGACTAGACCCAGAAGTGCATCACTAAGTGCCGTTGGAGATGCTAACACTCATAGCCGAGATACTATCCCGACCAACACACGCAGCACCGACCCTATGGACTCTGATCAGGACAGCCACAATCCACCTTCATGGCAGAGAGTCCCAGTGCTAAGAAGTGCTAATAAAAAGAGGAAAGTTTCATCACCTTCTCCTGAAAAAATCATGGTCACCAACCAATTCAGCACTCTGCCTGTTGATCAGGTGGAAGACAATGTTGAAGAAACGCCTTTAAAGACCTTAAAACCTCCACCCATAATTCTTTACGGAATTGAAGATCTTACAAAACTTACTGAACTTCTTGAATGTGTTGTTAACAAAAGCGACTTTGTCTATAAAATAATAAATCAAAACCAGCTTCGTATCAATTTTGCCAACGTGGAAGCCTATAAGTCCACATTACAAGTTATTAGAGAAAAAGGAATGATAGGGCACACATTCAATAGAAAAGATAAAAGGCCTTTCAGAGTAGTAATCAAAAACCTCCATCACTCTACTCCAATGAGGAAAATAAAAGAAAGCCTGGAAGAGACAGGCAACACAATTATCGGCGAGATAATAAACGCTAGATATGGACCTGAAAAGAAACCCACTTCCACATTCTTCGCAACCCTACAACGAAGTCCTAATAATAATGCCATAAAGGATATCAAGTACATACATCACCAATCTGTAACAATTGAAGAACCAAAAAAACGAAACTCGATAGTCCAATGCCAGAGGTGCCAGCAGTATGGTCACTCCAAAAATTATTGTTTGAGGCCATACCGCTGTGTTAAATGTGCACAAGGACATAGAACAGCAGATTGTCCTAAGATAGATAGGAATACACCAGCGAAGTGCGCCCTATGCCTTGGTTCCCATCCAGCTAATTTCAAGGGATGCGAGGTGTATAAAGAAATTCTATCGAGAAAATCAAATAAACTTGCAAATATAAGGAGTAGAGGAAATACAAAACAGTCAGAGGACCTAGAGCAAAATCAAAGGCCACTAGTGCCAACGCCAACGCCTCTCATTGATAATCAGCCACTACCAGAAACACATAAACCTAGGAAGAATAATAGACCATATCTTAATACCAAAAAAGACAAAACTTATGCTACAGTAACAAGAGGCAATCAAAACAATGGGACCCTGGAGACAACTGAACCTAATAACATAGAGCAGATGCTTTTCAAACAAGCAGAAAAGTTTGATCTCATACTTCAACAAATGAGCACGTTAATAAACCTCATAACAACGCTTGTAGCTAAAATGTCTAAATGACTTCTCTTAAGATAGCAACATGGAACCTAGACGGGCTATCTCCTAACTTGGGAGATGTAGAAGTCTTCTTACATACCCACAACATAGACATCTTACTGGTGTCTGAATCTCACCTTACTGATAGCAGTATTATTAAAATACATCATTATAATATTTATGCCACAAATCATCCGGATGGCACTGCACATGCCGGAGCGGCTATAATTATTAAATCTAACATTAAACATTATGAACAACCACAGTTTAAAAAAGCTCACATACAGGCAGCAACCGTAAATATAGACGATCGAAATGGTACGTACAACGTGTCTGCTATTTACTGTCCTCCAAAACATACGCTTAAAGAACAGCAATATGAAGAACTTTTTTGCACACTTGGATCGCGCTTTTTAATTGGAGGTGACTGGAATGCCAAGCATGTTCACTGGGCCTCAAGGCTTACCAGTACTAGAGGAAGAGAGCTCAAGAAATGCATAGACAAAAACAACCTCACTGCAATATCTACAACAGATCCAACCAACTGGCCAACGGACCCAAATCGCCTTCCCGATGTCATAGATTTCTTCGTAGTTAAAGGACTCTCGAGACTTTCTCATCAAATAGAAACATGCCTTGACTCCCATACCAACCATGTACCGGTAATACTGACCATAGGTACAACTGTTTTAAATATAGAACAAAAGACAGCACTATATAACAAGCGCACTGATTGGAATTCCTTCCGAGAACTGGTTCATGAGCGGTTGGACATGAAAGTGGCTCTTAAAACAGGCTCGGATATTGATGACGCTGTACGTTCATTAACTTCAGTGATCCATGAATGTTGTTGGATGTCTACGCCTGAAATTATAGATCGCCCTCCCCAGGGTAAAACTTACTCTGAGTTCATAAGGCAAAAAATACTCGAAAAAAGAAGACTACGTCGAGTATGGCATATCAGTAGACACCCAAATGACAAAAGAGACCTGAACAAAGCCATTCGAGAACTGAAAACCCTTATTAAAGTAGCAAATGACACTGCTCTGGACAACTACTTGGAAGGCCTTACGGCCACAAAAACCACTAATTATTCACTGTGGAAAGCTTGCAAAAACCAAAATCGACCTCTGTACCATAAACCACCTCTACGAACACATGACGCACAGTGGATAAGATCTAGCCAAGACAAAGCGGAGGCGTTTGCGATGCATCTCAGCCTAGTATTCACGCCAAACAAAGCAAAAACAAACGCAGATGATATGGATATACAATTGATCCTCAATCAGGACCTTCAACTTGACTTACCCCTAAAATTAGTGACACCCAAGGAAATATACAGAAACATCGAGTCTATGAAGAATAATAAAGCGCCAGGGTACGACCTGATTGACAAAAAAGTTCTCAAAGAGTCACCTCGTAAAGTAATGGTATACTTAACTATACTATTCAATGCAATTATGAGAGTTGGATACTTCCCGGATCTGTGGAAAGTATCACAGGTGATAATGATTCATAAACCTGGAAAACCTGTCCACGAGATAAAATCCTACAGGCCAATTAGTCTCCTGCCCGTTATGTCAAAACTGCTTGAGAAATCATTACTACACAGAATGCTCAAAGTAATACGAGAAAAATCTATCATCCCGGATCACCAGTTTGGCTTTAGACAAGAACATGCGACGGTAGAACAAGTTCATAGAGTGTGCAGAGTCATTAGAACGACATTCGAGAAAAAAGAATACTGCTCATCCGTCTTTCTCGACATACAACAGGCTTTTGACAAAGTGTGGCACGAAGGTCTGTTGTTCAAGATAAAATCTACCCTTCCACATACTTTTTATGAAATACTGAAATCGTATCTATCAAACAGAATTTTCCAAGTCAGAGAAAATGAGTGTACTTCCACTTTCAATAACATATCTGCAGGGGTTCCACAGGGATCTGTGCTTGGACCTGTACTGTACACATTGTACACATATGACTTGCCTCAGAACCCAGGAGTTACTATAGCAACCTTTGCAGACGACACAGCCTTACTTGCATCGGACAGATGCCCCATCGAAGCTTCTCGAATCCTACAAAATAGTCTAAACAAGGTGGAAAATTGGTTAGCTAAGTGGAGGATCGCCACCAGCGAATCTAAATCGGTTCACATAACATTCACCCTCCGTAAGGAAGATTGCCCTCCAGTAACCCTAAATAATACTGTACTACCACGACAATCAACTGTGAAGTATCTGGGTATGCACTTGGACCGGAGGCTTACCTGGAAGAAACACGTTCAAATGAAACGAGACGAAATCAATCTCAAATACAAAGGTCTTTACTGGCTACTCGGACGCAACTCAAAACTATCGACCGACAATAAGTTACTTATATATAAAATGATCTTAAAACTAATTTGGACATATGGCATCCAGTTGTGGGGCTCTGCAAGTGCTTCAAACATAATGATAGTTCAAAGGGTACAAAACTATATATTAAAACAAATATCAAACGCACCATGGTTTATACGAACAACAGAGGTCCATGAATTATTGGATGTGCCAATGATCAAAGAGGAAATTGCTACGCATAGCGAAAATTATAAAGTGAGACTCGAAAGGCACCCAAACCAGTTAGCGGTGCAACTTACTATACCAGAAGCAATACGCCGACTCAAAAAGCGACGGGATATCTTTGACCAAAACAAATAAGGGGGAAAAAAAAAAATATAAAAATAAAAAACCAATAGAAAGAAAAGGCTTTCTCCGCTGGGAGCAGTGCCTTACTCGCCAAACAGCACACACCACATCTGCTTATAGTCTGAAAGACTGATTGCAAGATAAGAAGAGGAAAAAAAAAAAAAAAAAAAAAAATATTAAAAATGCTTACAAATACGAGCATGTTAAACGTCGACTATTTACGTGTTAAATAAAATTATCGAATGTTTGTTTCTAATTTCTAATTAGGCCACAGCACTAGCGCATTCCTTAAATATAGTATCTACACTTAAATCGCGGGCCTACTATATAGGCCTTGAATATAACATAACATAATATCACACTTATACTACCCAGAAGTGTGTAGCAGAGGTGTAAAACACCCACGTTTTAATTGTTATGCTTAGGTCCCATGGGATAGGAAGTAAGCCTATCGCAATCCACGGTGGAAAGAAAAGTGGGCACTCTTTTTCTATGCTATCAATTAAAAGAAAATACTCTTTCAGTAATCCTTTGTACTCATTGATCATCTAGATGCAGTTATGATTTCGTCAACGCAAACCCACAACTGAAACTTATTTACTTAGATAATAGTTTAATATTAATACCACAAACTCGTTTATACTAGTAATACCAAAATCTTTAATTTCAAAGTCACGCCAAAAAAGTACTTCTTTCCAACAGCTCTTCTATCTTGAAGACTTCGAGATCCAGCTAGTCACCAAAGCTCACTGTCCGTTCTGTCGGCACCCCTTCGAAGATACGTCGACGGATGAAGAGGACAACGAAGACTCTCTGTTCAATGGCTCCTCTTCAGCTCCGGCCAGTCCTAGCACGGAACGCAGTTCTTGGCGGTAAACCATTCACCTGCACACGTGGTACCAATCGTGTGACGAATAAAACGTGTTGATTATAAATTATTAAGATTGCCTACCAGAAAAATGTATAGCGAAAAGGTTCCGCTGCTGTCTGACTGTGAAGAGACCAATTTTATTGATTAATTATATTAATTAATCAATTTTGCCCGTGGCTTCGCTCGCGTAGTACGTCAATAAAAATTAGCCTATGTTCTATATAGTTAAATCTTTGAACTTTTTAACACAGTTTTGGTTGTTTTGATTTTATATGAGTTGAGATTCTTATTCAGCGTGTAAGACTAAAAAAAGTATTTTGACCAGAAACATTATTATACAGTTTGGTTCGCCAGGTCCACAGTTAGTCTAGTTTCTTGTAAGTATTTAGACATTCCGTCTATGGGTTTTACATGTAAATAAAATAGATTTATCACTTCATAATATTGTTAACCTTAAGAGCAGCGATAGCCGAGTGGGAGACCGTAGGACTGCGCAGTTAAAGGTCTCGGGTTCGAACCCACGGCACACACAGCTCGTCTTTTGGAAGATATGTGTGTATTTATCATATAAATTATCGCTCGCTAACGGTGAAGGAAAACATCGTGAGGAAACCTACATGCCTGAGAGTGCCTAATAAGTGCTCGAGGGTGGGTGAAGTCTACCAATCCGCACTTGGCCAGCGTGGTGGACTATGGCCTAACCCTTCTCAGCATGAGAAGAGGCCCGAGCCCAGCAGTGGGACATATATTAAATACAAGGCTACTATTATATTGTTAACCTTACTGTGTTATACATTGTTCGATTCTGTACAATACAATATTTTTGTTTAGCTCATATAATTTGTGAAAGCCTGTGGGCAGCCGACTTATGCACGTTTCCCTGTTGCCTTTAACATAGGTAAGAACGTTCAAAAATGTAATTTGTTTCGTAGTGGCCTTGGAAAATAAAGTGAAAAAGTTTTAATACCTATTGCGTTATAAAATAAGCCTGACAAATATATATCCTACTTAGACCTAGTTTAGACAAAGCACAAAATAACCCTAATTTAAATCTTAAATTTCATAATGATAAATTAAAAACAGGATATTTTTAAGAAGGTGTTTATAGAATATTCAAACAAACAGTCAAGGATATCGGGACGGTTCTAACGAGGTTTTCAAGGATTAAATGAAACCCGCATTAAAATGGTTACATGGCCTCGTTGTTACCCGGTCACTGCCATATCGTTGGTCTAGATGAACAGGGTATTAACTCAAAAATGTATACTTTTCAGTAGAGCGATTTGAAGTTTTCAAATCTATATATTTCAATTTCTGTAAATAATTGGATAACCTCACCTATATATTTTTAAAACTAACTTTATTGAGTAGGGTTTTATTCATTTTATAACCCTAATAAGATTGCAATTCTTAAGAAAAACAGTTATTTCAAGAAACATTAACCAAAATAATACCTTTTCACACAAAAAATGTTTATAAAACTAAGTTGTAACTTGAAAATTATGTTTTTTTTAGATGCAATTTTTATGGTTTATATGCTACTTTACGATTGTTTTTTAAAGTATTTCTTTTATGTAATGTTTACTTTGTTAGTCCATTCTATTTTTTTCATATTTTTTACCAATAATTTAGTTATTAACAAGGAATATTTATAATGCTACCATGTTCCACAAATACATTAGATAAGTTTTCGAAATAATACCAAATACAAGGATAATTATCATCAATAGCTTCTTTATTTATTTGGTAATCACATAAATAAATATGTTTACATAATATTTAAACTTATACTAAACGTACTTTATACTTTAATGAGTGCTAGAATCATTACAGAAGTTTTACCTCTTATTCACTACGCAGACTTAGTTTGATTCGACTAGAATCTAAACAACAAGAATAAAAACTATTATCTTATATGGTACCTTCCCAACATCACAAAATAATTAAAAAAGAACAAATCAGGCTTATAGAAACATAAAGAATACTTCTAAATAATATAAAAAAATTGGTCAACAATAATATTAATTCGACTACGGTTCTACTAGGAACCTAAATAAAAATAGTCATCTTAGGCATTTCATCATCACAAATTTAAGGCTGTAACATAAAACCATTCAATCCATTCTTCTTTGGAATGCGCTCCCCCTTGAGATCAGGATGTGCACCACCCGGGACACTTTCAAAATTAAAGTACGTCATCTTCTTCAAGGTGAATTGACAGCAGAGTCTTTAAAAGTTTAATATCTTCTGTGTGAATATTATAATATATAATTTTAATGTACCTATGTATTAGTATATTTGTTACCATATTTATGTATTTGAATTGTTGATATAACATTATTGTATGTATGTATTCACATTTTCAGCACATTATTTTAATTTATTTATGCACCTACCTTTGTTCTCTCTGCATCACCTTAAGGTTGACTGGTAGAAAATGCCTATGGCATTAAGTCCGCAGTTGTACTAAGTTTGTTTGTTTTAAGTGCAAAAAGTTGTAAAATAAAAATAAATAACTAAATAAAAATACTTCTAAAAAATGGGTATTAGTAGATAAACATAGTATCAAATAACTTGGAACACAGTCACAGCCCAGAATTTCTCAATCACTTTGCCTGAATGCGTAACCAGTTATGCTGGTGTCTTTGTCTTTTTCTAGTTAGTTTCTTTGTAGATTCTGTGATTGTAATATCAACTAATGATACTGGAGTTGGATGCAAAGGAGTCGTAGTCGAAGATTTGCGGTCAGAGTCAAGAATCATAAGGACGCTTAAGTATTTATCTACATAGTAAATTATAAAGATTAGTACCTAAGTACTTATCTAGAAGCTTTTACCAGGGTTTTTGGGTCTATTTACTATTTTTGGCGGGTCCTCGTCGTCCGATGATAACGAATCAGTGATTTCTGGGTTTTAAAATTTCCCCTTGATCATTGGTAAATTCATTTGCTTCTGAAAACCAAACAGTAATGTAAAATTAAATAAATAATAATAATAAATAAATAATACACATTAAAATCTAGGTTTATCGTCGAATAATACCTTCAGTAGATAATAATACAACTAATGTATCAGCATTAGAAACTTCTTCAGGTTGTTCCTCTTCTCGATCAGGTGGTTTTATTAAATTTCTGATCATTTTAAGTCTGTGCGACATCATTCTGTAAAAATCTTAACTTGGTAAAAAGCTGTATCTACATAATTTTATTCAAAAAAACATCACAAACTATGTAGAATATTACACTTTTTAGTTTTAATACCATTATTTTTATTTAATTTTAAACAATAAAGACTCATTAACTAAACAAACCCTGAATATCACGAATAAGTTTAATATTATCTACGATTAATACTTTTTCCCCGCAAAAATATTGCACTATACAAAAACAATCTTTTGTAAACAAGGTAGCATCTTGAATAAATTCTCTACACTAGAAACATGTATAACAATCCAAATGCAACCATTTATCGTTAAGAAAGTATTAACTTGAAATTATTACTGTATTTTACAAATAATATAATTCAAATAGAACTTAATTTTCAATGAACACAGTGTTTCTTGAGGTTAAAACTGTATATCACAAACGAACCATGTGCTTTCACACAAACTCCGCAAACAACACTGAATACGATAGTGTTGTTTAAACAGACTCACATTAAAGTTCAAAAAGGACGCAGATACTACCCCGCCATTCGCCAATATGACGTCGTATCGTTATGGACCCATGTTCATTAGAAAGATCGCATTTTTTTAAGTAGGACCTTATACTTAAGTCATAAATCGTGATTTTTGAGTTGATACCCTGTTCATCCAAGCAAGCGATATGTGTATAATAATTTTATTGTACATACTCAGATACAGACATCAAATCACACACACACACACACACACACACACTCTCAACAAATTACACAACACACAGTAGAATTAAAAAATGTTCGAATACATCTCCAGTATTTACTCGTCCAACACTGTATACATCAGATTGAATTAGAATAACGACTGACATAATGACTTACGAAAATAGTCACACAGTGTTACTGTACGAACCGTATTGCAAGAATAATTGAATTCAACTGAGCAACAACGTCGTTCGCGCTATTTTAAAGACTAACTGACAGGTACATGCCGCCACTTTTCAGCTGTAGTATTGCCAGAATAACAATGTTGCAAGTGTATTCAAATGATTTTGTAAAAGTTTATTTTAGATTTAATGTGTTTCTGTATAACCATTAGTGTATATTGCACACGGACATATTCTTTTAAAACTAGTGGCAATTTTATGGACAAAGGCGAGCTTAATTCAGTTATGAATTTATTTGATTTTGGTTTATTTTTTAGAAAGGTAGAGTTTAAGTACGCGAGCATTGATAGCAGTTTTAGTCTTATTAGTTCATACAAAGTCACGTTAGCCAGCCAAGCGCGCTAGCCTTTCAGGTAAATTAAGGCAGGGTACTTCGGGAATAAAGGCAAACAGTTAGTTCTTCCTCTCTTCATCGTCACAAACATCATCATTTTATCAGGCACTTTTCCTTGGGATAATTTAAATAATTACTACATTCTTTATTTAATATATGTTTGAAGTTACATCTATACTAGAGAAATGAAGTAAATATGTAGCAAGTATTGACGCAATACATTTTGGAAAACTCTGCACACTTGACAAACTAGGAGGTGACCAGCCAACCAAACGTCAGGCTGGCTGGTCAAAAAAAATATTTGATTTCTAAATAATATCCTACATAGCAATTATTTATTATATGTAGCAAATATAAACAATTATGTAGCAATTTTCGAATCTACTCTCATAGACCAACGCCACAGACATTCTGACGCACACTAGAATTTGGTTGTTTTAATAAACAACATCATAGCTTATAGAGTGTATTACATACATAAAACAACCAAGAAGTAATGGCAACGATAGGCAAGTATTAAAAATTGAATAAAGAAACAACATTATTTATTTTAGATCAGTATAGAACTGAAAAGCCCGAAAAATTTACACTCCTAAATTCTGTAATTTTACTACATAAGTTGGTATATCTTAAAATTTTATCATTCATTTACATGTAAATATGCGCGAACAAATTAACTTACGAATTAGTCACCTTAAAAAGGACCACAGATTTGAGACTTAGTGGTGTGTAACACCCACACTTCACACGTTATATTAAGGACCCTTGGGATACGGGGTGGGCCTATCGCCATACACCCGGCACAATTCCAATTCCGTGCTGCTATTGTAATGCTGATATGTATTCCAAAAGATAAATATTGTTTGTGTCATGTGTAACTATTATTGAATAGTAAGTTCAAGTAGATAATGTTATTATAAGTGAACCTTGTGATAAAATTTCCGTCCCAGCGAATTGTAAAATAAATGTACATAAAACTTTTAAAGGCTTTTATTTTATTAACATAATTATGAACCTGCTACATATAAATATTAAGAATTTCTTGTTGGCATTGGATACTGTCATCACTAAAATGTGTTGTCGATCATTCAAGTACAGCACTGCCGCGCTAACTAAGAGTACAAAAACTCGATTTTTGTCGATTTTGAGTTACATATTCGGCTTCAGCAAATCAAGATCTACAATCCTCTCTAAGAGACTTTTCATGAAACCTTCAGGAACCTGAAATTTCAGTTAGCAAGGATACAATCCATTTCTTTTTTACACATTTACTAATAAAAAGTACCATAATCATACTTGTGGTGACATTCATTTTTAACTGTGTTTGCATTACTTGTGATAAGTACAATAACTTTTAGTTGTTTCACAAGATATGTGGGACTTGAATTTTTTAATATTTGTTTGATAGTCATAATACAATATCTCAGACTTATTGTACTTATGGTTGGCGTATACCAACCATTTACAGAGATAATATACTAATGCTTCACAAATAAATAGAGTTATTGTATTAGTGATGTGTAAACTCATGCAAAATAAAGTTATAATACAGTCAAAACTGAATGAACATTACGAGTTATTGTATTTATTATAAGTCAAGACTTTGCAACGGGGGAGTTGTCAGGTGTAAGAGGAAGTGAAACACGCGACAACTTTCGACCAGACGAACGTACAATATAGCTTAGTTCTATTCTTATGCACTATATCAACCTTACCTTTTCCACTTCTTTTCACCTCACCTTTACTCTAGGCACATTTCCTTTACCCGGCACGTAATTTACTTCATAATCATACTCGTCTGGAATCAACCATTTATTAGGCTAAAAGAAGGATCTTTTAAAATAAAATAAAAGGTTTATGGTCCGTATATATTTTAAACTTACGACCATATAAATAAGGTCGACAATGCTTGACCGCCCAAACTATAGCAAGCAACTCCTTTTCTATAGTTGGGTACCTAATTCTTTTCGGCTTTATTTAAGTTTCTACTGGCATAAGCCACTGGTTTTCCGTCTTGATTACTTAATTACATCCTAACGCATACTCCGATGCGTCGGTGTGGGTAAGATAAAATATTATTTTCGGATTTTTTTTTGTAAAATTGGCGAAGTTATCAAACACTTTTAATTCTTTAAAACTATTTTGACATGTCTTATCCCATTTGAATAAATTGGATATGACATTTTTCTTGCTTAGACTGTTTAAAGGGTAAGCTATACGTATCAGCAATTTAAAAAAAATAATAAATTTTCTGTAGTAATTAGCAAAAGCTACAAAACGTTTAACTTCGTCCGCTGTTTGGGGCAGTGCAGTGGGTATATTTTTTGTAATATGTACCTACTCATATTTATAACGCTGTTTAGTAGACCTTGCCTCGAGGGATAGCCAAAGAAAGAAAGCAGGAAATAATTTTAAGTTAGTTCCTGTGATGCCTGAGAACCGAAGAATTTTCTGGACCACATTACCAGAATCGACAAAGACCCTTCCCAATTTACATGTTGAAAATGAGAACTAAAAAATACTGATCTCTTTTTACCAGTGCCATTATATTTATTTAAGCTAGTTTTTATTAAGAAGTAATATTTAATTATTATTTATGGATTCATACCAATTTTTGAGAAGATAACGATATTTTTTGTATGTAATGAATTTTTTTTTAATAAATACTAAATAAACAAAGTTTAAAATTATTTGTTTCATTGGGGTTCTTGATTAGTTGTATTTACATAATAGTAGGTACTCCAGTATGAGGTTGCACAGACACCAACAAAATAATTTACATTTATAGGCAAAATGTTTGATACTGCTCAATTATTCCCAGCCATCGTCATAACATTTGACGGGACGCTAGTTCCACTAGCAGTAGGTACTTTCAGACACAATAACGACCCTCTTTATATCCTGACAAACTAAAATTATTGTTGTCCTACATATAAACATCTGATATACGTAAAATTGCAAGTAAATTATAATATTTTAATGACTAATTTTGAAAAAATGTGTCGTCACCAGCAGTTGATTGGTAAGAGCATAGGTTATTTTAGATACTTTTCAAATACCTATTAACCTGTTAATACTAGATATATGCACCATATATCATTGTATTAACAACGTACATTCATTTACGACCGCTGGGAACCAGCGGTTTACAAAAATTTATATAAGTAATACATACATGAAACGAGCGCATAAGGCACTTGTGTAACCTCTAAAGGAATTGGCTCGGTATTTGTACTAGACTTGGTAATGAAACCATACCGTGTTTAAAACTGCGACAACGCCATCTAGAGGCAGAGGGGGAAACATTTTGTCACCGCTCATTTAGTGTTTAGCTAAATGTTATGAAAATAAGTTAATGTAGTGTATAATCTATATAATTAGGTACATAAAAAATTCTAGTAAAGTGATAGTTCAATTGCCGATCAGTGAAAATTAGTAGAGTAGCCGTTACTTGTAATTAAATGCATTCTGACACCATGCCATACATATAACAGTTAACAGAAAACTATTTAAATTAAAAATAGCCAAGATCCATATTTAAAAAATTATAAGCCTTATAAAAAATCGAAAATCTGTAGCGACAGCTTATAAATCAATGTCACTTGTGGCCAACCAAAGATTGGAAGTTAATTGTGAACCCAGCTTTGACTGACCGTACTGAAATCAAAATGTATTAGTCGAGTATGGAAGATGCATCAAAAGTTGGCGCATCTAATAAGGGTTCAAAGTGGTAATAACATTACTTTATACGTCAATGTATGACATGTAAATTCAGTTCTTGAATTGCAAAAAAGAATAAAATTTAACCCAGTACGGAATTATGGACCATTGGTAGTGTTGTTCGTACATTGAGGTTATTTTTAGGGTTCCATAGTGCTTAAAAAGAAGCCTTAAAGTTTCGCAATGTCCGTCTGTCCGCGAAACCAACAACGGCCAACTAAGCCGTTATATAAATATTGAAAATATTAATTTTACGAGTACAGTACCTATTCTTTTTTTATCGGTTATATACCTGTCCGTATCCCATACTGTTGAGGGTACGGTGTGATTATGTAGGGCCCTCACCCACTAAAACACCGCCGCGTGCCAGCGAGCCATCGCACTGCCCGATGGTGGTCGCCGGAACCACGAATTTGTCATCAGCGACCACCACAGCTATGGCCGCAAGCGGGCTCTTCTCGGGGCAAGGGGCAACCGATGCAACCTTATATTCATCACCGATCAGCCTTGCACACGAAAGAGTCTCATTGGTCATGCGGGCAGAACTTGACTTGACTCACCTGGTGGGACAGCAGGCGCCCAGTAGTCCAGTCCCGCCAATCGCAACTTTGCCCACCACTATGCCCACTGATGATCAGAGGGACACGCGTTTGGCCGCCATGCAAGAATTTACTACCGGACATGGTTCCTGCACTGCCTCACGCAACGATAACCTCGGGAGAACACCATCTCTCGGCTCGGGGATCACCGTCCCTTTAACTGCCGTAATCAACCAGTAGTCACAAAAGGCACACGTGAAGTTTTCTGGCACGCACCCTTTCGAGTACCTCCACTACATGTTGTGACGTTCTACCCCATAATCTTATAAAAACATTGAAGAGTTGGTAAAACAGTTAATTTATTTAGAGATCTGTGTTCGCGATGATCAACTTTAAATATATATTTTTTTTCAAATTCATATTCGAATAGTGCGTTCCTCTTGCCCTCTAAAAGTGGTCAAATGGTTTGAAAATTCTGAAAAAAAAATTTGACGGTAATACTTGCATGTAATGAACTTTCAAGGAAAAGTATAGTGACTAACTCAATTTTGTTATATTATCTAAAGTAAAAGGATGGACCTCTATTACTTTTGTAAAAGGAAGTTACTTGCATAATATTTCAAACAAAACACAAATCCTCCAAAAATCTAAAAATAATTACTTGTATGAAGTTGTTAATGTCAGTAATGCCATAGTTTGACAATAAAATTTTGACATGTAGTTTCATATAGGAATTTATCGGAATTGTAATAATCATTCTATATAGCTTAATGTCTTAGAGCTTAGAGTATTGGCAACATTGGCAATGAGTGCTATTCTCCTTCCCGCGTATTCCTATGTTGGTGTTCAAATGAAATAAAAAACCAATGCTTCATCTCTTTTTTTGGTTTTTGACTAGTTACAGTATTATTTAGCGTCGAAATCATCAGCCTATTGACACTACTGTGTCAAGTTACAGTGATTGCTCTTCAGTACCGCTTCGGCCGTCAAGGAAACCGAAGTTTCGTAACCGGTTTCCATGAAGGCTTTTTTTATACGTCTACGTAACTAGTTTCCATGAAGGCTTTTTTTATACTGCTATGTAACTGGTTTCAAGGGCGTCGCCAAGGGGGGGGGGCAGGGAAGGGCAGCTGCCCCCCCCCAGAGATTCTAAAAAAGTTGCCAAATATAATGCAACCAAAGTCCTAAGTCTTTGAGTTGATTTGCTTGAAGTTCAAGCCTTGAACAATCATTCCCGTACATCGAAACTCGAATGAATTCACCAATTCCACTCCTAATATTCCGTACGCTCAACTACGCTCTGCTCTACTCTATCGTTGAAGCGGGAGAGGGGGAGTGGGGAAGCAGCAGGCAAACTCGCCACTTCGAAACACCATTGGAACTGGTGAAGATAAGATAAATAAGAAGTATCTTAACTTAAACTTATGTACTTATTTGTTTGTAAATAGCTCAAAATTGTATATATTAATAGTTTTTTCGATCTTTGTTTTGCATTTTCTGTGAAGATTTACTATAGTAACATAATTATATGTATATATTTTTCACCATCGGAAAGTACAGATTTTAACGAACAGAAAAAATACCAACTTTTTGAAAAAAGCTGATATATTGAAATTAGGGTGCTTTTTCGATTTTAATTCAAAATAAGTTAAAAAAAATAATATTTCTAATCAAATAAATGACAGCGTATTTGGAGCAAAAAAGGTAAGTTTTCAGCAAATTTCGTGAAAAAAAATAATTGTTTGTAAAAGATAAAAATAAAAAACCAAAAACTAGTCTTTTTTAATTTTTACATAAATTTTGAGATTATATGAAAAAAAAAATACAAAAGTTTTAGATCTTTTTATTACCAACAACTTTGCTATTCGATTTTTTTCCATAGGACTTTTAGTTTTGCCGGAAATGGAGAAAACCGTTTTTTACCCTTAAAAATCCCCCCTCTTCCCCTTCCCGACCTCAGATCACCCGTAAATTATTCATAGAGAATGAGAAAAGTATGAATTGTAGTAGGGAAAGTCAACTTGCCCCCCCCTGCGCCATCAGCTGGCGACGCCCTTGACTGGTTTCCATGAAGACTTTTTTCATACTGCTACGTAACTGTCACGGTGTGCCGGAATAGCACGATTGTCGATTACCACCAGAATTTATTGCGAGTGGTATTGATTAGGTGATGCTTATATTATAATGTATTATCTATGGGTGATAGTACCTAGTTGGTTGGCTCTAAAAAAGTATTTGGGCAGTGCTTCTGTTGAGGACTGTCTTGTACCATTGTGGTGAAAATGTTGGTCACCTAGACCCTGCGTTATCGAAATCAAGGTGTCCAGTGTGTGCTGGACGTTGGGGAAGCTGGTTCACTTTTTACGTCCTTCGCGAAGGCTTTTTTCATGCACCCCTTTTTATGAACCGGAGTACTATTGATTGACTTATATAAAATAAACAACTATTACGATACGAGCTACCCCATTGTGGTATGACGTTAAAAACTTGTATCTTTAGATGAGCGATTCTCGTTCATTTGTATTTTTCGCGTATTTCGGAAACGATTTTTAATATTGTTCTCTATGTAGATATCGTTTTTAAGTTAAAATTTATCCGTGTAGATGTATAAATACGTCAGCTTTTAGTGGGTACGGCTCTTGGCCGCGACTTCAGCCGCGTGGAATTCGATATTTTCGTGCTATTTTCTACACAACTCAGAAACTTCCCTCTTAAACTTTCAGCCCCTAATTAACCCCCTTGAGCAGTAGAATTGCCAAAAAATGTATGTTATTATTAATTTATGTCGTGCTAATGTGCAATGTGTAAAATTTCATGCAATTTCCACTAAATTAACTTACTTCCTATATAAATTTACAACCCCTAATACAACCCCTTGGGGAGTGATATTTCCAAAAAATCAATCTTACGGTTCATTTACGTCATATAAGAAACCTATGTGCAGAATTGCATACATTTTCCTTTAAAATTGACGAACCTTCCCTCCGAGGATAAAATACAAAGATAAAACATAAACCAGTTTTTAAATTAGGACCTCCACCGCCTCCGCGCGTGTAGCAGGCGGTCTATGGAGGGACTATGAAAACGGCATTGTAACGAATACAAACAGACAAAAATTCTAAAATTATATTTTGTATTCTTCTACTGCTGTTATAAAGAGGTACCGTATTATTTTTTCTTAAATATCTTCAAAGTACAGACTCGGCAAATTTACAATAGATATTATTAGATTTACTAGCTTTTGCCTGCGTCTTTGTCCGCTTGGCATTCGTTGTATTAAGAGCTAAGTAGCTACTCCCGTGCTTTGACCCGCGTTCAGTTCAAAGTTTAGCGTAGTGTTAAATAGCCAAAAACTTTTATTGAGTGTTGGACGAAACACAATAATAATTACTAAATTCGACCAGCAGTTCTCGAGATTATCTCTATCAAACAAACAAACAAACTTTCACCCACGGTTTCGTCTGCGTAGAGGTAGGCACATCGATAAAAAGTAGCGGCCTATGTTACGTGCATTGTAGTCGGTTAATTGCATCTAAGATTTTATTAAAATAGGACCAGTCGTTAAGAAGATTAGCTGATACAAACAGACAGAAATATAACTATTTTAAATACTGTACATATATGAAAAAACATTGATATTTTGACATTAAAAACAGACAGTTCAATTTTATTTATTTGTATTGATATGTATGGATAATAAGCTTTCCTTTCACTAGACATGTTTGTCTTTGGACATAAAATACAGGTAGGACCGGTTCAGGTGTCCGGTAGTGTATTATATTTGCTGCCGGTATTATTTCAGTGCGCTTTGATCTTTTGTATGACATTGACAATCGCACACGTTCTCACTACACCCTTGCGGTTCAAAATGTATACCTACTCATGAAAATTCACACAATACTGAACACACAATTCACTATATTGAATTAATGTCGCCTTTGTAGGTAGGTACCTAGTATTCAAACAGATTATATTTTATTGTAAATTTGTATTTTTACTGTACTGGGGGAGTTGAAAACAATGGCAAAACTCGTGAGGATTTGCTTTTTAGCTAACGTTCTGTTTTAATCACTTGCATTTCAATAGTAGATACAATTAAATCATTCGCTACGCTCATGATTGAAATCCTAGACTACTACGCAAGCTCATGATTAAAAACGACACTAAAACGAAATATTAAACTTTTCTCACTAGTACCATAAATAACTATTGCGTAATGTGTAGCTATTATTAAATTAGTACAAGTAAATAATGTTATTTTATGTAAACCTTGTGATAAAATTTCCGTCTCAGCGATTGATTGTAAAATAAATGTACACAAAGCTATTAAAGGCTATTATTTTATTTACATATAAACCTGCAACACGCAATCTGTTATAGCACCTGTTACTTGATATAAATATTAAGGCTTTGTTGTTGGCATTGGATGTTGCCAGATACCATATGCCATATGCGTTTTTTTATACTTTTCGTGTCGTGGTAGTGAATGCGGTGTGCTACATTTTAATGCAATATTTTGCATAGTTTGTATACAGTGCGGTTTCAACAGCCGTTTTGTGGAATAATTGAGTTATTAAAACCAGCCAGCTTTTATCACAGTTGTGTTTTGCACAAATTGTTAAACCCTTACTAGCATGTGCTAGTATTAAAAAGTTGTCTCACTGATGAATTTTCGTGTACGATTGGCATAGTGGTCCGACCGCGTTTTGACATTTGTACCGAAGCAAAATGTGCAAAATCAGTCGAAGTAAAGCTAGGACTGAGTATCTCCGTTTTGTGCACTATTGGTCGTTAAAAATATAAACGCAGAAAAATAATATGTTGGCTTCCAAAATATATTAATGGCAACTTAATAGTTTACCATTTATTTGTGTTAGTGCCATACTAGGAAATAAAAACTAAAAGAAAAAAGACGTGATATTCAATTCTTTTAAACTTTAATTTAAATAGATATTTTATATTTTTTTCAACAAATATCTTTATTAATTCTGTCTACATTAAAACACAATAGTATGTAGGTAAACATAATTTGTTATTCTTCTGAGTTTCAACAGAATAGAAACTCCATAATATTATATAAAATACAAAAAAGCATAGCAAAGCTAAAATTTGCTTTAAAATATTACAAGTATCCATAAATAAACTTGAAGTAATTAATTTATTATGAAATAATGGCGTTAACACTTACACAGTCTTATATTTTAAAACACTGAAAGCTCTGTGTTGTATGCAAAGTTATGTCAGAAATAACATTTTAGCCGTTCGAGGCCAGCCTTACATTCCTTTGACGCAAAACGCAACCTATTTCGAAGCTCAGGTAAAATGATTGTATTCCTAGATTTAAGTAAATTTGTGCCAGATATTGGTTAAATCTGGATCCAATCCAGCAGCCGAACCTTCAATTAAACGTCGCTCCGGCGTCGACGCCATTGCAAATTAAACTCAGTTCGGAGATAGCGGTTCCATCTCAGACGATAATGGAGCCTGCCGTCACCACTGAATAGACAGGTACCGGACAAATTGTATATCCACTTCTAATCACAGTGTTTTCAGGAGACGGTAGTCAGTTTTAGGAGCAGAGGAATTTGAATTTTGTGAGTTTATTAGCATAAATACATCAAATAATATATAATACGGTAAATACATGACAATAATATAATTATTAAATATCTTGTACCATAATAAATTAATAAATAAATGTCAGTCCGCCTTCGTTACTATGACATGATGAATACAAATAAATTAAAAAAGAAAAGAAAAAAATAACAATACATTGAAGAAATATAACATTATTAGCTTATTATTGACGTAACGTGACGTAATTTTTGACGATCGTACAATTTAAATATGAATAATCATATTAAAATAATCTACTCAGATTATTTTTACGCTAAAATAGATAAATCATGGTGAAATTATAATTATATTATAGTCTTAATACTTATTCGTAAGAACTAGTAGTAAAAGACAAATGGATAAGGCATTAAACATTAATTTGATTGATAGCAAATCGGAGCAGAGGATAACCCATAAGTAGGGTGTAAGTGCTATTATGGTATCACCAAATAAATCTGCCCCTTTTAACTCACTGAAGTTACAAGAAATACGAAATATTTTCTGCTATCCGAGCAACAGTTGCTCTGTAGACTCTGCAGTTACTGCAGAGTCTACAGATACCTAACCGGTACTAAACTCTTATGTGCCTATCAGAGGTAAGAACTACATCTACAGTTCATTGTTTACAACATTTGTGCTGGATGAAACTTAGCCATGTTGGTTTGTATTCTACTTAAGATAGGAACAAATGGATGAACGTGACGTCACGAAATGACGTAACATACAGTTGAGAAATTTAGGTTTCTGGCTAGAGGCGACCGTAACTGGTTGGTTAAAGCGACTGCCGGGTGTTCAGGTCACAGGGGAACGTCGAAGGTTTTCAATCCTGGCAGTCCCATATTTTTTTCAATTGTTTCTTAGTATAATTTGCTAAGCATAGCTAATTGGTATAAAAATCAATTAGAAGTGGCAGAACTTTCTGCCACAAATGCTACATTTAACGCTGTTTGTGGATTACAAAATATGTAATAGTATGGTAAAACAGTTATTATTTTTATTATATTTTATGTAAATTACGGCCAAGTATGAGTCGAACTAGCTGTAAATACAATTATTGTAAATATTGATTGCGGTTGAGATAAGATAAGATAAATTTGGATTTTTTACATTGGATAGAACGCCAGACGCAATTACACTATCCAATGGTCCCAATGACAAGGCCAAAAACACACATTCACTCACTCAAGCACACCCAGTCTCAGAACAAATCTTTGTGAATCACACAAAGATTTGTCCCATGTGGGGATCGAACCCACAACACCAGTGTAGTGGAGAGCGGCAAGGCAACCGCTTAAACCACTACACCACACATGCAGACTTTTTGAGATAGGAATTGTCATCGTTCATTGCGTTATTTTCGTACTTCAATTGGTGACTGTTCTTGTAATGTAACCAAGTTACATTAGGTTAAGAAACCTGTAATGATATTATGTATTTTGTGTGTATAAATAAATAAATTACCGTACCGTTTGTGTAGAGCATTTGGGCGAGTCTACTAATAATGTAATTTTAAAATTGTATTATCTCAGGAAGTTATGTGCTAACCAGGTATAAATAATTTTATTGCAAATCCTTAACTTGTAAGTAAAAATATCTTATCTTCTCTTATCTTATTTTAAGTTATTTTCGTTTGTAGATTAAGATTATTGACAGCAGTTACGGGTAGCCAGACAGAAAGTCCAACATCTATTCTTAAAAAGATTATATTCTTTGTACAGTTCGATATTATCGAATCGTATTGATGTGTGGAGATCAGATGTCAGTCGTTTTGGGTAGGTAATGTACCTACAGGTCCTTAAAACACATATATAAAGATATATTATTTTCTCTAGCTGAATAGGCTCTGTCGGGTTGATATAAATCAAACAGTGGACTGTGTTAAAATAGGATATATTGCCACGAATTACTTAGTACAAGATCGGTACATCAATTGACCATAAGGGTCGACACACACCAAAAGCGCGTCGAAGCGAAGCGCAGAAACTCTACGCTACTACTACTATGGAATTCGCCGGAATTCCCGCGGCGCCGCGGGCATCCGCGCGACTCGTTTGAGTTTCTCATGCGATAATAAGTATTATAGTTATGAAAATAAAGTTAAAATTCATATGACACTGAAACTGCGCTTCGCTTCGACGCGCTTTTGGTGTGTGTCGACCCTTACAAAGAAATGCCCGTGTGCTCTCGCGGTGGTAAGGCGAGACTAATGAGTGAGCCGGCGCGGCGCGGGCGCGGCCGTAGGTTCGGTGCCCCGCGACCCGCGCCTTCCCCTATGCTCAATGGCCATAGTGATGCGCCGGCACTAGCCTTTCTTTGAAAAGTTTTTACCAATTTATGTCGTGCCTTAGACATTAACTTTACAGTCAGGAAAATATTTGATTATAGTCGCAGCGCGGCACCGACGCGAACGTCACAACTTATAAAGTTAGAACTTTGTAAGTATCTACCATGCGGCATGCTGTTACATAGGCACAGAATAAGAATACATAGGTAAGAAAGACCTATCTACGATTAGGTAAGTTTAGTAGATCTGTAGGTTGTAGGTGTGGTCCTTAATTGTTAGAAGTGAGTTTGAATCCTGGTAACTAAGAGGGAGAATTTGCATAGTATCATGGTAAGTAATTACATAACATCACGCCTATATTACCCAGAAGGGAGTGGCAGAGGTGTACTACACCCACACTTCATCTATTATGTTTAAGTCCCATAGGATAGGGGGTGAGCCTATCGCCATCCACCGAGCACAATTCCAACTACGTGTTGCTATTGTGAATATCCTGAGAGAACACATAACACTTTGCTCGAACCGGGCATCAAACATGAAACCTCGCGGCAAGAGGCGCATACGCTGACCACTGACCATCGAGGCAATAAGTATTTAAGTTTGTAAATATTATATTACCTAAGGTAGCTAATTGTAGATATGTCGCTTCATCTGAGGACTACAGGGTTACGCCGTACGTGCTAGTAATTTCAGAGCCTGATCTCACCACCAAACCAGATGCCAGCACTACTATTTGGCGTCAGGTTAAAGGTGAGATGGTGGTGCCACCATTAAAACGGAGCGTTTCCTGTTGGAAAACCCTCGGTTTAATAACGAAAAATATGACTGCTATTTCCATTATATAATTTATTGATGGTCCCTTAATTGAATCCATTTTAAATGTGGTATCATGTTTGGGTAAGTGGTTATTCGGTAAGCCACATCGTTTTCATGGCTATTTTGATGTCAACATTTTACATGTTTTGTACTAGTAAATAAAACGACTGACCACAGCTTTTAATTAGCTATTTTTGGCTCCATTTTATAGAGCTAATATTAAATTACAGTTCCTTAATTAAAATCATAAGCGATGGGTGTGATTGTTTCTGTAAAATACGAGTTGTTATTTATTTATTTATTTATAATATAACCGCGTATTGCACTCACAGTTGCCCAAAACCTGCAGTAGGCCATTCACAGTTTGACATAACATACAATAGTTAAAACAATAATAATAATATAATCTTATAATGTAAAAAAGTGCGTGTATTTGCAAATTCACTATATTTTGTAAAAAAGATGTTAAACTAACTTTTGAGTGTTGAGTAGTGAGTGTATTAAATAACGTTACAACCTGGTTGATCAGAGCAAACTGCGCAGTACACATAGAAATCTTAATAATTATTAAGATTTCTATGGCAGTACATAATATAATGCTCAAATCGACGCTCGATAACCGGTTTTTTTTGTCACTCACTATCAACGACACAGCGTGACATAGCGTGAGCGTTCCAACTCTGATCCAATTCTGGTACGCGTGTGAACATTAACGCAATACCAAATTCAGACCAGCTGGATCCAAACTAAATCGCAACTAGAACCAAACCGTAGCTGTATTGTACACGTTACCCGTTGTTTAAAATTAACGCGATTGGCCTCCTTGCTGTCCCAGCAAGCAGAAGACGGGAGCGTAGTCGTATATTTTGATCAGGCGCTGACAGCGAACAACGAAGTTATTTTATTATAAGTTTTGAGACTATGGGTCAGTTTCTGAGGGTCCGGATAGATCTTATTCGACCCACTAAATATAACCTGACCGAATTTAAAATGTAACACAAGTTACACTTGATTCATCTATGCGCGTTATATGCTTATCCTGCTAATAATATTTATCGTAGACCTGTGAAATTGCTAAACATAATTATTTTCTTACTAAATATTAAATTATATAGACAGTTTTATCGTAAACAACGTGAACATCTCTGAAATATCAAAATAACTTGCTACAACAAATATACATGGCAAATATTCCATAATATCTAATATCTATATTATTGTTAAATAATAAATAATAGTGTGCCAATACACACACTTGCGGCGTAATTAAAGAGTGGCAATACCCACCATGCCGTACAGCTTATTGTAGAGGAATCGGGCTAATTTTCTTTGCACACGCTCTTACATTGCACTGCACTTTACTTCGTGCGGGTCCCATTCTATAGAATTATATTCGAGTCTTCTTCTTCTTCGTCGTGTCGATGGCTGAGTCAAAATTTATTGGTCCAATAAGTGGCCACTGTTAGTGTACTCCTCACAAAAGCAAAGTAAAGCACATCAATAGTCATCACTTATGTCCTGAAATCTTGCAGTTTGCCTCATAACGAAGCCAAGATACTTGAAACCTCTGCTACCGACATTTGAAATGTGCGAATTTAATGTCAAGGCGGTATCTAAAGTTGTACCTAGATCGCAAATTTGCATGACGCGCTCCAGTAAGTCACCTGATAGTTTGAAATCGTGCAGTATGGAGAGCGGGAACGAGCAAATGATATGATTTTACAATTGGAAACTTTGATATCAAGATGATTGCGTTCACTCCAAGCAACAGCGCTATCAATAAATAAAATAAATAAATATCTCACAACCTACACACAACGCCATTTAGTCCCGAACTAAGCAGAGCTTGTATTATGGGTACTAGAATTCTTCTTCTTCTTGTTGTCGTGTAAATGACTATAGTAATAGTTATTTGTTATACAAGAGTGCAAAGTTGCTTTTTAACCGCGTGTTCAATTTTGATGACCGAGCAAGCGAAGGTTTCTAAAAAATTAGAATCCTGAGCGTTAGCGAGGGAATCAAAAGAGCACGAGGTAAATTAATTAATTGTAAGTCATCTGAATGTTTCTCAATGTTTTTGACATTAAGTTGTGTTAGTTCATTAGTTCGACATGCTCCGTTTATTCCAACAATAAGAACAACCTGTAACGTAAAGAGTATTGTAGTAGATAAATGAATAAAATTGATATGAACGCATAATTATGCCTATCAACATCTACTAAGTATACTATTTAATTGAGATTAATATACTTAAGTAGATACTGAATGTGCAACTGACTTACTTTTGCCGCCAAATATACGGAATCGGGTGCTTCGTTAAGAAACTTTTCAATATCAGATACTGTGAAAACCTTCGATTTTTTTGGTTGATGACCAGTTGAGGCTCTTTTTAAAAATGCCACTAATTTAGGATAGGTATCGATATGATATGTATGTCTTTTTTCATCTTTATTGTTGCTTTTAGCATCGAATACGTACTCCATAGAGTGCTTGCTTTCTTGTTCTCGGATAATTCTATAAAATATGCAAGCAAAACGTTTTCTGAGAAAGTTTTGGCTCCTTTTGCTAGTCGCCACGTGTTGAACATATCGTACTGTTTTAAATACTTCTCGCGTGATTGTTGAGGGAGAAAGCTCATTTGCGCATTATTAACAGTTTCAGTCAATTCTGTTGGCGTCAAACAAACTTCCTCGTCGCTAGAATCACTCATTTTAGTTTTTTCACTTGTTTTCAAGTTTCTTGTTTTTAATTTAGGGTTTAACAATGACGTGAAAAAATGCCGCGTAAAGTACGGCGTAGAAAGCAAATTGAAAAAACCGGCCAAGTGCGTGTCGGGCCACGCGCAGTAGGGTTCCGTAGCTAGTCGTAACAACATATTTCGACTTAAAAGGGATTTACTATCTGTATTAAACAAGTAACATCTTCATACAAGTCATTACTTTCTAATGTTTTTGTAATTTGCACGAATTATTCTAAGTAACTGCATTTTACACTTTGGACCCAAATTACTCTAGAACTAATTAAGTTAAAGCAACCGCCATAGTTTTCATGAAAAGTTTATTACATATACTACCACCGTAATTTTTTTCAGATTTTTTAAGCTATCGGTTTAGCTTTTAGAGGGTGGTGGGAATCTGACATTTCGGACCCCTATTCCTCTTGAACTAATGAAGTGAACTTATCCGCTATAGTTTTCCTTTAAAGTTCATTACATGTACTACCGACACATTTTTTTCAGATTTTGGGATGCAGTAGTTTAGCTTTTAGAGGGGGGGAGGGACACGCTCTACTCGAACTAAAATTTGCTCTTTAAAGTTAATTATCTCGCAAACGGATCTCTAAATCAAAAAACTGTCTTAGCAACCCCTAAACGTTTTTAAAAGTCTATCTATCTAACAATACCCCACACTATGGGGTGTAACGTAGTCTACTAATGACTAGTTAGGTAGGCAGAATAAATAGAAACAATCGATAGATTAACAAAGGTATTATTATTCTATATATTTATATCCATTAAATACAAGGTAGTCTCAAGGCGTAGGTTGGTAGGTAGGTAAGTGGTTTGATAAGTCCTGGCGCAGTGAAGTGAGGAACACTTAACTCGGCGCTGGTGACCGCAGGCAAGAAGGCCGCGACGCTCGCGCAGGTCCTTTATATACCCCACAGGGGTCTGCAGTGGGGGGCGCATCTTGAGTTTGCGGTGGCCGTGCGGTTGCGACGTCACACACCCCCTCCGTTAGGGCAGAATTTTTCTTAAAAAATTCGGCTCCTGGCTGACATGGAAGACCTCAGGAAGCAGTTCTTAAGCAGCACCGGCAGCTCGATCCGGCTTTACTGAAATCAGAACAATAAGTGTATATAAAAAAAATAACTAGAAAAAATATGAAGTTACGATACCTAAATAAAATTGAAAAGAACCGGAGTGATCGAGCCAAACGCATTCAATACAATAACAATGTCATGATGTCATTCAAAAATAACACTACGTGCAACCTATTAAGATTGAATTTTTACTAATTAAAGAAGATTATTGAAACTCATTCTTATCTAACGGAACTAAATATAACTAAAAATGTAAGTATAACAACTTGTTTACCAAGTAGCGCGTTAGCGAAGTAGTATTGGGTGTGCGCGTCTACACAGAAGGCATGACACATTTCAAGATGAATGAATGAACAACATCGTATAGTTGAAAATAATAGAATTCGACATCATTAGTAGATGTGATTCTAAAGGAATTATGAGCGTGAAGAATATTAGCGAACAAAATGGTATACCCGATTCGACAATGAGAATTTTAACCACTGAACCATAGGGTAAATTTTTTTTTTTTTTTTTTTTTTATATCATTATTGTTTATAGTTTATTTGTTTAATATCCTTTATATGCCATTCGCCAAGTGGCTTATCAGACATATCTGCTAGTTTGTACACTAATGGAGACTTTTTTGCTACGATTTTACATTTAATAAATTTAGGAGCGAGTTTTTTACAAAAATATTTATCCTTATCGCTCAAGTAAAAGGTACGTTTCCAAACAATATCACCAACATTGAATTCTGCCGTTTTACGGCGAAGATTATAAGAATGACAATTACGCTTGTGTGCACCTATTAGCGCTGCCTGTACTCTCTCGAAAATAGAGGATAAGTAGCCTAGTGACTCAGCATAACTATCACGTGGCTCATGAATTATATTAGTATCAGATTTACTAGAAACATAATGAGAACCACAGGTTACCGTTTCACGCCCGAATACGATCATAGATGGTGTAAAACCGGTTACTTCGTTTACTGCACAATTCATTGCGAACTGAATTTTAGGTATAAGTGTATCCCATATGCGTTGATCGTTTGAAATGAACGTAGAAACAGCTGTTATTATAGTTTTATTATATCTTTCTACCGTATTTACATGAGGTGCATAAAACGGTGTGTAATGTAAATTTGGAATTTTATATTTATTTAACAAGTTTTTAAAAGTTGCGCTTATAAATTGTTTGCCATTGTCTAGTACTACGGTAGATGGAATACCATGTACCAGAAAAACTTTTTCCTCTAAGATTCTAGTTATTACGTCAGCAGTCGCACGTTTAATAGGGAAAAGTAAACAATATTTTGAGAAACAACAACAAACGACAAAAATAAAATTGTTCTGTTGCCTTGTAGGAGGCAAGGGACCAATCAAATCAATACTTATCATTTGAAAAGGTTTAGAACAAGACTTAGGTTCACCCATAAGACCCAAAGTTGCATGATTCTGATGCTTATGTGCGATGCAACTATCACAAGAATTTACCGCTTTTACAACATCGGAATACATTCCAGGCCAATAATAATTGAGGGCTAAACGTTTGAAAGTTTTGAAAATACCCATATGACCCGCCGTAGGGGAGGAATGGCTCTGAAGTATTACTTCGTTTCTCCGTTCAGATGGAACTACTTCCTTCCACTGAAATTCTCTGGTAAGAGGATTAAGACTCTTTTTGAAACGATATAATTTATTACTGATCACTTGATAGTCAACAAAGGATGTAGGAGACTGCGAACAACCATTAAAAATATTCAAATACCAAGTGTCATTAGTAGATAAGGAACTACCATCTGGGAGGAGATTACTATCGATATCCATAATATTAGGTGATCGAGAAAGAAAATCTGGTACAATATTATCTGAACCACGACGGTGTCTTATTTCAAAGTTATAAGAGGAAAGACGAACTCCCCACCTGGCTAATCGCCCTGTAGGGTTGTTCAGTTTTAAAAACCATTTCAAAGCAGCATGATCGGTGTACACAATAAATTGTTTTCCGTTTTCAATATAACACCGCCAATGTTCGATAGCAGATAAGACAGCAAGCGCTTCGCGCTCAGTAGCACTGTAATTTTTTTCCTGGTCCGATAAGGATTTACTATAAAAGGCTATGACTCTTTCCTGTCCCTCCTTGACCTGGCAAAGTACAGGTCCAATGCCGTAATCACTAGCATCGGCGTGTATTTCAAAAGGCTGATCAAAATCGGGACAACATAAGACCGAGGAAGAAGATAAACATTTTTTTAATTTATTAAAAGCTACATCCGCCTCTTGCGACCATGCGAACAGTGGAGCCTTTTTGCCGTTAGAAGTTAATTTATTTAAGGGAGCCGCTAAAGTACTAAAATCGGGTATGAACCTTCTATACCACGATGCAGCACCCAGAAAACGACGTACCTCTTTTTTATTTGTCGGAGTGGAATAACTTGTAATTGATTTTACCTTCTCAGGATCTGCATGAAGACCTTCTGAATCCACTATATAGCCCAAATATTTAAGTTTGTCTTTGAAAAAATTACATTTTTCTAAATTTATAGTTAAGTTTGCATATTTTAATTTGTTAAGTATTTTAATTAGAAGTGAAATGTGATTTTCAAAGGAATTTGTCACACATACGATGTCATCAACGAAACAAAAGACCTTGTTTTCAAATTCGGGCCCGTAAAATAAAATATCTGCTAAACGCTGTTGTGTCGCAGGAGCATTTGTTAAACCAAACGGCATGGATTTAAATTGAAAAGTTCCACGTGACGGAATGTAAAAAGCAGTTTTACAACGGTCCTCTGCCCTTATTGACGTCTGCCAGAAACATTTAGATATATCTAAACTAGTTAGGTACTTAGCGTCTCTCAAGTTATCCAGAATCTCAGAGATATAAGGCAAATTGTACGCGTCTTTTTTTGTTACCGAATTTAGTTTACGGCTGTCGAGACAAAAACGCAATTCACCATTTTTTTTAGGCGTTAAAATGACGGGATTAGACCAAGGGCTTTCAGATGGTTCAATGACATCTTCTGCCAACATTGCATCGACATGTTTTAACAAAATACGCTGTTTATCGGGAGACATACGATAGTATCGCTGACGAATAGGTGGACTATCACCTGTATCAATCGAATGAGTAATGAGTGAAGTTCGGCCGAGCCCTCGCCGTTCATAAGATATATCGGTGAATTGGGCGATGATGTCGTTAGCAGTAGCTCTCTGCTCATCAGACAAATGATCAAAAGATACCAAGTGACTGGTAGAACTAGGCTGTAGTTCCGAAACAACAACGTCGTTATTATTTTTCGTGAGTAAAATAGATTCCAATTGATCAGGGAACAACCCAAAACCCCTCCAGAAATCCATACCAAGGATTAAAGTTTTCTTAATACCCGGTACAATATGAGTAACAAGAGAAATAATTTTATTTTGAAATTCAAAAGGAAGTACCACTGAGCCAAGTGAAGAATATTTGTCGCCACCAGCGGTGATAAAATCCAGAGGTTTAGAATGTAATAATTTAGATTTATCCAAAAAAAGTTTGTGGGAATTATTACCCAAAATAGTTACACATGAACCAGTGTCTAGTAAACCAACAGTGTTCTTCCCGTTAACCGTAACGGGGATAAATGGAGTATAATTAATGTTAGAATTAACGATTGAGGAAAGTTGATATGAATTAAAAAATTTAGATACATAATTTAGAGAATTATGCCATTCATTTTTACATGTTTTAACAATTACTTTTGATTTTCCCCAACCGTATTTTTTACGTTTTTTGAATTTTTATTAGTTTTATTGTTACAACTAGGACAGTCTAAAACTCGATAGCCAGGTAATCCGCATTTAAAACAAACCAAAAAACGAGGTTGACGACAATATTTTAAAGAATGTGAATCTGTTCTGCATCTCGGACAGTATAATTTAGGTATAGCAGTACTAGTGACAGAAACAGCATTGACGCTCGGTTCAGCAGAATTACTATTTTCTGTCGAACATTGATCTGTATTTAAAACATTGTAAGTAGGTTTAAAGTACTTATGTTTTTTGTAAGAATTATTGCTATAAGAAGTTTTTTTCGAATTCGTATCATTGGGATATCTATAAGCAAAATCTGGCGCTAGAGTATTGGCAGTAATTTTAGGTGGTTCCGAAAATTCCTTGCTACGACTGTCATACTTCTCAAAATTTCTACAAACACTAATTAAAGAAGGAATATCCACAATATTGCCAGTTAAGAGTGAATTTGTATAACACGGCCTGATATTATTTAATAGTATTTCTAATTTAATAGACTCGCTGATGGGTACGTCCAGACAGGAAAATAACCCTTGCATTTTAGATACATAGATGGTTATGTTCTCTTTTTCACCTTGAGTACGAGCCCTAATTTCCGACATTAATTTAAAGTCATAGTTATGAGGACTGAAATCGCGTTTTAACAAAATACACAAATCCTTCCAGGAACGAACACTATCTTTAATTGAACGAAACCAATGCAAAGCATCATCACAAAATACCTCAAAAGCAAAAGAAAGTATTCTATCTTCGGGTATACCTCGACACGACATGAACTCGTCAACCTTCTGAATAAACGCCCTCACACAGGTTCGACCGCTATATTTAAACTTGCAGATTTCAGAAAACATTTTGCGTTCATTTATGAAATCCACGTGTTGAACTTCACGTGGTAATGAACACGTTGGCTCGACCACATGACACGGTACATTGGTAGGAATCGACCACGTGGTAAAAGATGCTAAGATTTTATAATTAGCGTGAAACATATCCCATACAACTTGAATTGATGATTTATCAGTAAGCAACGAAGTATTTATTCTTGATAATCTATGAAAAACATGATGCATAATAGATTCCGATCTAACAAACAGGTTTTTATCATAATGAGTTTGCAAAGTCAAAAGGTTATTTGAAACGCGCAACAATGAGCCATTACATGCGGTAATATCAACATCTGGCGAAAAGCACGACGATATTATTTCATCAAATGCCAGGTCTGACAATTTAGCAATTTGTTTACGCAATTCCTCAACCGTAATTGATTTTTCAGGCACAACACCACCTCTTACAAGCACTTCATATTCGAGCTCAGCCTTACATAAATGATTAAATTTGATAGCATAAGCCATATTTAAAAAAATTGATTGGGAATTACGCACACAAAGATACACAATTATTTGAAAAAAAATGAATCCGTCCAAAAGGTGATAAGAATGTGTTTCTTTTTTTTTTTTTAACAAAAACATAAGCACATAAAAGTAGAAGTTTTTGTAGGTTATTTAAAACACGAGGTGAAACAAGTGAGATAATAGAATAAAAAAAACACCGTACGCACCTTTCGGACGAAGAAAAGAAATATACACAGAAATAACACACAATTAAATAACTGCCAAGACTTAACCAAACCATGTACCATATAACCTCTATTGTTGGGCGCCGCTGTAACGTAGTCTACTAATGACTAGTTAGGTAGGCAGAATAAATAGAAACAATCGATAGATTAACAAAGGTATTATTATTCTATATATTTATATCCATTAAATACAAGGTAGTCTCAAGGCGTAGGTTGGTAGGTAGGTAAGTGGTTTGATAAGTCCTGGCGCAGTGAAGTGAGGAACACTTAACTCGGCGCTGGTGACCGCAGGCAAGAAGGCCGCGATGCTCGCGCAGGTCCTTTATATACCCCACAGGGGTCTGCAGTGGGGGGCGCATCTTGAGTTTGCGGTGGCCGTGCGGTTGCGACGTCACAGGGGTAGGCGACAAAAAAAAAAAACATCCCTACTTTACATGTAGGGGAGCTACCCGAAAAATTATTATTTATTCTTATATAATAATTATTCTACGACTTTCTTTGTATAGTTAACATACATGTTTATGCAAAATTTCAGTTTTCTAGCACCAACGGTTTCGTCGCTATGCCTCGGACAGACGGACGGACATACGGTCATGGCGAAACTATAAGGGTTCCTTGTAGGTACTACGGAACCCTAAAAAGAACACCAAGAAGGTTCCGAGTCTGAGTTTTTAACAAATTAAAAAAAAGTTGTATGATATATTCGGCACCATAGAGGTAGCAGTAAATAGGTTTAATGTTTTTTTTTAATTCACAAACTTAGTGCACACGATGCTCTAAATTCAATTTACTTTATCCTCTAGAGAATAAAAACGGCTTTTCCACTCAGATATTGAAGATTAAAAATATTCTTTCCGAGATGGTGGGATGAAAAAATGTTTTCTTCTATCCTATGGTTTTACACCAATAAGATGCAACTGTGACGCCTTTTTGGTTGGCCTGCATAAGGTCTTCTAAGGTACAAAGGGTGGGAAGTAGTGGGCAGGACAACAAATGTGCCATATTTTGGGTGGGCGATCCACATTCACAACTAGTGTTGGATGCGTTTGTGAATCCCCACTTGGCCAGGTTGTCTTTGCAGAATATATTAACTGATACTAATACATTAATACGTTTCTTTTGTAAATACATACTTATTATACATAAAAACACCCAGACTAAGACAAACCCCCATGTTCATGTACACAAAGATTTGTCTTAAGCGAGAATCGAACTCGCAATCTCGGTGTCGCAGGCAGGTACACTACGCACTCCGCCATACGGTCGTCAGTCTCATAGGAACGCATTACTGTCTTTCTCGCTTCTAATTATAATAAATTGTTCATCATTCATCATCATCATTCTCTCGTGGTCAAGTTCTAGACATAGGGAAGGTCTTTCCCAATTCATACCACAACACCTGGTCCTCCCCCTTTCGCATCCAGTTCCCTCCAGCGACTTTCTTCAGGTCTTCAGTCAGCCTGGCGAGGCAAATCGCGGTCTCCATTCAACACATCGCCACTTCAGTGAGCTTAATTTTATAAACTGTTACAGAAAGAAACTAAATGACATGGTGCCATTCACCGAGTATATATACATAAATCTGTTTTGGACTTCATTTTAGGCAAAGCGCTTTTATCAATACTATGGGGTGGTATTAAGCCATAGTTCTATAGATTAGGAATATTTTACTGCCTGGCCTTGTGGTGCGCCTCTCACCGTGAGATCTCGGGTTCGATTCCCAGGTCAGGTAAAGTGTTATTTGTGTACTTGCCGGCAGAAAATATACAATAGCAGCACGGAGTTGGGTTGTGTCTGGTGAATGGCAATAGGCTCACCCCCTTTACCATGGGACCTAAAACATAACAGGTGAAGTGTGGGTGTTACACCCCTCTGCCCTCCGCTTCTGGGTAATATAGGCGTGATGTTATGTAATGTTATGTTATGAATAGATGGAGCATAGGTGAAATTATCAAATGCAAGTTCGTAGTATTATTATGACATGTATTTATGTATGTTTATAGGTGGGTAGGTAGTTTTCGGATTAATCAGTGTCGCTGCCACTTAACCACAAATATATAGCGTGAATGTGACATGGCGACATTGATTGAAAACCACAGATTCTTGATGAAGCTGGTGTTAATTTCTAACTGTATTCTTTATTATACAAAAAAAACCGGCCAAGTGCGAGTCGGACTCGCGCACGTAGGGTTCCGTACTACTATCATCTAAATAAATGTTTTTCTTATTTTTTTATTATATTGGAGTTGATTAAATGAAAGGTAAAATGCGGTTTACGATTTATAACGTATTAAAAAAAACTAATTATTAGATCTCATTCAAACCAATTTTCTGTGGAATTTTGCATGGTAAATGTACCTACATCATATATTATTTTTACATTTATCATTCCCTTATTTTAGAAGTTACGGGAGGCGGAAACACACACATTTTTCCACTTTGAAAGCGTCTCTCGCGCAAACTATTCAGTTTACAAAAAAAATATTTTAGAAACCTTAATGTCATTTTTGAAGACCTATCCATAGAAACCCCACACGTATGGGTTTGATGAAAAAAAAAATATATTTTCAGTTCTAAGTATGGGGAAAAATTTATTGTTTTTTTTTTCTATTTTTGTATGAAAATCTTAATGCGGTTTACCGAATACATCTACTTAACAAGTTTCCACAGTATAGCTCATATAGTTACGAAAAAAAGTGGCTGTGACATACGGACGGACAGACATGTCGAATCTATAAGAGTTCCGTTTTTTGCCATTCGGCTACGGAACCCTAAAAAGAACACGTTTTCTGTAATATTTGTATTCTGACTGATGAAGCTGGCCCTAAATATCACCAAAACATAAGCCAGTCCCGCGAGCACTAATGTGACTATTTGACGACAGGTTAATCCAGTTATTCCTCGTTCACATTACCTCTCATATTAACGTTTAAAATAACCAACGATCTTTAAATAAATTGTGTTTGCTATAGGGATTTCTTAGCATGTCCATCTGGCGTGTCCAGAACAGGTTATTACCTTATTGGGCCGCAGGTGGCCCATTAGCCGATGCCATAATAAACTGAGTCTAAGGATGCTTGACATATAGTTTTATGTAGGTATGTGTATTGAGTGCACAGGTCCCCGCATCTTATATTCATAGGTTTATATCGCATGACCCGGCGATGGAGTAGGATAGAAGCCTCTTATTCTCCTTTCGTACTATAATATTACATGTGAGAAAGTGTCTGATAAATCTCTTTCGAATTCACAACCAAATTATTAAATCGATATAGATACAATAGACAATATATTTATTTATCAGCACAACAAAAATGAAGTTATTTGCTAACAAGTACAGTAAAATTCGTTATTGTGGGAGACTAGTGCCCAAACTAAGCCGAGGCTTGTGTTTCAGGTCACCAGTTGACCACCCTGGCTTACAATTCACAAAAATATTGTTACAAATATCTGTAGCATGGTAGTATAAAGTGTAACAATTAGGGTTAGGATATGGGTATAAGCGTAGTACGTGTTGGAGGGCGTATGTATGTGTGTTTGTAAGTGTAGTGTAATTGTTGGAGTGGGTGGAATGTGAAAAGAGAATGTGATATTGATAGTGTTAATTTTATTTGTAAATCTCTATTTTATACCAATTGTACCAATAAGTGACTCAGTCATCTCATAGTTTTGAGTCAGTAGCCACTGTGTTGTTTTTTTCTTACAGGCGAATTTGGTAAGGATATAGAGGGAAAGGGTTTTATTAATTTTGTTATAAAGAAAACCTCCAAGAATTTGCATGAATGATAAGAATGAAAATTAATATGCTGCTGTAAAAAGGAACAGAAGTAAATAGATTACGTTGTGTGAATGCTGTGTGATATTTATTTATCTATCTTTTATTTATCCCTTCTAGATGTCTAAAGGAGAAATAATACAAAAGCAGCGCTTGGGGCATAGACTCAGAGCAGGTTTGTACAGACGGCTCCCTACATAAACCTTCCTATACATTTTCAGTATAAGCTGGTCCCGCATTGCACGGGAAGCCTGTACAACGCAAGTCAATCGTATATTTCGGTTGATCGGTAGCCGTGTATACTTTAACCCTAATTCAAATATTGGGAAATTATTTTCCACTTGACACTACTGTAATATTTTTTTATTATTTCTTTATTGGCAACTCTAATTAGTACAAAAAAAAACCCCACTTCCCCCCTTTTTATAAAAATAAGGAGTTTTTTTTGGAATCTATAAAACCCTAGATTTAGGTAAGACTAAAAACCGTGACAAAAATTTCAATTTTATTGAAAATAATGTCCATTTGATTAAGGGTTAAGTTTAGGTCCCAATAGCAAGATTTCCAAGTGTAACAAGATTGAAAGGTCTATAATCAGTGGTCGAGTCGAGATATTCATTGCTAGCTTAGATCCGTCTCGTCTTGAAACAAGCCTTGCTCTGCTTCTCATTCACTTCTAAAAAGGGTTGAAAAACAGAAATATTTACTTTTGTCGGAGTACCGCGCGAGTGAAGGAGCGGGTGAAGTCTTATAAAAATAAACACGTAGGTCAGGACGTGTTTCATAATAGATGCAAATCAAATCATTTATTTCCATGGGCCCCTAGGCGCGCTTGAATACGTCAAAACAAACATCAAAATACAAAAAATATAAAATTAAAATTAAACTTAGCTAAATAATAATAATAATAATACTTAGTGTAATAAAATGATTTGACACCGGAGCTTAGATTGACTTTAATTCAACTTAGAGATTTGAATTAAAATCAATCCAAGTACCAGCTCCGATGGGTATTGCATCATGAGAAGAGCTGGTGAGAAACTCTGTGCAATCTTTTCAAATAATTCATACAATATTTGTTTGTTTTTTTTGACAAAAATTCTATGTGTAAGTTATAGCAACCAAATCAACATTATGGCTAAAGATGGTTATAAAGAGACAATAAACTTAAATATAGCAATGGAATTAAATTAATACTTATAAATAAATCCATAGTATATAAGGTTGCAAAATCTTACACTTCAAGTAGAAAATAAAGGAGTACAAGCAATGTGTGTATACTACTGTATAGTATACATAAGAGTTCTAAAACAGACTAAGAAAATAATTATAATAATACCAAAAACTATTTATACTCCAAAAAAAAAAAATGTACACACAGATTGCCTTAATTTAACAATATTTGAAATAACATGAAATGAGGTTATACAAATCAAATTTATTGCTGATTTTCACTACATTTGAGACCAACGATATTGTTCCTCATGTCATCATGTGCCATTTAAGGAATAACCTTACCACCAAACTGTCACACTACCAACCACTAAAACTTATAGACATGTTAAAGTTCAAGACAGTAGTGCATCTTCCCTTCATCTCGTTTATAAAAGCGCTACTACGTCCTAAACCACTTCTACCCCTAATTATTATGATTTATATACCTCTTCCACTAACAATAAATGTTCTCTCCATTTAGTTCCGAAGGCACTTTCGTTCGGTTTATGAAGACTCGTAAATACTCGCAGCGGTCGTAACATAATACCATTAAACCAAATAATTTTATTATTTAAGGTGATAAAACTGTTTACACGTCCGCGCTTTGTCGTCAAAACGTTGTATCATCTCGGTCGGCTCAGTGGTTATGCCGTAAAGAGTACCAGGTAGACAGATGGTTACCTTGAAATTCATAATATTATACTTAATCTAAATCGAATTAAAACGCAGGCGAAGCCGCGGACAGAAGCTTATGTGATATAAAATGTTCACATATTCATTAAAAATTAGTGCTTCATTTGGTAAAAACATAACTAGTTACATAGAAATGACAATATAATATGCCAATGTAATAATAAAATTATACCGACGTGACGCTTTTAAAATGATTATGAACGACATATTTTCTAAGAAAGTTACCGAAATAAAAGCATTTTGTCACTAAGTTTTACATTTAGTACTTTATCGCGCTAAGTATTATAAAAATACAAAAACAGGCAAGTAATAGTTATTATATTATAAATGCATTTTGAGAATCGCGTGCAATTTACTTCCACTGTTACGAATTCCAAGACTGATCTCAATAAAATCGACCCAAAGGCAATTAATGTTAGATACTGTTAACACACACATAAATCTATAGAATTCCAGTATAATGGTCCGACCACCTTATACTCGAAGTGTATAGCTTGACTAGATGTGATGTGTAACCGTATGTATTCACAACAAAATTGTATGGACATACACCAGAAACCACAGCGGTATATCCTCATTCAAACTTCATGCTAGTACACCTTTTACTTCCCTTTCGTGTCTCTTTCATACTTTTCCATCCAATGGTTGTCTGTAAGAGATTGCCTTTGCAGCGATAAGACCGCCATTTGTACTTTTGTTATCTACATATTCTTCTGTATTATTTTTCCTTGGTGTGCAATAAAGCTTATTATTATTATTATTGTTGGTTACGGTTCCGTATCTCGGGACTATGGAGTCCCGGACCTTTAGAAGGCATGCGTGGGGCCGAAGCCAACAGCGCAGAGGCCTGATTAACCATTTGCTCTAAATGTGATGGGACACAAACCGACGACTATCCCTGTTTTATTATTATTATCCTATTGAATAATACTCGAGTTCAGTTTGCATCTCATCTATTATATTCAATACGAGCTAGGTAGGTAGGCAGATATGTCGATAAAGAGTAGCCTACATAGAAATCTTAATAATAAGGCAATAGAAATGTCAAAGATGCGTGACCTTGTCGCCGCGCATCTGTCTAGTCAAACACAAGTGCGAGTTGAGCAATTGTCGTCTTAATGTCATCGCAAAAAGAATAATTTTGTTTGCAGGAATACAAGCGCATTTGTCTAATCGAACACAAGTGCGAGTTGAGGAATTGTCGTCTTAATGTTATCGCCAAAAAGAATAATTTTGTTTGCAGGAATACAAAAAGTGGTATTTGAAAAACGGCGACATGCGTCCCAGTGTTAAAAGATAGTCGATAGCATTTCTATTGACTAGTTATTAAGATTTCTATGGTAGCCTACGTCCTTCCTCAGGTTTTGAACTATCTCTATACCAATTTTGATCAAGATTGGTAAAGAGATAGTTCAAAACCTGAGGAAGGACGTAGGCTACATTCATTAGACATCCAAACAAAGTAATAATCATGTTTAGTTGTTTCATTCTATTGAAATCGCATTCCTTATTACTTTTAGTTGTTAGAGCTTTTTGATCTTTCAATTTTGAATTTGCTGTGTGCACATAAATGTGTTATGTTACGATTCAGATCTGAACTGTATATTATTAACTTTTAATGTAACTATTATTGTAATGTTTTTTGTGCACCAAATAAATAAATAAATAAAAAAAATTGCTTAGCTGTTAAAGAAAGAGAAAGTAACTCTGGGTGGCTGTGTGTTACAGCCACCCAGAGTTACTTTCTCATTTATGATATTAGTATGAATTATAAAGGATTTAATCGATTTAGCGTAGATATTGCATTGGTAAGTTGAATGCCTTATCTATTATGTACTACATAAGGCAGTATACTTAGTATTACAAAACACATTTAAAGCAACTCATATAAGAAACAACTTTGTCTATAGTCTGAAGCTTAATAATAATCATTTTGTCAACTTCAGATACTTGAAAGTCGATCCTCAAAAGCTTGTCAAAATTATGTCGCTACATCAAAGGATGTAATAATGATATAAGTGCCTAAATTCAGAAATTTGAGGAAATATGAAAAGTAGCTAATAATTAGGTTTTCGAAGTATGGTAATTGGTAGTTTATACCTAAATATTTATATAAAATAAATATTTAGGTATAAACTTACTTTGAAAATAAATAATTAAATAAATATTTAAGGGTTTTTGCCGTTTTTATAGATAATGGTACCTTATGTGCGCGAGTCTGACGCGAAAAAGCTTAATAAACATAAACAACACGGATATATCATGCATTATATACATATTTTTTCCACATAATGTTATCTATTTATAAAAAAAATATAGCTTTTTAAAAAAAGCTTGATCAAAAGTTAAGAGTATGTTGAAAACGGATCGAAAATGATAATTTAATTTTGAATTATTTACTTAAAGCCTCAAACTCACATTGAGGGTAATAAACAAAATAATGCAATATAAATGAAATAAAGCAAGGATGGTCGAAGTATCGATGGCGTCCGAGCAGGTGATGTGCCGGAGACTACGTCGGAGTGTTCGTTTTTGGCGAATCAGAGGTGCGCAGGTGCGCCGGCGCGCGCGCAGGTGGGACCGCGATCTCAGCACACGGCGTGTACAGGCTGCTCCTGATTGATCGATCGGACTAACCTTATTAAGTCAAAGCTAAAGTCAAATCATTTATTTTCATAAGCCCCAAGGGGCGCTTAAACACATTAGCAAACATTATAGTTACAGAGCAAATAAAAATAATCAAACGAATTAAATAAATTAAAATTTTACTAATAAAAAAAATATGATTAGAAAAATATCCTCCGTGTTTGGTAATAAGTGTTGTTTGGAATTTCCCGTTAGAAAATTTTAAAGAGGTTGTAAGTAACTGTTTTACAACTAGAGAGGCATGCATACCTATCAAGGAAGAGAAGTCAAATTTTTGCACCTATTAATATTAAAATTCACATATGAAAGTCAAAAATGCATATATAATATCTGTATTGATATGTGTGGATGGAGACATGTTGACGTTTCATATAATATAGCCAATTAAGCCGTTCTATTTTCTTCTACTTTTCTCTGAAAAGTACGGAGTTGAATTAACGCCTGGTGGATGGCGATAGACTCACCCCCTATCAAATTGGACCTAACATAACAGGTGCAGTATGTCATACTCAACTGCCACACCCTTTTGGATAATAGGACGCATGCTGTGTCCGCTTCTAGAAGGGAAAACATTATTTTTGTAAGTTAATTTTAAGCATGTTTTTTTCTTTTGCTATGTATTGTCCAGTTTAGTGGACAAAACAATAAAAAAAAAAAAAAAAAAAAAAAAAAAGAGGTGTGTCGTCAACGTTACGATTCATTATAACCTATATTGTCTGGTAAAGCTAAGCAGAGGTGTAATAAACGCATTAGTTTATCCTAGTTTAATTAAAGCCTTTGTAATAGGGGAAGTCTGTGTGTAAAGGCTATCAAATATCAATGGGACGTGTATCCCCATCAATGCGATGCATTTCCTAACTTGGGACGACTACTGAGTATGTTGTAATAGTGAAATCAAATCATTCTGTCTGGTTGGGCACATGCACTGCAATATTATTGTCAATATTCTAATTGATTATTTTTATAGCATTTAGCTATGCTTAGCAAATTATACTTAGAAATAGTTGGATATGGTTTGGTATGGTTGAATAAATTATGATTAATTATTATAGTGTATGGTATGGTACGGTACGTTTTTCATCAGTGGAGAGGATATTGATATAATTGTTAGGTACTAAAACATCGTATTATTATTAAATCACACACCTAACTTAAACTTTTTTAGAATGGTACAATGCTCCAGTTATGATTACAAATTTCATAGCATAGTGCCCTCGCACAGTATTACTCAAAGGAAAGAGGAAATTGAAGAACGGGTAAGTTGTTTAATTTTTACGAAACATCAGCGTCACTGATACTGAATTAATTGCTTTCTGAATCGTTCAAAGGTCTTGCCAGTATTCATAAAATAAATCAGTGCAACTCGTTCTATATTCGCATAAATACAAAAATGCATTTATAACGTCCACATAATAATTATCTCTAAGGTCTACCTTACTTCATTACATGCATTGCCTCTTCACTTGTAAAATCCTATGTGTATTCTCTTTGATTTAACTGCTCTCCGTGTCAATATTGATAATATAGATAATTGGTTATGCGTCCCAGGTGATTCAGCAAACATTTTGATCACCCTGTATTCAGTCGTGGTACAAAGTAACGTGCGCGAGATAGGACAGATGTCCGCGCGGCATATGCGCTTGCGCCGACAGCGACGGCATGGCCGGCGGAGATACCATGCGTGGAGCGACTGCACCCCTCTCCCTCCACCCCCTATTTGATCGAATGAAACCTATAAAATACATTGACTCCCAGCTAATCAATACCTCTGAGCTTATAATGACGTATCTTAGTACTTTGGAATTACCGAACATGTTCTAACGCAAATGAAAAATAAGATGATTTTATGATTCATAAAATTAAAGCTTTTCTAGGTACTACAATGGTACAATGTAATCTTAGCCCTTGTAGTTCAAACTCGGCGGGGACACTTTCATCTTTAAATCTTGTTAGATACAACGTTATTTATTATACAGTTTATATTTTATGGGATCTACACATTTATAGAAGGTCAAAATTAATTCTTTTTTTTACGTTTAAATCTATTTTTAATCAATAAATCTGAGCCAACTCAAACCCACATAAGTAAATACACTACCATAGGTACTATATTACTATACAAACTTTACCTAAACATTGTAGAATATGCTAATAAAATAATTCAAGCAAAACAATGACTTTACCAAGTTTACGTGTAATTACGGACTTAAGTTTATCTTTAAAAAGACACAATCCCATGTTGTTACATTAAAACTCGCACGCAACAACTCGAATACGGAACTTGTAGCTCGAAACGAGTTCATAATTGACGTATATTAATACACTTTAATATAGGAGCTTGTCTTGCAGCTGTCCTTAATAATAAGTTGGCTCCGAAAGTGGCAGAGTGTGCCCGTGGTCTAACCACCTTCGAAAACGCGCCGAACATCTGCCGTAGCCAAAAAAATGATGACTCGTGCACAACTATTAAACCCAATAACAAGATGGATACAAATTTAAAGAAACGATTGAATGGTTACGCACATGGAGTGGAAAGCTGAAGTGTAATGAATAGGTACAATGAACTTTAGCGTGAGCCGATTGAGAAAAGATTGTCATTATTGTAGTCATATTTTTGTGAAAGCTGGATTTGAAGCACCTCTGGGGTATTTAAAACACGTGAAGTTGTCAAGCTGTTAGAGCTTTAGAGAATATGGCACCGCCATCATCCCTCATGTTTAGGGTTCTGTAGTGCCTACAAGGAACCCTTGTAGATTTGCCATGTGCGTTTGTCTGTCTGTCTGTCCGAGGCATATCGTCGAAAGTTAGTGCTAGAAAGCTAGCATTTTGCATATATATGTAAATAAGCTCTGCCGACTGGCTGGTATAATTAAATTTTGAGAATATTTTTCAGGTACCTACTCTTCCTGTATATTGAGGATGATTTTTCTCTTGTCTACCCTATAGTGTGAGGCACCTATATAACTAATAGGTATTTTAAAAACATTGAGAACTCTCAATGTTTGCTAAGACAGCTTTTTGTTTTAGCATTTTATTTGCAAGAGTTTTATTTTGGGGTAATAGTGCCGGCCGAGGGTATGCAAAAGAGGTGTAACAGAAGCATATGCGGTCTAAAACAGACAGATTCGTGCAAACCATCATTTATTAAATTAAAAATATTGACCTTACCCGCTCTATTTACTTACGACGCAGTGACCATTGTAAAAAGGGACGTGAATAAATATGAAACTCTTAAAAGTGCATTATTTCAAAAAAGTGTATTTGGTATTAGTGTAAAATTATATGATAAATTGCCAAACTCAATTAAACAGATAGAATTTATAAATGAATTCGGAAATAAGCTTAGACATTTTTAAGTGATAAAGCTTATTACTCAATAAATGATTTTTAAATGACCAATTTTAAGTTAATTAATGTATATGAATAACGGTTTTATATTTTGTATTATGCATTTATTCTGTTTATATAATTTCAATTTATATAGTTTTAAATAATTGTATGTGATAAATTTGTTATTTTTTTATAATTTATGACTAATTGAGAAATGTAATATTGTACGCCGAGTGTGGCATGTTACGCAAAGATAGGTACTTAATGTTTAGTACATAAGAACTGTATCTTTAACACCTGTGACAAACAAAGAATAAATAGTTTGATTTGATTTGATTTGATTTGATTTAATTTGATTTACTTATTTATAATAATAACTAGCTTTTGCCCGCGACTTCGTCCGCGTAGAATTCGTTGTAATAAATAGTAGCTGCTCCTGCGCTTTGATCCGCGTTCAACCTTACTGCGCCGCTCCCGTGATATTTAGCGTAATGTTAAATATCTAAACACCTTAATTGAAAGTTAGACTATCAAACTAACTATCAAACTAACCTGCAGTACCTGACTACAGGGCGCGTAACGTAGGCTACAATGATATTATAGAACTATAGATATGTTACGTTCATAGAAATTACGATTTAAATCCGTTCCGAGCTATTCCAAATTGCACACATTGACAAATGTAACTGATAAGTAAAACAAAAGATACGAAATAGCACGCAAATTAAAGAGATAGCTATAGTTTTAATGATTGCACTTCAGTGGTACGCACGTGACTGCGCTCGACGCAGGCCACACGCAAACTAAACACAAGACGTCCCAATTTTTATATAATATCATTGGTAGGCTACCTTTGATCGATGTACCTACCACGCAGACGAAACCGCGGTTGAGAGTTAGTTTGATAGTCGAACTTTCAATTACAATTTTATTAAAATTGATTCAGCAGTTTTAAAGATTAGCCGATACAAGCAGACAGACAGACAAACAGGAAGACAATGCGATATCGGGCAAGCAATATACCCGAAATTTTAGCTTTAAAAAATATTGTTATTTTGACATTAAAAACAGATGCTTCAATTTTAGTTATGTGTATTGATAAAAGATGCTATATTTGTATTGATGATATGATTTTGCGGATGCCAAATTACAATAGATGGTATCTGACAATTTGTTATAATATGTAGTATAGGAATATAGGAATGTAAACATTTTGACATCAAAAGTTCGTTATTGCTTTTTGTATCTGAGAGATAAGAGCGCTGCCGCTGCCTCGTCAAATATTAAGCAGTAATTGCCACACTGCATTCCATTTTGATAGCAAATTATACCCGGCAATTACGGACACAGAATGTTCTACATTTATGAAATGATTTTGTATTGAAATTGTGGTGGCTTTTAGCGCGTGCTTCAGTGACTAAACATTGTGATGGATGACATCCTCGTTTTAGTATTTACAGGCTGGATACATTGTAGTGACGACATAGCGAATTTTATTGAAACCACAGCTACATGGGCAGTATTAATTTCCACAAAGTATTTTTTTTACGAAATAAGAAGTTCCCGCTGACCGAACAAATTGGATGATCGCAATGTTCAATTTGTTAAGAAATCGCGACGTATATAATACGTAACATACCTTAACATCACGCCCATATTACCCAGAAGGGTGTGGCAGAGGTTTACAACACCCGCACTTCACCTGTTATGTTTAGGTCCCATGGGTTAGGGGATGAGCCGATCGCCATCCACCGGGTATAACTCCGTGCTGCTATTGTAAATTTCCTGACGGAAAGTTCATAAATAACACTTTATCAAACCCGAGACCACGCGGATAGATGCGCATACGTTAACCACTAGACCATTGTTAACCATATTTTATAGTAAGAAAATATTTGATTAGGTAAGGTACGTAAAGGTACATAGAACGAAGCCGCACTAATCGCGAAGCATTTGTGAATTGTCATGGACAATTATAGACATGTATTTAGGTATACGTTTTGATATCGATCAGAACACCGTATTGTGTGTAACCAAAACGTAGTGTAACCTTTTGGTTACACACATTGCGGTGTGATAACACAAACTTACAGATTATCACATGTTAAGCCGAATAATTAACAAATATACAGGGTGTAAATGACATCGTGACGTAGCCGCTTACCAGTGATTCAGTACATGATTCTGAGACTCTGGGTTCAACATTTTTACACTGGAAATTACGACTCACCGGAAAATTAGTCTTATTTTTTTTTTTGTAAATTGGTAATGTGTGAGAATATGCTAGCGAAAACTTCACAGTGATAAATGCGAAAATCCCGAATTTGACCGAGATACTGCAATTGTATTGGGATAGTCTGGGGTAGAAAATCTCTAACTTTTATTAACGTGGCCCCCTTTCAAAGTTTTACTGTTGCCGGTGAATGTTTGTGAGACGGTGCATATTTTCTACAAAAAAAAAGAAGTTGCACTGAAACACCTTTGCTGCCAAGTAAATGGTAGCGTCGCCGAGATTTTAACGTTTTCCTTATATCTGCCAAATGTTAGGAAATGTCGAAGGCGCCGACTTTTATTCATGTCTTTCGTTTAAAAAACCAAAAAGAAGTGAAACCATAGTATCTTTGCTGCCAAGAGTTGAACGCTAAAGTCGACAAGTTTTTTACGAACTTTCTTAAATAACAAAATAAGTGACACCATCGTCGCCGCCAAGAGTTTGGAAGCGCCAAAGGCGCTGACATTTTAACGTATTTTTTAAATTTTCCCCCATTTCAAAATTGAATATAACCGAAACGTGCTACTTAATATAGTATTTTTCGCAAATGAATAAATGAATTAAAAGACGCCAATGCTCATACAAGATTACTCATTGTCCTTTACATTATTTCTTCTTGCTTCCAAGATTGATTTGATTTGCGACAAGATGACTTGATTTGCGAGTCCAAGCCAACATTTGTGTCCCTTACTATCGGAACCTGATAAAAAGCTCGTGGACTTCTACTTACAACTTGTGCACCCCCATTTTTTCACGCCTACATGTACCACTTTGGGAATCCCAGGACTCTAAGCTAACGTTACTCTTACATAAACAGTCGAAAAAAACGTGAGCAACTAATATTTTCCTCAAAAAAAATCATAAAATTTCCCGTGTATTTTCTTTCACACTAAGTCATGTACTGAATTATAAGTAAGCGGCTTCATCACAGTGTCATTTACACCCTGTTTAAGTATTTCATAATTCCGCAATGGCATCATACTCATCGGTTATCATAGCTCTAAAAAAAAGACAAAGGGAAGCTGACAAAAGAGGTGGTCTGATTAAAACTGAAATGTGCGACGGAACCTCAGCCGTGTGCACAATGTCTGCCTACCCGCGCCACCATACATTCAAAGATTAACGGAGACTTACACATTTACTAGAGGGTGCTTTCTCGAATACTTATAATAGTTTCTTAATAACTGGGCTTCACAGTTTCAAACAAAATATTTTCTTAATAACTGTGCTCCACAGTTACAACTACCATTTCAGATTGTACTTTTTTAGTTTTCTCTAGCGATATATCACAAGGGGAAGGGGGGTATAGTAAGATATCACGTGTATTATTTTTTTCGTCAAACGCGTGATTTCTAAACCGAAAAGCGGTTTAACCGATTAAATATGTTCATGTATTATACAATACATTTTCCTAGAATAGGATTAGATTATACAGGTAAGTATTTAAAAAAAATATAAAAAAAATAAGATTCAGTATAGATAATTATTTTAAAGCAAATTTTAGCTTTTTTTTCAATTTCGAGACTAGCAGCATACGAAATTCTGTATAGGTATTAAAACTACACGTGATTGTTTTTGAGGGGGGGGGGAGGGGGAGGTTAGTCTTAAATTTCACCATGTATCACCAAGGGGAAGGGAGGGATTAAAAAATGTAAAAAAAAACCACATGATTAATGGACAGCCCCAAATGAGAATGACGTTAGTAAAACTGTAATAAAAGAGAATAATCTAAAAAATGTTGCTTAGTTTTCGACACAATACACAATGACCTAAGTATCTTAATTCTCAAGTGAAGATTTAATACGGTTTTAGTACAATGGGACCCACCAAAGTCTCTTCGCCAGAATACATATATGAATAGAGGTGTTAAAAGGATTGGGTCCACTCTATTGAATCACACGACGTTGCATTCGTGCATGGGCTACTGTTACAGAAATACACACGTAGATATCTACGTTTACCGAGTAAGTGGATTGAAATGGATTTTGCAATTCGTCTCGTGAGTATAGACAATTTATTGGTAGTCAAGCTTTGAGCTATTATGAACGAGGTCGAGGGGAGCTGCTCCCCCGCCCCCCTCCCACCCTTTGTCTGCCGGTAAATAATATAGTGCTTGCACTATTCAGTTACGGTTTGGCGGGAATTTGGCACATTTGACATATGAGATTTTGGATGTTGATGGACATCATGTGTACACCTATGCAACTTTTCTAGGAGCCGTCGCCATGATCATTAGTGCATTTGAACAAATTAACCGAGGCGTTACAAAAACATAATATAACATCACGCCTATATTGGTTAGTAGGGTTTGGCAGAGGTGTTTATACACTCACATTTCAAAAATTATGTTTATGTTTATCGTCTCATGTCATTGGCGACTGGAATCAATTATTCCCGTGTAGAGGAACAGGGTGTGATGTTCCTCCACCACAAAGGGAGGATCCTCCGACCAGGCTCGGTGGTATTGCCTGGCGGACAGCTGTCCGACAGCACTCGTCGACACATGTCACGTGATTATGTGCGGATACCGCCACACCCGTTTTACTTTTGAAATGTTAGTAACGAGACCTTTATTTATATCATTCTTTATCAGCTGATACCATCAGCCTAGACCGAATAGCGAACGAGTAGAATCACATAACATCTCGCTATATTACCCAAAAGGGTGTGACACAGGTGCATAACACCCTCCTTTCACATTTTATGTTTTAGTTACCCTGTTATAGGGTAACCCTATAACCCTATCGCCATTCACAGGGCTCTATTTCAACTCTGTGCTGCTATTAAGAATGTAACACATTTGCCCGACCCGAGAATCAAACTCGAGACTTCGCGGTTAGCTTAACGCAAATTTTACCATTTTAAATATTAACGCAATGATGAAAAACTTAGTATGAGTAAAGTTAGTAAAACTTTTTTCGGTAGCTCTGTCAGTTTTAGCTCTGTGGCTGTCTGAGGGACGTGGATATTAAAAGGGTTGCGCATTTTTAACTCACGTTTGGCATTTTTTAGAAACCATTACGGCGAGCTCCTATCTCAGTTTGAATTCAGATTTGACCCCCGCACCCCTTGTAATAGACCCCTCCACCTCCCTGCGCCCTCGAATCTCCGCGTGCCACTCGCGTTTTGATTTTGATTGGAACTGAGCAATAATAAAATAATATCGAATATACTAAGAGCTGCGACGGCCAAGCATTCGTTATTTGAAAAAGCCTGAAAGTTTATTAAGTTTTTCTCCAACACGTGATTATAAGTGATAATAACAACAGTTTTTGACAAATATAGCCACTAGATCCGCGAATACAGAACATAGTCGCTTTTTAACAGCAAATAGATTAAAAGTGAATGCGAGAACAGTGAATACTGAGCTTGTAGTTACAAGCTTAGTATTCACTGTTCTCGCATTCGCTTTTAACAGTTGTATAGTTGTACAAAAACCATTCTTGACCGCTTTACCTACCACTTCTTTACTATTTGCAGACTGCAATTTAAATAAGGCATTTGTCCCACCGCAAGCGAGTAAACGACTAAGGATGAACAATTTTTCACTCAAAAAATGAACAATAAAGTTAAATGCCATTCCGCATGAACAAAAGAGATATTATATACATAGTTCATTTTATGCCGCGTCCACACCCAGCAAACGGGGGCGGTGGTTCCTATTTGAAGTAGTTTGGACAGCTAAGCAGATGACATCGATCGTTCGTCGGCGTTCGCCGGCAATCTAAGGCGTGGTGGTAACGTCAAAGGATTTGTTAACGTTCGCTGAGCCATCCAAAATAGGACCAATGAATCCCTTCTTTGGCCTTTGTTAAGAAGGTATGGCCAAAAAATCAAAACAACAAAAAAATATTCACTTAGTGAGGTGTCCCTCCGAGTGAGCAACAAACTATAGGTGTTGTAAACATTACTCGCTCGGTGATTCACTCACTCGTTTCTTGTTGCTAGGATTAATCTTTGCCCGCTCGTTGTCACCACGTTGCTTTGGGACCACAGCCTAAACTTCATTGATATCACGGACTGCCGTTTTTTTCTTTTAGAGCAAGGACGATTCAACAAGGACGGGTCGATGTTAAAATTGAATAAAACAAGATGTGTGTAAGATATTAAGAAAACGTATTTTTTATTTGAAAGGCCCATTTGCCATTATGGATAAAATATGACATCGTTCAAATGTTCGCCGCGGCTTCGTATGGTGGCATGAATCCGAGAGGTCCAATTTTTAATGACTCTGCTGCATATATCCGGCTGAATCTGAGCGATAGGCTGAGTTATGTTGGCTTTCAGGGCAACGGTCGATTGTGGCTTATTGGTAGACCTGCGACTTCAGAAAACTCTACAAGAAGAAGTCTAGCGGAGTCAAATCACACGATCTTGGTGGTCAATTCACGTCACCTCTGCGAGAGATGACCCTACCCTCAAACCGTTCATGCAGAATGTCCATTGTGTCGTTCGTTTGCTCGAACCTCATGTCATTCACGTCCATATTGTTCAATACAAGCCAAAAGAAATTGTTTATCATTGATCTGTAGCGCTTGCCGTTGACGTTGATGGCCTCGCCAAGGTCGTTTTCGAAGAAGTACGGACCAATGACGCCGCCAGACCAAGATCCGCATCAAACAGTAACTTTTTGTGGATGCATTGCCACCTGGTGAACCTCACGTGGGTTGTGGTCATCCCATACACGGCAATTTTGCTTGTTAACAAAACCATTCATACAAAAATGTGCCTCGTCGTTAAAGATTATTCTTTTGCACTAACACTTTTGCGTTTTGCACTAACGAACACTCATTTTTATAATAAAGTTTTATCATTTGCACAAATGCTGCCCAACCGTGTAACTTGCCATGGTGATTTGGCATCAGTGACTGAATAAGAAAAACAGATTTGACAGATGCCGCCAAAACAAAATGGCCGCCACAGATTATTAACATCGACCCGCTCTATTTGAAAGAACCTTCACATTTTTTTATCAATGCCATCTGTAAGTTCAAAAATATAATGGCTGGTCTATGTTATCTATAAAAAAGTAATATGTCAGACGTAAGTTTTTGGCAGAATTCATAATTTTCATTTACATTTCCCTCAGAACAACGTATGATTCGTTCTTCTGAGACATTTCCTTTGCGTTATTATATAACCTAAAATTACGTTTTTTTTTTAATTTTGTTTAGTTTAGTATTAATTGCCCGGGATTGTAAATCCTCATAGATCAGTACAATTTATTTTACGAAACTAATGCTCAAGCAAAGTAACACAGATTCTCCCCGTCCGGAAGGCCGTGGCCGATTGCAAAGGATGATTGAAACGGGTTGGAGAACTTGGAGAGCAGGTTAGATAAAGGATAAAGGTATACTGGTGCAAAAATGCATTATTTCAGAATGTTAAGTCCTACGACGAAAATAAGGACTTTATTAAAAAATGCATCGCTTTTTAATTTATACGGTATGTACACTAACTGTTTATAAAAAAAGAATATATCAAATATATTGTCGCTGAGGATTTAGGAGTTATAAGATTTTTAAGAGATCACTTTGTGAATTTATTATACCGAAAATATACGTTTTTGATATACGTTTAAGTTAACGGCTCAGAAAATTTGTAGGGTTGGGTACTATATCGTGTATTTTATTCCACGTAGTAATTTAACTCAGGTCGAGTAACTTTTGCGTTAAAATAGGTCGTTTTTATCAAATGTTAAGTCCCACCTCGGCCTAAGTAAGTATACGTGGTGTGTAACATTTTTGCTTGGATTTTGAGTACATATTGGGCTCGGTATTATTAACTAGGTGGCAGAGCCGACCGCATTAAGTGGGCTCGATGGGAATCCCCATAGCTATTCTATAAACAGAATAACACAAAAAGAAAATCTGTCAATGGTTCCCTACACCGTTAGCGCTATCTTTAAAAAGGCGAATCTTACCGATTGAGTTCGAATCAGAATCCTTTGACTTAGCAAAGGTCTCGGGTTCGAAACCACGGCACACACCTGTGCCAGTGAATCGTCCCTACAATATAACTATTAAATATTATTTTAGTAGCGTTTTCCACTTCGCAGCACCTACTACTTACATATTGCGTTTATTCCCACTAGTTCGATTCATTAGTTCGATCGTCGAACTAGTGAGATTTTTTTTTCTCTTTTGTCCGACCGTCGAACTAGTGAGATTTTTTTTTCTCATTTGTTCAACCGTCGAATCGTTTATTCCCACTAGTTAGTTTGTTACTATGATTTCGACACATTGAATACACTCATTTATTTGTCAGTGTCCATATATTTGCGCAAGATGGGTAATTTATTTAATCAGAAGACTTTGGTTGTACTATATCAGTACAACCAAAGTCTTATTTGTAAATTGAATATTTTAGGCGTATATACCTGGATATTTTGTCTGTGACTATATAATATATAAGGAGCCGACTGTACACAAACCACTTTACAATCCGATAAGTTCTACGATATGATCGAATGTGATAGGTGGCTTTCCAGCGCATCCATTACAAGTTAGCCTAACGCTTCTCTCGAGTCTGTCGCGCTGAAATTACCTATAACTGAACTCTATGCAAATGCAATACATGAAACATGCATCCACACATCACAACCTCCTTTGAAACAGTCTGCAACTAATTTGTGAAGTGACGTATGTTACCGCAAATTCCTGATTTCAGAGCTACGGAAATTAGGTTTCTGCCATGTCTATGATTTGGTACGCGATATGAGGAAAATTCGATTCGAACACTTATTTTTAGTTAAGGCTTTAAAGGACTCATGAAAGATTTTGTAACAATTAATTACATGTAGGTTAGGTACCTATCTATTAGAAAAAAATCTTATAAATAGAAGTAGTGTTATTAGGTACCCGTTTTGTGTATGAGTATTAAAATTTTTGCAACTGAAATATATCAAATATTTAAGTTTGGCAGTTGCAATGGGACGGGCATGTTTCAAAACATTATAATTTCAGAGAGAAGGAAATTGTCTTAAAACTCAAAATTGTATAACTTTTAGAATGACACTAACAATTTTTGGGAGTAAGGTGTAAGTATAGTTTTAGTAACAGTTTGGAAGAGGAATTAGTATCGCCTTAATACCTGTAATTAATTTAACATTCCATAATATCACGCCTATATTACCTAGAAGGGTGTGGCAGAGGTGTACAACACCCACATTACACCTTATATGTTTTTAGGTCCCACGGGATAGGGGATGGTCCTATCGCCATCCACCGGGCACAATTCCAACTCTGTTTGCCCGACCCTGTGATCAAACCCGCGGCATACGCTAACCACTAGACCATCGAGGAAGTTTACCTGTAATTTTGTGTGAGCTTATATTAATACGCATCTCATACACTTACAGAATACATAATACAGAATTTCAAGAGGACGACCGCATGGCGGAGTGAGTAGTGTACCTGCCTGTGACGCCTAGGTCGCGGGTTCGATTCCCGCTTAAGACAAATCTTTGTGGGGTTTGTCTTAGTCTGGGTGTTTCTATGTATAATAAGTATGTATTTACAAAATAAAAGTATATTATGTATTAGTATCAGTTATTCTAATACCCCTGGTACAAGCTCTGCTTAGTTTGGGACTAGATGGCGATGTGTGTAAATTGTGAGATGTGAGAATTTACAGAATATTATTTTCAAAACTAAAGGTTAACTATAATAACTAATCAAATTAAGGTAAAAAGCAATTACGTATTGAATTATATCGTAAATAACAATAGATTAATTTCAAAGTTTTCAGTGTGGAAAATAAAAAGACAAAGGCAATAAGAAAGCCGGCGCAGCCAATTGTCAGTTGCAGATGTTGTTTTAATGAAATACAGGCCAATATCCACGCTCTGATTAGATATCTATTATACGTACTTTAGCTATAGCTAGGAAAAGCTCGTGGCTGCGCAAACCACTAGAACAATGAAGCAGTAATATTCTGCAGCTATTTTATAATAATTTATTTATTTTATTTTATTTTATTTGGAAAACAAACAGTTATAAAATATCTACATTAATTACAACATTAACATCTGTTGACCATTTAAGTTTTTGCATTTAAATATTTAGGGCTTGATGAAACAATACAAAAAAGAATTTAAGGAAAAAATAACAATATTAATAATTCAAAAAGAAGTAAGAAAACACAATGTAAAAAAAAAAACGCTTAGATTAAACAACTATAACTTACAATATAACTTACAATATAACTTACAATTAACTTATAATATAACTTACAATTCTTATATACATTATAAACAGTCAAGGAACCGGTTCAAACCATTGGCTAGCCATGTTGTGATTGATAGTTGATGGGCTTCTGCTAAATAAGTCGAATTCTGATAGTTTTACCTCATTTACAAAACTCGCTGCCCTTACGAAGAATGATAAATAATGATGATAATCCTGCAACATCACTATTCTATAGAGTGCATGGTTAGCGTAGTGGTTAGAGCGCTCGCCTCGCCGCTTTCAACTGAGCTGGTGATGTTCGATCGCCACATGGGACAAATATTTGTGTGATCCGCAAAATCTGACTCTGGGTGGGTGAAATATATGCTTGTGAACACCTCGCGACACAGGAGTTATTCCAAGTGCGGGTGTCGTTTTTCTAAGAAAAATGTCAAAAGGTAAGTACTAGACTCAAAATAGCTTATAGGGGTGAATTGCACAAGCATAAAAAATACACGGCAAACGTGAGAATGGTAGTGCAATGTGCTGATTTTTTATTTAATATATTTTTTCTCAAAAAAGTAAGTACTTCTCTACCTTGGCAAAAAAATCATTGATTTCTACCTAATAATACCTACTACAAAAGAAATTACAAAGTGTCATTTTATCATCACGGTGGCCTGTCCCGAACCCACTTCCGCTCATAAAATACCTTCCCCTGCAAATATATTCATAATATGGATTTAAATCGGTTGTTTTATCATTAAATTATATATATTCGATCAAATAAAACCATTTTTGTTTGTTTATCTTCTTTCTCATGGATTTGACAGGCAGTCAACTTTTGTCTGGAAAAAAGTTATCATTTCAGAGGACAGTAAGTTTTAGTAGAATAGCCACGTCAACATTGCGTTGTTATGCCCTTCTCACCTTTCCTCACTTCGGATCAGGCTGGCTCAAGCTCTAGGCGCGATCGCACCAGTCCCAATGTCCTGCGGTTTCCCGCCACAAAAGTAAGTTTATCATTTCAGTGATATGGGGACAAAAGTAGGATCATTTCGGTGGCTGTTATAACTTGAGCTAGATTCCTTTAATTTGTTTCAAAATTGTGTATTTATTTTGCCGTAAGTACTGATTTGCTTGAGTAGTGTTCATATTGTTTTAAAATTTTTATCACACAGTAAGAAACGGTGCACAGTTTATCATTTTAGTGGTAATTTTTTATCATTTCGGTGGACACTTTTCATTTCAGTGGACTCTAAAAAATTCATCCTTGAATATTTATGTAAGTTTTGATGATATTTGATGTCCACTCACACACAATGTTATAAAATAGGCTAAAGTTTCATTTCTCACTTAAAATATATATAGATAGCATTGAAATTAAAAAAGTCCACCGAAATGACAAAAAAAATTGCTTGTTGAAATTGACCCATAGACATGAGATAAGATATTCCCAAACAAATTTCACTTGTTACCATAAAGTTCACAACCTAAACCAACTTATGACCGCAGCACCAAAGCAAACTTGCGCCTGAAGTTGAAGTGTTCAGCTTCCAGTAAAGCCTCGCCGAGCTTCCTCTACACTTATTCAACTTCCAAGTTACAAGCTGCGACGTTCTTTGGTAATTTCCAAGAAATCGACAGCTACACATTGTTTGTGTAGTGGAAGTATTAGTGCCTTATCATACTAGCGGATTGCGAGCGGATTCAAAGCGGAGCGGGCGCGCAGCGAATGCGTCGCGAACACGCAGCGGCTGCGCAGCGGAGACGTCGCGGACGCGTGGCGAATACGCTACGTTTTCGTCGCGTGATTGTAGCGAATTTACGACGTACAATACACTCAGTAACAAAATTGATTCCGACGAGGAAACACTGCTGTTGGCTTTGTTACTTCGGAAACGCCGGCGACGAAAACGAAAGCATCGACGAATTTGGGAAGATCCATTATCAATTAATCGAATGGAAGAGAGCGACTAATTTGTGTTGTTTTGCAAACGATTAAAAAATAATCCTAAATAATTTCGTTCCTACCTACCATAAAACAAACATAAAATATTTAAGCAAGATAAAATCCCACAAGAATACGTTAAGATGCAAAATGATTTGACATTTGAAAAAAATATTTTATTAAGTTGGTTGGCTGGCGTTTGTACGAGACAGTACAAAATGGCGTCCACGCCGCGCGTCCGCAACGAATTCGCTGCGAATGCGCGGCGTGTTCGTTGCGCGCCTGCAACGAATCCGTTGCGCGCCCGCTCCGCTTTGAATCCGCTCGTAATCCGCTAGTATGATAAGGCCCTTAATGTTACATAACTTCACGCCTCTATTACCCAAAGGGGGGGTGACAGAGGTATACAACACCTACACTACAACTTTTATGTTTTAAGGTTCCACGGGATAGGACATGAGCCTATCGATATCCACCGGGTACAATTTTTAAATTACGTGCTGCTGAGTTTCCTGACGGAAAGTTCACAAATAACACTTTGGCCGACCCGGGAATCGAACCCAAGACCTCGCGTTGAGAGGTGTATACGCTAACCACAAGACCGTCGAGGCAGTTGACCTGTAATTACGAGCCTATGAGCAATAACGCAATAAAAATAAAACGCATCTGATACAAAACCTGGCACCGAAAGTTACAAAATTTACAGAATATTGTTTTCAATAATGTTTTTCAGCTAAGAAATAATACTATCGTCCGTCTCGGCAATCTAAACTGAAACCTTGCGGTGTAACGCCAGCCCGCGTCGACACCGCTAGAGTCGAGAGCAACGATGCAGTACAAGTATTTAATTGTAGATGTTTATTTACTACAATCACGAAAAAACTACTTAAAAATAATTATTATAGGCACGCTTTACTAATAGATAATTCTGACTAATAATATTGCAATGAACTAGTTTTATATGTACTCACCAGTGTACTAATTAATAAAAGATGGTTTTGCTGCCTGAATAAGCTGAATAAATAATTATTTATTGCCTGAAGCCGATGTGCATAAACCTACTTCTATAAATTATCAGAAATACTTACTTATCGATCTTCTTGTTAAGTGAAGAATTGAGCATGAGTAATGAATTTATGGAGCTTTATTTATTTATAAAGGAAACTCAACAGCTTTATTACAAGGACATGCTTTGTTTATAACTAATAGAATGCAACCAGCCTCAGCTGATTACATTTACAATAAGTGTCTTAACCAATTAAAGAGTTCCATGACAGAGCATGGCAAAGCGGTTGTAAATATATTATATTTTATTAATAAATACATAAAATAAATTAAAAATAAAATACAATATATTTATATTAACAAGAAACCCATTGAATGCCGAGGTGGACCCTCAAATCAAAATTGGTAGCCACCATACAAATGGTCATCTACGTAATATAACGTAGTTGGCTTCACGGATACATATCTCTTGAAGGACGCCAGAAAACGTATTATTACGTATACGGGTTATTGCGTAGATTGGTCCAGACAAGAAAAAAATTATTAGTGGTGCCTATCCACGCAATAATGCGTATTTAAGAATTGTTTTAAAATTTATCATACTGATCCTAAACTTGCTTAATTATTTTTATTTTTTTATAGAAGTGTATTGTTATGTTTATTATGGTTGATTTAGTAAGAAATATTACTGTTTTTGTTAAAATAATGACTAGGAAACATATTGATCTCATAAGTAGACTGCTTAGTTTTTGGTACCAAAGTGTCTTAAATTTAGATATTTGGAAACAATAAAGTTACTATTTTTTTATGCTGTGTTCTATTTGAGATGCCAAAGTATACGAATATGAGCGTTCCGAGAGGCCAAATAGCATAGTTTGCCATACAATCAACAGAGAACATCTACGTACTAACACGTAGTTGGCCTCTCCTAATAACATCAGCTACGAAATATTACGTAGCCGGCAGTCAATGGGTTAAAGTAACATCTCACGCACATCGAAATTTAATTATTAGTTTTAATCAGAACTGAATGATAATTTGAAGCAACATCGAGGACGTACTATTATATAAACGAGCTTTTTAGAAAAAAATGTGATACTCGTATTAATATATATATGTCACTATGTGATAAAATAAATTTATTGTTTTCTTTGAATTCATAAATGTCGTCATAAATGCTTGGCGCTGGTCAGTCATGGGTCGTGGATCACCTAATTAGTTCACCTTGGTGTACCACGGGCACTTTTTCTTGCCCGTGGAACAGCTCACTTATAAGGACCATGCAATTGCAATACGCCTATGGGCCGTGGAACACCTATAACCGGGTTACTTCTGGTCCACAAAACAAATATAAAAAAGGACAGTAAAAATAGGAAAAAAACAACTTAAAATATATTGTAACAGGTAACACAAAAAAAAAAACACCCACATATCGTATAATAATAAAATTGTAAAAATGAAAAAAAAAAAATTAAAATATTATTCTTGCAGTTAACACGAAAACACCCACGTATTGTATAATTAGCGTGTAAGTATTGTTTTGTATGAAAATGAAAAAAAAAACTTAAAATATAATTCTAACAGTTAGAGAAAAAAAAAACACTTTTTAGTAACACTCACACACACGCATAACCAGTGTAGTCAGTCTTCACTATGGCGTAGAAATTTTAGCCCTGCAAACCTAATTGCGTTGCCACTTGCCACCTGTGCTATAACTATCGTAATTTTTCTAATGCTACACCAACCGAAATTTCTCCATTTAACAATTCTAATTGTATTTCTATGATGTCTTCATCATCTTTTATGTATTTATTTTTTCTTTTGTTATTGTGTACAGGACTGGATTCAATCCGTTTCAGCTCAGATAGTAGACGTAGAATTGAAGTATTTGTTTTATTTATTTTTTTATTTAGTTTTGCATGAAATGATTCAGTCACATTGTTTGTTCGGTGTCTTTCACCGAAAACCGATAATATTGAAGAAAAATTATTAGACATCCAAAATTTATCGATGTATTTAAAAAAAGGTACCAGTTTTTCTTTAAACCTCCCTTCGGATTTTATAAATAATAATCCTTCAGCAATGTATTCGGAAGGCAATAGCGGCAAAGCGAAGGTCAAGCCAACCAGCCTTTTTTCCTTTTTACCATTTAAATTTAATTTTTTAGCCTTTTTCCATATGGCCTTACACCAATGGTAATAACACCCCGCCAATTTAATATCAGGAAAAACGCGTGTAACAGCATTTATAGCGCCTTGCTCGAAGTCAGAATGGAACTTCACAGGTTTGAAGTTACTCAGTTGTCGTTTGATGAGTTCAAACACAACAGTATAGGTCTCTTGCTTCTTATTTGGCATTAAAGCATAAATTAATGGTGCTGTTTTCGTTTTTGTGATACTGCTACCCATTTCGCCATGTAATGTGTACAATTGCGTAAATGGTTTAGGACAAAAAACAAATGTCGCATCCCCGAAAAATTCTTTTATTTCTCCAATTTTCTTCCTGTTAGCAATACTACAAAATATTATTATACGTAAACCTTCGTTAAAATAATCCGCCAAAATAAAATCATTGTATTTATATGGTACAGCCACTTCATCGTAACTTTTAAATATTGTTTTATTAATTCCTAGGGACTGATTTCTTATTTTGTATAAATTATGTTGTACATTTGATAATGAAGGTATGTCTGTAACCAAATCAAAGCCCAATTGCTCAATATTTGATAAAGTGTCATTGTACAATTTAGGCACTGGATCCGTGGATTTAACCACATGTTCTCTTAGCTTTACAAATTCTTTGTCAACTACATTTTTCGCCAAGTTTTGTATGCATAAATGGTCTTTTTGTTTTACAACGCGGTTGTCTGGTTGTCCTGAAATAAATATGATGTAAATTATTTTATTTATTTTAATAATTTACCCTTTTATGTTGGAAATCAATGGATATGTTTATCTAAGTATCATTATTAAGTATATTTATATACTACCCGTAAGCGAAAAGTTGAGTGTTGAGACTTGCGCTTTCCGCCTGCTTTGACCTTAGGTAGAGCGCTGAGTTCTTACTTTTCACGTACGGGTAGTGTCGGGTAGTATTTACATTAAAAACTACTGAAATAAAATAAATATAGTTTTACCTGTATAAAAACGTTTCCTTTACATTTTTTTTTATATTGAGAACAACGCCAAAGTACCATACCGTTTTTGTTGGTTTTAACTTTATAAAATTGATAGGCATTGTACAATAAAACTGTGCCGCCTTTTCGTTTTACATAACAAATATCGTTTTCCAAATTTTCAGACATAATAAAATTATATGCTTAACGGCTTTACGACTTTACGACGTGAAAATAAAATAATTTATTACACAAATGACAGCGCTAATGTCATCTTACTAAAAATAATTTTTAAATATCATAATTAAAACTATTATAAAGGGATCGAGGAAAAAATTGGTTGGATATTACTACATAGGTGAACCACGGGCAAGATTAAGTGCCCGTGGTACACTTTGGTGAACCAAGGTGTTCCACGGGCAAGAAAAAGTGCCCGTGGTACACCAAGGTGAACTAATTAGGTGATCCACGACCCATGACTGGCGCTGGTTTCATGATAATGAACTACGTATTTTTATTCAAAGTGACGCAAAGTGTACCTATATCAAATCTACAGCCTTTGAGCCAGGCTCCTGTACAATCAAATTGCTATAAATTAATTTGGTATTATTTTTATTTTATATTTTTATGTTGTGAATTTCAATGTTTGTTTGACGTGTTTAAGCTTCCCTTGGGGCCGATGGAATAAATTAATTATTTGACCTATTTCCTCCAGCATTATTATATTAACTATACAAAATCTACAAATTTAAACAGTGGCTTATTAAGTTTAGACTAAGTTGGAGGATTCGTTTCCAAATATTAATTATGTAGAATTAAAGAAAATATGAACCAGTTACATAATTTAATGTTATCTTTTACATAACATAACATAATTATTACTACCCAGAAGAGTTACAAGTTACTGATGGTAAAGGTTCCGGCAGGATTTTCACCGTCTCTCCATGGTCTCTCCTCTAACTTGTTTTGTTACCAAATAGTAGCTAGTGATTGCACAAAGGTTTGATGGTTAGATTATACCGCGAAATTTAGGAAAATGGAGTATTATCGTAGTCCTCAAATGTAGCGATGGATGTATTATCTTGTATAAGAAGCAATTCTTATTTATATATTTGAAGATAAATAAGATATTCAATATCGATATATTTTTTACTCTTGAAGATATTTAAGAAAAAATATACGAGGGGTCATAATAACAGCACTAGAAGCCAAAACATATTTTTTTGAATTTTTGTCTGTCTGTCTGTCTGTATGTTCGTACATCTATCGCCATCCACCGGGCACAATTCCAACTCCGTGCTGCTATTGTGAATTGCCTGACGGAAGGTTCACAAATAACACATTGCCCGTCCCGGGAATCGAACCCAAGATCTCGCGGTGAACAGCACAGCGCACCGCGTCGCGATTGGGGGTGTGGAGATCGCATATGTCCAGGAGTATATATTCACGGCCAAAATATTACAGTCTCCTTTGAGGCAGGACAAGATAATGAAGTTGCCAGGCGCACCGAAAATGCCCAAAGGAGCTTTTTCTTCCACTCTCCTTAAAAAATAGACTCATGGACATGTGCGTTCTGCCTACCCTCACCTATGGAGCGCAGACTTGGTCACTAACGAGCCGACAGAAATTCGCACTCGGGATCTGCCAGAGAAAGATTGAGCGCTGCATTTTGGGGAGTCCATCTAATAGATCGAATTCAAAATTAAAAAATTCGATCCACTACCCAAATTGCAGACGTCGGCTACACGGCGGCGAAACTGAAGTGGAACTGGGCTGGACACGTATGTCGTATGCCAGAAGAGCTATGGACCAAAACCGCAACAGAAGGAGATGGTGGGATGAATTGGATTCATGACAAATTGACTGGACACTACAAACCGCAGACAGAAATAAGTGGAAAAAGGGAGGGGAGGCCTTTGCCCCAGTGGGACACTATAGGCTCGCAATAATAATAACTCCAAATATGTAAAATGTAAGAAGAGAAGAAATGTGAGTACCCATAGAAAAATCATACAGGTGCTAATGTACATCTAATTGCTAATAATATAATCTAATTTATTGTTTAAAATATTAATATAAATTGTATAAGTACACGGGACTGATATACAATATTTTATTTTTTATGATATTTATTTATTTATTTATTACTTATTTTTGGAATTTAGTCGTTGGAGCTCGTTTACTTGTTTATTGACATCCTTTGTTCCTCTATTAAAAAAGCACAATTAGCAAAAATGTGTCTCGTATTCAATACGTTATGACTTGGTTTTCTCAGTGCGACAATCTTACCCTGCCGTAACACAGTCTTCGACTAGCGTGGACGGAAAGGAACCTTATCGCAGTATACCGCCAATCTCAGAGGAAATTAGATTATTTCCTCAGAGCCGTCAATGTTGTTAGTAATTGTTCATAATATTTTTGAAGTTCATAATATGGACGATTTAAAATTACTGGTGTTAAAACAATGTAAAACTTTTAATTTTTAATGTATGTTATATTTAAACTGGCATCTAATCAGTGCACATTAAAACATTGCCTTTTAACAATTACATTAAGTAGATTAATTAAGTATACTCGTATTATTGGTGTACTGCACCATTTATTATTTATATTTATTCTATTCTATTCTATTCTAATTTCAAATGAGATTATCCTCACTCTTGAGGAATCAGCAGGTGCTGTGGTGGGTTATTCAAATAAGGAAGAAACCGCGCCATACCTACTACAACAGTTTTTTTAAATCTACTTACCAAGGGTTTGACTTAAATGTTGTAAATTTATATGGAAAGTTTGCAAATTTCGATGGGAATTAGCAGACAAATATTCAGTGTGTAAATGACATCTTGATGGAGTCGCTTACCATGATTCTGAGACCATGGGTAAAAGAAAAAAAATAACGTCATAAAAATAGCTAATGTATAAGAATATGCTTGCAACACACTTTAAAGTGATAAGAAAATAATTTTGAAGCTCTAATTATGAAAATTTCAATCAAAGGTATTGTGATATTCTAGAATAACGTTATTCTTTTATAATAAGTTATTTTCCTCGAGAAAAACATAGATTTTCCTGTGCTTTTTTTGCACCCTGGATCTTAGAATCATGTACTGAATCATTAGTAAGCGGCTTCGTTACAATGTCATTTACACCCTGTATATATAAATCAAGGGCAACTTTGTGAGTATGTTTGGAAGTGTACCTACTTATAAACGTAATTATTTCAATTTTAGGTACAGGTCGCGCGGTGGTTTATGATCGCTCGGCAAAAATGGAAAGGGATGCGCAGTGTTCAATTTTAAGGTCTATTTGAAGGCGTGCGGAGTGAGGGGGGCGGATGTGCGCCGACGGCGAGCGATCTTAAACCATCGCGCGACCTATACTCGTTCAGACAAACATTACTGAAATGATTTTATATAATAAAAGGCACATAGATTACGTTACGGATCTACTTACAGCTTAGATTAACAAATAGATTACTTTTTGGTGCCGGCAACGTAAAGGCGGCTACAAATCAGCCTACACATTTCCAGTTTAAGATGGTCACGCGTTGTATAGCTTGCCCACCAGCCTATACTGGAATTGTCACAGATATAGATCTACATAGATAACGCAGATGCATGTACTTAGCGTGTCTCAACCCCGACCAAGCGTCGAGGTTGGTCGCCTCTAACTTCAGTCCACGCGCGTCTTTTGTCAGAGAAAATCATAGCGGACGGCTCCAGTTGAACGTACTGGGCGGATTGGCATCGGCGTCATCGGTGTCTTTGAATCGGTTTGGATTTCCCGTCACAAAAGGTATTAAAAAGTCGGCACGCTTGGCTTCAACACAAATCGTGATACTTGCGTTATCTATGTAGATCTATATCTGTGGGAAGTGTATAGGTTGATCGGTAGCCGTGTCTACGTCACGAAGTCTAGTGGTAAACCAGTACTCTGACGATTAGCCACTGCTAGTTTATCAAGGTGATTCCCGATTAATTTGTCCGTTGCCGAAGCAAGCCTTGAAGCAGGTTCTTAATTTGCACAGGCTTGCGAGAGAGGTGAAATCCACCCTCACGGCAAGCTAGGCAGAGGCTATTTTTGGAAGGTAGCAAAGCGTTATTGCTTTTAGTTAGCCAATACTATATACATTTTTTCCAATCTACGTGTTATAATATTGACCCGTTGCAAACATTGTCAATCTATGTTAAAATGTCTACTAGCCTTTAAGATTACCAGTTCTTTTCTCTGAATTGAGACACTCGGATGGAACGGACACTTAGATTTATTTGTAGTTATGTAAGTGAAGCTAAGCTTGGCAATCTTAGCTTTTAAAACTCATTACTGAATAATTATTATGTTGTTAACGTTTCATCTATTTGATGACACTACATTATTACTGAACTGAGCGCGGCTTGTTGGGTAGGGGGGCAGCTGCTCTCGACAGTTTATAGGAATTAAGATCAATATAATATCAACTGTGTTTGTTACTATAATTTAGAGACTTTGAATGCACTCATATATTTGAAGGTGTCTATGTTCGGATATATTTGTGCAAGATGGGTGATTTATATAACATGAAGACTTTGGTTGTACTAATATCATTTATCAGTTTTGGCGGTATTATATATCTGGTTATTTTGTCTGTAACTATATATAAGGAGCCGACTCTACCTGGTCTGCCTGCGACGCCGAGGTTGCGGGTTCGATTACCGCTTAAGACTAATCTTTGTGTGCATGAATATGGGGTTTGTTTTAGTCTGGGTGTTTCTATGAATAATAAATATTTTCTTTTTTTTTCGCTTTATTTATTCTTAGGGATTTTTATACAAAAGTACATGCCAGTCCCATCGGACCATACACTTATAATAACTTAACTAAAATAATAAGTATAATTATATTACCTAATACAACGAATTCCACGCGGACGAAGTCGCGGGCAAAAGCTAGTGTATAATAAGTATGTATCTACAAAATAAAAGTATATAATGTAATAGTATCAGTTATTCTAGTACCCATAAAACAAGCTCTGCTTAGTTTGGGACTAGATTGCGTTGTTTGTATGTTGAAAGATATTTATTTATTTAACTGCTGCAACCCGGTGTGAGATAAGATAAGATGTTTCTTTGTATGGAGGGATGCATGCTGTATGTTTTTTTTTTTTTTTATGATGTATCTAAACTATTAGATACTTCATCAACATTACAATCTAGTCTAGATATAAAATTAGAGACTAATGAGTAATTTAATTTTGACCTAAGTTACTAAATTAATTTAAATTTATGCTAAGAATGTGTCCATTAACACCTATCTTATTGTCTCTATTATCGAAACTGACACTTTGTTCTTGTGTTCTTTTAAAGTAGCACTAAACCACTTGAAGCACTCACTTCACTGAACTAGCTCAAAAGGTTTCGTCCTTTTGAGTCTTCTAACTATGTCTGTGGTGTCAAGGAGTTGGATGGCCTCGACATTCAAGAAGTCGTTGTTCATGAGCTTCAGCATATTGTTGTATTACACTGGCGACAAGGTTCACCTTCAGGTCACGATGGAGGTCCTCATTTCTGATGTACCAGGGTGCATTCACGATTGCCCTTAATACTTTATTCTGGACTACTACTTATGCTGTATGTGAGTTTGATTGTCTCAAAATATGCATCTGTTTCACATGTTTTTCGAAAAATCTTCAGTTTCAAGCTTTCAGATGACATATTGTTGATAGTTAAATAGTAAGTATACAGGTACCTATACTGGGTCTTAAATTCATGGATGTACTGGCTTCGTCGCGATGTCAGTTAAACCCTGTATTTTTATTTTTATTTTGTTTATAAGTATGAAGCATAAACAGGGCTTGATTCGATTCAATTGTATGGACAATTGAATCGACTAATCGGCATATACAACACAAATGAGGCAGTCATGTGGATACTTGTAACTAGATGATGCAATTTACCGTAAGTTATTAATTAATGAGCGGCAGCGATAGCCGAGTGGGAGACCGTCGGACTGCGAAGTTAAAGGTCTCGGGTTCGAACCCACGGCACACACCTCTAGTCTAGTAATATCATCCTATCAGCCATATCGTCAATTGAAAATCTATCAAAGGGGTGATTAGTATTTGCTAACTTAACCGGCATTCTTTTGGATCTGAATTAAGTTTGTTCTACGAGCTCGGACAATTCGGCCGCCCCGCTTAACTTAACGCAAGTTATGCGAAGTTACTCTTTGTGCGCAGTCAAGATAGAGAGTCACAAAGCAAGTCAAACTATCTACTTTACAAGGGACCATTGTTACAGTTTGCACGACCGACGACCGACGACCGACGACCGTCCCATTCAAGAAGATCTCAGTATTTTCTACAACCCGTCCGTCCACAATGTAAGTAGAAAAGTGAGTGCTTGTGGCTGACGTACGTCAATATTGTAGAAACTGAATTATTTTATGTGTGTGCTTTTAACATAGGTGAGAATGAGCACTAAATATCTTTACAACGCGATAACTTTAGTAAATAATAATAAAATGTTGTGAAAAAAGTAACGTAACAGAATAAATAAAGAGTAGTATTTTAATGATGTTCATGACGATGCCGCGATGGTTCACCCTCCACCATTGGCAGAGCACGATTCCAACCCTATGCTTCTATGTCAGCATGTGTGGTGTAGTGGTTTAAGCGGTCGCCTCGCCGCTTTCCACTGCACTGGTGTTGTGGGTTCGATTCCCACATGGAACAAATCTTTGTGTGATTCACAAAGATTTATTCTGAGACTGGGTTCTTCTTCTTTGTCGTGTCGATGGCTGAGTCAAATTTTATTTTGACTTGCCATCGTGGTGAAAGGATTAGCCAATTCGCTTCGATCTCGCGAATTGCCCAGGGTGCGCCGGACGTAGGGAATCGTTGTGTACGTCACTCGGGGAGGCTCCTTTCATGTGCTTGAGTGAGTGAATGTGTATTTGGCCTTGTCATTGGACCATTGTATAGTGTAATTGCTTCTGGCATTCTGTTCAATATAAAAAAAAAAAAATAACAGATTACTTATGGATCACTGAAATATTAACTGCCTTGCTCCCGTTCTCACTTAAGTGTGCATTACTAACTTTAGCTTTTAATTAGAGAGGCATTCATATTAGCAAATTTCAACGTATTGGATATTTGCGGAATATAAATTTATAAAACTCTAAATTAGGAGTTTGTTTGAAGCACTAACTTTTGAGTTAAAACGTCTAGAATTGTTCACATCCACTTAGTTGCCGAATTTGTTTTCGTTGTGTTAAGATTCGTCGTTTCGAAGAAATGTGTGTATTTAATAAATAAATTATCTCTTACTAACGGCGAAGGAAAACAATGTGAGGAAACCTGCATGCCTAAGAGTGCCTAAAAAGTGCTCGAGGTGTGTGAAGTACCAATCCGCACTTGGCCAGCGTGGTGGACTAAGGCCTAACCCTTCTCTTCATGAGAAGAGGCCCGAGCCTAGCAGTGAGACATGTATTAGACACAGGGCTGCTATTTAGAGTAAGATAACCTATCTACAATGCAATGCCTTTGGTATTTGCTATGTAAGAAAATACAAGTAGGTTCAATTCGTATTTCTATGGCTATTAATTTGATATGCTAGGTAATTACATTCATTTCGATCTAATTTTTGACTAGTTGACAAGTCTTCAGAATAGTCATTTTACTACTGTCTTAGGAATGCTAATGTTAGTGAAAAGATAGTTAGCGGCAGATTTGTCCTAGGAATAATAATAGTTACATAATGAGTTATAAAATTGCATCTACTGATTTTTTAAATATTATTTTTAACTACAGAGCAATAAGTCATATATAATAATACTGTAATTCATCTGTGTATAGAACATTATTCTAATTTTCAGTCCGGAGTAATAACTGCATGGAGTTTCTACGTCAGTCGGCGTCATTGTTTTAAATGATCTATGGGAAACCCCCTAACTATCGTCTACACACACCACTTCGGCTCATCCATCAGTGTCAAATCTAGATGACCAATGTCTTTTGCCGTCGTGTTTTGTTGAAACGACGAAATGTGTCGAAATGCAGGTTACGTAAAAGCCATGGTTTTGTTGATACTAGAGCTTTTTAGGAAGAGCTCGACGAATAAATCTGTTAATAATAAACTGCCACCGAAGAGTGATTGCTAGCAAGGCTTTAGCATTATAATTTTATTTTTTTAACCGAACTATATCGAACGGTGCTGCGATTCCGTAAAGGAAATGGTTGATTTCGAAATTTTACTGCATCCTAACCTCCGTATATATATATATATATATTTTTCTTTTGCGTTAATCTGCGACCAATCAAAGACTATAAGCAAATCCGTTGAGCGTGCTATGTCGTGTCGAGCGTGTTTCCCACTGGGAGCAGCTACTCCTTATTACTTTCATGGTGTTTTGTCTACTTGGAGAATAACGCGTCTCTTTAATCGTGTTTCCTCGTTTGCTTGTATAAGTTAGATTGCTAGGATATTAGGATGGTTTACAAGTCTCCTTTTGTAACTTTCTGTGTAAATTTTTAAAAAAGCTATATAAATACGGCCTTTATTTGATTGGCAGAAATTTAAATTTCGTGTGAGGGCCGGAGATTACGTTTCTAAGGATAGTGATGTAATGCTCTGCCAAGCAATAGATTCCTTTTCTTCATAGTTTATTGCTACATCATTTTATTTAATCTTAAGGATCTATAATACAATATTTCACTATTATTAAAATGAAAGTTATTTTTTACATTCCTTTTATTTTCCAATGAATATGAATCACATGAGCACATGCAATGTACTAAAAAAGATTGGTTCGTCCTAAAATTCTCAGACTAATTGGAATTTGATAAATTCGTGGAATGTGTAACAATATACCACCGACAGGTACTTGCCACAAAAGGTGGGATGACCAGCTGCCGTGGGAAACCAACTGTTAAAATAGCCATTTTCATTGGCTTCATAAGATCAAATTACGGCGGCTATTCACCATAAATACTCGTTGACAAATAAACGGATGATTCTGATGATGTATTGTGGGCACTGCAGGGTCATTTTCAAAATAGAGTAGCTTATATACCACACTTTGGAAAACTTTTGTTCCATGTCTTTCAAAATTCATAAAATAATTAGAAAATTAGGTGCTCAAAAAGCAAAGAGTCTTTATGGCTCAAAAGCGCAGGCAACTGCTTACTTGGTACGTCGATGAATAAACGAATGCGAAAGGTCTTAGGATAATTAAATTATACGCGTACTAAACGGTAAAGGAGAAAACTATAGACCGACCGTTTAACGCGCGTATCGCCTGCGACGTAAGAAGTGAGCGGGGGTAGGTAACGGACTACTACGGCTACACACGGAGTCATTGATCCAAAGATTTATCTCGAGATAGACATTGTGGGCAAAGGAAAAAATAAAATTGTAGTATCTGTATTTTTAATGAAATAATTAACATTTTAAGAAAAAAATAACTTATTAAAAAAAAATAGCATTTTCAAAATTTTACAATTATTATTATTATTTTATTTATTTCTTTCTTAACTTATTTTAAATATTGTTAAATATGATTTATAAAAAATACAAAAAAACATTTAAAAATATAAAAACAGTGTCCCACCGACATCAGGTGCAGGGACCAAGCTGTCGATGGTTAGGGCTCCAGAGAGAGGAACCTCCTCACGATGCGTGCCGTGTCCAAAAGTCCGTGTTGTTGATTTTTTTTGCTAAACAGGAAAAGCGATTCATCTTGGGATTAATCTTGGTAAACCGTTTACCGTGTGCGTTAATGTCCAAGCGTCCGTAACAAAAATACCAACCGTGCGCTGCGAGCACTGCCAGCGCACTGCCGCGCTTGACGTGTAGAGATGGTCATTATCGCAACAGCTAATTACGCAATGAAATATAAAAACGTAATGCATAATTCATTGTCCAAGATATCATTATTTGACTGTTTCATTATTCATTATTGATAGATTATTCGTTTTTTACCTCCACGATTTAGTCGCGTTCCCGGCACGGCAGCAGGACTCGCGATGCGTGTGAAGAAGACAGCTTTATACCAACCAATAAGTATAAGAAAGAGATAGAGCGCCGAGCGGTGTGGTCAAGTACGTCAGTAATGTTGATTACGATTTTGGTCTTTAACGAGCGTGAAATAATGTTTATTTTAGAGTGGAGTTTTATAAAAGGGCGGATTTTTTCAAACGTGCACATTGCTTTTTTTACGTGTCCAACAACTTTATTATTTTTTTTACACTCCCCTTTTGGTGTCATAATTTATTTTTGATGTCCAAAATATAATATATGGCTTTAGCTGTATTTTCATTATTCCACTTTCTTAATTACTAAATTAATTTATTAAATTTTGAATGATACAGTTTTGTAAATGTCGTTAAATGACATGTCCACCGTCATTTTCGTAACCATAAAATTATAATTACTAGAAAATTACAAATATAATTGATTAAGAAAAGGTGTCATTTAAAAGCTTAGAAATATACCTTACTGAAATAATTAATATTAATAACATTAAGTAGTTACCGGAATTTAAATATTTTTTTTAATAAAAGTCTTTATTTTTGAACAAGGTGGAATTTCCACTGAGAAATGCAACTATGGGCGACTTATTTAAATTCTACTGTAATAATAGTTTTTTCTGATCGGTGGCAACATTATACAGCAATCTGTGGAACATCACTTCGAAATTCTCTGTACATCAGTTTCGACAGAAATTTAGTGTAAGGTAAACGTCTAGTTGCAAGTGCCCTGTATTTTTCCATTGATAAACGGTGATTTTCAGATAAGTTAAAAATTTTTCATTTGTTTTATGCCTCTTAGATGATAAATCATTCAACATTTTACTGAATGGTACATTTTTTTGTTCGTTTATGATATAAATTATGAAAATAAACGCTTAAATGGTGTCGTTGGCAAAAAACCGTTACTTTCCACTGACTAACTTTGGTATAAATGTTAGTCATTGGAATAATTTGTTACTCAGTGGAACGATAAAACTGTATTCATGGTGAATGTTTTATTAGTTACAGGCAACCATTTTTTCCATGCACAAGTATATTTTTTATCAATAGATAACACACTAATATTATAAATGCGAAAGTTTGTATGTGTTTGTGCATTAGTGTTTGTTACTGCTTCACGCTCAAACGGCTAAATGGATTTGGGTGAAATTTGGCAAGCAGGTAGGTTATAATCTGGATAGGATACTTTTTATTTCGGTAATCCCATGGAAACGAGAATTACGTGGGTAAAACCGCGGGGCACAGCTAGTTTTTAATAAATTTCGATTTTCTGTTAGACTTATTCATATTTTTAGAGTATTAGCTAGTTTTTTTTTATTTTATATAGTACAAACTACTTTATTTGATCTCAATGATAATAAAAACGACTTGGAAATTATTTTGTACTAGCTGATCCCTGCAGTTTCACATGCGTAAAACGTTACTACAGAGTCTCGATAATTATGAACAAGGCTGATAGTAAAGACTGTTTGATTTAACGTTAATAAAAAATATATTTCATAATAATGTATTTTATTTAAATGTACATACCATTAGACGATACTTGTTCTGCAGGTAAACTTAAGCATTGTAATCAGAGCCTTACTTTTCCACTTAGTAATTTTGGCATTCCACTGATGTCACTGTCCATTATTTGAAATTACGAAAACCCGGCATTTTTACTAGATTTTTTGCTATTAGGTATTTACTATTATGATTTCCGTAAAAGTTATTATTGTGTGCGCGATATATAATTTTATGAAGAGTTTTAATGCCAATTTTGAATAGTTGTAAAGAAAAAAAGGAAGTTAAATTGTCACACGTTAGTCAGAGGAGACAATATACGGTTTAGCACTTAGTGATTCTAATATATGATATTAAATGACACTTTTTTTAATTAATTAGCTTGCACATAACCAAATAAAATGACATAATTTACAAAACAATATGATAAATAGACCATTTACTGGGTAGATAAATTGTTACTCAGTGGAACTCATAATCGTCTGCATTACTTTCAATCGGATATTATTAATAAACTAAAAGACATATTAAAAAGAACTTTATATTTTTATATACCTACAATAATATATAATCAGAATCTACAGAGAAAATACAAAAATATACAAAAAAAAAAATAGCCTGATTTTAAAACGTGTGCACGTTTAAAAAAATCCGCCCAAAAACAGTACCGATCGACAACAGTTGTTTTGGTTCGAAATTTCGGTAACATTATTTACTATAATTTTTGCATTTCATTGCAGTTTTGGGTTGTTTCCTAGCGGCACGGTTCATTATCGCGATCGCGAATGCAATTTTGCGGTGTTTATTTACGTGTAAATAATAGAGTATTTTTGTGTTTTAACTTGTATAGTGTCCTTGTTGTAATAAAACTGTAAAAAATATTGTTGTAAAAATAGTAGTTTAGGTATTTTAACTTTTGACAATATTTTATATTTTGTTTTTTTTACTAGTCAAAGAAAGGTTTTTTTATAATAATATTCATTCTTATTCTGACAGTCCTAAGCCTGTAACAAAGTATGAAGAGAAGTTTATTGATTATTGCAACTTGTTTCCTTAAAAATGTTACACATTATTATAATATTTTTCATTTTTGTCTAGTTCTCATTGTGACATTAATTACTAAAAAACTGTTGTTTTGCAGTCTGCAGATTTCAATAACGGAAAACGAACAGCTGTTTTCAGTAATGAATATTCAGTAATAATATTACGCGGCATTGATTACTCGAATTGAGTCGTTATTGCCATCTCTATTGACGTGAGCTCTTTGCACCGCGCACCCCTCTCAACCACCCGGTAACATCTCGCCCCGCCCCCTTCTCACCGCGCGGGCGATACGCGAGTTAAACGGTCAGCCTATAGTAGGTACTATAATAATAGAGTATTTTAAAAAGTGGTATAGCAACAATTGTTTAGAATAACGTAGCCCGGAGGAAAAATTCTTGAGTCTAATTAATAAGTCTGGTATGTCTAATAAAAATAAATAAATAAATAAATATTTCACAACTCACACACAACGCAATCTAGTCCCAAACTAAGCAGAGCTTGTACTATGGGTACTAGAATAACTGATACTAATACATATATACTTTTCTTTTGTAAATACATACTTATTATACATAGTAAACACCAATACTAAGACAAACCCCCATGTAGTATATCTTAATTCTTGAACTATCTCTATTCCAAATTTCATTTAGATCAGTTCAGTAACCGTGAAACCATAACAGACAGACAGATAAATTTTCGCATATAATATTAGTAAGGTTATGGATTATCATAGTAAATGGCTTATTTTTATCAGATTAATATTTATTTATGAAACAAGACAGTGCGGTTGTTAGTGTTTTTAAAATTACACACGCTAAGTACAAAACATAAAATTCGACTATTAAATATATAACAATACTAATATAAGTTGTAAGACTAAACATGGTTATTCTCTTACTAAATATTAAATTTAGTGTTTTTTTTTTTTTTTTTTTTAAAGCTTACTAGTAATTTGCAAATACAAATTACTAGTATTCTTGTTAACCCCCTCCAGCTAAGCTTAATTCGCTTGTGTTAGGAGGAAGTTCACGTCCGTGGTGTAATGGCCAGGATTCGAACCCACGACCTCTCGATCGTAAGACCGATGCCTTATCCATTGCGCCACGGCCGCTTCAGTAATACTAATATATTTCTATAATATATATAAATAAAGTCTCTCTTTGGAAAATGTACGTGCTCGCTGCGTAGGTGCACACCCTAAGTGGCTTTGCGGATTATTTCCAGAGCTCATTTAACTTTTTGCTTGCCATGTTTTTGTTTCGAGTTTGAGATACTCAAACATAAAAAGCCGAGTTCCAAACATGAGATACGAAATAATTTAACCGACAACATAAACTCATTAGCTGGATTGACAATGGCGGCGTACTGAATTTTAATGAATTGACATCTAATTATGAAGAGCAAACTAATGTTGCAGTGAATTGCTTTGACAAAAAAGTAATTTAGCCGCTTAAATTAGACCAGGGAATTAAGATAATATTCACAGACAAACAACAAACTTATCAGACCTGATAAACGCTACATTTCTTTCATATTTAATTTGAGATGACAGTAGAAAATTTTGCTTTTTCTCACAACTTTTACTCTTTTTAGTTTACATTCTCAAACGTTTGGCAACTCAAGGTAAATGTGAATGAAATGACATTGTCAGTGGGTGTCAGTATATATATATATATATATATATATATATATATATATATATATATATATATATATATATATATATATATTACTAACAACCCACCCTCCCTTTGCTCCGGGTACCATGAAGTTTTAAATTGTGCATTTATTTTACATAAAAGCCTTCCTTTTGAATCATTCGATCTATTAAAAATACCGCATCAAAATACATTGCGTACTTTTAAAGATCTAAGCATACATAAGAACAGACAAACAGCGGGAAGCAACCTAATTTTATACTATGTAGGTAATCTTTATTATCCGACGACCGGATGGCGGAGTGGGTAGTGTACCTGCCTGTGACGCCGAGGTCGTAGGTTCGATTCCCGCTTAAGACAAATCTTTGTGTGCATGAACATGGGGGTTTGTCTTAGTCTGGGTGTTACTATGTATAATATTAGAGATTCCACATCTGTCTGCAAATCAAATAAAATGTTAGTCTTCAAAATGTTTTATTTCAACCACAATATTATTGATTCTGTTCTTATTTCATGAAAATTACTTTCCGCGTGAATCACTTTATCCATTGGTGAAACCGCATGAAAAACCGTTCAATAATTTTCGAGTTTAACGCATAATGACACACATGTAGGAGATCTTTGTTTAAAGGGCTTGGCAGACGGAGAAACTGACTACTTGGAATAGTTGGAATAAGTTATACTAAGAAACAGTTGGAAAATATGGGACCGGCAGGATTCGAACCTGGGGCTTCCACACACCGGGCAGCCGCTTTATCCACTATGCTTCGGTCTCCTCTTACTAGGACCCTAAATTTCTCAACTGTATGTTACGGCATAACGTAACATTTCGTTAATCTATTTATATTATATCTTGCCTACCTATCAGCTAAATGCTATAAAAATAATCAATTTGAAGTTGGTACTAGTTATTTACATACTTATATAGCAACTGGCAACTTATAAAGCTTTTTAAGACAGTTGATAGTTGCCTCAACCAAGTTGCTGTTAAAAGTCAAAGTCAAATCATTTAATTTCATATACTCCTAAGTACGCTTGAACACGTCAACAATCGTTATAGTTACAGAGCAAATAAAAATAACCTAACGAATTAAATAAATTAAAATTATACTAATCGAGATAATATGATTTGAATGACCGAAGCTTAGATCAATGCTTGGTATAATATATTGTATAATAGTTCTTGTTAAGTATAAAATGCAAATAATCTCTAATAATCCAAGCAAAAAGTACCGCTTTATTTTCTCTTTCCAAAATGTCCATCCTAAGGTTGCCTGGAAGAAATCGCTTTAAGCGATAAGGCCGCCCTTTGTGCATATTTTTTTTCTGTTATATTTTGTTATCTCTTAAGTTTATCATGTGAAATTATGTACGAATAAAGTATTTTCTATCTATATATCAATTTTAATTTTTATGTCCGCGGAGCACCTCAGATGTCCTTGTCTGTTAGCAATTTAATTGCATAAACTCAACGCCTAAAGGAAAACGACAGGATCTTACTATTTCGGCAGGTAGAAATGATATAAGCAAGAAGAATATTTTATTTTGTTAAAAACATCATATCATAGAAGCCGGACAAATGTTGTTGTGAAAAAGGCTTGGCAAATGAAGAACATTTATCACTCGACATTAAATTTGTATGCTCAGATATTCGCGTTATGGTTAGAAAATAAAGTTGTCATTCATCATTCCCCGGACTTTGCTCAATTACATTCACATGGTACGAGTCCACACGGCTACACACGCTGTACATTTCCACTTTGCCAGTATTAGATGGTCTTGCTATGTATAGAATTACCGGGCAAGGCGAGACAAGCTTACACTGGTATCACTTGATGTGTTGCTGTGTGTACATCAAGGCGGCGCTAAAAGCGGGACATATCGGGGAAGTTTGAGGTTTCTGCGGCGAACAGTTAATTGGACTATTAGTTAGTTCTATTTATAGCCACAAGTTGGTTATCACGTTCACAGACCACTAACAGTGTTGGCAACTTGTGGATAAAGGGAAAGAGCGTTCACAACTTTTATTTGATTACTACTTATTACTTTTTTTTTATTATTTAGACTGCCTCGATGGTTTAGTTGTTAGCGCCTTTCACCGTGAGGCCCAGGGTTCGATTATAGGGTCAGGCAAAGTGTTATTTGTGAACTTTGCATCAGCTAATTCACAATAGCAGTACGGAGTTGAATTTGTACGCGCTAACAACTAACCTAAACATAACAGGTGAAATGTGGGTGTTATACACCTCTGCCATACTCTTCTGGGTAATATAGGCGTGATGTTTTTGATGTGTAACATTATTTAAAAGAATTACTTTGATCGTTGACGCGTGACCATAGAAATCTTAATAATAAGGCAATAGAAATGTCAAAGACGCGTGACCTTGTCGCCGCGCATCTGTCTAGTCAAACACAAGTGCGAGTCGTCTTAATGTCATCGCAAAAAGAATAATTTTGTTTGCAGGAATACAAGCGCATGAGTCTAATCGAACACAAGTGCGAGTTGAGGAATTGTCGTCTTAATGTCATCGCCAAAAAGAATAATTTTGTTTGCAGGAATACAAAAAGTGGTATTTGAAAAACGGCGACATGCGTCCCAGTGTTAAAAGATAGTCGATAGCATTTCTATTGACTAGTTATTAAGATTTCTATGGCCGTGACAAAATGGGCGCCAACAAACATGCATTTTAGTATTTTAGAAATGATTTGTGTCTAAAAATAGATAAAAACTAAATAATATTAAAGTTAAACACAAATTACTTTTGTATGATTAAAAAAGACCAGCTAATTTCCCCCTAAAATAAAATGATTGATTTCTGAACTGAAATTCAAAGTTTACGGAAATCGGTTACTGTATTTATTTATTATTTATTTATTATACACTTTATTGTACACCTGGAGTTTACAATATTAACTTATTTCTAGTGATAACAGTACTATGGGCGGCCTTATCACTAATAGTGCTTTCTACCAGGCAACCTTAGGATGGAAATAATTTTAGAATTTGGTGTAGTTGTTTGTGTACACGAAAAAAATAAAAAAAACTGTATATACTAACTAACTTGAACATTGAATAAAGCTCGGCTGTTTAAAGATTTTGATAAGTCGCCAGGAAAATGAACACATCTACAAAAGCATTATACTGAAGATAAGTACCACTCTACATGTAAAGTGAGGGTCAATCTTATTTTATCGTGTGGCTTGGGACTGGGGTATCGTTATACAGACCTGTTAGAAGTAATTCGGGTTGCTGACTATACTCTTTCAAGATTTACAGTAAATTTAAATGAAGCCGTAATAAAACATCACGTCTTTTTTACTCAGGAGGGTTCGGCATAGGTTTACAACACCCACACTTCACCTGTTATGATTAAATCCCTTGGGATAGGGGGTGAGCCTATCGTCATCTAACGGGCAGAATTCCAACTCCGTGCTGCTATTGTGAATTGAAAAAGTTCACAAATAACACTTTGCCCGGCCCTCGCGGTGAGCAGCGCCTACGCTTACCACAAGACCGTCGAGAAAGTTGAAGACGTATTTTAATCCAATTTAACAACTTTAGAGTTTCAGAGTAAGAGCACAAATAAAATAGCATCACCGCTGCCATCGCTCCTACAACGTGCTACTAAATAGCAGTCTTTTCACTACCGCTTTACTGGTGGAAGGGGTTCTTGTGAAAGAGCTCGAGGGCGGCAGCACCACCGTCTCACCTTTAACCTGCCGCCAAATAGTAGTGCTTCCATTACTGTGTTCCGGTTTGGTGGTGAGATCAGGCCCTGAAATTACTGGCACATGAGGCATACCACCGTAGTCTTCAGCTGCAGCGACGCATCTATAATCTGCTTTTGTGGATTGTTGATGTCCATGGGCTGTACTCCACTTACCATCAGGTGGACTACACGTTCGTTCGCTGTGGGCGTAGTATAAAAAAAAAAAAAGCTTTGCGGATGGTGGTGAGAATAGGCCCTGAAGTTACTAGCCAGACAGCATATTGGGCGATAAGAAACGGAAAATTCGCCGTCCCATCGCCGTCTAGTGAAAAACCGATCGGAGGCCTAACTGTAGTGACGTATCTGCATTATTTTTTAAGAAAGGGATGTTCATACGTTCTTTCCATAATGAAGAATATACGCATGATCACTATTCTGCCCTACTAAGTGTAAAAGCGGAATCTCAAAAGAAACGTAAAGTTGATTTTAATGCCATCGAATAGCTTTAAAAATACGCATCTAATAAACTCAGCATTTTAACGGTATCTTGTTTAAAACATATAAAATACCCTTAAGAAAGATTTCCCTATCGCAGTTTTACCTTTAATCACTAAGGTTATTAGACATATATTATGTCAAAATTACGTAAGTAAACAGCCGTACATTTAAATACCGCCAAATCTCTTTATTAAGAACATACATTTTTCTAAGCCGATAAGCGGCAAATATGTGTTACGCGTGATGTACTTGTAGGAGAAAAGCTAACGGAAAAGCGGTAACTCTAATTTTAATTGTTTTATTACTAAGCGGCACTGTTTCTCATGAAAAAGGTATATCTACATAAATTTTTGATATTTTAACTATTGTAGTAACAAATAGATCCAATATAATAAATAAAATATATAAGCAAGAAACGTCAATATATAAAGGAAATAAAAAAAAATACTAAACGCCAACTATCTCGAAACTTTCTTTATTTTATATACCGTTTTTGCGCTTAGTTGGGCACTATTTAAGGCCCTATTTTTTGATAATACTTCTAAATGTAAGGTTTTACTATACTCGTATTTGCATGTCTCCCTCATTCAATGCTGTAATCGACACTTAGTCTAATAAAAGAAACATCTAAACCGAACATAGGGCAAACATGACCAGAGAAAAGTCTGATGCAACCTCTTTGGGCATGCCCATGACATACTTGGCCAACATTAAAATAATATTGGTACGGAAACATAAAACTTTTTCATTTCCCATTTTACATTTCCACCGAGCTACGGAGGAAATGAACAAATATGGATTTATTTTCAAATGACTGTAAAGTCTAGGGTTTGTTGCTAGGCAGAGAGAACTAAACTCAAATAATTGAGCAGCTCTTATACATAAAACTTAAAAAAAAAACCTCTTTTATTTTGATTGTACTTAGGTGAAAATAAGCCTTAAATCCATAACTTAAATAAAAGTGTGTATATATCTACTCCTTATATCGCCTGCTATCAAGTAATACGCTTTTATCTTAGTTATTGATTGAATTATCGGTTGAATATTTATTTTCAACCTTTAGGTACAATTGAAATGGAAGATTGCTTTTTAAAAAGTTTTTTTAAATTTAATTTCACTCGAGCTCTACCTCTGTTATTGCTTTTACTTTAAGCCTGATCTTTTTTAAATTATACTATGGCACAGAAATAATGTTTAAGACACAGTTATATTTTATTAAGCTTAGCTGGAGGGCGTTAGTCATTTGTATTTCCTAGAAAGCTTTCTTTAAGAAAGGAAAATAAAAATACTTAGAAGTAGGATGCGTCTCGTTGTATTGTAGAATCTATGAGCTCCCACGACGATTCGCAACTTCAAACGATGCATTTTAAACGCATTGTCCCGATGCCGCGATTACGCAATGCGAGAAATTATCAAAGTCGTGTGTGTGAAATGTAGGATTGTGAACACCCTCGCGATACTGGTGTTATTCCTAGTACAGACGTCGTTTTGTAAAAAAAAGTATCATGTATGAGCATAATATGACTGAATGTCTATTAGAATTCAACGATTTCAACTCTGTTCTAACAAAGTATACCCAAACCTAGAAACTGAAAACACCTGATGTAGAGGTGCCGCTCACGTTTTTGTCATATTTTTATATGGGGCCACATAATAAGACCGCCTATACAAGTTTCAGTTGTTACATAAACAACTCAATAAAAACTCCTTTTGCAAAGTCGGGCAGTTGGATGAGCACGATTATAACTACTTTTATGAACACGCTGCGGTCGAGGCAGAAAACAGTATTTATCCTGCCGCAAAATAAAATAAATTATTTTATTATTTTCCGGTATTTTCCGGTTTAACACTGAAATCTCTGGCGCATCCTCCAATAGAGACGATTTGTTCTATTGTTAATGTTCGAGTTCTTGGGTTTTTGCCATCTGCCAATTCCACCACCAGGTGAAGAAATGTCCGATTGCTATTATAGACCTACCATTTCCAGTTTGTTTTTAAGTTGGTCGGAGAAAAATATGAAAAATGTAATTAGGTCCAATAAGTAAATGTGGAACAAATTATAAAAATATATTTAGTATAAGTAAATGAATAACGAGGTGTTCCCATAAATTGACTTGCTGGTTGACCTAAAAATATCAGCTTTTATGTTTGCTCAACTAACTGTTATTTTATTGTATTGATTTCAAGGTGAGATTTAATTTTGAGTTAGCAATACGATCCTGATTTGCAAACATTTTCACGGCTTATTTTGGCAATAATGAAATAATGTGACGTTTAATGTTACTTAGAGGTGACTATGGTGAAGGGACGTGTTTATCAGGCAGGTTCGGGATCAAGTACCTGGCAAATAACAAGGCTTCGGCCACTGGGACAACTGTTGAACGAAAGAACACATCTGCGCCCTCGCGCACCCTGCCCTGTATAATACGAGGCTCCAAGCAAGGAGCTCCTCACTCGTGTACGGAACGCCGAGCGGACAACTCGCCGGCACATCGCTACCTGCGACTACTCACAGTTTTCGAGTTAGTATCGCGGCAACATGAAGTGCTTTATGAAGTGTTTAGTTTTCGCGCTCGCGTTTATTATTTTGACTGTAAGTGCTAATGATTTCAATGAAAAGCTGGAGTCAATGGCGGAGCAGATCAAGGTGTTGAAGAAAGCCTACCAGACAGATTTTTCGAAGCTAAAACTGGAGTTAAAAGATATAAAGTAAGTGCGAAAATTGTTTTGATTTGATTTCATCGGGCAGGTCCAATAGCAACGAATTGGGTACTGAGATTCAATCAAGTCACTTTTCCGTTAGCGGCTTTTATGGAAGTTTTTGAAATAAAAATATTTTCAAATTAATGCCTATTTTTAATGTGAGATTCATTAATTACAGAATAAATTTAATTTAATATATTAATGAATTGTAATCAGGGGCTAGCGAGCATGTTCCAGTGCGATAGTATTAATAGCATCAGCGCTTTCGCTAATTTAAAAACTGCTGCTGTTTTAAGATGCATTCAATCGTTAGTCTTTAGTCTACGCTGTGCCCAAATATATGAGTGGGAGGGTGGGAAGCTTGCATTGTTATTCAGTTAAAATATTTTAAAGTCCGGCGGCTAAAAAGAGGATCATGAATACATTTAACGTTGCATATTTCTCGCTTTGCTGTGCTATACAGTTCCGTTTTGGTGGATTTTTAGCTTTGCCTGAAAAACCATACTTAATTTGAAATAATTAGGCTGCTATGGGGATCACAATTTTTCGTTGTTCTTATTTAGGTTTTTTAAAGATCTTCAACCAGTTCTATTTTTTTTTTGAAATTTCTTACTTTCTTTGACTATTGTTACTCTTCTATATTTGCGAACATATTTTTTTTAATTTCTCTATTAACAACATAAATTAAAATCTCGCTTATAAGGGTGTGGCAGAGGTGTACAACAGCCATACTTCACCTGTTACGTTTAGGCCCCATGGGATAAGGGGTTAATTTTACGCGACAATTTGTCGTATGATATGTTCACGGGTACCTTTATTTCGGATAACATACAAAGGGGTCCTCAGTTCTCACAATATAGGTTTAATGTTCTTACAATTGTCCGTGTTTACGATTTTGGATAGAGACGGAGATTGGGTTCTTCACATAAATTATTTATAGGCTTGAATGATATTTTCTTATGTATTCTAACCTTTTAAAAATGTAACTCGGTTTTATCGCAAATATACGACATAAAAACAGCCGGATTCACCGTTTAACAACATGATTTTATTTGAAAAAGATGAAGAGCGTTCACTTCAGTCATAAAAGAAAAAAGGAGTTGCTTAGTCAAATGCTGCGCCGAGATACATTTATAAGCTGTCCTCAAGTTATTTTCCTTGAGATCTGGAATGTTATGATAATTGTAATTTATATCATACACTTAAGCTTACCACGAACACTTCAGCTTGGTAGTTCAAAACTCATCTCAAGATATAAAACATTAACGTATCAAGAGGAAAAGGTGCAAATATATTTTTTCGGTTTTCTTTGAACAGAGATCGATATCAGGGACTAACTTAAAGTATGTATTAGTATAGCTAAGTATGCTTTACTAAAAAGTACCTATACGATGTTGACAAGCAAATATTATAATGATCATAAGTCAATTTAAAACCACGTGGAAATTGATTCAAATATTACATAATGTAAGCCTCGCGTGACCGAAACCTCGTGATATGTCATTTCAAACTATTTCAGTCTTATTTGATTAATTTTTCAGTGTGATTTAAATTAATAAAGTAATATCTAATTCAACGGGGCTGTAGAAATCACGTAGAAAAGGGTGGTTTATTTCCACGCGGTTGAAGTCATGGCCATTTACGATGGTTAAATGTGATTAATAAGATACTTGCAAGGTGTACCGGCCGACCCAAGTAATAAAATGCAGAATCGCGCGCGCAGGTGGTCATAGGATGCAAAATAAATGGCGGGTACTCCTACGTGACATCGTGACATTGGATATTTATCAGACAGATAAATCCATAGGGAACCGACAAAAAATATTTATCCGAAACTATTACACTTAACTAGTGGGTATCCGAAACTTGGTGAGATAAAACCGCGTAGTATTGACTTCTTATTTTAATTTTTAAATTATCGATTGACAATTGTATAATCTTGCGTAATAATAACAGTAGGAACAACCGAATCCCTACTGTAATTATAGTCTGTACTAGTTTGCATCAGCTTTGTGATACCAAAGCCGTCTGTGATCATTATTGTCAGCTCCAAGTACTCAACCCACTCTGTTATTCACGCGTCCTCGTTAAATGCCTTAATTGAATAAATAATTCTATTTCGGCCCAAGACCTGAAGGATTTAATTGAAATGGGTTGAAATCCTAATCAGATAAATTAAGAGTTACCTTCCTAACTCATTAAATAATCTGCGGACTATTATTACGGTAACGGTATAATTTCGCAGTAGTTTCAGGCGAATCACGGTATCATCATCATTGGTATTAACACAAATAAATAAATAAATAAAACAATATATAAAGTATTAAAGTAGGTACTGACTTAGAAGAATGTACATATTTATTAGAAACATAAGTATTTAATAAAAAGTAATTAGTGGATAAATGGCTAAGCGTTTACGTGCTATATGTACATCATAGCGGTTTTTTGGAAGGCAATAAAAAAATTTTACATAAAAAATTCGTTTGAAAATCGTCGACTCAAAATCAGGTCAAGAGGAGTTTAACGTCAAAATGTGAATCAAGCACTGCTTTACTACAGTCTCTATTTAAACAATTTTGAATTTTACAACTAAGCCGTGCAAAATGAGAGTAACCAACGCTCGTTTAATATTAACTGATTTACCAGCTTCTATCCGCGGTGCGGTTCACATTAGCATGGTTTGTCTGTAAAAAGTAGCTTAATAATGTCACATGAAAGTTTCAGCCTTCAAGCATTTGGGATTTAGCTCTGTACTTTCAAATATTAACAATTCAAACAAGCAATTAATAGATAGCTACAGTTACACGTTGATCATAAATGTCGTGCTCATTACCATGTTTGACGCTCGAAATGACACATTTAAAGCAAATAAATACTTTGAGCATGCTTTAACCCTTAATTTGGCAGAATAAAAAAACAATAATATTTAAAAAAACTTTAATTAACATAGTTTTAGGGCTTAATAAGGTACTAAAAAAAAAAAATGAAAAAAAAAATGTGAAAATTACAGTTTTCCTGAAAAACTATGTATGATGCAGCATACATCGCCAAATAGACAACAATATTTGGATTTAATTTTTTGTATGTAGGGGCATACATTACCAAATTCACTAATAACAAAACGTGTTACAAAAATTACAAATAAAATGAAAAAGTATGATGTCACATTCTAAATACGGCTTGAATATCGTTGTAGAACTTAAGTTCTTACATGGTATGAATCCAGGTATGAAGGCATATTCACCACACCCATAATAATATGAATAGATAAAAAATCTCGTAGTTCATCTTCTGTAAATCCAAGGGAACGTCCAGTGTTGGATATCACGTAGGCATTGGTCTGTTCTACTATATCTGCAAATATATCCGGTGAAAGGACTTATAGAAATAATCCAAAGCAGTTAAATTTGGAATGTCCATATAATCGAGGTCTTCATGCTCATCTATAGTCGCGTTGTATCGAAAGACAGACTTTTTCCATTCATAGCTTAAAGTAAACTTAGGTATTCTTCGAGTTCGCCTGGTAACCGTAACAACAGGGCGTTGCGATCTTGTATTTTTAGAATGTGAAGGTGAAGGGCGTGTCGTATTTCTTCTATTTGCAACTATGTTAGGAGTTAGAATAGTTTCTGTTAATCGAGGTGAAAGCGTTAGTGGAGTGGATGGTGTAGCAGGTGTAGTTGAAAATGACGGCAGGTCGCTTAACACAGGTACTTTATTCAAATTCGGATTCAAAGAAGAACTTGGATAAATGCTTTGAAAAACTGAAGTAAGCCGAACATTCTCATCGTCATCATCTAAAATGTTAAGCTCTTCCAAGGAACTGTTAATTGAAGGTGCGGAAGAAGTAGACAGAGAATGCGGGGTGCGGGTATTAAATTCGTCTTCATGCTCAGAAAGTTCACTATCATCAGAGGGTGCATTTGCAGCAGACACAAGCGCTAAAATTCTACCACCACGGGATTGAAGCTTTTGCTGCCAACAAAGATAAAAAAAAAATGCAAAGTAACCTATAAAGCAACCTCGAACTGGCAGTGTATGCCATGACATACAAACAATATTGTTTGTATTTCATTGCAAACTTGGCATTGTATACCGTGACATACAGCTAAAATACGGGTCTTTCGCTATGAATTTGGCAATGTATGTCACAGTATACAACACTTTTGTGATCAAAATAGAACCACTTTTTTTCAATATAACTTTATTATAATTACTATAGGTATTCGATTATACTATCAAGCATAAAAAAATATCAATACACCCTGCAAAAACGGTAAAATAACATTAAAAAATACTATAAATACCTTTGACAGTACAGCTGACTTTTGCCGGGACGCCATTTTTTGGAGTTGTGTCACAGAATTATGTTGCCAGGTGTGTAATTATATTTTTTACCAAAGCTAATAAGTGTTGCATTATATAAATATTTTTTTTAATCAATTTGAGACTCGTTTTGTCATGAAAATATTTTTTCTAAGTTCATGTATGCCCCGGAATACATTGTCAAATTAAGGGAAGCAAGAAATTTTATGAGCATGTGTATCGGTAGGTATTTATTTATTTAGCTTATACTACCCCTGAATTTACATCTAGCGAAATCACATATCCACGTTTCAGATAAACAGTTGTTCTGATATAATCACACAACCATTAATTTCACTGTGTGTGAACACAAAGCTAATAATATATTGATCATATTACAGACAGATCAAAGGAAATACGAACGCGTAATTTCTGGAATGTCAAACATCAAATCACAAAGGATTATGCAGATATAATTATTGGTATTACATAATACATTATTTGATCAAAAGATGGACGGATCAGAAGGACAGTCACATTACAGTTTTCGGACATGTAATCGAATGATCAGTTGTGGTATGTGTTCTCCCCTTTCAATAACCACATAAAAAGTAATAATTTATTGTGTGTACTCTACCGATCCGAACCTATTTATAGCACGAACATGCTTAACTTAAGGTAAACCAGAATGCCAGCAATTTCAATTAGTAAGCTATTTAAAAGAATGAAATAGTAATTTTGCTAAATTGTGTGTACATTGTAGATTGATCGTCGCGTGCCATAAGTGTCAAGGAAGTATCCTTGCCCTAAGCGGTAATTGTTTTAAAGCTTTGAAGCCTCCCAAAACGTGTCATAGTATAAAACTTGTATGCCGAGAAGTGGTCTGAGATCGTCGGGAACGAGGGCCTCTCGACGCGAACCAGGCCATCTGATCGACACGATTATTCCTCTTTGTATTCCCTCAGGGATTTATAAAAAAACGTCGCCATTTTTATTTCTGCGAGGAGCGCATTGATAAATTAAGGCTCCAAGGTTCGTAATAAAACGCGACGCTTCAATCCTATTTTTTATTCCTCTTCTGAAAAATGTATAGAATATTAGAAATATTTGAGGAGATTTGCGATGGAGCTGAATTAATACATGGATATTTTTATCCTTTTGTGAACTTAATTGACATTCCGTGGTTTTCTAGAATGGAAATAATTACCCAAAAGCCTCGCATCTACTTAATATTTATACTAGGAAATTTGTTTGGTCTCATAGACTCAATCTGAATTATGTAACACATTTTAATCCATACATATTTAAATGCAAAGAAGTAATTGTTCTTTGTATGGACAACTGGCCCTCGTTATTTACCGCAATTAGATCGAAATTCGGGTTGGAATTAGCCTTGCGTACTATATATAAAATAATACATTAATTCGTGATGCGGGCACGGCATGCCCGCTTTTTGATTTTACACTTCCAAGCACGCGATACTTACTTTAGTCTTTAGTTGCAAATTATTCTAGGTACACATTTTGTACCTACAACTACTTAGAGATTGGTTTGCCATGTGTTGGTTTCTTATAATAGGGAGTCAATTAAAGTCTTCCTATGAAACACCTGCCTGTACCGGAGCGGTGGCCCTTGATCGAGTCTGTTTTATCGTCAAAGTAATTTTAACTCTATGGGTGGGATGTAAGATTTAAAATAGGTTAACTAAGTGAATCCTTATTTGCCAGATGAGTTTGCATCTGAGCAGCAAATGTACCAGTTTGCATACTTGAAATACAACTTCGCCAGCTGTTGATATCAGTTTTGTTCATCGATTTTTATAAAGTCTTGCTTTATTTTTAAAGCGATACTGCATCGACCTTTATTTTGTATCAATATGTATTTTTATTCATACCTATGTATTACCTACATTTCACGAGGGAAAATACATCATCGCAGCGAGCGCTGAACGTTTGTCCTGGGTCTTCAAGTTATTCACGTGGTACTTTTTACCGTAATAATTTGATAGAAAATAGTTGCAATTTAAAAATTTAAATTTCTCTATGTATTAACTTAGTTGCTTGGGGTTGATCAAATTTGCATTTATAAAGCTATGTAAACCTTATTCCTCTACCTGAGTGCAGGGCAGTAATGTAATTGTTCCTGGCGCTCTACCTTGTTATCGTATTTGCTCTGTTTATTTTTCAGTTCGTCTCTTCGTAAATGTATTAAAATATTACTTTATTATTAGATCAAGGGAAATATCTAAAAAAGTGTTTTAGGAAATTAATGCGTAAGATCGAAAATTTCAGTAAGAAAAATATTTGTTTATAACCTTGATAAACACATGGGCAACATTTTATTGAAAAACCACGTGGACAGAATCGCAGGTGGCAACTAATTTCATATAATTATTATCTATAATACAAGCTTTTGTTCTCTGGATGTCTTGCAAATAGACCAGGTGTTTTATAATCTAACTAGAATTACCTAGTACCATAGACGAAATCAAATCCTTGAACCGGTGTTTACGAAATAATAGCAATGGGGGTGAACATCTGGCTGTAATGGGATGTTTATTTATATCCCGACCGGAAGCAATGCTCCGAGCCCACATCCGGCCTCGAGCAAATGTGCGCGTGCGCCCACGACTGAAAAAAATAACATGACATCTTTTAAATGTAAACTTTTTAAAAGTCATAACACTGGATAAGGCATGTGTGCCATAAGCGAACCATTTAGCTTACGGAGTTTGACCATTTACGCGAGATTATGAAGCGTGGGTGTAACACTCTCGAACTTCTTCGGAGCTATAAGGATGATATTATGAACGTGTTTCGTGTGAATTTAATATTAAATAAATAAATTTATTCGATATTATCATACCTTTGTCAACAAAACTTCCTACGACAACGACATTCCATACTTTCAATTCAGGTGTCGTTGGACAAACGTACCTAGATATTTTAAAAACAAATAAATTTTATTTTATATATTTATGTATATTTAATAAAACGTGCAGTTCTATAATCAAGTTCTGAAAATTGAATAGTCGAATGCTTTACACATTGTTGTGGGATCTATAATAAAAAAAAAATATCCATTCAAAATTAAATATGTATAGAATATGTATAGAAAAACCTTCCGTGCCCGCCTGTAAGGAATCGGGAAGCGGTACATTATTCAACATTTCTAACAAAGCAGGTGCTATTTCTAATGATGGTCATTCTACTCTGACGAATGACGGCTGCGTGGCAGCAGCGGTGCGTCAGCGGTGCGGCGCTTTGCCTGCCCGTTGGTCCTGAGCACAAGCCCATTGAAATAAGAACCAAATTACCGACCGCCAAATTGGACCCTTTTTTTACGATGCTTATCAAAGTTTACCTATGCCTCGATATAAGGGCGATATTCGGTGTTTTTTATTCTAATACCATGGACAAACACATGGCACCTTAACATCTGCCGCTTAAAACTTTTTTTGGAGACCCGTTGCCAAGCTTTTGTTAATTGAACCTCGGGGCTCAGCCTCTAAAATGGCTTGCCGGCTTTTTATTCCTACTTAATGTGACTTAATATGAGTTTGACTTAGTTTACGGCAAAATGTTTTAAGTAGTCACCTTGCGACACAGCACAATTGTGTTGTTGTATTATAAGGTTCGGTTTGATTCCAATGTCATATTATATTTTCAACCTTAACTGTCTGTTAATCATAACTACAAACTCAGATGTATGTATTTTGACGGTCCTAGTGAGTAACAGTAAGAAAATGAACTATGTAGTTATATATACTAAGTTGGTCACCAGAAAAAAGGAAAAGCTTGCAAAATTTCAAAAGTAATAAAAGCGTAATAAATCTATAAAAGGTGCGCGGCCCACTCGGCGTTATTATTCACATTTACCAAAAACCGAAGTCCAATAAAATATAATTTACATTTAAACTTCGGCGAAAAAAGCAATTCGGCGCTCTCGCCAAATTGTTAATTTTAATAATGTGGCTGAAATGCTTCTCCTGCCTCCACGCTTAGAGATTATTGCCGTCATAAAACCTGCTCTTACAATATCTTTAATGTCTCAAAGAATAAAGAATTGACAACGCGAACTACAGAGGACGCGCACCTTATAAATATTGTTTTATTATCCATTAACACGATTATGTAATTAGTTATTATAAATCTTCTTGGATTATTCTGTCAAAAACGAGAAGTAGTAGAGTACACTTATGACAAACGAGATTTTACGTTACGTCACTTACAGAATATGTTAATATTATAACACATCAACGTAATCACGATAATAATACAACGATACACATATAAGAAATACACATGAAAAGCCTCACATTATTTCCTTTCAGTTAACAACATGTAATTTCATATTCTGTTTAGTGATTTACGCGTTCAAAAGTTCTAACATATTTATTTTATATCCATTTACTTATCCATTAACATCGCAGCAAAAATATCTACGAGACGTCAATTACGTCGTCTTCTGTATTGTCATTAAGTGAGTGCAGCGCATTTGTAAAAATCAGGACTTACGAGTAAGTTAGCAATCGGTAATACGAAGTTGCGTATTTAGTTTACAAGTTAAACGATGCAATTAAACTAAGTTTCCTTGTGACAAAGTTGTTTTTAGTGAAGGAAGAGCTGTGAAGCAGCGAGAAGTGGAGCTACGATCGTTTACTGTTTGCACCATTAAATTGTAGGCACATTCAATACTGTGCGTTCGAGCTAAGTAACTTTGAACCTTATGCAATCAGTCCTAAGTCGAATAAACCTGCAGAGATTGTTTTTGTGATCACGCTAATCTGTGGCTTAGGAATTTTTGATGATTATTTTTGCATTTTTGCAATTTTTAGAAAAGGCTTGAAGTTATTTAAAATGACGCTACTCTCCACGGAAACAAAGCAGTAACATTCAACACGCGCAAAACCGCGACGAGAAGATTAACAGATTTAAACGGGTACCAAACTAGAATTAAATTAATTTGACTGGACTTTGTTTGAGGAATAACTGGACTACCTGAATACCATCTCTTTGATCCCTTGAAGGTAAGCGGTTATTCATAATATCGTTGCAGTAATGTGAATGAACCACAACAGAATTTCGCTTTACTTTGTATATTTCTTATCCAAGTATCACATAGCAACCTTTAAAAAAAAGAGATTCCGTGAACACGTTTCTTTGTCATGTTAACGCTCGCATCCAATACAAAAACGAGCACAAAAAGTGCATATGGTCGGGATCTTTCTTTCCCAATTACATGCATATTGCATTCTCTTGAGCTAGTATTATGATAATAAACTACATTGATGACCAGGCGCCGGCCTCTGTAGCATACGTGCATAGGCATATAAATAAAGCCATGTAACATGTACAAACAGTGAACTTCCCTAAAAAGTGCCGCTTGTCAATAAAGTACATTATTATTGTAGTACATTAATCTGACAAAAAGAAACGGTAATTCATAGGCGTGATCTGTCAAAAAGAAAATAAAGAAATGGACAGAGTATAGTCGTCACGTAATGTTCTTGTAAACATTTTAAACAAGAAATGAGTTGTACATTTTCTACTTTTCCTCGCTAAGATGTTCAACTAATCTCTGCTGTAATGTAAGAGCTGTAAGAAAGGGGATACACAATTAGGAAACTATGCAACTGGAAAACAACTAAGTAATTTATCACTATTATTCTGAAAACTTCTAATGAATGATGTTCGAATCTTGTTGTTGTGTATAAAATGAAAATACACTTGTACAATAAAATTAAAAAGTGAGAGAATGATAACGAGCCTATGAGGCAACCATTTCGCTATTATTTTTTTTAAACTACGAATCCTTATTATTGCATTGTTCTATGGCAAATGATAAAATTTGTTTTCTTTTAATTTTCGACGTAACTTAAAGAGGAGAACTGTTGCATAATATGGCGTAGGGTATGTTTTAAAATACTAGAGCGATAGGCTCCATTCCATGGAACCTAAACATAACAGGTGAAGTGTGGTTGTTGTACACCTCTGCACACCTTTCTGTGTAATATAGGCGTGATGTTATGTTAAGTTAGTGCTAGCTAAAACTAGTGCCTTCATTCTGCTTAACTCCAAGAAAATTTAATTGTGACAGCAGAACTTTAACTTTAAAACATTTAGGCGAAGTCTTATGACTATTAGTTAGCGAAAAGATGTCGCAAGGCAGGTGTTGGTGACTATTAAACATAAATATTTCAATAATAAATTATTAAATGAAAAAAAAACCAATACTGCTTACTAGCATAAGCAAATTTTGGTGCTGTCTTACTATCCTTCAAGTAATACAAGCTCCTTAAAACACGTAACCTAAATCGCCATCAATCAATCATCGATATTGTCGACCGCCACACTTGCTTATTAATGCCACTTCAGCTTATTAATAAAACTTTATTACATGACTTAAAAAACTTTTACTAAAACTTAGTTATAAAATATTGATGCGCGTCGTCGCCGTCAATCGACACTTTTTTACAGGAACAAGGCAATTATTATCGAAGGTGACAAAATAAATATTAAATGTTTACCGAAACCGGCAAGGTGCCTGACGCGATAATCATAATTCTTATCAATAATTCAATTTGGTCGTAAGCTCCGTACTATTTGTATAGGGTGCATATCTTTAGATAAAATTAGATAAAAGTGTGTCAAGTTGTTTGAATTCGGCAAGAACTCGAGGACGTATAACTGTTGGTAGATGTTAACTTGAATAAATAATAATAATAATTAATATTTTTTAACTTCCTTAAGGGATTATTTATTGGGAGAGGTCGTGAGTGCCAAAATTTAATTACCCAAACAAATTTTCGACACTTTTTATTATACAAATGCAACGTGTCGAAAAATTTCATCACTCAGATTAGCATTTATTGGTCAAATTTTTACTTGCCAAAATTACACTTGGGAAAATTAAATAACGACATTTGGTCTTTTAACAAATGATTTATTACGGCAAATAAATATTTACAAGACATTTACATATACAGTAAAAAAAATTAGCTAATAAACATTTCACTCGTTGATTAAGTTTGATGCCATTTGCGTACTTCTTTTAATTGCCAAACAATAGGTTTGGGATACAATTATTTGGGAAGAGTTTATTTAGCAAGTCATAATTTGACAAATTCAATTATGAGATTTTTTTTTGGGAAATGATACTAATTTAAGTGTAACTCTGTTCCATGATATGTAATTGCCACTCATTTATTTTGTTACTGTGAGGCCGAGTATGAGTGGTAATTTACCACTCAAACTCGATGCAAAATTGATAAGTTTTTCCATGGCAACCTGACTATACTGGGTTATATTTTGCTGGTACGACATCAGTTTTATATTTTGACGAACAAAAAACAAAGAAAGAAGTCAGTTTCGAACAGAATAGGCATGATGACTAATTTTTATTTTTGTATGTAATTGAAACACCTCTTGATATAAGAAACATCATTACAAGAATTACTTTGACCTAACATAAACTTCCTGAGATAATACAATTTCAAATTCACATTAATAATAGACTCGCCCAAACGCTCCAAACAAAAGGCTACTCAAGCGTGACGTCACGCTAGAGTATTTTGTATGTGAAGTTATGAATTTTGTTTGATAGCTATACGAAATATTGCGTTTATAAAAATGGTTTTATTACAAATATTGCTATAAATTGTGTATGTAATTTAATGATAAAAAAAAAATCGAATAATTTCGTATTTTAAAAATGAACTCGTCCATGAAACTTTGAATGATCATAAAATGAGTTAGATTTATAGTATGTAACAAAAAATTATTTCAATTGGTTTATGTTTACCTATAGTTTGATAAGGTATCCTATATTTTACTATCTAATAGATCAGTCACCATGCCTATTCTTGTGTGCAGTGGCAAAAAGATAATTGTATGGAACCTGATGGCAAATGTGCGTTCATGTTATTTCTGTACTCTTAACAAAATGTGACTTCACGTTATTTCTAAGACAATTAAACCAAAAGTAATAGTCATTGTCCGGCGTCTCTCGCTATAAAATTAGTTTAAAATCATTAATGCGCTGAACAATATTCCCGCTCCCCCGCGAGTTTTGGCAGACTTATTAACACAGACATTTGCTTTCATTTCCTCTCCATATTGATTCAGTGCTCTTCGCGTTTAATAACAATCGCTTATTTTTAGGAATATCTTGCTATCAGGCTACCAGAATTATAAGGCTAGTCGATAAACTTCAATAAAAAAAATATTGACTTGAGATTTTCCACCTTTTATGATGATATGAACCATTACGTTTATTTAATTAGATTGCCATAGGTGAAGGGGTAAATAATTAGTGAATAAGCCGGTAACCGGAAGGGTGGTCGGCTGGCATGGGAGACACGCCGATGGTCGCCGTTGTACCATAACATGACATCCTGCATGTGATACGCTTGTATACACACGCGACCGGACCTGGCATGGCAATTACATGTAACTTTATATAATGAGGCAGAGCATTTGCAAACGAGAATAAGCAGCAATCTCACATAAAATCGAGACATCATATTTCAGATTTATCCATGCAAATTGTCGCTAAATTCGTCGATGGTATAATACCGATGTAATCAATGAAGTCAAATATAATATTTACATTTTCTCTTCTTTCTTCTGATAGATTAAACCACGTCTTACCAATTAAACCTTGTCCACCAGGGAAACAACTACCAAGCGAGCTACGGATAATCACGAGAGGAATGAACAGGCGACCTTGGAATGGGCACGTCGCTCCATGGACGAGCTACGTATCGAGATGAGGGAGCTCCGGGAGAGTGTCAACAACTCCGTACTGCTTCGTCAACTACATGTCATAAGGAATGAGGTACGGCATTACCCCGTATTTTATACGAGATGTAAAAAAATAATAATTATTAAACAGTATATGTGAATGACATGAGATTATTTAGTTAAAACTAATTTCAAAAGGATTGCAGAGCCTGCACCAATCGATATTCCGTATATTAAGATACGGAGAATTTTATTGTAAAACGAAACGGAAGCAATGAAATTAAAACAAAAAAAAATTTTTATTCGTATTCATAAAATTTCCAGTAAATAAAACGTACTTCACTAAGATCGCGCTCATCCGAGTCATGAATAATATGAAAATTCATAGACAATTCTCTTTGACAAGTTTGTTTTTTTATAGCTGAAGCAGGCGTTAATGGAGACGTCGGACTTGGCACAAATGGCGCGGACTCAGGAGACCCGCATTGACAAGCTGGACAGCGACGTGGGAAGGATCAAGTATGAAGGACAGCAGTTTAGGAGCATGCTTGTTGAACTACGCACGCACTTAACCAGACTCTCCAAGGAGGTAAGTGTTACTATTCCAAAACCCTAGGACTACGAACATACTACAAAATGTATTCCAAAATCTTTGGTTGACGAATTGGTGATTTATCGATCGGTTCAATTACAACCTTTGATTTGTAAAATAATTATGTCGATAGCTCTATAGCCTCTATACATTGATGTTCATTTGTGGTTTTCAAAAGGTATTGAAGCCATAATAAATAGTTAAATTTCATAATTAATGGCATAGACCACAACAAGTATTCGTTTCGTCGAATTTACGCGTTATTTCGTGTTGAACATCATTTCATTTCCTATGTTATTTTGAATGAATCATAAGCATATTCCATTGCGGATGTGGCTTAATGGAAGCAGACGCTTTTTCCTTTATTAACAGTTTTTACTTTCATTTTTATTTACACTCGAGAAGAGAGAGAGAGAGTTGGAATAGCCCTCGCATCACCGACGTTTACGTCGGAAGTTTCAACTTACTTCTATCACAAGCAATTTTAATTTACACAAAATACTAGCTGCATTAAAAAAATGATATAATATACAGGGTGGATGCGACATAGCGACATTTATTGAAATCACAGCTTCTATACATGGCCAGTATGCATTTCCACCGGATAAAAAATTCTCTGGCGAAAAAAAAAATCCACGTCTTCCGAACAAATTGCACGATCGCAATGTTCAAATTGTTCGGAGAACGTGATTTTTTTTTTTCGCCAGAGAATTTTTATCCGGTGGAAATTGATACTTACCATGTATAGAAGCTGTGGTTTCAATAAATGTCGCTATGTCGCATCCACCCCGTATAATGTCTCGACGGCAATCGTTATCGTTTATCCGATTGCATTATACTTCAACATTTTTTCTGCATCACACACAAAATTGAATTTAAAAAGTTTGGGAATTTAGTATGTGTTTCCGACGCTCGCTATCGAAGTTCAGACTTTCATTAAAATGTACGATAAAAATAAAACATAACCGCCTCCTTTTTGTTAGTCGGTTAATAAACATTTTCATCGAGTAGTTACTATTCATTTTGCTGAATACATTTTCGATGTTCACGAATAAAATAAAATCACGACAGACGACGAGAGCTAATGGAAATTGTTAATCTTTGTGTTCACTATGCACCACAATATTGTTAAGCTCACTATTAATTGGGTTTTGTTTAATATATTTTCAACTGTGAAATATATTTAATAACGTTATTTAATTATTATGGTATATACTTGAATTTCGACTCGGCCGGATAAGTTCTCACGCATATTAAATTGGAACGAATACTGCATCATTATTGTTAAATATATTGTGTGTGATGGATGATACTACTTGATGATTTACTATAAAAAAAAAACATTATTATTTAAGATTCAACGGCTGACTACCTATTAAAATTCCATAATATTATCGATAGGCCAATCTAGTAACATAACATCATGCCTTTATTACACAGCAGGGCAGCACTTCTCCTGTTATGTTTAATATTCCATCGTATTATCAATAGCAATTCAATGCGTTTAATGAATTACAAAATCAAGAAAGTTACAAAATTTTCATACTGCAAACTTCCTTTGAAATTTTGACATAAATGAAATCTTAAAAGGATCTTGCAAAGGATTATATTTATGACATTTTATAAATAGGATTCCATTAACAAAAATTGTTAGAATCAGATTTAGATCAAAAACATCTTCATATCATTATTATTGTAATTATGTTTTTGATCTCGGAATAAAACAAGATATAACTTAACATCATAAGCGCTATATTATTCAGACAAGGCGTAGGCTTGCCGAGACAGTCTTTTCGCCGGGTCATAAATAAATAATTAGTTCCGGCCCTGACATCTGACGATTAATAGACGATAATTCAATAACATGAAGTATTACCCAACTCTATTTGAATGAATCCAGACTAACTATACTTTTGTTAAGTTACCTTATAAAAAGTTGACGAGATTTCATTCATTTCATCATTTTGATTGGATCCACCTCTCTGTAAAAATACTAAAAAGACAACCAATTCGTAGCTGGAATTCGAACGTGATCTCAAAAAATATTGCTTTGAATTAGATTAGGGGAAAAGATAGGAGATTGGATAGTTTTGCTGTGGTTTGATGGGATATCGAAGTTGCGTCCAACTAACGCAGGTTGCAGTTTTATCAAAGTGAGTTTTGAATATCCATTTCGGCACATATATATTTTTCGTGTATGAATGTAAAACAACACAATCATAAAACCGGCTTTATTCACACAGCTCTATTGAACTGAAATTTCTATATGATATGTCAAACAAAGAGCACCGACAGGACTTCGTATATTAATTCGGAATATTTATTGGAACGTAGTTCCTCATGCGAGAATATTAAACACGGGGAATTGTGTGAAAAAATACCGTGACAAACAAAAATACAGACAAAGCGTTGACTTTATATTTTTTTGAGCTACCAGGGAATCATAATATCCGAAGAGATTGTTTTTATGAACGTACGTCCCATAAAGTTTTAAAGAGCTTCAATGAACCAAGGCTAAAAAGAAAAACATCTGCTACTATTTGTCCTGTTTTCTCTTATGACATGAATTCATTGAAGGAAAGAAAAAGTCAATATACAAATAGAAAAAAATATTTCGTAATAAAATGTCACGGTAATAAAAAAAATGCAACTAGTAGATTCAAAGACACTGAATAAAACCTTTTGGTATAAATACTTTTCTAGCATCAGTTTATACTACCAAGCTCCAATGAATCACTGAGAGATACTGAAATACTGCAAATAAAAGTTCACGTGCAATATTTTCATATTCTCATACTCTAATTAATTAGAGTATCCTTTTAACTTTCTTGTGTGTGATTATTCGGGAGTACATTAATAAGCTTTATTGTTTGTGATGCAATTTTGTTTGATAGATGGAAAAAATATTACTATTGGAGAACTGCGTTCATGGCGCGAAATTTTTGCATTGCTGGCGTGAAAAGCATTATGAAAAACATTTATTTATTGCCGTACAAAACTAAAAATAAAATCCGTAAGAACATAAACATAAGAGATAAGTAAGTAAGTATTCGCTTTTCAATTCCAAATTGTTATAATGAATGTCGAAAGTTCGTCATCATCCATTATTAGGTCTCTTTCAACATTTTTTATGTATATTTTGTTCTACATTTCTTTTGGCGTTTTTCCTAAATTTATTGCTACCTTAATGATTCACGGTTCGGTTAGCACTAGATCACTCTATACATAATAATATATACTTAAATGATGTTACGATCCTTAAGGAACCTTTTTGCTTTTGTTCATGGACTTTTATCCATTTTTATGGCGTAAAGAAACATAAATGATTGCCGTAAGTTCCTACAAAGAGGCGTAGGTAAGAAGTCTACAATAAGCGTATTATTTCGCAACCAGATTAAGGATGGATAAAGTGTTTGGTAAACACTTACCAGCTTCCTAGAAAACACATTTATGTAGTTAATTTACACTAAATAAACAAGCCGCAGCCGACGTTTAATCTCCACTAAGTACAGAAGTTAGATTGAAGTGAAAACTTAATTTATACCCCATTTAACCGTATCTAATCTATGAACTTTTATTGGGTTAATACTACCATTGAAAAGCCCATCTATAAAAATTTCGCTATACGTTCACACGAGAAATCTGCAGCATTCAAAAACGGTTTGAAAAGGTTTCTATAGGATTTCGTTTTAATGACGTATACTACAGCTTGTTTAATGAAATCATGCCTTGTGAGTAGTTGAAAAGGGATCTTATAGAGTTGTGATAAGGTTGTTATTATTTTGTGGTGGATAATAACAGGTGGTAAGTTGTCCAGTGTTCACGGTTCGTGGATGTAACCGCCGACGGACGACCGTTGGCCCACAGTTTTTACTCACCGATATGCTTTAGCAATTCGATATATTGAATGTACACAATCCTTGTATATATTAAATTGTGGATTTCGTTGAAAACCAAAGGGAAGTATTATTACCAAGACTTTCATCGAAATTGTTGTGGTTTTTTCCAAATAACAATAACGAAGGGATTCATATTTTGGCCTGCCTTTGTTGATCGATGGACATGCAGTAATAAAATGGGATTTTTAAGGGATAATAACGCATGAGTGATTGTCTTGGTGTTAAATCTTTTATGGGCTAGATCGGCGGATAATAATTTACTGCTTGCTCGCCATCTCAGTGGAACAAATAAAATAATTAAATTATTTTACAACCAATTACACTATACCGGTACGAAATCTGGAATATGGAGAGACTAGAATGAGTCATCAATATTTCCAAATCTATCTCTTTTGAAAGACGTTATTGAATACAATATTACAAATCCGATACTTCAAATAACCAATAATAAACCAGCAGATACAAATTGGTGTCGATTTCTATAAAAAGCTTTGTCTTATCGCTGTAATAATAATAGAATGAAAGTTTCAATAAGACGTGGTCGGCGGAGGCGGCCGCCTCTCTCAGGAGAGGATAACTTTTCATCATGTACTTTACCCAACGAAATGTTACCTTAGCCGTTTCTTCTGCTTCTTTGTACTTTATTGGAGTAGCAGATGATTAGTGCGATATTTTTCCTTCTTTTTATTTTATTTTGTCCAAAGAGATTGAATGGTCATCCCCCTCTGGTACTATAGAGAAAAGCGCACAATAGTACGCTTTTGTAAAGAGAAATAACACGCAGTTGAGGAAACTTAAATAACCTACACCTAATCTGAATCTGTGAATTAGTTCCGTAATTAAAGCTAGATTCTAGACGTAATTAGTGATCATCACCAAAAAATAAATACCTTGCCTTTAAGTCCTTTTGTCAATCTATTTGGTAAATGAAATGAAACTGAAACACCCTGAGTGCAGCCATTTTCAGATTGCACTGACGAACAATTCCTGTAATGTAATTTGTTCCGTGTTCATTCAATTTTTACGCGGCAAATAAAATTAGTCGCTATTTTATTGGACGGGTGCCTTTGATACAACTATACATACGTGCGAAAATCTGACGAGCACACAGGGTTGGCAACAAAACGGAATGTGTGACACACACACCTTCCTCTAGCCATTCACTTGCAGGCAATATTCGCAGACTGATAACTGGTAAAATAATAGGGATGCCAAAAACGAAGATAATTTTTGCTGGACATTTTCCTCTATTACTAAGCATACGTTCATAATTAATTAAGAATATAATAATATAGACCAAAAAGAATAGAGTAGTGGGATCGGTGTGAATTATCCTTAATTGTGATTTGGTTTGATGATAAGACTATAAAATATAGCTTAAATATTACCATATGATTAATTTAACCTTCTAATAGTGTTTTTTTAATATTTCTAGTAATGTTTAGTTAAATCTTAAGCAAACAAAGAAAATGTAATCCTTTCTTTTTTAGGGGAACTGTGGTATCTACAAGTAACTCTTATAGTTTTTCCATGTCCGTCAATCCGAGGCATAGCGTTGAAACTGTTAGTATTAGAGAGCTGAAAATTTTCATGGATATGTATGTTAACAATGTCAAAAGAATAATTAACTAATTATCTATAATTACCGCGTAATCATTAATTGGTATTTTTCAAAAGTTCATCGGACCAACAAAAAATTAAATGAAATGAGACTACATAATTAAAAAAATATGCTTCTTTAAAAATCTTCACAAAAGTAATAGTTTTAGTAGATAGTAATAGGTTTAGTAGGTATTTCTCCTTATATTTTTTAACTGTTTTTTTCTCGTGCACAACACATGAGTTAAATTTCCTTTAGTAGCAGCCCTGTGACAAGCAATACTTCACATGACGTCACAAAGGGAATCGACTACAGCCATTACAACAATCTATCAATTTAAATTAATATTAATATAGAGAATTGATTTGTATTCGATTTTAGGGTTCCGTAGCCGAATGGCAAAAAACGGAACCCTTATGGATTCGTCATGTCTGTCCGTCTGTCCGTCCGTATGTCACAGCTACTTTTTTCCGTAACTATAAGAGCTATACTGTGGAAACTTGGTGAGTAGATGTATTCGGTGAACCGCATTAAGATTTTCATACAAAAAAAAGAAAAAAAACAATAAATTTTCGGGGTTCCCCATACTTTTTTTTTTTTTTTTACTAGCCTGCGGGTGTGTCCCACTGCTGGGCAAAGGCCTCTCCCCATGACTTCCAAGCCTTTCTGTTATTTGCTATCTCTGGCCAATCGTTCTGAAATGCATCCAAGTCATCTCGCCATCTCCGTTTGGGCCTTCCTCGTCGCCGTTGGCCGTCACGTGGTACCCAGTTGGTCGCTTTATGGGCCCACCTCTCTGGACTCATACGGCAAACATGGCCAGCCCAATCCCACTTTAGCCTGGCAGATTTTTGTCCTACATCCGTGACACCGGTTTTAAAGCGCAATTCTGTGTTCCTGATATGGTCTGTTCTCCTCACCCCGAGGATGCTGCGCTCCATAGCTCTTTGGCAAATCTTTAGTCGTGACTTCTGAATTTCCGTCAGGGACCAAGTTTGGGCACCATAAGTTAGGACAGGCAATATACACATGTCAACGAGCTTACGTTTTAATGAAAGTGGAAGATTGCCTTTCATGTGCTCTGTCATGGACCAGAAGCTCTTCCAGGCGTTTTCGATGCGTCTTTCGATCTCTTTATGTTGTCTGTTACTGAAAGAGACTATCTGGCCCAAGTAAGTGTATTCGTTGACATAATGTATAACTTGCCCGTCTACCTCGACCTTATGTTTCGTGCTGTTCCCCATACTTAAATTTTTTAATTTTTATATCTATAGCTTGTATGAATAATCTCGAATTAGGTGGTCCACCGTTTCACCTTCAAGCGCATGCTCTAATTGAGTCTAAATAAACGCTGCAAAGTAGCTATAATAATTATACACTTGTATTTTATTTAGTTCTGTCGAATGTCAAATTACTGGCGGGTCAAAAAGAGCAATCAATTCTCTCTAGAGTTCGATGTATTTCCATCACCGAGTCAGTATAGCTGTTAGTGAAGTAACAAATACCTACTAAATAAGAATACGAATAGTATTTTTTATTATTCAGTGAATTCGAATACGTTTACGAGTAGTTGGGCAAGTATTTTCATAAGGATTAATTATTTTTTCGATTATTACTTATGACTTATTTACTAAAATCAGTACTTATAGCGTTATTATAGAAAATTGTTTATAAATATGCGACCTATCCAATAATTTTTTAACTAAATCAGCGTTCAGTATTAAATATTTGTTGTACAAATATATTTTTGATGATATTCGGTGAATACTTAGGAATATTCGTATTTGTTGCATCACTAATAGACGACATGGAAATATTTTACTATTTGGAGACATATGTAGTCCACTGGAGGCCGTATATCAGTGTTTAGTTTTTAGTTCAGAACTAGCTGGCCGTGGTTCAAGTTTTGAGACTTGTGCACATAAGTATCCCATGGGAAATAGCATTTATTATTGCTGATATACATTGTATACTAGCTAAAGATTGTATGAATAATCTATATTAAAAAAAAAAAATCTTTAATTAAATATTGGTTGAAAGTGAAAAATAAAAGCTCTGAAATTAATTTGAAAGTTATCTCTGCTCCTAATATACTGGGTGGAAGCGACACTGCGGCATTTATTAACGTGGTTATGGTTCATTGCTACCGGATAATATTTTTTTACAGAAAATAATTTTACCTTTTTCGAAAAAATTGAATGACTTCAATGTTGAATTTATTCGCCAAAGCTTTTTTTTTGTAAATAATTATTTCAACTGCCTAGATTGTGTAGTGGTTAGCGTATGCGCCTCACTTCGCTAGGTCTCAGGTTCTATTCCCGGCGCGGGCAAAGCGTTATTTTTATTAACACGGAGTTGGAATTGTGCCCGGTGGATGGTGATAGGCTCAACCCCTTATGAGTAATATAGGCGTAATGTTAAGTTATGTTAATAAAAATAAACTGGTGGAAGTGAACACTGACCATGTCCTGAGATTTTAATTAACGTCGCTTTGTGACAGCCACCCTGTATATAAAGTAAGTAATAATTCCTCGCTGTACATCGTTTATTGGGCTTTAAACATGGTTCATGATCTCGAGTAGCTGGTGTTACTAACGTAAGTTGGCTTAGCTGACTTAAGTGATGCCTATCCGATTGGCGCATTGCCAGCGTATGAACATTCACTGCGCTGAGTAATGATCTTCCAAACACGATACATGTTTAGTACCCGTGTATAAACGTTGCATACTAATATAATTTCAATAGGACCCACCAAAGCGGCCGTGGCACAATGGATAAGGCAGCGGTCGCGATCGAGAGGTCGGGGATTCAAATCCTGGTCATTACGCCACGGAACGTGAGCTTCCTCCTAACACAAGCGAATTAAGCTTCGCTGGAGGGGGTTAATAAAAATACGAGTAATTTTTTATTGCAAATTACCAGTAAGCTTAAAGAAAATATGTATAATAAGTATAAAAATATGTATATATGTATTAGTATCAGTTATTCTAGTAACCATAATACAAGCTCTGCTTAGTTTGAGACTAGCTGGCGTTGTGTGTAAGTTGGGAGATATTTCTTTATTTATTATTTATTTATTTACTTATTACAAACAACAGTATTCAAAGGAATATCGAATAAAATCAATACTATTTGACTCGTCAGCTTGCCGACTAATTGGCACTCCACCAAATAAATAATACGGTTCAAGAGCTAATCTCTAATTGCTACTTAAAAGGCATAGTGAGTGATGATATGATCTCCTAGACTATACCATCTGATAATCCTTGCGCTTATTAAAGTATTTTCTAACCAATTATTTCTCTCACAAGCCTTATTAAATCAATTACTATAATAACATTATTGGTTACTACAACAATAGATAATTATATCTCGTCATATTTCACTGCCTGACTAGATGTTTGTTTTGGGATTATGCTGCATATCAAAGATCTGCATGCATATTGCTGCATACATACAGGGCGGATATACTAAAGAAGCATTTATTAAAAACACAGATTAAAAACGTGGTAATCAAATAATAAATAAATATTTCACAACTGACACACAACGCTATCTAGCTTATATTATGGGTATTAGAATTACTGATACTAATACATTTTTACTTTTCTTTCTTTTGTAAATATATACTTTTATACATAGTAACATCCAGACTAAGACAAACCGTTCATGCACACAAAGATTTTTCTTAATCCTAATTTGTATTTAACTATAAAAATTGAATCTGACTCGGGTCATGTGAAGTACTTTGATATCATATACCTACAGGACATAATAGGCGAGTTTACTTGACATTTTTATGAGGACACAGCAGTTGTTTCGCATAGTTTGAAATTTAGCCAATTAGTAATATCGTAATTCACTGGTTGCAATTTAAATTAATGCCGATGCCAATGTAGCGAGAAAATAAACAGCCATGTGAAAGTGAATTAAGGATTTCGTAACCGAACTGACTATTTCATTTTAGTCTGTCGTAGGCGTACATTACCTTCATATCACTTAAAGTAATACAAGCGGAACATTCCAAATGAAGTAAATAAGAACTAGTAGAATAAGACAAATAATTTGCACATGCAGTCAAACAGCAAAATTGTGTTTTGTACAAAATATCCGCGCCAGAATACCAAGAGTTTATTATTTTCATTTCAAGAGCTTCAGATGTATGGGAACAAAAGCTTTTTCCTCTTTAACAGACAATCATTAAAAACATTGTTTAGGGTTCAACGAAAACTAAACATATTTTGAATGACTTAATTCGCCAGTTTATAAAATAATGAAACTTTTCTGTTATAAAACGTTTGACAAAACAATGCCTTTGCGTAGACAGGCATGAGGTTCCTACAATTACATTCAAACTAAAAAATATGACGATGAAATTGTTTATGAGTTAGACTTGCTTTACTATAAAAGCAGATGGTAAATAAGTCCTACAACAAACCTTTTTAACAGCTTTCCAAAACACAAAAATGCTAAAACATATTACTTCAATTTTCTGCACAATGGAGTACCATTCCACAAAATTAGAAGAAAAGGAGGCAAAAGCATCTAAAATGCAGTGTAAACATTCTTTGACGAGACCGCAAAAAAGGCAATGTTATGAATGAGCAGGGGCACGCAGCACAATCATTGGCAGTTTCTTCCATTCACGGGGTACCTTTACAATGGGTCATAACTACAAAAGAGGGAAGCGGCTTCCCCTTATAAAGTAAAAATGCCTACACACATCCTTTTTAAACGAGTTTGCTTGAATAAGCTGTCTTTTTTCATTCAAACGAATGGAACGTACGGAAATAAACTGCTCGCTAACACGTGAAATCAATTAAATTATACATAGGTAGTGTAGGTACGAATAGTTTATCGGGTTTTAGAACAAAGGGTATCTCTCAATATGTCTCTCTTCTTTGATGCCCTAATGGATCTCTTACACATATAATTTAAAATTAAATCGACGCAGGCTATTATATGGTTTTTGTTTTAGTTCGATAGAAAGTCTCCCAGCTTCTTCGGAGTTAAGTCAAATTTGATTTCTAATTCGGGTTCAACTAATATTATTTGTGAAACTTATCTACTAACTTTCAAAACTCGTTGCGTCGTGATTTATCGAATAACAATGTGAACATATTTTTTAAAACAAATCCATCACAAAATATTTATTTTCACTCCAAACGAAGTGTCAGTTTGTTGGTTATGTGGGCCATTCCACATCGCATGCAGATATGTTTCTATTTCACATGCGCCACGAGTGCCACTAGCTATGTTCTATTCATAAAATCACAGTATTTGAATGAACACAAAAATATCTGTATTGAAACAAACCAGAAAAATAATCTAATCCGTTCCAGGAAATATAAAGGATTTTCGGCAAACAATGCCTTGTATTCCGGCTTTTTTCAAATTAATTGTTGAAACAAAATACATTATATCCTTGGTATTATTGGCGGTTAAACTTTACAAATATCATTTAAGCTTCCATTGTAAATATCGGAGAATAATAGTACATAATTAAAATGTGTCGTCGATATGTTGGCAGACTCACACTATTTTAGATAAATTAAAAAAAAAACCTTATTGAAATGTATACTTTTGTACCTTAAACTATTTGTTTTCCAAAGTAATAAGCATTTAAGTTTTAGTCTTCTTTCGGTACTGAGGCGACCAAACTTTATTTTTTAAAATCAGGCGTGAGAACTAAGTCCGAAATACCTGTGGGAACCGACGACGCAGCCTTGTCCTGCCCGACAGCCGGGGTCTGAAGAAAAAGTGCAGACCTCACACGGCACTATGCAATTCGATATCAACGAGCCGCCCATTAAGCCTGTGATTGGTTTTATACTTTAAATAAGAAATATTTCCGAAAATAAACAGAAAATGCGACTGCACCAAAAGTGAAATATAAAGGGAAGGGGAAGTAGTTTAAAATATAGATATATATGTGAAATCCTCTTCAAACGCAATAAAATATAAATTATCTATTTAGATACTTCTCTTCGAAAAATCTCCTGAAAGCCACTTATTTTCACAAATACACAAATAAGAATAAAATCCTTAAGCAAGTAATAATAGTGATTAAGCGTTGTTATACAGCTAATAAAAGGTGGGAACTCACTTATTCTTCGCAGACTTTTGTCTGGTAAATTGTATTAGACTAAAAGCTTATCTCTTTGACCAAGATATGATTCAATTAGAGCAAAACATTTTTGCGGATGTTTTCATTATCACTTCTGTATTGTCTGCCTCGTCAGCATTTTCGACTGCGCACTGTGAGGTCCCAGGTACGTTGCCCGAGGCACGTGGTAGCTTATTTTCACCTGGCTATTTTTATTAACAAAGCTAGTTGCACTATCCTTTTTCACTTTTGAATGACAAAGAAATTTCAACATGGCGGTGAATATGGCTGACATACATTTAAAATATTAGGACCTTTTAACTGAAACCTGCCCGGTAATACCATTGTACTTTTATTTAAAATATTTACCCGGTTTTCCAAAGTCAAAAGGAACGTCGCATATATTTTTGCATTGTGCTTCATACTTCATTGTGTTAAAATACTCAGAAGCTAGGTATTCTGCGAATAAAATATTTCATCTCACAATGAAGCATCAAGCTATTATATTATGTAGCGTTCGACTGCTGACGCTACAAATTGTACTTAGGCGCAAAACGCTACATATTATTTTATTAACATGCACAAAATAATTTAATTAACACTGCAGAAATACCAGTAAGTAAACCTGATTGAAATAATGAAAGAACCACGTCACCGCCGAGATAATATTTATTTATTTTTGTAGCTATGTACCCACTTACATCTATAACAAGTTAAAATAGCAAATGTAAAAATTATATTTTGATGATGAGAAGTATCTAATACCTACAGAATTTTATTTAAGTCTGGTTTGCAGGCTTCAAGGCATTGCAAAGTTTAAAGGTATTCGTTTAGCTACAGGTCTCGTCTTCCCGTCTTCGCTTCCTTAAAGAAGAACATGTCCACTTGTATTTTGTAAAATGAAAATAGTTTGTGCCACTTGAAAGCATCTTAGTTCGAAGTCGTTATATTTTATCCTCTTTGATATAAAAGAGGCAAAGCTAGGGTAATAAAAATCTAAGGTAATCTTTTATAACGTTGTAATGTCAATTTTGTAGTCATTTTAGTATTTGAACAGAAACTACACAATATTTACACTGCTAAGTTGTATAATTATGCATCTTCTATTTACATAAGTTGTAGAAATACAAAGCAAAAAGCAAATACTGGTGGATTTGCATATTTCATGTGTGAGCATTTGATTTAGCTATGCATTAGCTGCATGAAAGCGTATTCGACGTATAAAACAGAAATAGATTTTATTCAGTTGATGTTATTACAGTTAGTTCATTTAGTACCTATATTTTTTGGATGTACTTAATTAAATTGTGAATTGTTTGATGATGTTTTGACAATCAATAGTCTTATAATTTAATTGAGATCAACTGACATAAATAAATCAAATATCGCAATTAATTCAAATTAATAAATACATGTCACCATAAATAAATTACATTCCACAAAATAAATTAAGTAGTAAAGTTAAAATATATATACAGTTCAAATAATACATGTTATCAAATTAAATAAAAAAAAATTATGTCAATTCGAAATAAATCCTTCTTTTAAATTGATATGTGCTAAGGTCTTTTCAGCTATTACGCAGTTTATTGGATATAATTGAGGCCATACAGAAGCCACTTCTGCGCATAAGTGCCGTCCTAGACGGATGTAGACGTAATTTGCTATTGTCACGCCGGTTTTGTGTAACTGTCTATCCCAAACGGGGAAGTAGATGCGGATTAGATTTAACATATAACAATACTGACACTTCTAAAATGTAAATTGAAGGTAATATTTATATTTTTTAGAGATGTGGTGACTAGGTTGTATAAATGACAATAATCTTAAATGATAAGTGCTACATAGCTCGTTCCACTTTGTACTATACTGCGTGCGGTGGTGCGATGAACAATAATAAATTATAACTAGGTTTTTAAAATTCAAGCGCATCTATTTATCGGCCATGACTAATCGACTAGCCGACTAGTCAGCCGAACTTATAATCTCTTTTTTCGAGGCTGAAAATGTGGCTTGCAACTGTCCAAAGTGTTCAGTTTGAATATGAATCTGATGCATCTCTTTTGGGCTTCGAAGATAGTATCTTTATGTGTATGTATATGAATTTAATTTTTTTATCATAAATTTCTCGTTTTTTATGAAAAAACTGGTTTCAGTGATATTGGTCTGTAACAGTTAAGTTGTTCTATATCGATTTCTTTAAACAGTGGTTATATTATTGATGTTTTAAAAGCATCAGGGAATATTTCCTTTACTTCAATTGGCGAGCAATCTCGACTCAAGATTGCATTGCGATACGAACGGTAGAATGCAATAATATCCCCTTAACTCGAGGGTTCCGTCTCCGGCTTGTTTTGAAGTTTGACGCAATTTGTGCCTAAGAATACAACGCTTCTGTAATATTGAACATTTATTTACAACTTGTTCAGACTGTACTCACTTATAGTCAACCTAGGGTGAACAATGATTAAATTTAACTGTTGTAGACTGAATAGTTTGGAGATTTAGCTTATTTAATGTTTTTATGCGCCAGTGGTAGGCTACGCTATGTAGCTATGAATACGTTTGTCATCTCAAAAGCATAGAATCGCCTTGTTTTCTGATAATAAAAACAAGTAAAACCATAACGACAAAGGAACAGAATGTTACATGGATATTTGTCACAATAATTGAATTATTGCTGAACAGATTTGAATAGCCAAGCTGAACTGAATACTGAAAGCGTTCGAATAATCGTGTTATTGTCAACTATGTATTTAATGTTGGATTACCAAAGCTGCTGGCTATTGGACTGGAATAATAACTGAGCAGAAATGCAAATCTATTTGCACTTAGACAGATACGATTTGACAAAGGGAACACTGTAAATAGCGAATAGCTCAATAATGTAAATGACTTTATTGCTAACAGTGAGTTTTCGTTTATGTTGTGAAACTAATTTGGTAATTGAGGTGAATAAGTTTAAAAGGTTCAGTATCCTAAGTGTTTTTACGGGACCCTGTGTGACTGTACTATTGAGTTGTACTACTTTTGGTTGGTAGGTAGAAGGACTCTTGATCACAGTTGAATATTTCACGTCCCTATTTCATATCGATTTATTTTTAAATTCAAACCACATACGTGAATTTTCACCTAATGTTTTTTTTTAATAACGATGTTTTTCAAATCATAGTTACTTTTTTTAAATACTTTCATTGTAAAAAAGTTATGTATGGTACACGCGAGTTTAGAATTTTGCTGTTAGTGCTGAAATCATGCAGGTGTTAAATCGTGAGCTAGGGAATAGTCTACAATGAAGTTAGGAGTGCAGCGAGTCACTAATGGGAATACGTTGTTAGTTTTTTTGAATAAATAAAATCTTATTCCTGCTATTTCGGTCCAATCCGGGACAGAGAGTTTCTTTTTTATTCGTAGTGCACGTAATGGACATAATGGACTCTTTCTACTGAATTATTAGTTGACTAAACGTAGATACAAAACAAATATTAACAAAGCAAAAACCTTTTGAATAACTAATTTCAGTAAACATTTTTTGTTGTTGAAAGCTAAATTATTTGTGGATTCCTAGTGGATGTTATATGAGATACAAATCGTCAACTAGAACCAGGAAACTTATTTACGTTATGAATACTCTGCGTGACGTGGCATCAACTGATATATTAAACATAACAACATATCACTCTGTCAATCTGTATTAACATACTGCATTAAAGTCTGGGGTGGATCTGCTCCTACAATCTTTATAAACTCAAGCTCAGCGTGCCGCTCTTAAGTCAATGATCAAAAAGCAACTTTACATTGTATAAAATAGCGCCATTACAAATCTATAAATACATTTCACTTTACATTCGTTATTCATCATTATACTTATTTATGCTACAATAAGTTTGTTTAAGGATAATACCAGGTATTTTAAATACACGTAGTATTTCATACGTTATTTGTACTTTTGATATTACTGCATCATTAACGTATTATTATATATTTTTTCTTTTTAAAAAGCTGACTTGTCATTTGCAAACAAACAAATTATCATCTGCTAAGCTTATTTCGCTGTGTTAGGAGGAAGTTCACATCCGTGGTGTAATGGCCAGGATTCGAACCCACGACCTCTCGTTCGTAAGACCAATGCGCCACGGCCGCTTCTATTGCCTATATAAACTTCTACACTTGCGTATAAATTTCATTCATTCATTCCCATTTCCGCACCGTCAAACGAATGACCTGATTACTCGATCTAGTGATAACGAAAGTGACAGACATGCAAATATACAAATGAAATAACCGGTCGTTAGCAAAGCCCGCGCACGTGAATAGCATTACAACTTTGTTTGTCAAACAAGCTGCCGTCCTTGATATATGAAAAAATTTTGCCTCCGAAATTGTATGGTCTATATCTGAATCCTTGTGGAGTAGGATACGGAATGGATACGTCTGAACATTTGTACATAAAGTATTCATTCTTTTTGCGTATTGCTATGCGCAAATGGATTCTAGTTCTACTTGTATTGTTTACAATATTTAGATTGGCGGGCCTTTTAGTCATGGTGAAAGCGGATTATCTTACAAAATAAACCTATTTTTGACACTACTAAGTTAGACTGTCTAAACATAATATTTACATTGTGTAAACTTAGAACCTTTACCGTGTCAATATACACATTTGAGTACGATGTGATGGCAACAAACATTTCATATACCACAATCAACTTTAGTATAACTTTTTCAAAAGCCTATGGATAATAATAACTGTATAATTATTTACACTTGCAAAAAATATAATCAATTTCTAAAATGAATCACATTGTTATTGATAATTCTTCAATTCTTAATTATACTTACTATTTCTGAACATAAGTTACACCTGTGTCATCAGAAGAGGAATGTCGTTTACATCTCTTCATTACGAGTCGTGCCATTGGCCAAACCTGTTGGTTCACTGCAATAATTACAAACCGCCGATTTGAGCAGGTGCCGACTCCACTGAATTTATATTGCACGGTATATGTTTTAAGTTGTTTTGGATTATTCCTGTACAATCTTTGTGCTCATAAACATTTTTAGTTATTGTAAATGGTATTTTATCCAAATTTGGTACGAGAATAAAACCTTACCTAAAATAAATATTTTAAAAGCGGCAAGATGTGCGTATTTAAAAAGGAATTTCAAGTATTTCGTTATCATTTTTAATTAAGTGCTCTCATTGTGTTAATCGTGGAGAAGCGAAAGGTTTACAGAGGTCAAAACATTTTCCGGCTGAATTCCTGTTAAGCTAATTACCAAACCACTGCAATTTTCATATAGTCTATTTTTACGCTCGGAGGTAAA